>CAMZMU010000062.1:41606110-42235457 GCA_947311845.1 Poa pratensis | reverse complement strand
CAAAAGATCTAAAGTTTTTGAGGTTGGGTTCGTTGATACATATATCGTGAATTCACATACGTTAGTCAATCACCCCAAAGACGTGGAGCATGACCTGACCACCTTTTTAACCATGCAACATTTCTGTACGGAAATACTATTCCTTACAACTTCAGGTGAGTGTTTCTGTCTTGTACATATTTTTATTTGGCTTTCTCGATGTTAAGTGTAATTGATGAGCTATGCATGTCTGCTTTATGTAAACGTCCGCAGGTTCCACTGGATTCTGCTAAGCATTCAATCTGACAAGTCCATAGTTGAAGTCCACGACTCATTAAGTTGGGACCAAGCGTTGTGGTCCGACATGAAAGAAATGCTCAACAAGTAATTTCAATCATTATCGCATTATATCGCCCCTTTCGTTCGTTCCCTGATGTCAAGTAATTAATAACTCCTTTGTTCATTTTCTTTGCCAAAGCAGGTGTTGGACAATTTTCAAACAGAAGGTAGAAGGTCCATTCAAAGATGAGCTAACTTATAAAACGGTGGAAAGTCCGCAGCAGCCACCGGGGAGTAATTTATGTGGATTCTACGTTTGCGAGTTCATTCGCGAGTTGACCACTGAGCGGAGAACAACTGCTTTCAGCAAAATGCGGAGAAGATCGACCCAGAACTGCGCGTAGGAGCAATTCAAGAGGAATTGGCGGGATTTCTGCTTAGGGAGGTCATCGATGAAAGGGGAGAACATTTTGCTTCGGACGATGAACTACATATGCCTTGATGGCTTGATCTATCTCCATGTAATTAAATAGTTGTATTCTCGCAAAGATCGAATATTAATTATATATGCATCAACATGTACTGTGTATAATAGTAGAGCGTATAATATGCGTACGGAAACGATGGAGAGCACACGGCGATGCGAAGAAGGGGGAGACGATGGAGGCACCGGCGAGAGGGAGAGGGGGCACCGGCGAGAGGAGAGGAGGCACCGGCGAGAAGGAGAGGGGGCACCGGCGAGAGGGGGCACCGGCGAGAGGGAGAGGGGGCACCGGCGAGAGGGAGACCCTAAACCCTAAATACCAAAAAAAAAAAGCACTCATTGGTCCCGGTTCGTAACAAGAACCGGGACCAATGAGTCTCCCCCCACGCCCAGCCAGAGCTGGCCACGTGGCCACCCATTGGTCCCGGTTCGTGGCCCAACCGGGACTAGCATTAGTCCCGATTGGCCAGTCCCGGTTGGGCAACCGGGACTGATGGCCCAACCGAACCGGAACCATAGGCCCATTTTCTACCAGTGCCTTTATATAGCAGACAAGACTTGACCATAATCTAGTAAATCTATTCAAACTCAAAGGCAACTTTGTTTTTCCACATGTCGTGCTCATCTTGTGTGCTACCTCTTCCCTCTCCCCGCATTCACATGCACATGGACATAAGCATGAAAGAGGTTCAAGAATCGAAAAGTGTTTTATAACGGAGCCGCAGCCTACCGGACCTGCATGTGACCAGTGAGCAGCTGTCGCCTATGGTCATATTTAAATACGAAGATGTGTATTTCACTCATATTTTAACATATAAGTAATATTTTTACAGAAAATACTTTTAATTAATAAATTCCAAATTAACTGTTCAATGGATTTCACGAATTTGTTTTAATACATATTTCAAAAATTCAAAGTTTAGTTTTCTAGTTAATTTTCTTATTATTTCAGCGATGTGTTATTTTATGAAACAATTCAAAAATTCAAAAATTGCCACTGAAATTTTAGTTATTTTATAAACATTCCATGCAGATTGCGCACATATTTGCAATATTTCATTATACAAAAGAATTTTAGATGAATTTTGAAAGTAGATAGAATTTTTAATAGATTTATATAAGGTATGTTCAAAACATGACAAAAAAAATTATATGTGCGAAAGCTTGATGAAATATATGTGGTGTCACAGAAACATTAATAAAATTTGCACTAAACCTATATTATACTCGAACATATGTAATATCGATGTGAAACAAGTCAAATATAATTTTGAAAGTAGATACAATTTTCATTCTAACAAAAAATTCTAGGTAAATTTTGAAGTAGATACAATTTTCAATAGATTTATATAAGTTATGTCCAAAACATGACAAAAAAAACTTATACGTGTGAAATCTTGATGAAATATATGTGATGTCACAAAAAAATTAATGAAATTTGCATGAAACCTATATTATACTCGAACATATGTCATATCGATGTGAAACAAGTCAAATATGATAAATTAAATTTATTGAAATTTATTTTGTTTTCAATACATTTCATAGTCGAAATTTAAACTTTATCAATGTCTCCAATATTCATCTTGTTTTGAAGATCTCGTCGCCAGGAACTCAAATGTATAAAAATATAAAAAAACTGGACATTTGGTTTAAAAGATACGACCCATACAAAATAGAGAAACAAATTAAAAAGGATGGGTGGGTAGCAAAATTACACTTTTCACCGCAAAAGTACATGTCACTCACATACGTGTGGGGGCACAAACTGCTTGTATCCCACATGTCATAGAGGTAAGAAGATAGGTGGGCAACTATCTAAAGGGAACAAATGAATGGTAGCACATAATATGCACACAATTTTGTATCAGGAAAGAAATGACAAATACCAAAAAGTAGACCACAAATTACAAAGCAGGAACTACTGGTACATGCATATCCGGTATGGCGCAGTTCCGCCAGAAAATCTGTGTTGGTTCAAGAACCCACTTTTTTAATAATGGCTAAAATCATGTATTTTTTTGGCCTTTTGACCCCACATTGTAGGATAGATCCCAAAAGATAGGAAATAATCTCCCGGGACTTTAATCAAATACCGCTTTTCATAATTTTTATAGGGATTGCTTAATCAACTATGACTCTGATTAAGAGACGTGCTTGTTCAAACTAGTAGGCTGTCGCCGCGCCCGTGGATTTACATTTTGTATTGTGTTTTTGTTAGGCATTTAAAAATATTTCTTTTAGTCTCTCTTTTTTGTGTAATTTGCTTTTGTCTAAATGTTGTCGATATATAGTGTAATTGGGCCTGCCGGTGCTTTTATACACTTCCACGCAGGGGATTTGGAAACATACTAGAACTGGAAATCCTATTCCAATTAGGACTCACACTAGCACTTATTCCTAATCCTACGCCTAGTCTATCTCGTGCAACGAGGTTAACATCTACATTCACCTCCTTAACCTTGTTGCTTGGCTTCAATTCGTGCAACGAGGTTAACATCTACATTCACCTCCGTAACCTTGTTGCTTGGCTTCAATTCGTGCACTCCGACTTTCTTCCTCATCTCGATGAACATCTGTTTGTCGAGGGACTTGGTAAGCATGTCGGCATGCTGGTCTTTGGTGTTCGCGTGTCGAACTTCGATCATCCCCTCCTCAATGCACTCCCGGATGTAGCGGAACCGGGTGTCTATGTGCTTGCTCCTCTCGTGATGAACCGGGTTCTTGCACAATGAGGTCGCAACTTGGTTGTCGATCTTGCGTGACACATTCTGCACCTCCTTCTTCGTAAGATCAGCTAGGACTTTTCTCAGCCACACATCTTGACAAGCCGCCATGCTCTCTGCAATGTACTCTGCCTCGCATGAAGAGAGTGCCACCACCTTTTGCTTCTGAGAATTCCAGCTGATCGGATTCGGACCTAGGTAGAATACCATACCCGATGTGCTTTTCCGATCATCAACATCGCCTACCATGTCGCTACCAACTAGCATGTTCGAATCTTTGTAGGGCTTCGTATAGACTGTGTGCTCGAGGGGACATCTTTTGCATCTGAGAGAGACCAAACTTTTGTCCAACTTTGAGTTCCAAGCTCGTGGTGCTTGCTTGAGCCCATATATTGCCTTCTTGAGCTTGTAAACCTTCTCTTATTCGTCTTTCTTCTCGTAGCCGAGGGGCAGTTCTATGTACACTACTTTCGTGAGACCACCGTTGAGGAATGCGGAGTTAACATCCATGTGATGAACCTTCCAGTCCTCTTGTGTTGCCATTGCTAGGAACAGCTTCACGATCTTGAGTTGAGCAACCGGTGCAAACACCTCCTCATGGTCAACTCCTTGACGTTGTACGTAGACCTCTGCAACGAGTCTTGCCCTGTACTTCACAACAACACCCTTCGTGTCCTTCTTCAACTTGTAAACCCGCTTCAAACCAATAGGCTTATGGTTCGGAGGTCGGGTTACCAAGGTCCATGTGTTGTTGCTCTCAATCGCCTTCATCTCCTCATCCATGGCGTGCTTCCAACTTGGATCGTTGCTCGCCTCTACAAAATTTGCTGGCTCCTCAACTTTAGGAGACACAAATTGTGTCGGTGTCGATGCGATTGAGGAAGGTGGCAAAGTTCTTGGCATGCTTGGTGCCGAGTCGTTCGCATCCGTGTCATCGGCGTAGTTGTCGTGACCGTGACCATCGTCGTTGTGGTCGTTGTCACTTTGCGCCTCGTTGTGATCATGATCACTATGCACCACATCGTCAGTGGCATCATCACCAAGATCTTCACTCGTGTCATCGTCGTCGTCGGTGTCCGCATCGTGGTGATCGTGATCACCTCGGTCACCTTGGTCGCGCGTGTACTTGTTCCCGGATAACTTAGGTGTTACCTTCTTCTCATGAAGTAGCACCTTCCGGTTTGGTTTCGCAACCACTGTTTGGGCGAGATCGCAAACTTCGACCATATAAAGAGCTGGATCGTCATCTTCCTGCTTTGCCAAATTTTCCCTCATCTCCCGCGTGTTTGGCTCCGGACATTGCTTTGCAAAGTGACCCATCGTATTGCAGTTGTAGCACTTGACCTTGGACATATCCAAGTTCCGTGGCCTCCGCTCGTTAGATTGATCACCTTTCCCACGTCCTTGTGGCTTGCCTTTCAGCTCGATTCTTCATCATCGCACCTTCCTTTTCTGCTTGGGGTTTCCCAGTCAGCGCGTGCGTAGAAGAGTTGATCGCCGCCTCCTCCTTGGCCTCTCCGACAACCACGAGAATTTTCTTCCCACGTCCGCAAGCGTCCGATCGCCTCCGTTATGGTCATGTTCTCGATGTCGGTGAGCTGCTCGAGCGTGCCAATGATGTACGTGAATTTATCAGTAACTGAGCTGAAAAACTTTTCCACGACGCCGACTTCATCGAGCTTTGCACCAAGTGTGCGGATCTCTCCTACCAAAGTGGTGAGACGCATGGCGTAGTCGTTCACCGATTCCGTTTCCTCCATCTGCAACTTGTGAAATTGGCGCTTCAGCACTTGTGCCTGAGCCTTCGTGACGCGATCTTCTCCAATCCTCATCTCCTTGAGTGCGTTCCACACCTCTCTTGCCGTCTCGAACTCCGCCAATGTCATCAGCACGGAATCCGGCACAGACTGGGCTTTGGCGGCCATCGCACCTTCGTCGCACTCGTCGTCGACGTCATCGTCGGTGATTGCCTGCCACACTCGGAGTGATCGGAGAATAATCTTCATCTTCACCGCCCAAACACCGTAGTTTGTGTCGGTCATCATCGGGTACTGCACCAGGATACTGCGAGGCGCCATTACGTTTGCAGCGCTCCTCCCGCTGGTTGCTGTCTTCTTGGCCGCCTTCACGATCTTGTCGCCTTTGTTGTTCGCCTTGGAGCCGTTGGTCTTGTCGGACTTTGAGCTCTTGACGGACTCGTTGTCGCTCTTGCCCATCGTCTTCTCGACAAGGCTCTGATACCAAATGTTGGTTTTCTAGCCTTTAGATAGTTGCCGCTTGCAAAGCAAAACTTCAAGGACGTATGAAATTTCCAGTGCAGAGCTAGCTTCGTTGATCCTTTGCTATTATACCCGTACGTGAGCAGCTAGTCCGGTCCGGGACGTGATGCCTTGATCGTTTCCCCTACGTGAGCTAGCTAGCTCTTGATCGATCGATCAGACACGATCGGGACTTCCGGCGACTTGTGCGAACTTGGCAACTGAACGAAAATACGCGGATCGGAAACTGGATTTGGTATTGCTACAGGCCCGTATCGAGCCTGGCACCTGCAGCCTACAGGATAGGCCCCTTTTATATTATAGGGTGGTGATGATCGGGGGATCAACGGCGTAAGAGTTTTGGACAACCTTCTTGTAGGTTTCCAGACTTAAGGTAGCACATGCACCTGATATAACAGAATTCACAATACTTCTTTTTCTTGTCTCATTTTATGTTCTGTTTTGATGAAGACGAATCACATTCCGTGTTCTGGACACATATCTCTACTATATAATACAGCAAACTGTGGCGGTCGTACGTCGTGGTCGTTTTGCATTTTAATCCTCAGAAAGTAGTAAATCAACCCGCAGTCCAAAATCTCTACTATATAATACAGCAAACTGTGGCGGTCGTACGTCGTGGTCGTTTTGCATTTTAATCCTCAGGAAGTAGTAAATCAACCCGCAGTCCAAAAACTTAGGCATTTTTGCATTGTAGCCCCTGAACCCTATCCAGTAGAGAACGTGTGCGACGAGTGGCTGCCGACCTTGGCGGCGGAGCATGGTGTGCTCCGAGATGGGCGCCGGCGGCTGCAGTTGAAGAGGATCCGCGCGTGGTCACGTAGGATCTGGCCGATGGGGTGCCGAGCTTGGCGTCGGGACATCCGTTAGGAGGCGAGGTAGCTGGGGACGCCAGTTGCGGAGCTCCCCGGCGACGGCGATTGGCGCATCTCTGCCCGATCTCCTACCTCCTCTCTCTCTCACCCCGACGGAAACACAATAGCTGCCTCCGAGCTCCGTTCGTCGATGCCGCCAGCAGCTCCGCCCTCGATCCCCTCCTGCCACGACCTGCCTGCACCGACCTGATCTGCGACGGCCGTGACGACGCTGCCCGAGCACCTGCTCTCTGCCCTCAATCCGTCCGATGCCGCCGACCCGACCCAAAGCTCCGGCCGTCCCGATTACCTGCGAATTGGCCGACGTAGCTCTGCACGGAGCTCTGCGAAGGTCAAAAGTGATGCTGCTCTCCACGATGTGCTACTCCAACTGCTCCCTCGCAATAACCGGTGCCCCACGATCAAACTTGATTAGTCTAGCCAATTCGCCAACGATTCCATCCATAGGCTGCCCGTTGACATGAAGTTCACAACAGTTTGAACAAGGTTGGGCATGCTATGGTTTAGAAGATACTAACCTTTAAATCAACACTTAGAAAATCCAGACTTTCAATACAGTTTGAAATAGTGGGGATCTGAAGAATATAATGTAGAATCAGCAGGCAGAGTTATCATATATTCAGAAGTTAACTGAACTTCAGGAGCACATAAAGAGCACTATGGAAAGCAAACATGTCAAAAGATAAATTGTTGATTTAAAGGTTTACGGACCACATACCTATCAATAATAAGCAAGAAAGGTTGAATGATGTTATAAGCCAGCGAAGTAACATAGATCAATCTGTCAATGAGCAATGCACGTAATGGACATTGCACAAATTAATTTTTCTCATGTGGATTGTTTCGCCACATGGTTATACGGATGAAGGAGATGGGCCAACACCATGAGTGTAGTGGTGGTTAAAGAATTAAGGGAAGAAACATGTGTTTCGGTCACTTTCAGCTTTGCAAATTGCTGGAAATGTGACCGGCTGGGATTCAACCAGAAGAGCAGGAAGACCACGTCGGCAAGGAGACCGGCGTCAGGTAAGAAACCTAGATTGTTTACCTATTTTTGCTTTCGATTTATTAAGGAAAAAAGAGGAACACCCTTTCAGATTTCAATCATTCAAATAAAAAAAATAAAACTTTCAGGACGAGTAAAGGTGGGGTTCTCAAGTTAGGTAATCAGGTATTTTCTAGCTTGATTTTCTCAGCTTACACCGCATTTGTTTTCTTTATGTTTCTTGCGGTCAGAAACGTGTTATCTTTGTTACCATCGGAAAATATGGAGACACAAAAATTGTAATTTCACTTTGTGCATCTTACATTATCTGTCATCTAGAAATTTAGTTGTCCTCTCATGCAAGTGACAACCATTTCACTGTTTCACTTGCAAATCAGACATACATCATGTCATCATGTGTCGAGTTACATGAGGGCCACTTCATAGATCTGCTAAAGTTTAAACAAGATGCTCAATCGATGGCAACACCAGATAAGACTTTTGAACGATGACAATGCTAGAGAGCAATAACAGATGCAGAAAATGGGATTGTAAGGAAGGAGGGGTGAGAAGTACTCTGTCTTCTTACAAGGTGAGGTAGGTTAAGGTGACACGAGTACTAAGTTTGTGGTAGAGAACGCTATTTGTCAAGGTTGACAAAATATTCTAGATTTCTTTTGTCTCACTCTCAATCAGCCCGTAGCAACGCACGGGCACATTTGCTAGTATATGTATATATACATACCATGTACGTAAATATCTAGAGGAGCCCTGGAACCATAAATATTACATTACATTACACTATATATAAAAGACGGAAGATTTCGCTGCCTATGCAGCTATCCACGCCGCTGGTGGTCGCTGTTCGTTGGATCTGCGAAATCGACGGCTTTGACTGTTTCTTTTCACTTCCCAGGGCCGCAGTACTGTTCATCTTCGAATATTGTCCAATGGCCTTTCGCCACGTCTGCCGGTACTCCATCCGGTCAAGACCGGTTAGCCGGTTGCCTCCGTGCAGTTCGTTTGTGCAGTGGAGAGTGCAACTCGTTTGTGGAGTGGAGGGCCCACGCTGGCAGCACGACCACCGCTTTCTCCTCTTTCTCAATAAATTCTTCCTTCTTACCGTCTTTGCCTCTGCGTGGAAGATATCGAGGCGCCTGACTCCCGTCCACCGCTGTCTGGTTCATCGTTTTCGTCGCTGCATCGAAGATATCCAGCCGGCTCATCTCTCCCGTCCTAATGCAATTCTCTTCGATCCGTGTATCTGATCTGTGCCTGCTACGATGATGGATCATGACGACGGGCGCTCTCCTGTTCCTGTGGAGCCGCGTTCTACTATTCCTGCGCGGTTGGCCGCTGCTCGCCGCCGCGCGGGCGGCCTCGAGGTCGACCCTCTTCGCGCCGGGCCGTTACTCCTGCATCTTCTGTTCCGCCTCAGATTCTTCCTCGTCCGCCCGTGCTCCCCGCGGTTGCGGGCTGTTGTGTGCTTCCTGATGGAGCTTCCCGTCGTCGTCCCGCTTCCGCGGAACCTTCCCGTGCGCCGGCCTCTCGGCGGCGGCGTCTTGATTTCGATGGGCAGCCTGTGGGAGATGCTCCCTTTACGGCTGATGCTCAGCGTGCTTCTGCTTGCCTTCTAGGTTCTCCTGTTGTATCTTCTGATTCGTTTTCTCGGCAGAGCCCTCAGTCTGTGCCTCACCCAGTTGTGCCTGCACAGATTCATGATGATCTGTTGGCCCCTGCTGCTGCTGGTTGTCCTACGCATCCTGCTGGTCTCTCGGATCCTTCGCGGTCGTCTGTTATAATACCAGGAGGTCGATTGGATGTTCCAGATAATGGTGTGCCGCCAATTGTACGTCCTGCCTCTGGAAGTTCTCGCCAGAACGCCGCTTTTACTGTAATGCGTGCTGCCTCCTCGCGACGTCGTGGACGCCGATCCTACTGTCGTTCTTCTGTTTCAGTTTCAGGTCGGCCGTGTTTTCTCGCACTGTTAATTCATTGTATTACACTATATATAGTGGGATATAATAGTGAGATGCCTTGCTGTTTTTACTGATTTTCATGATTTGGTCACAGGCTCCCCTGCTTCTCTTGAGTCTGGATTACGTCCTGCTGGTGATGGTGGACCTCCCGGCCCTTCTTTTCTTTCTGATGTGGTTCTAGATACTAGGTTGCATCCTGTTCAGACTCCTGCACAATCAAATGGGAGTCAGCCTGCTGTGTTATCAGCAGAGCAAATTGCTAGAAGGCGGGAAATTAGTTTAGGCAAACGCCCTGTGCAGCCTGATGCTACTGCAGGTAAGTGCGTTTATACTTTATGTTCTGTTGTACGTGGCCGCAGCACGTGCCGCAATTTTATTTCTTTACTGTAACATATGTTTCCCTTTATTTTCTTTTGTTTTGTTATAGCCATTTTTCGTTCTAAAAGGTCGTTTAGCTATTCTATAGAGGATGACATGCTTCCCCTTAGTCCAATTGTAATGTTGTAAAGTATATAATTGTTCTACCTAATATGACATGTCCTGTAGTTCATATTGTGTTTGCTACGGATTTTTTTACTTCTTGCTTGCCTACTGTTTCTCTTATTTTCTTCTTATTGTCTGTACTTGCTATTTTCAGCGATGGACAATGCTTTTGCTGACGAGCATCCTGCCAGTGGGATGTCTGCGTTTACTACATCTGTCGATCATGGATTCTTCTTACATGACAGACAATCGGTTCCAGGTCGTCTATCTACACAACCGCCTGAATTAATCTCTGTTCTTCCACTTTCGTATTATAGTCAGTTTAATTCGGCATGTACAGATAGGATTATAGCTGGACATTCTGTTTCATCGGATGATGAATTATCTGATGTTGATAGCCACGATCTAGACGAGATTTTAGATGGATTGCACTACCAGCCTGCTCCAGGTTTGCATATTCTTGACTTATTTTTCTTACTGTTGTATGAGTTTTTATTTTTGCATTCATTCCGGTGGTTACTTCTTACTTCTTATTCCTTTTGCACGCTGTTCATGTGACTGCTTCTTCTATTTTCATTTGCAGCCATTCCTTCTGTCCCATTGAGTAGGATGACTACAAATCAGCGTAGGCGTGCAGTTATTGAAGAGCGTCGTCAATTTGCTGCTACAAGTGCCCAGCAATCTGATATTCAGCTTCCACTCTCCAAAGATTTTGTCGCCCATTTGAAACGTTAGTTCCATAGATTTATGTTTACGTCTTTATATGCTTCAGCGTCGTATATTTACATGTAAGGTCAAATCTACTTCTAATTTTCGTTTTCTTCAGGCTCTTGGCCTGGGCGGTCCTATTATGGTGGTCCTGATTGTGTTTGCGAGCACTGTTGGGCGAATTTCTGGTATCAGGAACGTTGTAAACGTCTGAGCACAAGAAAGCATGTGGTATACACACGTTGCTGTCGTGGCGGCAAAATTTCTCTTCCTATTTTCCCGGCTTGGCCTTCTCCGTTGGCTGAATTACTGCGGTTTGATGGTGGTACAGACAGTAACAATTTCTTGAGGCTTATACGAGAATATAATTCTATGTTTGCCTTTACTTCTCTTGGTGTTCATGTGGATAATGCTATCAATACAGGAGGAGGGCCCTATGTTTTCAAAATTTGTGGTGTGGTTTGCCATGAAATAGGTTTGCTCCTCCCTCCCGAGTACAATCCGGTTCCAAAATTTGCACAGCTATACATCTTTGATACCCAGAATGAGATTGATCATAGGATGGGTATATTTAATTCTGGTGGTATTGATGCCGAATGTAGTATTCCACCAGCTGATCAACCATTCAGTTCACAGTTTTCTCCTTCGTTCCGCTCTTTTACCTCTCAGATGAGTGACAGTGCTACTCATGCAAGTTCATCTCGATCGGCTCCACTGCAGCGGAGTCGGAGGGATGGGCCTGATTCTGCTGTTGTTGATTCCCTCAGGGTGATGCTTAATACTTATAACTCTCTGGTTCGGACATTTCGTATGGCGGAGCAGAGGTTATTTTCGCCTGATACACCTGAGGTGGGAATTCAGATATTTGGTCATGAAGGGGCTGCTCATGGTGATCGATATTCCTTGCCAGTGGCATCCGAACTGGCTGCTCTCATTGTTGACGATCTGTCTGTTGAAGTAAACAGGTTCGACGTCATCGTGCAAAAAAATGCAGGACCTTTCCAGCGCGTGTCGCCCCTTAATCCTTCTCTTATGCCTCTTCAATATCCACTTCTTTTTCCTCATGCTACTATGGGTTTTCATCTTGGCATCAAGTTTAAAGAGGTCAATGGTGTTCCTATTCATGGAAGGACAGATGTTTCTATGCTTGAATATTACCGTTACAGATCTCATTACCGAAGAGGAGAGCCAAATCCGTATACATGTTGTGGCCGTTTGTCCCATCAAAGTTTAGTGGACTCATATTCTTCTGTCGAATCATGTCGGCTTAATTTTCACTTTTTGAACCAAGATACTATCCGGTCAGAAACTTATCAGGGCATATCTGATGCTGTTGGTGAAGGCAACTCGGTGGGTAAGAATGTAGGAGTAGAATATATTTTGCCTTCCAGCTATACTGGCAGTCCACGCTACATGATACAAAATTATCAGGACGCAATGGCTATATGTCGTGTGCACGGAGCTCCCGATCTTTTTGTAACTTTCACATGTAATCCTAAATGGGATGAAATAGCGGATGCATTAGTTATGGAGCCAGGTCAGACTCCAGCTGATAGACCGGACATTGTTACGCGTGTATTTAAGATGAAGATAGACAAATTCAGTCAAGATGTCAGACAGGGAGAGACTTTTGGTCCTGTCAATTCATGTAAGTATTTCTACATTTCATAGAGTTGGTACTGATTTATAGATTACTGAACGTTTTAATGTGCCGACGACTTATATGTATTTTCTAGATTATTCCCTTCAGTTCTAAGATACTGTATACATATGCAGATTTATATGTCGTTGAATTCCAGAAAAGGGGGCTCCCACATATACATTCGATTATTTGGTTAAAGCTTGATACGGAAAATCCGACGCCAGAATTGATAAACTCTTTCATATCTGCGGAGATACCAGATTATAGAACTGATTCTTTAGCATATGCACTTGTGGAGGAATTCATGGTGCATGGCCCTTGCGGTGTACACAATCCAAAATCTCCATGTATGAAAGACGGGGTATGCTCTAAAAACTACCCGAAAGAGTACAACGATGAGACAACAATTGATGGTCTTGGTTTCCCTGTATACCGTCGACGGAACAACGGTCGGTATGTAATGAAGAATGGTGTTCCTCTCGATAACAGGTGGATTGTGCCGCACAATGTTCCATTGCTGAAGAAATTTCAAGCTCACATCAACGTCGAATGGTGCAACAAGACGAATCTACTTAAGTATCTTTTCAAATATCTTGCAAAAGGTAATGATATGTCTCGGGCACGTCTGCGTTCTATGTATCAGCCTACAGATGGCCGCACAGGAGGCATCAACGAGATCGACGAGTATGCCAAGTGCAGGTATCTACTTTTTATCTACTTTCCACTCTTTTTTCCATGCTTCTTCGAACTGTTAGTAATTCTAATGATCTGTCCTTTTCAGGTTTCTCTCAACGTGTGAGGCATGTTGGCGGACTTCTGCATTTGATATCCATGTTCGAGAGCCATCAGTTTTCAGGTTAGCGGTCCACTTGCCGAACATGAACCGGATAATCTATGCTGAGAACGCTAATCTTAATGACGTATTAAGAAATCCCAATAAGTATAAGACTATGCTTACTGAATGGTTCACGGCTAACATCCAGCACCCCGATGCTCGTTCGTTAACATATCTTCAGTTTCCTTCCCAATGGATTTGGAATGGTGCACAGAAAAAGTGGCAGCGGAGAAAAGTGGATGCCAAAAGGAAGTTAAAATTTGGTCCTCCTATAGGCCGAATTTATAATTGCCACCCCACCACGAAGGAACTCTACTTTCTGCGTATCCTGTTGAATGAGGTACAAGGTGCTACATGTTTTGAGAACCTTAAGACATATCAAGGTATACTACATGATTCTTTCAAGGCAGCTTGCCAAGCTCGTGGACTGGTTGGTGATGACAAAGAATGGTTTATGCTCTTTGATGAATCTATTCAATGGGCATCTTCTTATCAGCTTAGGCATTTATTCATGACAGTTCTGATATTTTGCGAGATAACTAATGGTCAGAAAATACTTGACAAGTATTGGTCATACATGACTGATGATTTATCTCGCCGAATTATCCAATCTATGAACGATAACTCATTCCTTCAGGTCCCTTCAGAGTACTTATATTCACAGCTACTTCAAGACCTCTCAGTCATGTTTGCCAAAAATGGTTATTCTCTGGCTTCGTTTGGTATACGTACTGATGTTCTAGGGAGTGGAAGACTGCTTGGAAATACACTTCTCTTAGAAGAAATGCAGCATGACACAAATGAGTTAAGAGCCAAGTCAATATCGTTGCATGCCAAACTAAATGACGGCCAAAGGAAGATTTTTGATCAAGTTATAGAATCTGTCCGCAGTTCAGTTGGCAAGTTATTCTTCGTATCTGGACATGGTGGTACTGGAAAAACATTCTTATGGAATGCTATTATTACATCTTTGCGAGCTGATGATCTCGTTGTTCTCGCAGTTGCCTCATCTGGTGTAGCATCTTTACTGCTTCCAGGAGGCAGGACTGCCCATTCACGGTTTAGAATACCAATCGAAATTGGTGATCGCACAATGTGTAATATATCACGAGGAACAAATCTAGCAGCACTTGTGCAAAAAGCATCCCTTATACTATGGGATGAAGCTCCTATGACAAACAGGCGTTGTTTCGAAGCTGTCGACAGAAGTATGAAAGATGTTTTATCCGCAGATGACAAATCTAGAAGGCAACTTCCTTTTGGTGGGAAAACAGTGGTCATGGGTGGAGACTTCAGGCAAGTTTTACCTGTCATAGAAGGAGCAGCCAAATCTGAAATTTTGAATTCGTCTTTGATTCGATCACCTTTGTGGCAGCATGTAGTTCTACTTAAGTTGGAAGAAAATATGAGGCTGTCTAATCCTCGGTTATCTGCTACTGAAAAGTCTGAACTAGATCAGTTCGCTCAGTGGATACTTAGTGTTCGCGATGGAACAGTGCCTATGACAACCAGAGGGAGGAATCAGTGCCTTCTTGGATATCATTGCCTCCCGATGTCACGTTGTTACCTACTGATAATTATATTTCAGCACTTATTGATCGAGTTTATGATTCATTCAGCGAGAATTACTCTCAGGTGTGCTATTTAGCTCAGCGTGCAATTGTCTGCCCTACAAATAAAGTTGCTGACCAGATTAATGATCTGCTTTTCGATATGGTTCCTGGAGATGCAACTGAGTTTGCCAGTTGTGACTCTATTTGCAAGTCAACTGACGCTGTGGCTGATTCACACTTATTATATCCTCCTGAATTTCTCCATAAGATTGAGCCTCCTAACTTCCCTAAGCATAGTATACCTTTAAAAGTTGGAGTTCCAATCATGCTGCTTCGTAATATTAATCAAGCTAATGGGCTTTGCAATGGCACTCGATTGATAGTAACCAGGCTGGGGGAATGGGTTTTGGAAGCTAAGATAATCACAGGCAGCAATGTTGGTGACCATGTCTGTATACCTAGAATAATATTGCATGCCCCTACAAAATGGCCGTTTACACTTCAGCGCCGACAATATCCTATCCGACTATGTTACGCCATGACAATTAACAAAAGTCAGGGCCAAACGCTCGATATGGTTGGCATCTATTTACCAAAACCAGTTTTTTCACATGGACAGTTTTATGTGGCTATATCGAGAGTGACTTCAAAAAAAGGATTGAAAATACTTGCACTAGATGAAGACGGAAAGCCGACATCAGAGACAAGAAATATAGTCTACCGAGAAGTTCTCCGGAATCTATGAAAGGTATATTATTACAGTTACTGCCATTTCGCATAGAATACAAATATTGACACCATTCTAGATGTAGTTAGAGACGCTGAATCCCTACAATATTTAATTACTATATATACGGTTGTTTCAAAACATAGGTACAAGTTGTGACAGTCTTCCATCAGGATTCAGTGCAACATAATTTACGTTCTCGCAAGATTGTCTTTTTCCCCCGAAATGTAGCACATTTTATATGATACTAACATGTCTTCTCTCTTGAACATTGCAGATTGGGCTCTAAATTAGCTTTCCAGTGGATTACACCGTCTTATGTTTTGACATCTATATGGACGAGCTACGGATTAATCAGAACCTACAACTAAATGACATCACAATCAATCTTTATTGTCGGCTTTCTTTGGCATAACAAAACACCTGTATTCAGTTTGTGTTGTTAGCTTATTTCCACGCAACAGGTTGCTGGTTTTATGTTTCAGACACTCTGTTTCGACAGCAAGTCTTCAATCTATGTCCACTTTTAATGCTAAGTTCTGCTTTTTAGAATGTCGTTTCCACTTGGGCTGATGCTTTGCCTTTTTTACCGTATAGTAATATTCATATGCTTAGTTTTCTGTACTAGAGGTATCATGCTGGTGCACATTCAGAATCGTGCTCTACATATGAATATGCATTTTCTCTTGCAATTTGCAAACATACCCATATTTGAAGATACTTACACACACGTAAATGCACTCAGTCTATTCTTTACCGGTAAGCAAATATGCAATGATATACTTCTCGAAAAACACATACAGGCAGGAATAAAACTTTAATAAGTAAACAGAATGAATAGACATACCTACTTGCATGCTGATTGCACTAGTAGGAAAAGCACTAACAGTGGCGCACCAAAAACAGATTCTGTGGCGCACCCCCAGAAAAGCTGGGTGCGCCACAGAAACTTCGCCACAAAAATATAATTTCTGTGGCGCACCCCCTGGATGCGCCACAGAAATCCAACTTTTGTGGCGCACCCACAGAAATATGGGGGCATGGGCCAGACAGGGAAATTCTGTGGCGCACCATCTACAGATGCGCCACAGAAAGTGGTGCGCCACAAAATAAAAAAGCGTGCGCCACAGAAAGTATGAAACAGAAATACACATTTTTTTTTTGCTGTACAAATACAGGTATATACAGGATTTAAACAGAAATACAGATATATTTGACAGGTATATAAACAGACACACATTAATCACTATTTATCACACATATTACTTAGTGTGACCGAGATACATACACATAGTCACAAAAGTGCCGAATGTTTACACAATTAGTTATGATACAAACAAAAGTTCATCATTTCACACTACACATTACAAACCAAGTGTTCACCGCCTAACTAGGATCAAATGTAGTACACATCGGCGACGATGGTGAGCAGGAGCGCGCGGGAGCATGCATGATCATCGATTCCTCTTCTTGAGCGGCTCCGGGAACGGTAGAATGCCCCCTTTCGTCCTCCACTCCCTGGTGTCATTCTGCGCCTCTAGTCGATCTTGGATCTCCCTCTGAGACAACCCTGAAGATGGTTTGGAATCTATATTGGTTAGTGATATACATAGAGTATAATTTATTCATCTAAGTAGAGAGGCAAGACGATCAATCAATTGTCATGGTTGGAAATCATATGGCTATCCTATTTGGGTTTCATAGCATAGCATATATATAATATATAACCCTACACATGCATTTCCTCCAAAAAGTACACACTATCTAGTAATGCTTGGCAAGGCTTTCTTTTATAATACATCCTACCTATGGGATAGTGGAAGGACCCTGAGCTGTGAATGACATCGTCCATGATGATCGTTGTTAAGTGCAGCTTGATGCGATGGAAGTCTTGTCTTATATCACCATCGGTAAGCTCATCCGCGGTCTTGGTGTATTCTGCGAGATTAGATGGAAGCTTCGATTTCTCGCAATCCCGGACAAGGCCTTTAAGGTGATGGAGGGCATACCAGGCCTCCTTCACGCTCTGATCCAGTTGCTTGATGCAATGGAATTGGATCCCATGCAAGAACTTGTGTGTGTTGTCCTCCGTGTAAAATTCCGACTTCTTATGGAAGGGACCGCCCTTTTTGGCGTAGGCCTCGAGAGCGTCATCGAGAACACTCTTTATTCTGGTGTAATCTCTCGGCTGGGATTTATTCCCCGAGTCAAAATAAGTGGCAACGGACCACCTCGGGGCTACGTGGATGAGTGCGCAGTACTTGTCCCTGCTCAACACAATTGAAATGGAATGTTGGACAAAGGATCAGCGATGGAAGAAATGTACCAGAAGGCATAAGATAGGACGGTGGCTAGCGGATGTGTACTTACTCGAAAAAGTAAGGCAGAAGAAGGGCGTTCTTGTGCTTGTTGGCCAGGAAGAACCCTACGAGGTACTCCTTGGCCGTTTCCCGTGCCCTTGATCCTGGCACCAGATGGCTGTCGCGCATGTAGTAGGGATCCACTACCGCGACGTAGGGGGTACCATCTCTCCGGATCTTCATCGCGTGATCGAGCGCATATAGGCGGACCATGTTATAGTCCAGCCGTTTGGTGTGAAACAGGTTGAAGATGTCCTCGAACGCTATGAAGAACACATCCGCGGGGTCTTCCCGGACGAAGTCCACCATCTCTTTTGGCACCTTGACCGCGAACGCCGGGTAACTCGGGTTCTTCTCTTTAAGAAGGGTCACCTCATGATACAAGACAACCTCCTGCAAAGCAAGCATGCGTCCTTCTGCAATACGGTGCAAGTCCTCAGACAAGATAGCTTTGCCAGCTTCATGAACTCGCGGGTAGGCATGAACATTGTCTTCAAGACCCCGGGTCTGAGGAGCTGGCTTGCTCGCAGCGGATTGTTTTCTCTTCCTGTGCTTCTTTGGCTTCTGCGTCTCTGCGGATTGTGGGGGTGCAGTGAACCCCGCTTTAACAGTTGCTTGCAGTGTGGTAGGGGTGAAAATGTTACCCGGTTGAGCTTGATGATCGCCGGCATCAGGAGGCGTGTCGGTGAAGGCCAGGCGCTGTGTGCATGAAGTGGGACGAGCAGGTTGAGTTTGGTGGTCGCGGAAGGGTTCTTCATCCACTAGAGGCATGTACATATCATCCGCGATGGCGCCAGTGTTGATGAACTCATCGACGTTGATATCGTTGTCGTTCTCGTCGTCGTCGTTGTCGTTGTTGCCACCAACTTGAGGTGCAACGCCTTTGTCCTAAACATAAACAATAGCACATGCATCCGTTAGTCGGGAAAGTCGGAAAGTCGGGGAATATATTCGTCGAGTCAGAACTAACCTTGGACGGTTGCGGTGAAGACGTTCCCAACAACATTTTGTGGCGGTTGGTGGTGGCGGCGATGACCGGCGGCGGTGGCTTCCGGCCGGCGGGGGGGGCGTGTGGAGGTAGCTTCCCGCTGGCGGTGGCGGCGACCGGCTGTTCCTTCTGGGTGGTGGTGATGGCTGCTTGTGGCGCCGGTTCATCCGCAACATTTTTCTTTGTCCGCCTCGGCGGGGGCCGAATGATCGGGGGCCTCGAGGTGGCGCCGCCGGTGCGCCTAGTCCCTTGAAGAACATTCCCAAGACGAATTTGGGTCTTCGGCCATTCCAGCATCCAACTCCCGCATTCGCCAAGCTTCATGTGTGCCTCGGCTCCCTGAGGTTGCTTGGGGGGGTCGATGTCACGGAACTCAGGCACTACCTCCCTCACATTTACTTTCATTGAGAGCTCGTTCATTCGGACGGTGTGGAGTTCGCGGGTCAAAGGTTGTACGATTGTGGCCCTTGCGGCTTCCTTCAACTCGCCGTCGGACCCCACCCTAAGCAGGAGTATGCATTCTGTGTCCTGGGAGACGGAGTCAACACATAGCGTGCACCATGAGATAAGGCATATAGTCTCACACACAATGTATCATACATATTCATGATCATACATATATATGTTTCCATTGTCTCACACACACATACTAATTAATTACCTTGGTGACGGCGTTGATCTCGGCTAATGGAGAAGGAGATGCGCCGGTGCCGGCGGCCGGCCTATCATTGTTCTCCGGCGTTGGTGTATGTTGCTCCACGGTAGCGGGCACCGGTGGGGTCTGCAGGACCGGCGACACGTTATTGCTGGAGGTGCTGCCGGCGAAGCTGGGCACGTATATCGGCCCCTGTTGACCTCCCGCATGCCAAGCAGTTATCCCCTCCACCAATGCAGGGGGTAAAAAATTCCGGAGCCTCTCGTCCACCTTGTCGGCCACCAGCTTGTCCACCACGCTGGAGTCCACCTTCTCGGACAGCTGCTTCCTTAGCTCGACAACCTCGGCTCTATCTTTAGCCGGGTACCTCCTCGCCTTTTTCTTCTCGGTGTCCGTGCTGTAGTACTCGGTGAACTTCATCGCCGTACCAAAGCCGGTCACACGGCCAGCTGACGTCGGCGCATCTCTCTTGCCCCTCCCCTTGTACTCGTTCATCGCCCGGTTGAAGGTTGTGTCCCACGGGCCAGCCGGAGGCTCCGGCTGGTACGACGGGTCAGCCTCAATCTTCAACTGAGCCTCCTGCGGACAAAGAAAATAAACGTGAACCCATGTAGAAATCAACGCAAATGGACTTTGAGATATCCGCGGCAATTAAGTTCCTTACCAGCTTTTTCTCGAAATCCGCCACATCTTCGTAGTCGGTAACGAATTCCCCGTCCCCGGCTTCAGATAGTAGCGGGAACGAACAAAGTTCCTAACTTGCTCGTCCGTGATTTTATGCCAGGGGTTCTCTTTCCCAAGTCTCGCAACCTCGGCATCCTCCTTGTCCCAAACGGGCTTTTTTCCTGCGTAACCGCCGCTTCCCAAATGGTGGTTACCTAAGTTCATTGCCCGCATTTGCTTCCCCCACTCGGTCCATTTTTCAGCATCCGGACATGACAAGGATTCCTTGAATATATCGAACTCGTCTTTCTCGATGTACGGCTCTTTGGCACTAATCTCCTCCCAGCTAAGACCCTTTTCAAGAATCTTCGCCTTCACCCGGCCTCTCCAGCTTGTCAAGGCGGTGTTCATCTTCGTGATGGCGAACTGGTCCACCTTTTTGTTTCCATCATCCGGGAAAATATATCGTACGTGAAGCTTCTTGAGGAGGTCATTGCGCAAAGCCTCATTCTCCGGACTCCTGAGGTCATACGTGTTGATCGATGCGGTTTCCCGGAGGATGCACCCTAGTTGCATGCTGTACCCTTTGGCGATGTCCCTAGGCTCCAGTGGTTGGCCACTTAAGGAGACCGTAGTGAAGGTGTCTGTGACGGTGCCGACCGCTTGCGGTGTCCGGTCCTTCCTCGGCTTCTTAAGCTTCTTAGCGGCCGGGTTACTACCACCACCGCCGTCCGTGTGGTCGCCACCCCCCGTGGTGGTGGTGGCATCTCCATCGGTGGTGGTGGCTTCTTCCTCCTCTAACACAAAGTCCTTATCGCCGTCACGAGCCATTGCAGCGGCCTCCTCCTCCTCCATTTGGCGGTTCACTTCCCAGAACGGTGCGTTAAGTTGTCTAGCTTGGTCTTCGACGCTCATGTCCTTAGAAGGGCCGGCCTCGGAGGACATGTTTCCACTGCATTAAAAAGAGGCAAAAAGTAATTAGTACAACAAATATAACAAGAGCACCACTTAATTTAGTACTAAGATACCCCGGCCCATGCATTGCCCGCAATACCCCATATGTCCTATTTTTAGCAAAGTCATGCTAAATTTCACGAAATTTTTTGCATGACCTTTGCTAAAAATAGGACATATGGAGTACCCGAATTTGCCGGAACGGAAGTTAATCGACGTTCCGGCAATCTCAAGGGCCTCACGGGGTACCTGCAAGCATTTCACAAATATCATGGCCGGCATAGCTGGCCGGCAACAGCATCACATCATCACACCAACAGGGGAGAAAGTGGATACATACTAACCTAACACAAGATTCAAGAACACACATGATTATCACACACAAGAACACTAAAAACTAACCTAACATCAACTAACCTAGCTACTGCCACTAACCTAGCAGCTAACAGCACTAACCTAATTAACAGTAAGTAAAAATGCATCTCCAAATTTAACACTTAGCAATTTTTTCATCAATTTACTAAGAACTAACCTAACATCAACTATTTTCATCAATTTCCTAAGAACTAACCTAACATCAACTAACCTAATTTTAACACCTAGCAACTACCAGCAACTTTAACTTAGAAAAATTTGAAATTTTTTGGTTTGGCATTTGACCAAGCACCTTGTGTGCAGGGTGTGGAGGGAGCGAGTGGGGAAGGAAGGAGAAGCACCTCGGGAAGGGATGGTGGAGGGGAGGAAGAGGGGATGTCGAGGGCGGCGTCGGCGTCGAGGTGGAGGGCCGGTGGCGACGGTGGCGTCGAGCTCGAGGTGGCGGGCCGGTGGCGACGGTGTGCGGCCGGGGCGAGGCGCAGGGTCGCCGGTGGCGACGGTGGCGTCGAGCTCGAGGTCGCGGTCGAGGTCGCAGGGGCGGCGCGGCGAGGCCGCAGGGATGGCGCGGCGAGGTCGCAGGGACAGCGTCGACGGCGTGGTCGCAGGGACGGCGTCGACGGCGAAATTTGGGCGCGCGCGGGGCGGTTTGACACTTAGCGAAATTTGGGGAAGAAGAGGCAGCGCGGGGGCGGCCCCACATGTAAGTGGGCGCAGCACATTTCTGTGGCGCACCACGGGCGTGATGCGCCACAGAATTATGAGGATTCTGTGGCGCATGGCAAACAGAGATGCGCCACAGAAATACATGGCCTAGAACTGGGGCAGGGCGGTGCGGGCCCACATGTAAGTGGCGCAGAACATTTCTGTGGCGCACGTTTGGAAGGATGCGCCACAGAATTATCAGGATTCTGTGGCGCATCTTTTGAAGGGATGCGCCACAGAAATAGTTGGCCTGGAACTTAAAATTTTTGCTGAACTTTTTTTCTTACAAATATTTTTGCTTCAATTTGGTTCAAAAAATACACACAATATGTGTCCTACATATTTAGTTCATTGAATACATAACTCTTGCATTGTCATAAATATTCATGATCATACATATAAATTCATCCATTGTCTCTCACACATACAAATTAAATACACCAAAAAAGTCTCTTCTTCGTCTCGGTTCCGCGAGTTAGCTTCTCTTCTTTCCCTTCTTCACGTTTGAAAACTTTAGGCCGGTGACCTTGAGATTTCTTCGCGTGAACGGACAACCTATTAGGTACGGAGGTCTTCCTTGTTTGTGTACTAGTAGTAGGCATGTCGAAGAACTTGTCGAATTCCTCCTCGATCTTTGGCTCGTTGTCCAAGTCTTGCTCGGTGGCGCCTCCTTCCATTCCGATGATGCTCCTCTTGCCCCTCCTCACGACAACACGACTAGGCTTTGACGGGTCGGTAATGAAGAAGCATTGCTCAACTTGGCTAGCGAGTACCCATGGCTCATTTTTCGCGGAGGCGTTCTTCGATTTGGCATCGGGTATTACCATGGTGGTGAAATACCGGCCTTCTTTGACGACGTCCTTGGCCCATCTTACACGGAACATTGGCACCAACTCTCCACAGTAGTTGAGCTCCCATATGTCCTCAATCCTTCCAAAGTATCTTTCCTTGACAGTAGCCTCCTCATCGCCGTATGATAGCATAGTTACTCCTGAGTTTTGAAATTCCGACATCTTGTCCTTTTCCTCGGTGTAGAATCTGAAGCCGTTCATGTCGAACGCCTGATAGGTCTTTACGTTGTGCGAGGGACCCCGTGATAAGGAGAATATGAGTTTTTCATCTTCCGTAGATGGCGGTTTCCTCTTTGCTAGCTCCATTTGCTTTTGCTTGAACCAACGCGTGAAGCTGGCGTTGTGCTCTCTGGTTACGTCTCCCTTCTTCCTCGGCCGGCCCAGTTTGATGAAATGTTGCTCGAGTAAGCATTTGTGCTCTTCCACAAGTTTCGATCAACTGTAAGTGTTGTAGCGCGACCCGGTGAGCCCTGTCGTAGTCGTCCTTTCGACCCTGCATGCTGGCAAAGATTGTGCTGCTGCCCTCTCGGTGACCATATCCATTGAGCCTGTCGAAGTGTTTCCTCGTGGGCAGACCTACATCCTGGTTCTCGTTGCTTAGATAATTCTGGCAGAAGGAGATGCACTCGTAGGTTAGAAAGCCCTTGGTCATGCTTGCGTCTGGACGGGCCCTGTTGCGAACGTATCCTTTCATGACACCGTTCATCCTTTCGAACGGCATCATGTAGTGCATGAACGTTGGCCCTAGCTGCCTGATGTCATCAACGACATGGAGAAGGAGATGCACGCATATATCAAAGAATGCTGGCGGGAAGTAAATCTCGAGCTCGCATAGTATCAGCACGATCTCTTCCTGTAGCCTGTCGAGCTGCTTCACCCCGATCGACTTCCTGTTGATGACGTCGACAAAGTTGCAAAGGGCAAGCAGCGTATCACGGACGTGCTCGTCCATTATCCCTCGAATCGCAACGGGAAGTATCTGCGTCAACAGCACGTGACAGTCGTGAGACTTCATCCCGCTAAACCTCTTCTTCGTTCCGTCCAGATATCTGCTTATCTGCCCCGCGTAACCATTCGGAAATTTGACTCCTAGAAGACACCTGTAGAATTGCTCGAGCTCCTCGGACTCATAGTGAAGCACGTAGCGGGAAGCACCACCGTGTTCTTCTTTACCCTTTTGCGGCGACCTTGAGTCCCTTCCGTCTGATCATCATCATCATCATCGTCATCACTACTATCGGGGGCCTGAATATCTTTCCTGACACCAAGCCATTTCAGATCGTATCTTGCTTTCGTCCCATCCTTGGACTTTTCCGGCATGTTGGAAAGAGTGCCAAGCAGAGCCTCGGTGACATTCTTCGTAATGTGCATCATATCGAGGCTATGTGGCGTCTTGAGGACCTTCCAGTAGGGCAAGTCGTGGAAAACAGCCCTCGCTTTCCATACACCCAGCAGCGGATCTACCTTCGGTCGTTTCTTTCCCGGCGCGGGGCACTCCTCCCAATTTTCAACAGCTCGTCGATTTCTGTGCCGCTCCTCGGGATCGGGGTCCTTCGATCTCGTCCTTACCATTGAACAGGTCACCGCGTTTTCTCCACGGGTGATCCATGCGAAGCCACCTTCGAGCCCCTGGGTACACGGTTTTCGAAGACCCAGGATTCCTTGGTAGCTGGAGATGCGGGGTCTTATCCATGCACCTGACACATGCGCAGAATCCGTGGCCTACCTGGGCCGATACATATGAGCAACCAGGATAGTCCTGCACCGTCGTGAGCAACGCGGCTCTCATGTCGAAATAATCTCCAGTGTAGGCATCCCACGTACGGGCTGGCGTCTCCCACAACGTGGCTAACTCCTCTTTCAACAGCGCGAGATACAGATGTATGTGGACACCTGCTTGTTTCGGCCCCTGAATGAGAAGACTCATGTGTATGTACCTTTGCTTCGTGCACAACCACGGGGGAAGGTTGTAAGGCCATACAAACACGGGCCAGGTGCTATGCGTGCTACTCTGGTTGCCGAACGGATTGAGTCCATCGGTGCTCATACCGAGCCTGACGTTCCTTGCGTCGCCTCCGAAATTTCCGACGGCGTCCAACTCTTGCCACTGGCTAGCGTCTGAAGGGTGTGTAAGGATCCTGCCCTTCTCCGGATCTTCTTCAGGCTTCTCCCTTTCCGCGTGCCATTGCATGAGCTTTGCTTCCTTAGGGTCCACGAAGTACCGCTGCAGACGGGGAGTGATAGGAAAGTACCATACCACTTTGTGAGGACCTTTCTTCCCACGGCTCTTGTACCGTCCTTGGCCGCACACCGGACATGTGGTTCTGTCCTCGTACTCGCCCCGATAAATTGCACAATCATTGATGCAGGCGTGGTATTTAACGTGCGGTAGGTCAAGAGGGCACACGACTTTCTTGGCCTCCTCGATACTAGTTGGCAATGTGTTCCCCTCGGGAAGACGCTCGTGGAAGAATTGCATGTTCTTGTTGAAGCTCACGTCGGTCCATTTGTTTCCCGACTTCATCTCCAGAGCATCAAGCGTTACTTGCAAGCGTGTATCCTGTGGCCGGCACCCTGGATACAACGGAGTCTTCCCGTCTATCTCCATTTGCGCCAGCTTGGCTTTCTCTCTAACGGTCCTCGCCTCCTTGAGGAGCAGTTCTTGAACATGAGACTCCATCAAGGCCGACATTAGCGAGCTCTGCGGCGTGTTCGTCTTCTCCACCACCATCTACTCCTTCATCATGACCATGTCCGTCGGCATCTCCTTCGTCACGATCATCTTGCCCGCCCTCGTCTTCAGGCGCAACATTTGCTGTCGGCGCAACATTTGCAGTCGGCGCTTCATTGAAGCCTTCCATGAAACCGCGCCTGAGCAGGTGTTCCTCCAATAGTCCGGAATCAGGGTCGATCCATCTCACAAATTTGCAACTTCTACACGGACATCGTATCTGGCGCTGTTGCACCGATTCATTTCCGCCTTCGCTTCTTCCTTGTAGTTGTTGATTCGACTGGAGCTCATCTTCATGACCATGGTCGCCTACGCGGTATACATATAGAGTTTGTGTTATTAAGTCGGAAATGTTCGACGAAAAAATTCGGCATGACTTCCCCTAAAGTAGGACATATGTGGTGCAAAAATTTGCCGAAATGGAAATGAATCAACATTTCGGCAAACATCCATGCACCACGCCGACGCAACACAACAACAAAAGGCACAACACCATGTACACACATACTCATCGTACAATACACACCTAGTAGATCTAGATCTATTGCCGGTGCGTCACCGTGATCGATGAGAGAGAGCGGGTGGTGATGGAGAGAAATTAGTGGACAAAAAGAGAGGAGGAGAATATATATGGAGGCTCTCCCCAAGCCCTCACAAATTATATGTCAAATAAAGTAGGTTTAACAACAAATAATGGAGAATAGGATGGTCAAAATCGCATGGGAGAGAGGAGGAGCTCGAGCTAGATGCATGGGGGAGAATGAAGAAGGTCACATGGGGAAAGTGGGTGCTGCCACCTTTTTGTAGATCTGGGGCCAATATTCTGTGGCGCACCGCAGCACATGCGCCACAGAATGTTAACTTTCTGTGGCGCATGCCGCAGCGTGCGCCACAGAAAGTTCATATTCTGTGGCGCACGACTGCACGTGCGCCACAGAATTCTGGATTTCTGTGGCGCACGCTGCGGCATGCGCCACAGAAGTTCCCCAGATGGACCTAGTCCACTGATTGCGTGCGGGGCCCACAGGATTTCTGTGGCGCACTCTTTGCGGTGCGCCACAGAAAGTGACATTTCTGTGGCGCACGGGACCTCGTGCGCCACAGAAATACCACTTTCTGTGGCGCACCGGGCCACGTGCGCCACAGAAATATATTTCTGTGGCGCGCCACAGAATGCAACCTACCTATAATGGTTTTCCTACTAGTGTTGACCAGTACTAGGATTCGGTTGTATGTACATCAAAATAAAGTTCAATTCTGCCCCACTGGTTGTCCTGTCAGTAAATAGTCCATGTTTGTTTTTCTACTCAGTAAGATTAACAAAGATGAAGATCATGTTGTAAGATTACAAACGATAGGCCCAGCTGCAACAAACATCGACGTCTGCAACCATTGAGACCACATGCTTTTTACCTTCTACGTCGACGCAATTCTGATCCACCATACACTTTGTCAAAATATCCTACAGCAGCAAAACTTCAGCCAGTCATCTTTCCACCGTTCCAGTCCTTTTGAACAGGTTCAAGACTTCCTATATCGGTATTGGAAAGCTTGAAGTTGGGATGCAATATTTACAAGTTACAATGAAGGTATAAATGCTTCAATCGCCCGACCACATTACCGGCAATCCTATTTCTGCTGCCCATCTGGAGCTCCGCGCACCTGACTTCGGTTTGTTCATCACATTTTGCGATTTGCTGTCGAGAATAAAAATTCAAGCAGGCACTTCCTGCCGTCTATGCCCCTTTCTGTCAACAGATTTGTACGTTATTACTGATTGTACCAAACATCAGACAGTCAGTATCGCATTTTATCACCTATTGTTAATCAATCGGACTCACTAAACAAAAACATAAGATTGGACACACAGATTATCAAACCTGATGCTATTCGCCGCCGACTTGCGCTCTCTTCTTCAAATTACTTCTGTAACAAATAAGCAGACAGGCACCGCAGATCAGAGCTCACAAACACTGGAGGTCTTAATGAACTAGAGACGACAAAACGACTGGAAAAGATCGATACTACCGATGCAAAAAAGCAGTTCGATACCGATAACAAAGTATCAGCACAAACAGCAGGTGAATCAAAGAGCGGCCCTCCCTATTTGCACACCATCAGCTAGAAAAATGGAAAAAGTCACCAGTTCAACGAGTATACAAAATATCATAATGACATCTTCCAGCACGGCATTCCAGTTATAATACGTTCACAACAACACAGGTACTAAAAATATAAGATTCACACATTTTATATATAGACCGACTGTATGACCACTATATACACACATGGATCTTTTAATACTTCTCTACGACATTCTCAAACTCACTTACAGCTTCAAAGAACGCCATCGACAGACTTTCATCTACCTCCTCTACACTATTCACTACAACTGACGAAGGCATATCCACACTATGTGGAACATAATAATCATAAACAATAGACTTAGCAGCATCAATTTTCCTACAAGCAAAGTCGATGCCCTCAAGCGAACCGCGCCATCCTCTTGCCATCCTGTCCAACTTAACCTTCAGAACATGATTTTCCTCCTCTAGAACACGTACCCTGCTTGAAGATTTTAAGGAGGCTTGATAAAAACAGCGTTTGTCCCACCAATTCGAATCTTTTGTCTCGAAATTACGCTCTGTCTCAAGTTTCTTAATCAGCGCTTCAGCTGCCATATCTTCTGCCATTTCCTTACTATTGAACTCCTGTCCGGATGAAGCGTTTATTTCATGCAGCAGAACTGGCACAAGACTGTCAAACACCCGCATAGCTGCCACACTGTAAAAACCTCCGTACCGATACCATGTATCAAATTCTGGACCTATTCCTGGAAGTTTCCTACTAATTTCTGACAGAATAACTTTAGGTGATACTTCCACGGTTCGTACCTGATCTGAATTTACAGGAAAAAAAACCCTCAGGCACAACATCAATTCAGCTATGTATAGACAAAAGATGCGCAACAGCTTAGATCACATGTAATGAACGACTAGCTGAAACTAACTAACAGAAAAAAGCCTAAAACTTACCGATAGGAGGTAATCGGGGAAACGGCGGTACGTCCACCCGTGCGGCATCATCTTCCAAATCTTGCTCATACAATTCTAAAAGCTCATCAAAATCCACTTTTTCATCCATAATTGGCACCTATACTGAAAAAGCAAAAAAAATCAGCTCCCATCGCCTCATATAAATTCATATAGACAGACATTACGAACTAGCTCAATTCGTATCTCTTACACTGACTGACTCACATACTTGCATACATGTCTGCCAACTCTATCCTCTCACACAACTTCCTGCTTCGACATGGTCAGAAATGTGTACAATTTTCACATTTACTACCATACTCCCCCATAACAGAACACTGAACACCCCATACTAAAATTCCTTAGACAATACAATCGGTACCAGATCGGATACACAGAATTTAGAAGACAAATAGAAGAGATGACGCATATAGCACTCCAGCATGTCAGCCAAACAATGACAACAACTATATATACTCTGTTCAGTTTATGTCCGGACTCACTTTCAGCAACCGATGCAGGCCAATCGACAGAAAGCAACAACACATCGAAAAGCATATACAGAACTAGAAAAAAAGATCACAGATGCAATAAGCCAACTGACCTCTGAAGAAACAGGGCAAGAACAGAGAAAGCTGAAGATGCAGCGGAACAATCTCCGTCCAGGACGCGGCAAAACAACCACCGGCGGGATCTCACGGCAGAAACGACGGCTTCTTATAAAGCCGGCGACCAAAGCAAAGTCGCAGCAGAGGCCCAACGCCGCCGTTAAGTACAAGGATTGCGGCGGCGATAAGATTCCAGGCAAAAAAGAGGACGAGATTGAATCCACTCGATGTATCCTCCAGCAAAGGAACCAGGCAGAACGAAACAGTGTGCCTCGCTTTCGCACTCAGCCGCAACCACGCGTTCTAGCTGCTATCATGTACACGCGGCATCGTACTAGAACAAACAGCACAACGTAGCCTCCCGATCGCTCACAACACGTAGTACGTCGTACCTACCAACCATTACAGCACCATCTATATCGCTACGAGCACACATGTTCGCACACGTCCCCTAAAAAGTTCAGCAATTCGGACGACTTCTTATCTATTAAAAAAATACTTACTATGATATACTTCCTACTTATTAATGCACTATAAATTTATGCTACCGACCACCCTAAAATAAAAGACCACTTTATAATTCCCAAAACTTCATACATAGCGAGCCCACGGGCGCGGCAGAGCCGCGCTCACTCCCCTAGTTTAAAGGAATAGCACGCATAAACAGTCTGTCAGTTTTTTTTTTTTTTTTTTTTTTGAACAAGGAATGGCCCCGAGGGCCTAGCTGCATATATTCCGTCGGTGGGGGTACAAAGTACAGAGGACAACTAAAAGATATAAAATTACACAACAGTCCTTAAAAATTACAAAAAGAACCCTAGTCAACGCAAGAGAAACGCGATCAGGTCCTTTTGCTTCACCACCGACACGCGAGCTCGAACGCCAGCCGACCATGCCTCCACCGGGGACGGAACCACTTGGGGTTGCGCAGCCGTAGAACGCCGGCGAGAGCTCAACACAGGGCCTCCACACAGGAGGTAGAAGGAGCGCCATCTTCGACGCCTGGAGAGGCTGCCCTAACAGCCATGGATCACGGTGGCAAATCACGTCCACCGTGTGTGATTCTCCGATTTGCAGCATCAAGCTTCCTTGCGGCCACCCGATGTAGTCGACGGCAGCAGCAGCGACCTCCTTTTCCTCCTTAGCACCATGCCAAGCGAGAAGAAGAGGAGCACCAGCACCACCCAACTCCCCCGAGCCGCCTCTAGAACCTAGCAAGGCCTTATTGAAGAAGCCGCCCGTAGCGCTCATCATCACTGCCTTCGACTCCCACCATGGGAGTACCACAGCAAGGAGAAGAACCACGAGGCAGAGCCGTGTTTGGCCCAAAAACAACAGCTCGAAGCTTCTAGAACGAACCTTATTCGGAGGGATGCGGGAGTCCGCCGACCTCCCTTGCGTTGCCGCCTGCCACCAGCGGAGCGCAGCGAGGTTGAAGGAGCCCCCGGCGCAGTGGATCAGGTCGCAGAAATCCACCATCCTACCCTCAGTCGGCACGGAGCCAGACGGCACGGAGCCAAAGCAAGCAAACACTACTCTAAACCTACTGCTACTATATACAATCCGCGCTACGCATCCTCTTCCACGCCGGCCGGCAGCGCCGCCGGAGAGGAGAGAGAAGCGAGCCGGAGGCGAAAGCGGTGTTCGAGAGTCGACTCTCAAGGAGAGCAGAAAGGAGGGGAAATGTATTCGAGAAATAGCAAGTTAATGAACCTCTACAACTAGACCACAGTTCACACGCTAGCTGGTATACAAGAGGTTACCTACTTTTTGGCCACATACTTGGAGATCTTGCTTTAATTGAAGGTATGTCGGCATGAAACTTGAGGTTCTTTCAGCGTTGAAATCAGCCACTCCTTTTACAGTGTTGTTCCTCATGTCGACAGCAAGCATCCAAGCCTTCTGGTCCATGTTGTCAACCTTGGCCATAATGTAAACAACACCATCCTCATGCAAGCTTAGGGCAGGATGCCCTGTGTGGAGCCTACTCAAGATTGGCGCCGTCTCGATGTCTTCATCGTGATGAATTAGCTTAGGAAGCAATCGATAGTAACTCTCGTTTACCAACATCTCCGAAGCTTTGAATGTGTACTCCATGTGCCAATTCTTCTTAGAATCCATCCATTTCCATGCAGCGGCCTCCAATCATCGGAGATGTAGGTTGTGCCAACGATCGAGCCAGGCCGGGCATGAACGCACATCTCGAAGTACTTGATGGTGCCATTACTGATGGCAATGTCTCGATCAAAAGAAGATAAGCCCCTCTTCATCTTGTTACGCGCCATAAGCAAGGGCAGATGGATGTAGCGGAGGGTGTCATCGCCCGTGAGCACGTCGCAGATGAGGATACCGTGACAGAGGTCGACAAAGGTGATTGAACCTCGGTTTCCCCCAATTGCGATTACCTTGGTTGCGCAAGAGAACGTGTAGTTCTGTTTATGTGATGACTCAACGTACATGGGCTTAGTGCTCCAGGTGTTCGTGTTGGAGTCGAACAGGTCGAGCTTATAGTGTCCACGGGGAAAGGCAGACGAGAGTGCGGCCACGAAGAACCTGTCATTCATGGAATGGCAGCGCAGGAGGCCGACTTCCTGGTCGGAAAACAAGCCGCTGCGGCTGGGATGGGTGGGAAGCACCCGAAGCTTCTTGCTGCCGGCCCGGTAGATAATGTAGTCGTCGTATAGCAGGCGGCTGATGGCGACGCGGAGGAGGACGACGTCGCCGTCCGTGCAGACAATCTTAGGTAATTCGGCGAGTGCGGATTCGGCGGGTGCAGGCAGACCGGGGAAGTGGACGGTGAAATAGGAGACGCGGGGCGGGTGCGTAATCCAGAAGGTCACCTTGATGTGATACCCGCCGTACGGACGGCGGCGGTGGAGGAGTTAGTGCGGTCGTCGAGGTAGGCCTCGGTGTCGAGGATGATCGAGTCCGGTGGAGGATCGTCGTCGACGGGGTTGGCGGGCGGGCGGACCCGAAACACCCAATCTCCCGGGCGGTACGAGATGTAGTTTCTCTTGTGCGCTCCCTGCGATTGGGGGTCTTCATCGGTGGTAGCCATGGAGCGGACTCGAAACGTACTTCAGATCTTGCTGCGTATAGGAGGGTGGACGCACAGCGGAGTGAAGGATAACAATCGGGTCGGCGGGGACGGCGAACCCCCTACCTGCAGGGTCGCCCCCTTATATTAGGGTGGTGATGAACTGATGATCGGGGATCAATGGCGTAAGAGTTTCGACAACCTCCGTGTAGGGTTTTTTTTTGAAAGACTGCGCCGCCGTTCGATCCGAACGTATGCAGCCTTTTTTTAGATACAAGGCCAAAGGCCCAACGTTAAATTAATAACGCCGAAACGGCGACAGAGATACAAAGTGCTGAACCCAGCTTACATCGAGAAACTACACGCACCCATACAAAGGACAACCGAGGAAACTCCGGCGAGGCGGACACCACCTAAGAACTACTCTGATGAGGCTGAGAACTAGCATGGCGGGCAAAATAGTTGGGCCGAAGCTCGCCCACGAGGACAGACCGGCACACCAACACACGCTGCACACCGTCAACACGGGCAAAGTCGTCGGGCCGAAGCTCTCCCTAGAGCCAAGGCCGGCTCACCAACACACACTGCACACCGCCGAGACCCGCCCAAACTTCAGCAGAAACAGCCACCAGGGGATCACCAACTCGCTGAGGCACACCAAGGAGATCCAACACGCTGGGAGTGCGGATCAAGATACAAGCTTTGCAGGAGGTAGCACGCCGAAGAGGCCTCCACCACCCAACCTCCGGAGAGCTACACACCGTGAGCTCTAAGGCGGCGTCTTCATGAAGAGCACGACGCAGAGCGCCGCCACCGCCCAATCCGAGGATCTTGGGTTTTCACCCGGAGCACGTAGGAGGAGAGAGGAACGCCGCCACGACGCCTTCAAGAAGGGGACGACGTCCATGGACGTCGCCGCCGTGGCCCGGGAGACATCCAGGGCAAGGGTTTCCCCTCGGCATGACCTCTCCACCTCCCACACAGGGCTAGGGGAACCGCCGAGGCGGCCACTGTACCTCTGCCACGGAACACAGCTCACCAGGCACCACACCGTCCTCACGGCCATGGCCCCGGCAGCACCAGAACCAGGGGCTCGCCCGCCAACCCACCAGGTTCCCACCATCCAGGGCCGCCGCCCCGGCGTACCAACTCTACACAGATGGATCTGAAGCGAAGAACGAGAGACATCAGTCGGACCGCAGCAAGGAGGCATCGAGCCTTCAGCGGGGACCCAGCCCGTCGACCGTCGACCTGCAGCACCCTTGGCTACAGGCGAGGTCAGAACTGAGGTGCCGGATGGGCTCGAGAGGGCCCGGGCCCCCTGGCCCGGCCCGGGTCGAGGCGGCCACGGCCACACTGCCCACCACACCTCCGGATTCCACGCGAAGCCGGCGAGCAGCAGCGCCACCGTCTGCCAGGCTTGCCGCCGAGACCACGAAGCCCAGCACGACGCCTTCAACTTCACTCAGCCCCGCCGGGCCGAGCTCGCGCCGCCCGCCGCTGCAACCGCGCCAGGGGACGCCACCACCGCACGAGGGGAGAGGACATGCGCCAGCTCCACACTATTTTTTAAGCGAGGTAATTGCACCACTAGTACAAGAACTTGTCCTCCATGTGCACTTTCATACTACATCTTGCAAACTGTTGTGTGGTGGTACAAAAACTTTCAACCTATGTGCAAATTCATACAAAACAAACCAGTAGACAACACGTGTCCATGTCCAGCGTGAAATGATTCTGGCCCGGTGCTTGGCATTTTGCAAAAAGGCCCTCTAGTCTTTCAATTTTCAGTACAGCTCCTCCCACCTCGCTGGACCTCAACCTCATCTATTCAACCTCAACCCGTTCGACCTCCCACCTTGCTCTCGCGACCTCCGATTCACACAGTCCATGCCGCCGCCCCTAATCCCTCCCTGCCGGCGACCCCCGTTCCACATGCGGTCCTCCGCCACACCCCTCCCTGTAGGCGATTCGTTACTCCACCGATGGATCGGTCGGTGACCGCGACATGTGGGGAGGCGGCGGCTGCTCCTCCCAGTCTCTTTACCTGTCCCACCACAGCCAGACCAGCTCTGCGGCGACGGCCACGCCTCCGCAGCCGACTCAGCGCGAGAAGAAGCAGCAACACGCGTGGTCTGGCGGCGGGGTGTGCCTCGATCTCTGGCACGCCTGCGCGGGCCCGTCACGCCCACGCCCACAAGGGGAGCATCGCCGTATACCTCCCGTAGGCCGCATGGACACCTCGAGCACCTCGGGGACGCCAAGGCTGCTGCCCCTGTGCCGGCCCACGTCTTCTGCCGCGTCGTCGACGTGTTTCTCTAGCAGCTGACACAGAACATGTGCTTCTTGACCTCGGCCGCGCCGCGCCGGTATGTGAGCCGCTTCTGCGGCTCCTTAGCCAACAGGCCCTTGATGAGGTCCCTCGTGGCAGCACTGACGCTAGCGCGTCCGAGAACCTCAGCGGCCAGCCAACGACGTTTAAGAGCGTTGCCCAGTTCCTTAAGCCCTTGAATGGCGTGGTGCTGTACAGCAGCTCGTACAGGAACACGCCAAACGTCCACCAGTCGACGGCCCTGCCGTGGAGAATCGTCGGTCGGCGGAAAGGCTAGCTCGGTGGAGGAACGAATCGACGGCGCGGAGGAGTTATGGGTGGAGGCGAGCGAACGGAATCGGCTATCTCCGGCAGGGAGGGGTTAGGGGCGGTGATACGTCTCAAACGTATCTATAATTTCTAATGTTCCATGTTGATATTATACCAATTGTTACATGTTTTATATACACTTCATGGCATTTTTATGCATTCTCTGGGACTAACCTATTAACAAGATGCCACAGTGCCAGTTCCTGTTTTCTGCTGTTTTTGTATTCCAGAAAAGCTAGTCTGGAAATATTCTCGGAATTGGACGAAACTTGGACAGAACCTCCTATTTTTCCAACACGAAGACGGAGTCCAGAGGAGAGACGGAGGAGGGCCACGTGGAACCCACACCATGGGGCCGCGCGGGCCCCCTGCCGCGCCGTGGGGTGGTGTGGGGCCCTCGTGGCTCCGCAGCCGCCACCCTTTCGCCTATTTATTCTTCTCGACGCGAAAACCCTAAATACCCGAGCGATTATCCACGAAAAGTTCCAGAGACGCCGCCGCCGTCAACCCTAGCTTGGGAGGGTTCAGAAGCTCTTCCCGGCACCGGAGTGATGCGTGAGTAGTTCATCCTTGGACTACGGGTCCATGGCAGTAGCTAGATGGTTGTCTCTCCACTTTATGCTATCATGTTTAGATCTTGTGAGCTGCCTATCATGATCAAGATCATCTTATTGTAATGCTACATGTTGTGTTTGCTGGGATCCGATGAATATTGAATACTATGTCAAGTTGATTATCAATCTATCTTATATGTTATTTATGATCTTGCATGCTTTCCGTTACTAGTAGATGCTTTGGCCAAGTAGATGCTTGTAACTCCAAGAGTGAGTATTTATGCTAGATAGTGGGTTCATGCCTCCGGTAATCTGGGAGAGTGACAATAACTTCTAAGATTGTGGATGTGCTGTTGCCACTAGGGATAAAATAACCGATGCTTAGCTTAAGGGTGCGCCGTTAGGTCTAATGCATTTGTTTACATTACGCACATTACTTAATGCAATTATCCGTTGCTTGCAACTTAATACCAACGGGGAACTCGGTATGACAACCTGGCGGTGGATTATTAGTCATAGACGCTGTTGGATAACGGTCTATGTATTTTGTCGTAATGCCCACATGAATATCATAGTAATCATCATGTCATATATATGCATTGTCATGCGCTCAATATTTTGTCAATTGCCCAGCTGTAATTTGTTCACCCAGCATGTTAGTTATCTTTTATGGAGAGACACCACTAGTGAACTGTGGACCCCGGTCCATTCTTTTACACTGATAATACAACCAACTGCAAACATTGTTCCTTTTCATTCTCTGCAATTTACTACTGTTTTCCACACCATACGTTTAATCCTTTGTTTTCAGCAAGCCGGTGAGATTGACAACCTCACTGTTTCGTTGGGGCAAAGTAGTTTGATTGTGTTGTGTGCAGGTTCCACGTCAGCGCGCCACTGACAACCTTCAGAAGTGATTTCTTGCTCCTACTGGTTCGATTAAACCTTGGTTTCATACTGAGGGAAACTGCTGCTACACTGCTTCATACCTTCCTCTTGGGGTCTCCCAACGAACGTGTGATCCACGCAATCAAGCTCTTTTTCTGGCGCCGTTGCCGGGGAGCAAGAGGATTTCTGCAAGGGGAGTTTCACGCTTCCAATCTCTTTACTTTGTTATTGTCTTGCTTAGTTTATTTTTATTTAGTCTTGTTTGCTTTATTTATCAAAAACACAAAAAAATTAGTTACTTTTATTTTCGAATTGTTATTTTTCAGTCTTGTTATCATGTCTAGCTCTGCTCCTTTTTCCGTAGTGCCACCTGTGGGAGAAATTATTACCTTTAAACAAAAAGTGGGGAATCCTTTAGGAATGCCTGGGAGAGAATTTTGGAATTGCACAAGAAGGTGCAACATAAGATGGATTTGAGAGTTCTTATAAAAAACTACTATGGTTTATTTTCTGTTTATCAACATGCTCTAGATACCATGGTAGGGGAAACCTTTTCTGAGTTTGATACAACAAAGCTCATAATATTTTGAGTGGTTTGTCAATTTCCCAATGGTGGACGAAACTGGGATATTCACTAAGCTAGATAAAATAGAAAAGTCAATTGATAATTTAACTCTGAGCCATAATCTTAAAGAACAACCTTTAGTTGAGCTAAAAAATGATTGGGAACCATTCATTGAGATTAATATTGGTAATGAAAAGTTTCGTGCCTACTGTGACCTTGGTTCAACAATGTCCATCATGCCTAAAATGGTTTATGATCTATTAAAATTTGATAATATGGTTGATTACCCTGTTTTTCATTTTCATGCTGATGGAACAATCACAAGAAGCATAGGGATTATTAATGATATTATGGTCACTGTTCAAAATAAGACCATCCCTGTGAATTTCATGATCCTTGCAAAATCTCCCAACCATATTGTTTTAGGGAGATCCTTTTTAAAGAGTAATGGGGGTTTTATCAATGCAAAGTATGGGTTTATGAAATTTAATGCTCCTATCAATCGGAGGTTCTTCTTCCCGATCAAAAAAGATGACCCCACCGAAAGGTTGGGAGATTTTAATGTCTTTGGAAACACTTGATTCTTACTTTCTGCGCCTAGCTGAAAGGCGTTAAAGAAAAGCGCTTATGGGAGACAACCCATTATTTTATTTCTGCAATTTTTGAGTCAAGGAGTTGTTTACTTCTGTAACAATTCCTTTGTATCTTTATTTTATCGCATTGTTGTGCCAAGTATTGCCTCTAATAGGAAGATGATGCTAGATTTGGATTTCTGCGCAGGAACAGATTTCTGCTGTTCACCGTTTTAATTCTGTAAAATCACAGAAAAATTATTTAAATCTGCAAATTTTTGTGCGTGATCCTCAGATATGTACGCATCTTTCGTTAGTTTAAAGTTTTTCGATCTGAGCAACGTAAGTGCCTCGAAAAAATTCGTCTTTGCGGACTGTTCTGTTTAGACAGATTCTGTCTTTTATTTTTCGCATTCTCTCTTTTACTAGTGTTGAGTGGAATTCTTTTTTAGGGTGAAGAGCTTCACATAACATCAGTGGCAGTAGCTAATGTTAAAAGTAACGGTCATGTTTGTGTCCTTATAGAACATGTGAGTTTTTGATTGTGCACTAACCCTCTAATGAGAATTACTTGAGTTTGGTGTGGCGGAAGTTTTCAAGGGTCAAGAGAGAAGGATGATATAATGTGATCAAGAAGAGTGAAGAGCTTAAGCTTGGGGATGCTCCCATGGATCACCCCAGCATATTTCAAGAAGACTCAAGCGTCTAAGCTTGGGGATGCCCAAGGCATCCCCTTCTTCATCAGCAACTTATCAGGTCATCTCTAGTGAAACTATATTTTAATTCTTTCACATCATATGTGCTTTACTTGGAGCGTCTGTGTGCTTTTATTTTCAGTATTTTATTTTTCTTATGGTCAACTTGATTGGACCCCAGCATTCTTGATTGGGAGAGAGACACGCTCCGCTTTTTCATATGAATACTCCTATTCTTCACTTATACTTGTTGAGTATTCTTATCTAGCTATTGCTATGCTTTTAGCTCCTGTTTTGCATGCATCTCTTATTCAGAGCTGTTAGTTCTTTTAAAGAAAGTACTCTCTTGCTTCACTTATAATTGTTTGGAGAGTTTATGTTGAAATAAATTGATTGGTGTTTGGTTGGAACAGAAAATGTTGCATGTGGTAGATGGTATAATGGAAAAAGCTTACATATTCTTGTAGATCATGTATTGGATAATTTGATACTTGTCAATTGTTTTGAGTTATCAAGTAGTTCATGTTTAAGCTTTTGTATCATGTAGTTAAAACCTATTAATGAAGAACTACCGTAAAGCTCGTTGAAATTTGGTTTGCATGATTGGTATCTCTAAGGTCTAGATATTTTCTAGTAAAAGGGTTTGGTTAACAAGGAAGACAGTGTAGAGTCTTATAATGCTTGCAATATGTTTTCATATAAGTCTTGCTGTGTCGGTTGATATCCTGTGTTTGCTTCAAATAACCTTGCTAGCCTAAACTCTGTACTGAGAGGGAATGCTTCTCGTGCATCCAAAACCTTGAGCCAAAATCCATGCCATCTGTGTCCACCATAACTACCTATATGTGGTATTTCCTTGCCATTCCAAGTAAATTTTTCATGTGCTACCTTTAAACTATTCAAACTTTATTACTCCTATTTTGTGTCAATGTTTACCAAGCTCATGAGGACGGGGTGGATGTCTTTATGTCAACTGTCAAACAGACTTTACCACCGGACTAGCGGCATATACATCCGCTTATCCATTAATTTTGCAAAAAGAGCTGGCAAATGGGGTGCCCAGTCCCAATTAATTACAACTTTAACCGCTTAATTCTCTTCACATTTTTGCCCTGATTTATCAGTCAAGCAATGACAAACAGTGAAATATCTGCATGTGTAAACAAAAGAGAAAGAGGGATGATCTGCCTTGCTGGTAGAAATAACGTCCTTCATGGGAGCCGCTCTTAAAAGTCTGGTTGGCAGGGGTCATATTGTACTTTCCATTTTCTGATTCGTTGACAATTAACAAACACCTCTCAAAACTTATTTTTACTCTCTATATGATTTCAAAAACTTAAAAAGCTCTAGCACATGATTTAATCCCTGCTTCCCTCTGCGAAGGGCCTTTCTTTTACTTTTATGTTGAGTCAGTTTTCCTACTTCTTTCTATCTTAGAAGCAAACACTAGTGTCAACTTTGGTGCAACAATTTTTATATGCTTGTATATTGCACTTATTATATGCTTTGTGTTGACAAATATCCATGAGATATATATGTTGAAAGTTGAAAGCAATTGCTGAAACTTAAATCTTCCTTTGTGTTGGTTAAATACCTTTTACTTAGAATCTATTGCTTTATGAGTTAACTCTTATGCAAAACTCTTTGATGCTTGTCTCGAAAGTACTATTCATGAAAAGTTTTTGCTTATATGATTCAGTTGTTTGCTCATTATCTACTTGCTAGCAAACTATAGACCATTGACCTGGATCACTTCATTCATAACATGTGCTTTACAATATATTTGATCAAGATTATGATTGTAGCATGTCACCTCAGAAATTATTTTGTTTTTATCGTTTTACCTACTCGAGGACGAGTAGAACTAAGCTTGGGGATGCTTGATACGTCTCAAACGTATCTATAATTTCTGATGTTCCATGTTGATATTATACCAATTGTTACATGTTTTATATACACTTCATAGCATTTTTATGCATTTTCTGGGACTAACCTATTAACAAGATGCCACAGTGCCAGTTCCTGTTTTCTGCTGTTTTTGTATTCCAGAAAAGCTAGTCTGGAAATATTCTCGGAATTGGACGAAACTTGGACAGAACCTCCTATTTTTCCAACACGAAGACGGAGTCCAGAGGAGAGACGGAGGAGGGCCACGTGGCACCCACACCATGGGGCCGCGCGGCCCCCCTGCCGCGCGTGGGGTGGTGTGGGGCCCTCGTGGCTCCGCAGCCGCCGCCCTTTCGCCTATTTATTCTTCCCGACGCGAAAACCCTAAATACCCGAGCCATTATCCACGAAAAGTTCCAGAGACGCCGCCGCCGTCAACCCTAGCTCGGGAGGGTTCAGAAGCTCTTCCCGGCACCCTGCCGGAGAGGGGAATCATCACCGGAGGGCTCTACATCACCATGCCTGCCTCCGGAGTGATGCGTGAGTAGTTCATCCTTGGACTACGGGTCCATGGCAGTAGCTAGATGGTTGTCTCTCCACTTTATGCTATCATGTTTAGATCTTGTGAGCTGCCTATCATGATCAAGATCATCTTATTGTAATGCTACATGTTGTGTTTGCTGGGATCCGATGAATATTGAATACTATGTCAAGTTGATTATCAATCTATCTTATATGTTATTTATGATCTTGCATGCTTTCCGTTACTAGTAGATGCTTTGGCCAAGTAGATGCTTGTAACTCCAAGAGTGAGTATTTATGCTAGATAGTGGGTTCATGCCTCCGGTAATCTGGGAGAGTGACAATAACTTCTAAGATTGTGGATGTGCTGTTGCCACTAGGGATAAAATAACCGATGCTTAGCTTAAGGGTGCGCCGTTAGGTCTAATGCATTTGTTTACATTACGCACATTACTTAATGCAATTATCCGTTGCTTGCAACTTAATACCAACGGGGAACTCGGTATGACAACCTGGCGGTGGATTATTAGTCATAGACGCTGTTGGATAACGGTCTATGTATTTTGTCGTAATGCCCACATGAATATCATAGTAATCATCATGTCATATATATGCATTGTCATGCGCTCAATATTTTGTCAATTGCCCAGCTGTAATTTGTTCACCCAGCATGTTAGTTATCTTTTATGGAGAGACACCACTAGTGAACTGTGGACCCCGGTCCATTCTTTTACACTGATAATACAACCAACTGCAAACACTGTTCCTTTTCATTCTCTGCAATTTACTACTGTTTTCCACACCATACGTTTAATCCTTTGTTTTCAGCAAGCCGGTGAGATTGACAACCTCACTGTTTCGTTGGGGCAAAGTAGTTTGATTGTGTTGTGTGCAGGTTCCACGTCAGCGCCCACTGACAACCTTCAGAAGTGATTTCTTGCTCCTACTGGTTCGATTAAACCTTGGTTTCATACTGAGGGAAACTGCTGCTACACTGCTTCATACCTTCCTCTTGGTGTCTCCCAGCGAACGTGTGATCCACGCAATCAAGCGGCGGCAATCGACGGAATCGGCGGTCGCCCGTCGCCGGTCTGGGGAGAAACGGAAAGCAAGGTGACTGCGAGGTCACAATACATTACGGGTCGCACCCACATCTTTTTCCAACGGGTGGAAGGACTAGAACGAAAAACGGCAGACGACAAGGGGTTTTTCAAAATCTGCACGGAGCTGGACGTGGACAGGTGTTGGTACGTTTTGTATGATTTTGCACTTAGCAGACAAGTTTTTGTACCACCGCACGACACTTTGCAAGAAGTTTGTATGAAAGTGCACACGATGGACAAGTTCTTGTACCTCTGGTACAGTTACCTCTTTTTAAGCAACCATAGTATCCAACTATCCATTGGTTTCGAGGGGGAGTAATATGAGTTAGTGGAAGATCTCGTATCTACCAGGTTTTCCGCGTCTTTCTCCAAGCAAGGCGGTGGCGAAACCTTTTTCCCTCAGTCCAATCTCAGCCGGCGAGTGCGCTGGTTGCCCTCCCTCCGCTTGCCGCTCCGGCGGCAGGAGGGTGGGGGGCCTCGTTTCTTTGCCTAGTAGTTAGGGTTAAGCTCTGTCTGTTGTACTGTGTCGTTGGGGTGGTGTGAGCGCCGCCCGGACAAATAAATCTGTCTCAACTCCACTCCCACACCGGCGTTGTCCTTCATGGCGGCGTCTCAGAGTTGGTGGCATCGTGTGCTCGCTGATCTTTCAGATCGGTGGGTATAGGTTTCTTGGATAGTGTCGGCGAGGCGGCGGCGGCGACTCTATCAGATGGTTTTTCCTCCCGTTTTGTCCCTGTTGCTGCGGCGTTGTCTCCGGCGCCATGGTGGAGCAGGGAGGATTTGTCCAGGAGGCTGGCGGTTCTGGTTCCCTACTCCGGCTTCGTCATGCGCGGGTGCCAGTGCTGAAGTTCGATGACGTGTCCCGAGGTCATGCTGCCCCGGTCTGATTCTTTCAACGGCAATGGTTTCTCATATGGCAAACTACTTTGGAGGTCCGAAAAGCTGATGATCAGCGATGGAGCCGCGTCGAGCTCGGGTAAAAAGATGATCTGTCTCTTTTATCATTGGTGGCTGCTACGGTGGTGTCAAGGAGAGGGATAGGCGTTGGTTCGTCACATAAGTTTATCCTATCTTTACAGATCTGTAAGATCGATGTGTACGTGTTTTGTATCTTGTTATTTATTTATTAATGAGAGACGTATTACCTTAAAAAAATAGGAGTTAGTGCAGAATTGTGCCTTATGGCTACTAGGCGGTGGACATCATTAGTTAGATGTGCTACACCCAATCCTTTAAGCCTTTACTAACGAGAGAGGATTTTTGGAACCCGAGCTACATGGAGCTTGTTTTTTTGAACATTCAAAATCGATTTTTTTAATTTTCCAAAAATCGCCAAAAAATTCCCCGATGTAGATATTGTTCAGATCTACAATCATGCAAAGTTTCAGCTCCAAATTCGATGTATTCTGGGCTGTACAAAAAAGACAAATCGGGAGAAATTTCAAAATTTCGAAACTGTGTATTCCTCACCATCTACATCGACCCGTTTGTCTTTTTTGTGCAGCCCAAAATACAACGAATTTGAAGCTCAAATTCTACACGATTATAGATCTAAACAATATCTACATCGGGGATTTTTTTCGCGACTTTTGAAAACTTAAAAATATCGATTTCGAATTTACAAAAAAAACGGGCTCCATGTAGCCCGAGCTCTAAAATGGGTTTTCGTTTACTAACTTCCTTCTTTCCGGAATCTAAGTTTAAACAAAATTTTGAGTGAATTCAAGAATTGTATGTTAAATTTTAGACCCTTACAGTAAATTCATTATGTAATCTCGTAGCAACCTGCTTGACATCATGACATAGTGTTTTAAAATAATAATTGTTTGAATAGAACACTTGATGATTATATTAAGAGGCCCTAGGTTCTAGTTTCGCCCGAGGCCTCATCCTATTTAATTTACATCTAAATTCATTTGTATCATTACTAATCAAATTGATATATTGTTTCTCTTTATGCTCCCATACTTCTACATTTGGAATTGCTTTAGCTCCATGAGAAAAGGATCAAGATTGAAAATGGTTGATTACTTAATGGACAGTGATTTAATTATAGAGAAGCTGACAGGAGGACTATATTTAAATAAGAACAAGAAAATTGACCAAATTATAAACAAATTGGTCGAAATCAAAAACATAAGTGGCGCACACAACCTAGCCCCTAGGCTGCGCACTCCGCGAGCCGATGGCTCTGCCACTCAAACGACTAGAGCCGACACCTTACAACCATGACAACATATCTGGAGTGGCACGACAAGGCGCACTAACCGACCACGAGGTTGTGCACTAGCCGACCTTTTTACTCAGTCACCAAAGCAACCAAGGCGGACACCCTAAAACCTAGAAGCGAAATTCTGAGTTGTCGCTTCGCTTTTTAGTTCTGGGTTTTAGGGTGTCGCCTTGATCGCTTTGGTGATTTATTTACTCGCACCAGCTGTGCCACAACTTTGTTGCCCAATAAGCCAAAGACAACCCTTCAAACGTAGACGAATTCTGAATTTTGTAGTTGTTGTTCTGACTTCCATACCGACCCTGAGGTTGCACAACACTTGGCCAACGGCGGAACGACAAGGCCTCACATGCCAATGTGAACTAACAAATAACCGGATCTCCAATGCATCATCTCCAAGTAGGAAGCGACAAGAATGCCGCTGACTTTTGGATGTATGCACAAGAGACAATAGATACATTTGTTTCATGATTAATGAATTATATTTTTATGCTATAACTGATATGGTATATGAATGTGAGATTTATAGGGAAACTCATATGCACGTGTAGAAACATGATCAAACCCTTTTTACCATTTGTCATGTCTCTTAGACAAACTCGTTAATATTAGATGACCTTGTTTTCCGATCATGGACATATGCTTGTCATTATTAATAAGAGCACATTGTTAATTCAACAATGTGGTTGGGAAGACCTAAATAGTTGAGATACCACGAGATCTAGTTATGGTATTTTACCACAAATAGTATCGTCACAGATTGATTAACTTGTTTGATTGCTTTGACCATGAGAATATATGGTTATGTATTCTGGAAAGTTTTGCTTTGGCACAGTCAACCGTCGCGGCCTTAATTGGGCGATCATAACGGCTGTCGCCGGGTAGTCTTGAAGGCATGCAGTAATCATAGTAGTTCAAGATTGGGAATTGCTTCTCTAGATAATGGAGAGATATGTCCTGGATCCACTCGGTGTAACAGTGTCCATGAACAAGTCTGCGCAGACATATGCGTGATGTATATCATGGGAATACTGGAGCACATAACGAGTAACGTCATCATACCGGTAACTAGGATAAGATGACATAGTGAGTAGAAGCTTCTATTCATGGTTATGTCATTCATCTCGCCTCGGGTAATGATGGTTATCGTGAATTGATGGGAACATACTTGATAATCAACATGTTCATCAGAGCATCTTCGAATAACGGTGGTAGTCGATGCAGACGTCCATGGTCCTAACATTGACTGGTGATTAGATAGGCATTTCTAATCACAGCTACACATTATCAAACCTGTAGGGTCACACACTTAAGACGTCAATAGTATATTGTGTACTTAGGATGGTCCGGAGTAGAGAGAGTATTACTCGGATGGTTCCGGCGTGATAGAGTTATATTCAGAGAACTAATTATTAAGTATCGGGAAGGTCTTGGACGTGTTCCGAGATTTTATATAAGAGGGAAATATATATCCGCAAAATTTTGTATGCAGACACTAGGTGTCCCGGATCATATAAATAGATTTATATGATAAGTAATTAATTTCAGAAATTTTTGTAATAGTAAATATTGATATAGGAATTAATTATATAAAATAATAAATAAAAGAATATTTGGAAAATATTAATAAAAGAAAATAAATGGAGCCCACCATAAGTGGCTGTCGAGTGGGCCCCAGGGGTCCACCAGGCAGCCGTGCCTCCAAGGGAGACAGGTGGGCCAGGGGCGCGTCGTGGTGGTGGGGGTGGGGGAGTCCCGTTTGGCCAAACCCTAATGGGCCTAGGGTCCATGGGGGGAGGCGACGACGGAGTAGGGGAGGGACTCCTCCCCTAGGTCGGTTCGGCCGGGTGGGCCCCACCCCAAGGCAGCGGCTAGGGCTGTGGAAGGTCTTGCCCCTCCCCAAGCCACCCTACCCTTGGTCCTCCTATATAAACCCCCACCCCTCCCTTTTTGTAGACACACAATTGTGAAGGGATTTAAGGTTTTCCCAAGTTTGAAGGAGTCCTATTTCCTAGATCTATTCCCCCCCCCCCCCCCCTCCCATGTGTTGGGGGTTCTCTCCATCATTAGTACACCACTAGCTCCTAATTCAGGCACGGGGAAACGCTGCTGGAATTTGACGGACGGACATGCGCGAACTCTCGGAAGGGTGAGACGTCCTAGACGTTTGACCCTCGCTCCTGATCAAGAAGACTCGGCGAGGAATCGGCAACATTCTCATCGCCAGGAAGCAAAAAAAAACTCCGCGAGGTGAACTGTGGCGCGAGATGTGACGGGATTGTTGGAATCGAGCGGCTGAGCGGGCAGCAAAGGGGATTGGCGGAGTGGGAAAGGGGATCATGAGATGCAGCGGGGTGTTTTTATTTTCATTTTACCTTTTTTCTGAGAGAGATATTTTCTTTTTTGAGAATCTTCTGATAGTGTTTTTCTAAAAACAAAAAACGCACAGACGTCATCCGGTGGCGGGAACCAGCGAGTAGGCCGTGGCGCTGGCCTATGTGCATTCTTCTTTTATCTTGCAAAGCCGCCGCTCGCGCCCAGGTACCAAAGCTCTGTTGCATCCTTCGTTGTGGTTGGAGGTCACCTCCCGTTTGAGGAACAGGGTATGCGACCACCACGACTACGGCCGGCGGCAGCAGCTAGGGAGAAGCATCGGCGGGGGAGTGGCGGCACTGGGGTTGGAGCCCTCGGGTTTCCACGGACGGGGCGACACTGGGTCAAGGGAGGAAAGGATCATGCCAGATTATGTGACCAAGTACTAATGTCAACAGGGAGCTATGAAGAAAGAATAAGGCAACGTAAATTGAGATTGGTAATGGTTTAAGTAATAAGTTCAGGTTGCATATGCAGTCGACGAGACATGAGGATTAGTGTTTACATTTGGTAGAGCTTGTAAAATTAGTAATTCAACAATGTAGTACAAGGAATGTTCTACAGAAAGTCAGCCAAAAAAGAAAAATGATTCCAGATGGTGTGCATGTCGGCCTACATTTTACTAGTCTATAGTATTATTAAAAGAACAACCATGTGTTAATACATTAAAATTGAGCCTTCTAATATTTGATCAACGATCTAGATCGTTCCAATGTGCGACAAATCAACACGCCTTTTCAGTTTCGTGCTAATTACGGGATTTTCCACCGCTAGAAAAAAACCGTTCCTTTCTCAAGCGCGACACCGTCATTGACATTTCGTCGCCCTCATAGCTGTCGCCATCGTCCAATCCCCGTCCCCTCCACCGCGATGGAGTCAGTCAAGTGGCCAAGCACGACAACGGCCCAAGCTAAAAAGTTCATACCGAACTCATGCTCCTCCCAAATCCAATCCGGTAAAGATCCCACCATTTAATTTATAGTCCCGCTCTTCTGCTCATGATTCTTCTAAAATCCTAAAATTCCAGCCAATCGATCCAATGAGCTCGCCGGAGTTCGCTCGGCACCGAAACTCGAAATCAAAATTTCGTCGTCAACGGAGATCTAGGGTCGACGGATCATCCTCTAATAAAACTGGGTACAGGCGGACAGGCACTCTCACCGAGTAAAGCAACTCGAGTCCCGGAAAGTGTTTTGTGATCCCTCCCGTTTAAAAAATTCGAAAATCATATTTGTGAGTTTCCAAAAAATCTGGAAAAAAAATCCACATGTAGCCCATGGTGTATCCCACAAACGTGTAAAATTCTAATCTGAGATACCTTATATTATGGGCTACACAAAAATAACAAATCTAGTAAAACTTAGAGATTTGAAAATATACATTCTCAGATCTACACATTTGTCATTTTTGTGTAGCTCAGAATACAAAGTCTTTTAAGTTGAAATTTTGTACGCTTGTGGGATATATCATTGGCTACATGCGGATTTTTTTTCAGAATTTTTTGACGATTATAAATATGATTTTTGATTTTTTTTCAATGGGAGGGAGCACTGGTTCCCGGGAGCAAAAAGTCTCCACTGCTCGAGTCCCTGCTAGCCGGAGTTCCCGCTTCGCCGTTGAGTTTGAGAGAGGTTTTTTTTTGTTGAGAATCTTCTGATAGTGTTTTTCTAAAAACAAAAACGCACAGACATCATCCGGTGGCGGGAACCAGCGAGTAGGCCGTGGCGCTGGCCTGTGTGCATTCTTCTTTTATCTTCTCTACGGCTACTGGGCCTTACTGGGTTTCTACAACGTCGGGAGCCCGCCGTGAATGTTAGTGGTGGTGGGCTCGTAGCAGGTTCGAGAAGCAGCAATCTGTCTCTAAACCTAATCGACTACGTCAAATCAACACGCGGCCGCAAACCTCCGCAGCAATTAACCTCCTCCTCCGGCGATGAAGGGGCGCCGCGGGCTCCCTCCTCCTCCTCCCCAGGCTAAGAAGCCGAGGGCTACAGGTGAGCTACTCGTGCACAGTCATCCTCGTCTCTCAATCTCACTGACTTGGCAGGGATAGCTAATGGGCAAAGTGCACAAAAATAACCCGAAAGCAAAACAAATTTAAAAAATAAACTCTCGGCGAAAGTATTGCACAAATCTGAGTAGGTGAGAATACAGCCAGCAGACGTCCAGAAGTACGGGATGAGAGGAGGAGCGACGATGGAACGGTCCGCTCCCGAAATGGAAGATGACTTGTAAAACGGTCCATGATTTGGGTACTATGATCCACCAATCGAAACTCGGTGTTTCTGGTGGCAAGGGCCTTGGGCTGGCTTCACGCTTGATATCTGTATCATATACATTTTATCCTTGGTTATCATGCTTGCTTAAGTTCACTCTACTTCTTGTTAGCAGCTGCTAAACCTCGGGTTCATGATATGATGTCCGTGCTGTTCGAGACGCCCTCCGGTTTCGCAATTTTCCATTGTTGTGCATCCCTCATTGAGGGCCCAGATGTCCTGAAGGTACTGTGTTCTTTCTTCCTTGGTTACTCATGTGCTTGCTTGCTCTTATCATCTGTGCCATCTTTACCTAAGTTTCTGTTTCATCTTTGTCTCCTCCAGGTTTTATGGGATAGCTTCACAAAGAGACGCAAGGCACGCATGGTTAGTGTGCCCCCTTCTCTCTTTTGGTTCCCTTCTTATTGTTATTTCCTTAGGTTGTTTGTCACCAAATTAATCCTAGCAATCATGCTCCATTTATATTTGCATGTTTTTGTTTTGTTTTGTGCATTGGAACACAACATGGCCATCATGGGTGTAAGGAGATAAAAAAAACAGTTCCCACAGGGTGAAACCAAACGTGGTACTACTATGCATCAAATCTGAATGTTTAGCTAGGATGATTTAGACTTTATGTGCTGCTACAACTGAAGAACATAAAACTGTGGTCTGTTGTCAAAAATATATCGCATTATTTTTCCTTATGAACTTCATGTAATTACTCTGGTATTCGATGAACGAGGATTTGAAACATGGGCGCACATCTTTATGGTTAAGATAATCGGCCACTCTCCTGATTGAGATACATGACATGATATTTAATTAATAGTTATTTTTGCCCCTGAAAATGCTCATCATTGTTTATTTCTTTATCAGCTTGTTTGGCTGAAACAATTTCAAGCTTTTGAGGATAAGTCCAGCGCCATTAAGAAAAATACTGGTGTTGATGAAATGCTTAGTGAGATGATCAAGAAGTGGCACTATCCTGGGATGAAACTGGCTGTTGGAAAGCCTGAATATGAACAAATCATTGAAGAAAGATTAGTGAGTATAAGCTCCTGGTGTGCCTATATTTTTGGACAACTTTGATCGCCAGTTGTTTGTGTTATCTCCTTTCAGAACATACCCTGCGTGCATGATATTTCGGTGATGGAGTTAATGTGGGGCATACAGAATCAAATGCGAAGTTTGGTGCCTGAAGAAAAATCAGAGTTGACTGAAGCAGACCACCTACCCATCAGTCAAGGACTTCATACTGTCTTGAGTCGTTATGATTGTGTTGTAAAACCAGGGATGGTGAGTTGATTAGTTCGCATGCCTTTTGCTTTATAGCTCTCTGTCATTTGGTGTTACCCTGTATGATACCTTATAATATAACTCAATATATTAAGGCGCGTCACTTTGCCGGCCTGAGAGCGATCGGCACTGTAGCTGCTACAGAGAGTACTGTTGTACACTGTAGCATTCTACAGTGACTCGATCCGTACCGTCCTCCGCCGATCCGACGGCCCTGACGTTCACCGTGGTCGTCTTACAAAAAAAAACCAGCACTTTTTAAGAATTGTTCCGCAGTCCAGATTTTCTACGCACGAAGGATCAATTCGTCATTTTCATAAAACTCAGGGACTTCGCTGCAAAAATGTTCCACACATCTCCTTCCCGTGCTCTTCTTCTTCCTCCGGGCGGAACCCTAGCCGCACGGGCTCCGCCGTGGCGCCGCCGTCTCCGGCCTCCCCAGAGCGAACCGAAGAAACCAGCAGCTCCGCCGTCCTTTGCTCTTCTTCTCCATCGAATTTTGCGAGCTGGGATAGCCTGAATCGAGTGAATCGAGCGATCTTCCCCAGGTTCGGCCGCCGGATTTCGAGCAACTTTCCGACGCCGTCGGCGACCATTAGGTGGCGGCGCCGCCACCTTTCGGCAGCGCACGTCTGCGCGCGTCGAACGCGCTAGCTCACGTGACTCCTCCTGCCCTCTCGCGCTCAAATCGACGCGCCCAGATCGATGAACTACCGGAGCTGTGCTGCCATTGCTGACGTCAGCACTGACGTCAGCAGTGGGACCCACAAGTCAGTTTTTTTAAAATGATGTTAGAAATTAATAAAAATCTGACATATGGGACCAATCTATTTAAAATAAATCTAAGAAATAATTAATGCTAAAAAACCAATAACTCTATTTATTTTTTATTTTTTAAAAATAATAATTTTGAACCTTTATAGAAATCTGACATGTGGGACCACCTATTTAAAATGAATTCACAAAATAATTAATGTTGTAAAACCAATAACTTTTGATCTATTTACCAGAAAAATGTGTTCGACATATCAAAAAAATTAAAAAACTACATCCAATCAAATTATGACAAATTTAGCGTATGTTTTGACAATTCAAATTGGTAAATATTTACAAACATCCTTAACACATTTTTTAATTACAGAGTCTACCTAAATAATTTTCAAAAAAAAAATATAATGTTACAGATCAATAACTTTAAATCTGTCCACCTAAAAAAAATGTATATATATATGTATATGTATAAGCGGTCAGCAAAATAAATACTAAAATGATTAATTCTATAAAAATCAACAAATTATATCGGTTAACCAAAAAAATGTATTTAATACATCAAAGTACCGAAAAAAACCAAAATCCAATAAATTTATGTCAAAATTTATACATTTTGTGAACAATTCATTTTACTATATACTTATAAATGTTCTAAACATATTTTCTCTAAATAAACTTTCAAAATGCATAACAAATTTATTTAAAATAAAAAAATATAATTAATATCAAAATATGCATAAAAATGTAATCTGCCTACTTATATCAATTGCATGCATGTTTAACAAATTTAAACCATATTTATTTAAATTTCTGTAAAAATAATTTTTTTACAAAAAATCAATAATTTCGAATCTATCCATCAAAAAGATATACATAACATATCTAAATGGTCAAAAAAATAAGTGGTAACTATTTAATGATAAAAAAAACATATTTTAGGAAAAAAAATTGATAACATATCCAAACGATTAAAAAAATAAATGCTAGCTGTTTATGTCAAATAACAAATATATTTTAATATTCCAATTTACTAAATATTTCAAGAAACTCCAAATGCACTTCCCCTAAATATACATAAAGGTAAATTTATTGTATGCTCAAAGAATGCATTTCGTCTAATTACGGATTCAAATTGAACATTTCGATTCCGTAATTGTTTGGACAAAATCCAAATAAAATAACTCTTATTATGAAACTCAATTCAATAAATATGCATTTTCACTTATTACATACATAAATTAAATATAAATGGGAAAAAATTCAAACATCTCAAACCACTAGATATTTAAATATACTCCACATGACAAATTCCAGCAAATTTAAAGATTCCAAATCCCACTTGATTACGGGATTAATTAATAACCATGCCTAAACATATAGACAATAAACTTCTAACTCACCAAAAAACTTCAAATTTAACGATTTTCCATATTTTCCAGACTTTTTACACACAAAAAAAACACTAACAAAAAAAAGTACACTTTGTTTTTTTAAGATTTCGCAAAGATTCATGGTTTTATGTTCTACACTTCTACTCCTTTTCCAGTAATTAAATATATTTTTTTAATTACATAGAGATTTGCTTCTGACATAATTTAACTTCCACAAAAAAAATATCACTACTCTTTCTCACTAAGGGCGCGGCGTGACGACGCGCCACATTTACCTAGTGTGTCATTTAGAGTTATTCATTTTCAGATACCATTGTCTTGTATGTGACTTCTATACAGAAAAAAAATCATCCTTACTTTAGTGATGAAGTAATCCTCTTTGTATTCAAGTCAATGAGCTAATTGTTAAGACGGCTTCCGAATTGTTTTGGTGTGATTCTGTCGTGGAGAAAAACTCTACACCATTGGGCTATGTACGTCAGCTCATCAAGAAGGTGTCTGAAATCAGTTGTGAGAATTGGTCCTTACTGAAAATTGTAACTGTTAGACAGATATGTCACGTAGCGTGACATATCCTCCTGATTCTCTAAATCGTGGAGAGTTCGTATTTGTTTGATCTCCCATTTATGGTTAGGATTGTATTTTGACTATATATATCAATGCAATGGAAAGGCCCAAGTGTGGTCAATTCTCTCACATGGTATCAGCCTAAAAATCCTCAACCCTAATTTGCTTCCGCCTCCTCTCCTTCCCTAACCCTAGCCGCCGCACCATAGCCGGCCGCCGCCGCCACCGCCCCTCTCCTCCTTCCTCTCCCTCCTCCTCCATGGCGCCCACCCCCTTCCACCCTTGGACCGGAGCGTCTCCGATGTGGCTCATGCCGCCGCACGGCGCCGGGAGCAACATCCTCGGCGTTGTCCCTCACCCGGGCCCTCGCGCCCACGCCTACATGGCCGCACCACCACCTGCGCCGGCCTCCTTCTACAACGCCCACAGCAGCCAGTCCTTCTACGGCGCCCCGTACAGCGTCGCCTCCTCCTACACTGCGTGGCCTCCTTCTATGGCGCCCCACGGCCAGGCCTTCTACGACGCCCCGTACGGCGTCGCCTCCTCCAACACTGCGCCCCCTACTTTGGCGCACACTTGGGACCCCTCCGCCCTCGCGTCGCCCTTCACCAACATGACGCTGCAGCCCCCCACCCCGGAGTGGGTCATGGACAGCGGCGCCACCGCTCACCTCTCCAACAACCCCGGTATCCTTTCCTCTCTCTCTTCACATCCTCCTTATCGTCATGTCACTGTCGGAGACGGCTCCTCTGTTTCCGTCTCCGCATCCGGGCACGCCTCCCTTCCTTCTTCTTTTTCTGATCGTTCTCTTCATCTTCGTAATGTTCTAGTTACTCCTCGCATAATTAAAAATCTTGTCTCTGTCCGTCAATTTACTACCGATAACAACTGTTCTGTCAATTTTGACCCTTTTGGTTTTTCCGTGAACGACCTCATTACCCGGCGTGAGCTTCTTCGGTGCAATAGTACGGGGGAGCTTTATTCGTTTCAGCCACCGGCGCCTCGTGCTCTCACCACCACCACCACCCCTCATGATATTTGGCACCGTCGTTTGGGTCACCCCGGCCATGACGCTTATCGTCGTCTTTCGCAGCATATTTCTTTACCTTGCAATAAAAACCATAGTACTCTTTGTCATGCTTGTCATCTTGGACGCCATGTACGTCTGCCTTTTTCCTCTTCCACCACTAGAACTACTCGCCCTTTTGAGTTAATTCACTGTGATCTTTGGACGTCCCCAATTTTAAGTAATTCTGGTAATAAATATTTCTTAGTCATTCTCGATGATTTTACCCATTTTCTTTGGACCATCCCTCTACGCCAAAAATATGATGCTTACGCCTCGCTCGCCTCGTTTCGCGCTTTTGCCCAAACCCAGTTTAACCTACCTCTTGCGTCTATACAGATGGACAACGGTCGTGAGTTCGACAACGCCAAACTCCACTCTCTCGCCGCCGCGCACGGTATACACATTCGCTTCTCCTACCCATACACCTCCCAACAAAACGGTAAAGGCCCAAGTGTGGTCAATTCTCTCACAGTAACAGCTATAAAGGCGATATGGTGCCCTGAAGAAATTGGCCGATTCTTGTGAGGTAATTTATGTGCATACTCTGTGAATGTCTTCCCAGCTGCATGCTGTACATTATTTGGAACTGCCACTGATTTAAATGTCCAAATGATCTCTCTTTCAGAAGATTTCATAAGAAGAGGTATCAAGGTTGGAGAAAGATAAGGATAAATATAAAGTTTTTCTGGAGAAGTATCGTTGCTTGGGAGCCTACAAGGATATGATGTCTGCTCATTATGTTAGGAGAAACAGCAAAATAACATTGCAATTATTGGTGAAGGAGGCTAAAGCATCTGAAGCTAAACAAGCGGGTGAAACGAGTTCAGGTTGATAGAGTATTATGAAACACATGCTGATCTTGGTCGGCCTGAATTACACAAGCTAGTGTCAGTCTGGCAGGTCACTAACACCTATCCGCTCTATCGTTTGCTTGTAAGAAACAGTGAAGTACTAATTAAATTTGAGTAGACCTGTTTAATATCGTTTGCTTATAAGGAAAAAACTACTACTACAATATAGCACGTACACATTTGATTCTGAATCTACTCAAGGTTTTGGCACCTATGAGATTTGTTTTGAAACAAATCAAAATATTTTCCTTTTCAATGATTAAGAAGAATATAATTGACGAGTTTTTATTGAATAAGAAGACCAGAATTGATGAGTTTAGAAAGAAAATTGGCCGCCAACCAATACAACATGATGCACCCCGATGCCGCCCACAATACGACTATACGAGCCGATGACTCTTTAGCCAAGTAATCAAACCCGACACCCTACGCATCAACACACCGACTACGATCTTTTGGAGCCGCCGCTCTAACTTCCATACCGGCCTTAGGATCGAGCACAATCGCCTTGGAACCGCAAATTAAAGGGACGGAATAAACCGTGTGCATGCATAAATAGTCGATCAGTAAACTACCCATTTATGTTTATTCATTGCCATAAAATGTGTTTGGGTTCAAGAATCACCGATGTGCATCCACATTCGAGCCTCTTCAACTAGACACACAGTTCACACGCCGATATAAGGGAGTTAACAAGTGGAAAGTCAAGATGGAGGCTGAGCTACATGTAGCAATTTATTTTGTAAATTTTGAAAATAATATTTCAAAGTTCCAAAAATAATGGAAAATATCTTGAACATAGACAATAGTGTATTCTACCAACGTGCAAATTCTCAACTCAAAATAAGTCATATTTCAGGCTACACATTAATAACAAAATCTGACAGATTTGGGAAAGATCAAATTATACACTATTCATCACTTTTCTAGTAAAATTTTGCCATTTTTGCACAGCCCAAAATACAAAATATTTTTATTTGAGATTTTCCACTTCGGTAGACGACTATAAAGTCTGAGTTTTTTTAGATTTTTTTTTAAACTCCAAAATATGATTTTCAACTGTTGCAAAATAAAGGCCTATTAGTAACCATTGTACTATTTTCCATTACTCAAAAAATATGGAATATCAATTTTCATGAGAAAATCAACACAATGGACAAATAGCGTTTACCACGTAGAACAAAGCAATCCGACCAGTGACCACGACTTTTAGTTGGGCTATTAGTCTCAGTCATGTGGATGTTATATATGTCGTACTTAAATCTATGGTAAAATTGTTTCATTGTTTAATTTTGTGTTTGGCCTTTTGTAGATCAATACATATTCATCACTGCATATACCAGATAGTACCAAGCGCTTTGTGCATGAGCATATCAGATAATGAAATCATACGTAAAGTAGATTATCCTGTGATTACTATGATTGATACTATTTCAATACACATTTACCGATCTTTCAAATTATAAAGTATGTTTATATTTTCAAATTATTACCAAACCAAATTTGCAAAACACATTTACCGATATTTCATTTTACACTCTAGAAGTATATACAAATGTGCTTACCTAATCATATACCCGAAACCACTATTAATATACTTATTTATTAGACCGTAATCTTTAGGGATCTTTACCATGATATTAATTGTAGTAAAATAGACTAAAAAACACACACACACACACGCATATACACACATACAAATATATAGATTTTCTATTTAGCACCCAGGGTGCATAGTGGTAACTTTTCACCTGAGATTTTTACGTTGTTTTATTCAGATTTTACGGTTGACATAAAAAAATTACATTCAGATTGTTCCACAACAACAAAAAGTTGACATAAGAAATACAATATACGAGTCATAACAGTGTAAAACCACAAAAAAACTTATTTTACGTCATATTTTTTATTCGTCTGATAAAAAAGTTTTACGTCATGTTGATATGTTGTTACGTTCTTCTTGACATATGAGATAATACAAAGTTTATGTGACATAAAAGTATGGTTGAGAAGATACGGTGTGGGTGTAGAATAATTATTCTACTCACTAGGAGTCAAATAGCGCATTACGTATACACTATATAAGTTATGTAATTACCAAAATACATAAGGAGAATATTGTTTATGACATACACAACACAATTTTATATTGATATACATTGCAATTGTGTAATAATTAATATTGGAAACATTCATATGTGGCTATCTATGGCAATTAAAACATAGTAAATTATACTCGCTAAGATTGTAGTGTAATAAAAGCAAGTCACGAATAATTATAAAAGTTTGGTATAAATATATCTATTTTATCGGGCCAGATCCAAAGTACCCTGACCAGACTTGGGCACAGCAAAGAACGCTATGGTGCGTATGAGAGGCGACATGGAGGCGGCCCAGCTATTTTCCCGGTTGCGGCCCTCTTATTATCGGTGTCGGGCTTTCCCCACGCCCGGCTACCTCATTATAGGAGGCGAGCTTACAGTTTAGCCGTCCCAGAAACAACACTATGGGAACGGGCATTTTCTTTGGAGTCGGTTTATCTTAAATAACAGACTGGGGTGAAGCGGTTGGTAGTTTCTTTTTTTAATTGATAGAACCGCCCCTTGGCACCGACTGTAATACTGAGTTTTCTACTAGTGGTAAAATTATTAATTCTACAATATAGTACAATGAATGTTCTACAGAAAATCAGCCAAAAAAATGATTCCAGAGGTGTGCATGTCGGCCTACATTTCACTGGTATGTTCAAGTAGGCAAACTATTGTGCACGGCTACAACTAAGACAATAAAGACTTAGTTACACCGTGTATGGGGTCTAGTAACTCAGGACAAGGTTTCACCATGTACTTAAAATATCACTGTGCAGGTTGTTCACCAGGTTAACAAGCATTGTAGCCTGTGGGGATGTATATGCCTTTGCATGCAGACCCACACAACTAATTTCTTACCTTTGCCGCAAGAGATTTTTTTTTTCGTCTTGCGGTTGAGGCATAGCCCAGTGGTGGGGAGGGGCTGATGCCTCCCCACCCACCCAAGTTGGAGTGCTCTCACTCGTAATTTAGTGTTGTTCTACCTTTCTTCTTAATAAAATGTCATGGGTTCTGTATGCACACACAACTGTGTTTCTCAGGAGATAAGATATTTCAGTATCATCGGTATTGAACCATATATGTACATCCATTTAATGAAATTCACCGGTCTCAACCGGAAAGAAAAAAACTACTACAACAACATAGCATGTACACATTTGATTCTGAATCTACTCAAGGTTTTGGCACCTACAAGATTTGTTTTGAAACAAATCCAAATATTTGCGTTTTCATTGATTAAGAAGAATATAATTGATGAGTTTTTATTGAATAAAAAGACTAGAATTGACGAGTTTAGACAGAAAATTGGCCACCCCGAGGCCGCCCACAACATGAGTCGAGGACTCTTTAACTCAAGTAATCAAACCCGACACCCTACTCATCAACACACCCACCACGATCTTTTGGAGCCGCCGCTCCGACTTCCATACCGGCCTTAGGACCGAGCACAGCCGCCTTGGAACCGCAAATTTAAAAGAATGGCATAAACTGTTTGCATGCATAAATACTCCCTCCATTATGGTTTATAGGATGTATTTGGCAAATCTCCGGGACCTAGGTGAATGGGGATTGGCCATGCATAATCTATCTCTCCAATATTTCACCCAATTAGCACTCTCATATTTAATGTCAACATTAATTAGGGAAAGGCCAAACCCAATCGATTTTCATATTATTCTTGGGAAAGGCCAAAACTCAATATTAACTGCTCTTAATTAATGCTAATTGTTGCTTATTCTTGGTAAAACCTGGTTTTGGTAGAAACCGGTATGGAGGGAGTAGTTGAGCAGTTAACCACCCATTATGTTTATTCATTGCCATAAATGTGTTTGGGTTCAATAATCACCTATGTGCATCCACATTCAAGCCTCTCCAACTAGACACACAGTTCACACGCTGATATAAGGGAGTTAACTAGCGGAAAGTCAAGATGCAGGCTGAGCTACATTTAGCTCCTTATTTTCAAAATTTGATAATGATATTTCTAAGTTTCAAAAAATCTAGAAAAAATCTGGCAGATTTGGGAGAGATCAATTATATATGCACTATTCACTACTTTTAGATTGAGATTTTGTCATTTTTGCACGGCCCAGAGTACCAAATATTTTTATTTGAGATTTTACATGTTAGTAGAAGACTATCTGAGTTTTTTCAGATTTTTTTGAAACTCCAAAATATGATTTTCATTTTTTGCAAAATAAAGGCCTAGGAGCTCGGCCTCCAAAACGCTGCACAGCTACTTTTTGGCTACAAACTTGGAGACCTCGCTTTGAAGGTATGTGAATCTGAAACTTGAGGTTCTTCCAGCGTTGAAATCAACCACTTCTCTTACAGTGTTGTTCCTCATGTCGATGGCAAGCATCCAAGCCTCCTTGTCCCGGTGGTCAACCTTGGCCTGAATGTAAACAACACCATCCTGATGCAAGCTTAGGGCAGGATGCCCTGTGTGTAGCCTACTCAAGACTGGTATCGTCTTCGTTACTTCATCGTGATGCATTAGCTTAGGAAGCAATTGATATGTACTCTTGTCTACCAGGAGCTCGGAGGCTTTGAACTTGCAGTCCATCTGCCAATTCTTCTCAGAATCCATCCATGTCCATGCGGCGGCCTCCCAGTCTTGGGAGGTGTAGGTTGATCCAACACGGGAGCCAGCCTGGGGATGAACACACATCTCGAAGTACTTGATGGTTCCATTGAAGATGGCAATGTCCCGATCACACGATGCGCCTCGGGGCATCTTGTTGGTCGCCAGGAGCAAGGGCAACCGGATGTAGCGGAGGGTGTCATTGCCCTTGAGCATATCACAGATGAGGATACCCTGACAGAGGTCGACCCAGGCGACTGAACCGTGTTTCCCCCGATAGTGATTACCTTGGTCGGGCAATAGAATGTGCAGCTCTGTTTCTGCGATGACTCAACGTGCATGGGCTTGGTGCTCCAGCTTCCTGCCTTGGAGTCGAACAGGTCGAGGTTATAGTGCCCACGGCCACGGCGGGGATCAGAAGAGAGTGCGGCGACGAAGAACCTGTGGCATTCAATGGAACGGCAGGAGAGGAGGCCGACTTCCAGGTCGGAAAACACGTGGGTGGGGTGGCTGGGAAGCACCTGAAGCTCCCGGGTGCTGGCCCGGTAGATAATGTATTCGTTGTATTCCGGGAAGCTCAGGAAGTGGCGAGGGCAGATGGCGACGCGGAGTAGGACGAGGTCGCCGTGCGTGCAGAGGATCCGAGGCAGCTCGGCGAGTGCGCTTGTAGGCAGATCGGGCAAGTGGACGGTGAAATAGGAGACGCGAGGCGGGTGGGCAACCTAGAATGTCACCTTGATGAGATGGCCGGCCGCCGTGTAACCGGAGGCGGTGGAGGAGTTGGTGCGGTCGTCGAGGTAGGCCTTACTTTCGAGGACGATCGAGTGGGGTGGAGGATCGTCGTCGATGGGGTTGTTGGGCGGACAGATCAGAAACACCAGATGTCGGGGGTTCGAGATCTGGATTCTCTTGGGCGCTTCCTGCGATTGGGGGTCTTCATCGGTCGTAGCCATGGAGGTGGGCGAACGGACTCGAAACGTCAGTAGGAGGGTAGACGCACGGCGGAGTGGAGGATAACAATCGGGCCGGCGGGGGATCGCCTGCTTTTTATATTAGGGTGGTGATCATCGAGGATCAATGGCGTAAGAGTTTGGACAACCTCTTTGTAGCCTTGTAGGTTTGGATGGACCCAAAGTTTTGCAGACGGACGCGGATGAAGCAGTATAGGGCCCGTTTGGTAGGCTGCAGCTAGCCTAGCCAGGCCCGTCAGCTGTGGAGATGGGCTGCGCGTTTGGTTGTATCCAGCCAGCCTTTTGATCAGCGCGCTTCTTAAAACACCCTCGGGTTAGTCTAGTAAAAATGGTTGGCCGAATCTACCGTTTCCATGAGCCTGGCCTCGTTCTTCTCCTCGAGGGATCCAACCTGTACCTGAGCTACTCTCCTTACTCTCACTTCATCTTCTTCCTTCTAATCGCTGCTATAGTACTCGATTCAAAATATGTTGTACACGAAAATGATGCGCACTGACGATGCGGTTCCATTCCGGCAATCGGTTCTGACTTTCGTTGAACGATAACTTTGAATATCGTGTTCATGTTTTCAGCCTTTTTAGACGAATTTCCAGGTCACACGGTTTTAATAGATCTACTAGAGATGCTCTAAAATTGATCAGTGCACACAATATACCAAATCATGGACACAGACCAATTCGAACGCACAACACCCTCATGGAGGCATGGACTGAGCAACTCACGAAAAAGAATGACGTGCCCGACTCGTATCTTGTCAAAAAGATTGGCATTCCAATGAGGAAGTACAGCAGACAATATACAGGTTATCCAATATCCACAGAGCTGTTCATAACATTGGATAGCAATCTTTCCATGAGCATAACTACCAAAATTAATCGCTGCGCTACAACTAATAGCCAAAAGATGAGATTACATGTGTGTCCTTATTGGTGGAACAGAAAAATGGGAAATGAATCTTGCATCAAAGATCTTGCCAAAGAATCTGCACAATGGGACTGATCCGTTCACAACTTCACATCACCCTTGCCCGCAACATAAATCTCAAAATGCCGAAATTGGTCAATCAATCCTGTTAGATGCCATGAACAGATGGTGATGTGTCTACTCAACCCTGTCAACACTGGCAGCCAATTGGCTGCACCTCTTCTCCTGTTCAACAGCTGCATGTGTTTCTTGTGCTAGTACACAGTTGAGGGCTACAGGAATCCATTCAGCAGGGACAGGTTCTAGGGAGGCCAGTGGATGTCGCGATCTGTTGTCGGTTGCTCTGATTTCAGATTCAAGTGTGCTACGGATTTACATTGCACTCATCCATGAATCGATCTTCTCGAGTGAGAAACCTCCTCCAATACTTCTTGTAGTCCGGTATGCCTAACTCAAGCCAAGGTTTCATATTGCCATTGTAGTGCAACGATGCAGAACTCCGTGCAACCTCCGGGTCGATTCCATAATCATATCCAAGTCCAGACAGAGTCAGCTTCTTGTCAAGGGGATATATGAGATGTTGAAAAGACAACAAGCTTAAAGAAAAGGCAGCTTCTTGCAGAGATACCTCGTCCTTTTTCTTGACCTGTAACACAACAAGAGTTGGAATAAATATGTGCAGTGCCATAACCATATGAAGCATCATGCAACAAAGAATCAATTATTATTCGGAGTGAGACTGAAATTAATACAGATATAGCTAAACTTGTGCAGCGACAAAAATAAATGCAGCATGCTACCTATTTCATGCAAGTAAATTATAATAAACCTGTATTTCACACCACAAACACACTGACCAAATGGTCTTCCAGACCTCCTTTGTACGAGCTCAGTTTCTATACTGTACTAGTTTGCAACTAAATAGAGAAGAACTATACTGACCTGTTTAAGGAGCATGAGGTATTTCTCTGTCACTTTATGCTTCCTCCACTTATCCAAATTAATCACATTCACCCCAGACATCCATGCACATGATTTAGGATCATACTTTGTCATACCCAGGAGATTCCTCACTTGACCCAGTCTTACACCACAAAATTCGACAGCACCATTTACCTTGTCCCCCATATCAAGATTCCACAAGAATGACAGATCACGTTGAATAACCACATCATCATCCAATACAACCACCTTCTTTATATCCTTGAATATTTCTGGAATAAAGAAATGAGAATGACTGAACAATGACAAGTATTCCATTCTTGTCTGCTCAGTGGGCCGCTCGGTACTCCTGATGAGAACACGAAACTCCTCAGACAAATACAGCTCTCTCGTACTTGAATTTGGTAGCTTCTCTAAAATCATTTCTTCATAGTTTACAACATGGACAGCTGCCTTTTTGTATGAATTTCTGGCAAACCAGTATTTCATGCCATAGAAATTTTGTGTATCAGTTAGAATATGAAAAACATTGTTTCCTGGCTCCTACAGGAAGGCCAAAAGAACATCAGCAATGTCCATATCAGAAGATAACGGCAAACTAATCACTGTAAACATCACCACATACCTTAGAACTGATAACTGTTGAGTTGATGACAACAGAAGCTGCAAGGACATTCTTAGATAGTATAACATAGTGCCTATGGTTTGGGGTATTAAACTTGCGAGCCAGAGAAACATCTGAATCCACTGAAGGGGATTTGAAATACTCCAATGTCAACCTCATAGAAAAACAGTGGTGAGTTTTAGGCAATGTCTGAGCACCAAGATTGTAGAGGAATGCACTCTGTTTCATATGAAAATGAGCTTCATCATCAGTCATATCAAGTATCTGCCCAAGCTTCCTGACAACATTGTGGCATTCCACAGTGCAAGATTTCGCTCTCGCTACCGTGTGCTCCATCTGCTCTATCTTCTTGTTGATACTGAAATAATAGCACAGTTGTCATTTGAATTCTCAAATTGGTAACATATATTTATAAATGGTGAACTATTGTACACCTTTTTCAAACAAATGCACAAAAACACTAAAGTATATCAAAATCATCTCTGCTGAGAAGCACCAAAAACTACTCCATTTCAAAATATAAGGCGAATTTTGACTGCCCAAAGTTATGTTTCGATCAACAGTTAGTCGAATAATATGTGGTTTATGTTACACAAGATAGACAACATTAAATTCGTACTGAAAATCACTTTTGATGTGATTTGTAACTATTAACAAAATATTGTATGAGCAATTTACAATCAAAGCTCAAATTTGAATATAGGCAAATATGCCTTATATTTTCAAACAGAGGGATTTCATTTCAGTCTGATGGTACCCGTAACCTAGTCATCATAAACTGAAACTTAAGATTAATAAATGGAATGAATTAAGAAAGAACCAGAAGTCTTAATCATTAAAATTTAATTCTTACAAGGATGGTAGATCAGCGTCAACAGCAGAAGCACTAAGAACCCTCTCATGGTCTTGTATATTTAGCTTCATTTCCTGAGTAAGTACCTCCTGTCCTTGAAGTTTTGCAATGCTTGGATAGTATGAGCGTGCCACAAACAGTTGGTCTTTTAGCTTTTTCACTATCGAATCCTTCATAATTACTTTATGCTCTGTGGACCAGAGGCAGTAGCTCCCAAATTCAAGCTGACAAGCCTTTGCATTTTCCATTTCATCTGCTTTTGCAACTTTGTCTCGTCTCTTTCTATCCTCAACAACTTCCTGAAAGCAATGCATATGCACATTATCATACTGCTGGACTCTAGTTGACGCAAAAGTCAGAGGGGTGATAAGAATAGTGACTGGAATGGTACTATCGTTTTGCAGTACATTCAGCATTTTCCTAAGATTATCTTAGATAAGTACACTATTACACCAGTCCAACTAAAATGGAGGGCAATCATTTGAAAATAATGCATCATGTACTTAAAATCTTACAAGTAATTGAGCTGCCAATCATAATATACTTGGTGCTACTACTGCAGAACCCCAGAATTTTATGACTGAGCATGCCTAATTATAAGCAGAACTTGATGTAGGTTCTGAAAAATTAAGTATAACTTCGAATGCAGAAGGCTTACGCTTGTTTTTTGAGTTGATTCATTCACAGCCTTCGGTGGTTCAGTTCTTGGTACGGGAAGAACTGCATACATTGTCAATTATGGAGTCAGATGTAAGGATAAACTAAACAAACAACTGCACCATAAAGAAAAAACCGCTTAACTGAAGAAAGGGAGGTTGCTAAACAACAGCAATGGTTTCTTTGGAAATATTTGGGTAAAACGAATTGCTTCTCGTCTGTAAAGTAGATTAGGAAATTCGAGGGAAACAAGAGGGAGAGACAGAAGAAAAACTGAATAGCACATGTACATCTTAAAGATAATCAGATTATCAGAAAGCAAAAGCCCTAAAGGGCACTAGGTCAAATCATGCCACACAAGATTTTCGTGATACTAACTACTTGCATCAACTAGCCTGCAAACACCAGTTCTTGCTACTAAGTATAGACAAGATTTATCCGCAACTGAATAGCTCATTACTTACACTGCATGAATTATTTTCTAGGATTAGCAACAACTTCATTCACATCTCAGCAGCTTAGGCAAAATACTGAAATCAACTGGGTAGCGACTTTGTTCTTTTACGATGTGGTACCTTTTGGTTTAGCAACAACATCGGAAGAGGGGTCCTCAGTTAGCTTAGGCTGCTGCAACACTCCAGTGCTGGCATTGGAAATCTTCTTCTCCTGAGCAAAGGAAATCTTCTTCTCCTGAGAAAAGGAAAATAGGTGTGATGTATTACTGATGCAAATTTGACAAATCTTGAACTGCTCTATGACATGGACTGTTTATCTTTCATACTACTTCATAAACACAAAATTGGTTGTAAATCAGGTATATCCTCCCCTAGTGCTGAGCTGTGACAAGCAGAGAACAGTGTCTACACAAAGCTAACACGAAATAAACAGTACACACAAAAATGACTGCCCATCGAAGATCAGCCACTCCATTAAGTGTCAAATGCTTAATTTCGAGTAGAACCGTGACATCAAGGAGCACAACAAGTGATGACGACTAGACATCAGGAAACCCCGATACAAACAAGGTCGCCATCACCGACAGAACCATACAAAACGATCGACATCATGGGTAAAAGTAGTAGCAGCGCAGCGCAGCAAACCTGACTCACTCCATGGACAGGGACAGCGCCACCACCAACGCCTTCACTCTGCTTCACGTGATCGACCGAATGCAAAAACACCTCCTTAATCCAAAACAAACAAAAAATCAGAACTCAGCCGTCCCGCCGCCCACCTCCCAATCCGCCAAAAACAGAAACAGGCATGGATGGAAGAATTAGAGGTGGAGACAAACAGGAAACAGTATCGCACCTGTCGGCGCCGCTCGTCCGTGGTCAGGTAGCCTGCGTTCGTCGCGAACCAATCAGAGAAGCAGAAGGAGGCGGTTAACGATAATAATTCAGAAAAAAAAAACACGGAGCAATCGGGCGGAACGAGTCGCCCAGATCCACCGGAGGCATCCGCGCCGCATTCGCTGAGCCCCGAATCGGAGCGAAGGCGGGGGGAGGGTGGCTAGCGGGGCGTACCGGCGGGGGCGCGGTCGAAGATGAAGGCGAGGGGCACGAGCAGGGAGCAGAGGACGAGCGCCAGCAGCGCCGCGCGCGGGCCCCTCCGCCTCTGCGACGGCGTCGGCTTCATCGGCTCCCCTGACTCCTCTGGTTCCCGGCGCCGCCGCTGCTGATCATCGCACTGGGGAGTTGGGCAGCGAGAGGAGGAGGATGCGTGTCGGTGCAGGCGACCGGAGGGTGGAGAGGAGGAAGAAGGCTTGGAAGCCGACGGCGCGGTTGCGGGGTCGGGATTTGATCGGTGCGGCGTGGTGGGAGCGGAGCGAGTCGGAGACGGAGGAACTGAAGTGTGCGAGTGTGGCGTCGGTGGGCCGTGCGTGCGGCACATGGGCCTCGTGTGTGCGGCAGTGTCCTCGCTCGTGGGCGCCAGCCTCCGGGTCTTTTTCCAGTAACTTGCCATTTCTAAAACGAGACCGGACTAGTACTTGGTGGCTTCTTTTTATAAAAGAATTGATCCTTTGTGAGAATTTCAGAAATTCGCTCCCGATGGGATTTGAACTCTGGTTGCTAGGTTGAGCCACTGCTACATTTGCCACTGGGTCTCTGCCCCGTTCTCTAACTTGCCATTTCTAACAGCCAAAGCTTTGCGTCATTTTTCACTACCTAAGATTTTCACTTTTGTTGTTTTTACACGGGCTAGAACACAATGTATTTCGACTTGAAATTTTGCACATTGATAGAATACATCATTGTCTCCATCTAGAATTGTCTTTAGTTTTTTAAAAACTTTAAAATATCATTTTCAAAATTTTCAAAAAGAGGGCTACATGTAGCCCGGGCTACAAAACGCCACACGGGGATACCCCTACTTTTTTATTAAAAAAACTTTTTGAGAAGACAGTAATTGCAAAAAAAAAAACTCGAGTAAAAGACACTGATAAATGGGAGCTCACATTTGAGTCTACAAGAACTTGGAACTCTAGTCAGCTAAACTTGCTTCCTTTAGCACATTTGAGTCATGGTGCGCAGAAGAAAGCAACCACGTATATATACAAGCTGAGCATCCCATAGGCAGAAAAACCCTCAAAATATCAGAACTGGGATGCAAAGCACCGTCAAGGTTCCATGACTAACACCCACGCTACAAACTGGTGTAACCATTCGTCCCTTCAGCTGGTCACAGCACAAGGTAGCGGTCATTTTTCCTGTACACCACAAAGTTGCTCTCGAGGCTCTCCAACATCTCGACGACAGATTCTCGCTTCGATCCGCTGAAGTGCTTGACGGCATCCTCCAACGAAACCTGCAAAAAACCGAAATGATCAGCACAAGGAACGGCATGCGTTTCCAGTGAAAGAACCTTCGGTTGGTATAATTACTTACCCCACCACGGCTCTCAGCAAGTTCAAGTATAGCCTCTTCGGTGGCAACAGCTGGGGCAGTACAGTCGGTCCCTTGCTCATCCGTCTTTTGCAGTTTCTTTACTGGCTCGTCAGCAGAGAGCTGTGCTCCGTCACTCTGGGATCTCTTTGTTGTCAAAGGGCTTGAATCACATGCACCTGCCATGGTGACAGTGTCTCCCTGGTTACCGTTCTCAACAGCTTCACTCTCATGGGGACAGGATTTTGGCGACTCAGCTGTTCCAGCCCCGTCATTAGTACTGTTACCAAAAGCTTTATCTGACACTCCAAGATCATCAATTGTGAAGCATGTCTTGATCATTTCGTATGTTACCTGAAATTGCCATGTAGCATTTTGCCAAGCAGGTTAGCACTTGCTGAATGGTTTCGATGAACATATAATGAGCATGGCAGTGGCTAGCAGAAGTGGTTCCTACGTTTGCTGAGCAATTATCTACATACAATTGCAAACAGAAATGCGTTGTAACAATAAAACGTAAAAAGAATTACATTTTCTGGAACCTCGTCTTTTATTGGCCTCAGCTTGTCACGTGATCCAACCTTAGCAATGGCGAGACGGATCTGTGAAGCTATCTCAAGTGTTAGGCCTATCTCTCCTCGCAGAACCTAGTCCAGTTCATCTTGCATCCATCCCGAGCAGCATCAAGTATGTATTGCAGGACTGTCTGCTCTTTTATCGGCACTGCTCTGCGAAAATGCTTCAATACACTACCATATCAAGATTCGAACTTCCACTTAAGGTGACTGCAGAACTAAAACCAAAAATAACTCACCGCAATTTTCTTGAACGAGTAATTCTGATTCTGCCACAGTTCCCATGAAGTAAATTTGGCATCACCTAATTTCATTGGAACATTGTTGTTGTTTACAGATTTAGAAACGGACAGCATTTCCTCTACTCCTGATGAATCATCCAATGCAAGATTCAACTCTTTTGATAATTGTGTGATACTTTGGACAAAAGTGCCACTGTAACGCGAGATGAAGTGCTGGAAACAACAGGTCAGATGTTATGTGAGTACAAGAGAAAAATATGATAGAAACTTATTTTATTTTAATTATTTGATAACTTTATTGTATTTATAATTGGACACTGCAGAAATGCATAATATTTTGTTACGACATGGCATTTGCTAAGTATCAATACTAAGTGATACCTGGTTAACACCATCAATATTAGCCAGTCTAGCTCCAGTAGAAGGCCTAATCTTTGCAAAGTGCCTTAGGGTCTGATCACCACAAATAGCATATCTGAAACAATGGGATATGACTATTAGAGAGGTTCAATTCAATGGTTGTTCCAGTAACAAAACAGCCTAGAGCCCAAAAACTGTCATTGACATTCAACATTTAACTCACGGAGCAGTTCCAATATCCCGAGCAAGTTTCGTCCTGATGTTCAAGAGCATTTGGTAGAGCTTCAGTTCCTCCTGAAAGAAATGTTTAAGTGACACGTAAACAACACCAAAAAAAATCTCAAATCGACTCTACAAAGGAACCAAAACAGCATGGTCTGAACGAGAAGTGAGCATACCTCAGATATCTTTTCAGATTCTTCCGTGGTCAAAGGATTTAAGCCCCCTTCTTTATGCTGTGAACTACCATGCTCCTCTTGCTCAATCATCTCTGCAGTTGGCTGCAAAAACAATGGTGTTCCACCATCGGAGAGAAACTTGGCCCCTTTTGGACTAACACTGAAGGTAGAGATGCAGAGTTACTATGGATATTTCTTAAAAGTCCGTACAATAGAGGAGTACTAGCGGAAAAGAATCTGGAGCATGACTAGCATAAACCAGAGAAAAATAAAAACGCAAGCACCTGACCAATCTAAATCTGTCATTTGCAGTCTCCTGCAAGTAACCTGCACAAAAATATAATTATGGAAATAAATAAGAGCAGAAAAAAATGATACCAGAAATAAACTAATAACAGAGTAACAATATCTACCACTTGAAGTGTTAAATGTCTAGCTGAGATGTTACGAGATGATAATAACCCCATAAGAAATTAAATTTGGTAATTTACTACCACACATTTAGCAGTGGAGTCAAACATCGCAATGAGTTTTCTTCAGTGGGACATAGGGCCGACCAAAACTGTGATACTGTAAGAAGCTTTTCCAAATACTATTTTGTTCTCTTGAAGAAAACAAGAAGATAATGATTGTTCTGTATACTTGGGAACACAGCTACGAGATTGTAAATAAGGTGCAGTCTTATTATGTTTTCTCGATGATTAAGAAAAACATGTACGAGATAAGTTCACGAACAGAACATGTAGTTTTTTTATAGGAATGCCTCGCTTTAGCCAATAAGTGAAAGCTGGTTGAGTATATAGTCTTTTCCCCTCGCATGCATTGGAAGTTTATCATAATTCTTTTCAACTAACTTTTTGACCTACAAAAATGAGAAAGCACTTGTTATACATCATCTTTCTTCTAAAAAATGTGAAAAGTGTCATGTAAACAATACACACGCCAAACCGTTCAGCAAAGATATGTCAGAAATTCCTGAAAATGATTTACTAGCAGTGATCATGCCACATATGGTTGCTCCCAACTGTCAGCACATAAATCTACTCCAATCAAGTGAAAATAGCCAACAGCCAATGATGTGCCAAACTAAGGAACATCGCAAACATCAATGAGAGAAAAACCTACTCGTGATCCACGGAGAACATCAACTGGCATATTAAGGCCCCAGTTTCCTCCACAAGACTTGATGCAGGACAGTAACAAGAAAGATTCTTTTGACAAATCCCTCTCAGTCTTTGTCGTTGTGCAGTTATCACAGTTACCTGAGGGTTAATGAAGATGTCATAAATCAATGTGTCACAGTATGCTAATTCTGTCAGTTAAGATAAGACTTGATGAAGCGTGTGTCTCATGAAAATACGCGGTATGGGTATAGCAATACAACATTTTCCCTAAACACGGTACGGTGATACAGCTAGTATATAATTATATATGTGTTTACAAGAAAAATAATACATGTAGAGAGTATTTGAGGGTAAGAAAATAATGATGGCGACAGACACTATATATTAGGTGTAGGCCTGAGAATGGTAACGGCTGACCAGTAGTACTTTGTGTGGAGGGAGCTTTTTAGGGTTTTCAGTGCCTTGGCTTGTGATGGGTTCTAGTTGAAGAAGATTGGATTTGGAAATAAAAGGGTGTTTGGGCATATATTCAAATGTGTACATTAGTTTCTAACCTTCAATTAAAGGGCTCAGAATATAGTAGTAACTACACACGAAGGAACTTTGATTTTGCCCCTCTTTGCAATGGCAATATTTACAGATGAGTCAAATGTAGAATATAAACGTACCACAGTCAGTGCCATGCTCTTCACCAAAGTACTGCAGCAGGGACTTTCTGCGGCATGTACCAAGGAGGCAATATTTCTGCGCTGCCATGAAGGAATCCATGATGGCTTTCCTTTGCGTTGCCTGTTGATGAGTAAAAACTATAAACTATAAGGATGAAACAGGTAAACAGTACAAGGGAACCAAACTGCAGATATGTATGTTTAATTGTTTATCACTTACATTTGTTGCTTCAGAACAATAGAAGTCAGCTTTTGCAAAATCACTTCTTTGATAATATAGCCAGCAGAATGAAGGGAGCCCATCTCTTCCACAACGCCCACTTTCCTGGTAGTACGATTCCAGGCTCTTAGGGCATCCATAGTGTATTACACATCTAACATCTGGCTTATCTATCCCCATCCCAAATGCAATAGTAGCCACCATCACGAGTACTTCATCTCTAACAAACGATCTGTAAAGGAGAACCATAATTTATCATCAATCACTGCAATGTCAAGCCATCATTTGTAAAAAAAAATGCATGGAAACTCACATGACAGGCAAACCTTATATTCACTGTATCTGTGTAATTTGTTCTCGTTTAATTACTTGCATGATCTAAAGCATTACTAACAGAACAATATATTGGCAAATGTTTCGTAGTGTCAGACCACATCACAGCTCACGTGAGTTGTGGATCATAAGATGTATAAATACATGATCAGGCATATCTAACGAGGCAACAGCAAAAATTACCAAACAGATAAAATGCTTAAAATGGGCTCAAAAGGTACCCTGAGCATTGATCAATTCAACCTACTTTAGGAATTTGGGCTGTCCAAAACAATATGAGAAGCAAAGAAGAGATAATGAATAGCCAAACAAAAAAGTTAACAGGTGGTTAAATGACAGACCTATGGGATTCCTCTCTAGCTTTGCCGCCCATTTTACCGTGGTAAATGTTAGCTTTGATTCCAGCAGTAATCATTGCTTCATGTACCTGACAGAAAAGTCGCATTTAATACATTAATAGATCAATCCCAAAGTAATCTTACAGGCACCTGGTACATGTTAAAAGAAGCTTCTATGATATCAAAACTCGAGCCCCGAACTTCTCATATTACTCCTGAAAAATACCCGGAGAAACTTATAATTGCATGTTCTACAAGATCCATCATCTACAGTACAGATCTCAACACGTGAGCCTAACTAAATTTTGAAGTCTCCAACAATTGCCTGATACTAAAATAGATCAACAGGAAAATATCTCAAACCTATTTCAAGTTTTACTATTGTTATCCAAAATTAAAGTCATACTGATTCAGCGTGAACTAAATATGCATAAGGAATTGAAAAACATAGCTTACAAGCAGCAAATAAGGTGCTTGTGTACTGGTTTACTGAAATTATCAGAGGATGCAAATATAAAACGTTGGTAACTACAACCTGTTCAGTGTCCTTGACGGTCGTACAGTAAATTATTGTTGAGCCACCCATAGTACAGGTCTTCGAGACATCCTTCGCAAGTTCACTGATAAAGGACATAGATCGGTTGCATGATTTCACGCCGTAGAAAAGGTTTGGACGATCAAATGATCCGATTGCAACGTGAGGATTGTGCAGGTTCAAGGAAGTGGCAATATCTCCACGTACCCTACAAAATCAAATTGAAAGTTACCGTGGATTTGGTACAGAGATAAAAAAGGATGTAGACACTGTAGAAAATAAATGAAACAAGTAAGCAGGCGTCACAAGTGAATAAACATATTTATGGTAACAATTGTGATAATAATATGGAAGTACGTACAACAAAAAGAGAAAATACATTACCATTAGGTATATCAAAAGCAGGATAAACAGGTAAAAAGAAGGAAAGAATTGATAGTGAAACATACATACCTTTCAGTGGCTGTTGCAGTTAAGGCAACAAAGGGAACACCAACAAGGTGGTCACGCAATGAATGCAGCTGCTTGTACTCCGGCCTGCGTACAACAGAGAGAACTAGAATTGGTCAAAAAAAAAGAACAGAGATAAACAAGAAAGAAACTATAATGACCTGAAATGAATAAAGGGTAATATATTAATATCAAGAAGATTATCTCTTCTAATGAAGAAACGATTCACATAATAGAATAACAAATGACCTGAAATCGTGACCCCATTCTGATATGCAATGTGCTTCATCGATGGCCAACAAGCAGATTCCTTTAGCCTGCAAGTTGCTCCAAAACCTGGAAAGAAACTTGAAAACGGTAAATCAACAGACTGACCGCTATATTACCAAATTCTACAAGGGACTAAGGTAGAAACAAGGCAGTAATTTGCAGTTTCGTATGTGTGTGTCTTCATATTCCAGCCAAATAATTGACAATTCTAGTTTCCAAGTACTGCAAACACCCATAATATGCTTTTATATGACAGGATTTTGCACCTTGAAGGAAGTGCAATAGCTTTCTCAGGGGTCATGTACAGAACATCGTACAGGCCTTTTTCAGCCTCACTGCTAACAGAGCTATTCATTTGGGTGCTGCCAAGGTACTCAGACTTCACACCACGTTGCTGTAAACTCATGACCTGTTTTCAGTAAATGAAACCCACAATGAACCTTTCTTGTCAAGCAAATCCGCAACAAGCAAAGCACTAAAAATGTTATACTCTATCTTGCAATCGTACCTGGTCTTGCATCAGTGACAGAAGAGGGCTTACAACAACAGTTGTCTTCTTTGCAACCAGTGGAGGGATTTGATAGCTTCAATGAAAAGAATTGCCGTGAGAAAAAATATGTTTTCAATACACACAAGAGAACGTATTGAGCTATTAACATCAAATTTAGAACAGGGACATATTTCTCTTACTTATAAAGGGCTGCAGGGAGTGCTGCAGATGTTTAACACATTTCCACGTTCTTAATTAACAAATCAGAAATTTCAATATTTTATCTTCTATACTACCACAATTCCACAAACACACTGCCTGATTTCAAGAAATAACCACTACCCATCAATTCTGAAAAACAAAGCCAATAAATGGCTATGTGCCACTTAGCCATTAGTGGTTTCCACTATACATCAGCGTATAAATGAACAAAATAGCTTCCCCGAGAGTTCCCTGTCGGATACACACAACAGACAAACTCGCAGTCGCCATAACCCATAACAGAACTTGGAAATGCTTATACATGACTGGCCATCTATCAAAGTTTTAAAATCTCGCCAAAACCTGAAAGGACATGCTTCATAATCTCTGACCATCAACCAATTCCAACGGTACAAATACGACGTTTTCTAATCATGCTGCAAAGCTCTCTTAACATCTTACTGGTCCAATGTAACCCTGGTAGAATGTGGGTACCCCTGACGAAGATGATTAATAAGAACTTGCTGTAGCTTATGCCTTACAGGCCCCCACATTTACCACCAACATGACTACATTTTCTCCCAAAACCAGCAGTACATGTGCCGAGCACGATGCCAGGGGATACAATACAGCTAATTTATTCGCCGAACGCAGCATCCCAACCTAGATTCAGTCACTACAGTACTCAACCCGCAGATCCACGGACCTCCACACACAAAACGGCACCACGCAGCAGCTAGCCGCCATCATTCACACACAACGACATCTCCTCACAGAACCCAAACTAAACGGATAGCGCGAGCAAGTGGAGTCTATTGTATTTACCACATGGACTTGCCGCTGCCGGTGGCCATGACGACGAGGCAGTCCCGCCCTTCCATGACCTTCTGTATGATCTCCCGCTGGTACGGCCGGAACCCGGTGTACCCGAAGTACCTCTGCGATCAGAAAAGACACCCGGAGATGAGATTAGCGCCGGCTTAGGGTTTAGGCGCCGCCGCCTGGTGGCGCTAGGGTTCAGGGGAGGGCGGGGAGGAGGGGAATACCTTCAGAGCCGCATCCATTGTGGGTGCGGCGCGGCTCCGCGAGTTCGAGGAAGATTCGATTGGGGCTGGATTGGATTGGGCGGCGTGGCCTGCCGAGGAAGGAGAGGGAGGGAGATGGAATGGAACTGTCAGGTGGCGGTGGGGGAGAAGGGTTTTGGGTTTGCGGCGCTCTTTTATCTCAGTTCCCGCCAACTCCATTTTTTTTCCTGGCCGTGTGCGGCCCATCTAGGGGTAGGGCAAATAAACTCTGTCGAAATATCTAAGGGCATGTTTGGTAACCTTTTGGGGCTCGTGGTCATGTTGTTCCTGCCCACATCCAATGCTTTGAGGATAGAAACAAAACCGGATAATTGGTTGGTTGCATTCTTTCATTTTTGGTGAGGCTAATACAAATGTTGGACATAACAGGTCTGATATGGTAACCTTTTATCATGAGTGGTGTGTTAACTTCTCGTCCTTCGGGTGCACCTAAGATTGAGAAGGCGTTTGTTAGATGTGATTCATATGTAGGCTGGATGCAAGAAAAACAAATAAAAAGTGGTATGCTATCTAAGCATGAGGTGTTCAATCGTAACGACAGGTGTTTTCAGGGAAAACGTGGCCAGGGGTGCGAGACATCTGAAAAGAGTTGCTTCGATCTCAATCTCTGGAAAATTCTCTCCAAGGATGCGGTGTCAGAGCTTCTGGCAAGAAACGCGGTCATACTGAACAAGAGGAGGGGAGAGCTTCTGCGCATCGCATGGCGTTGATGGCGAAGCTGCCCAGAATTGAAGCTTATGAGGAGCCTAATGCAGAACATGAGGCCCTCAACGCCAAACAAGCTGAGACCTGTCGGTTGCTGATTCTGAAGTTCTGCGGGGCTTGAAGCTTGTTCTTTGGCCTTGCTAGGTCGTCTCGTAGTTCTGTGGGTCTATCCTGGGCAACAAGAAACCTGTCGTTTTGCTCTTTAGCTTGTGCAGCTTCTGTAGCTTTTTAATTCCGGTTCACACCGCTCTGTGTGGCCTGTGTGGTTGTAAAACTTTGTGGATGTGTGGTGGTTTCAATGAAACCGGGGGAGAACCTTTTATCTAAAAAAAATGAGGTGTCCAATCAGCTTGTCCTCCTGCATCACAGTGGCCGTGGTCTCCTCACACCATGTTGTTCCATCAATTTCTCTAAACTTGGAAAGCCTAATCCATTTCAGTCTTCACTTACTCAAGTGGTTGCAAATTGAAAAGACCTGACCGTAAACCCAGTGAACTCAAGAACATCATTGTTAACCCTATTAGTGATGTTATATGAAGTCCTTTTCAAACCAGGTCCCGTCGAATTCTCCTTGTCTATGTTGATCCCACGAACAACTCCTCTTATGTGGCTCTCCAAGCGCTACAAATGCAGTGCTTCTAAGGGTGGCGTTCCTCTGCTACCCATAGATCTCAAGCCTTGTGTCATTACACAACCCGTTCGTTGGGTCAATGTTCCTCATCAATATAACGGGTCAGATTCTTTCCAATTTAAGTGTGCCCATTAGAACTCGGCGAGTTAAGAAATTTGGGAGCATAATGTATCTCTTCCATATATTTTTTTTCACCTAGCTGAATTTGGGAGAATCTTATTTATCTGCAATTATCCCAAAATCGACCAAATTTTGAGTAAAATTTGTAATTGGCTATTCACCCCTCTTGTCTTCATCTCGATCTCTCAGATGTTTTTTTCTAAAGTACGCACTTCTGAAGCACACAATCATAATTTATTGCAATTAATGTCGGATAGCAGGTCCCAACCAAACTGGTTACAATGACAAACGTAATGAAATGTATCTTGCGGACTATCATACTCGGAACTCGCAATAATATTGGTCTCGTGATAGCCTACGGCGTCACGAAGTGCTCATCAACAGGCACCGGCCCTAAAGCCAACACTCCCTTGTCGAGAATCATGCAAAACCTCGAAGATACGCTGATTCACATTGTCGATGATCCCAGCACTACCATTGTGCCTCTCTCCGATGAAAGCGAGACAACCTTCAAGCAGAACACCCGATGGCACATCTAGGTCAATGGTCACACTACCATTAAACGTGAGGGGGACTTTGGGCACGAGGACATTGCTATGACCGGTAAAGTTGTAGCACGTGTCAAGCCCGGTGTCTGACAATGACGGCGGTAGGAGCGGGTACTCAGACATGGCGCTCCGGAAGGCCGCCCGCAGCGCCACGTACATCGTATTTGGTAGCCTCGTGATGATCGTGCTGGAGTCGATGATCAAGCCCTAGAGAAGACCGACGGTGCGATGTCGAGCGGTTTCCCACCGACGCTTATGTCGGTGAGCGCGACGACGTAGAACGTGGCGAAGTCCGGTTCCAAGCGGTGCATCGGCGTGAACACGAAGTCGGCCGTGCTGTTGCTCGGCGCGCCAAGGTTGAGGAATCCGGCGCTGCTATTCGCCGGGGGGAGGCAATAGGAGAATGCGCCGCCGTAGAGAGACGCCGTCTGTGAGACGAGCGATTCCGCCGCGTTGCCTAGCCCGGGAGTCCGTCGAACTTGTCGTATTGTCCGTTCTGATAGGTGCCGCAGCCAAAGCTGAAGTTGCTAACGGAGACACCAACATCGAGTGTCAGGGTCTCTGTGCCATACACCCATGTGGTGGTCGCGTTGTTCCCATACCGGATCGCGTACCTGCAGATGGAGGGACCAGAGGTGTTGTTGGTGCACCCGTCGCCGTAAGGGTCGACACGGAGCTGGTTGCACGCATTGGTGCCACATAGAATGGGGTTGAACGTCGAAGAGCTGCTCGGGTCGAAAGAGGGTCCTTCTGCGGGTAGCACTCAGAGGAGTTGCATGGCTTGCACTGTACCCACGACAGGTCGCTGCCGGTGTCGATGAGGACCGTTTGCTGGACAACCTGTGTACCAATGCCTAGCGTGACAACGTATTCCAGAGAGTCAACATAATCCCCGAGATATGTCGGGACACTCACGCCTCCTCCTTCTCCGGATAGAGTATCCATGCGTCCGGAAGCCTTGCTTATGATGTAGTTGGCGCGGGTGCGGTCTGCGCGGAGCCTCTCGGCGATAGATGGCTTGGCGCTGGTCCCCGAGGGGGCGCATGGGCCGTGCCGGCAAAGGCAAGGTTTGGCTCGGCGGTTACTGAATGTAAACATGAAAAAATGTAGGTTTACAACTTAGTCAGAGTGTTTTGCTATTTGTCAGACAACTTAGAAGGATTACAAGATTCCTACAGGTACAAAAGAAATGAGAGGATATTGATCGGACGACTCGACTGTCAACACATGTAAACACTTGGGGTCTATTTCATTAACAATGAGCAATTCGTAACCGGTGACCAACTGTTTTATATCATGCTGGTGTATTTCCTGACCTCTTGGATTGGAGCACACTGCTTGAGGCTCAAACGAGCCAGTGGGCACCACCACGAAGTTGCGTCATTGGCCCCAAGCGCAACGGCACAGCAGCTACATAGCACGAGGCACACGAGCAGATCAGGGAATAAAGCCATGGTTGTATGTACCCTACAGGAATGGGCTGATACGCCGACGGCCTGAAGCCGTCGGCAAAGCCCAGAAAACCGTCGGCGTAGGCTACGCCGACGGCGGCGTATGGCCCTCGGCGTTATACGTCGTCGGCTCAGGTCGTTTGGCCGTCGGCGTATAGATTGCCGTCGGCGTAGGCTATGCCGACGGCCCTACGCCGACGACTTTGCCGTCGGCATATGTTTTTCAGTTTTTTAACATTTCGAAAAAATTTGATTTTTTTTTTTGATTTTTTTAACTTTTTGAACATTTTAATTATATTTTATTTGCCGTCGGCATATGTTTTTCAGTTTTTTTAACTTTTCGAAAAAATTTGATTTTTTTTTATTTTTTTAACTTTTTGAACATTTTTAATTATATTTTATTTCTATTTCGAAATTTCTCACTTAGCCACATATTTAATCTCTAATTACATACTTAATCATAGGTCAAAATAATTACCATGGTCAAACTTCCCATTCGGTCACTCATCCTCAGATTGCACCAGCCCAAGCACGCTTAACTTTTCAGTTCCTTCAAATTACCTGCCAAATGAAATGTTATAACTTACTGACATTAGTATCCTATCAATCATATTAACCTCTCGGTTACGATGTTACACTTTTTTCTTGCTTAAATTTTAAAATTTGTTTGAATAAGTAACAATGATTATGTAATATTTTTTTGAATAAATAACAATAAAATTTATTTTACTTTAGTTCTTCTTTTTTACATTTAATATGGAATACTTTATATCTTTAAATCCGTAAATCGAAATTTGACAAATAAAATGTCTAAATCGATTAGAATAATGAGAGGAATTCAAATATGCCACCCATATCATCTTTTGAATCATGTATATGACTTTTTGCAACATATTTTTGGTACTTGCTTTGGCACTTAAAAATGGAAAAAATGATATTTATAAAAATATTTTGAAAAAACTCAGTTCTGCAATATTGTTTACCATAACAAGATACACATATGTGTCAAATATGGCCACATTATCACAAACTTTGGCACGGGGACGACCATAACTTGGTCATTTGACTCGAAACTTATACATGTTTATAGATGATTGACCTTTTTGTGAAGAAGTTTTTTGTAAACTTTGTCAAAACTTAAGTTTATCATTTATCCTAACAACTAGTACACATAAAAGGACTCAATGACAAAGGATTTAATTTTTTGACTATTTTGTCACTTTCTTTTATTTTGTTGAAAAAACGGTTAAAATGGCCACCGTGCCTATTCATCGAAAGGGATCGCATTTTTCAAAACTATCGATGGTTCTGTTATATAACCACTAATGGTTTATCTTAAAATGAATTTTGTAAAAAATTCAGAGCAAACTATCGACACTTGTAGTTCAAAATTCAATTACTTTCGGAAAATAGGCATAAAGTCATTTAAATAGACGAAATTAGGTAGAAACCGAGAAAATTCGTAATATTGCCGGATTATCCATAAACGATGGTCTACTATGTGTAATAATTGTATGGGTGCCATTTTCCACCATATTTTTGTACTTGCTTCACAAAAAATGTCATTTTTGACAATTAAAAAATGAAAAATGATATTTATAAATCTAATTTGAAAAACCTCAGTTCTGCAATATTGTTTGTCATACCAAGATACACCTATATGTTAAATATGGGCACATTATCACAAACTATGGCACGGGGACGACCATAACTTGGTCATTTGACTCGAAACTTATACATGTTTATAGATGATTGACCTTTTTGTGAAGAAGTTTTTTGTAAACTTTGTCAAAACTTAAGTTTATCATTTATCCTAGCAACTAGTCACATAAAAGGACTCCATGCCAAAGAATTTATTTTTTTGACTATTTTGTCACTTTCTTTATTTTGGTGAGAAAACGGTTAAAATAGCTGCCGTGCCTATTCATCGAAAGGGGTCGCATTTTTCAAAACTATCGATGGTTCTGTTATATAACCACTAATGGTGTATCTTAAAATGAATTTTGTAAAAATTTCAGAGCAAACTATCACACACTTGTAGTTCAAAATTCAATTACTTTCGAAAAATAGGCATAAAGTCATTTAAATAGGCGAAATTAGGTAGAAACCGAGAAAATTCGTAATATTGCTGGATTATCCATAAAAGATGGTTTACTATGTGTGATAATTGGATGGGTGCCATTTTTCACCATATTTTTGTACTTGCTTCACAAAAAATGTCATTTTTGACAATTAAAAAATGATATTTATGAAACTAATTTGAAAAACCTTAGTTCTGCAACATTGTTTGTCATATCAAGATACACCTATATGTCAAATATGAGCACATTATCACAAACTATGGCATGTGTACGACCATAACTTGGCCATTTGACTCGAAACTTATACGTGTTTATAGCTGATTGACCTTTTTGTGAAGAAGTTTTTTGTAAACTTTGTCAAAACTTAAGTTTATCATTTATCCTAGCAACTAGTACACATAAAATGACTCCATGCCAAAGGATTTAATTTTTGACTATTTTATCACTTTCTTTTATTTTGTTGAAAAAACGGTTAAAATGACCGCCATGCCTATTCATCGAAATATCTACCCAACTCTTGCAAAAACGGTTAAAATGGCCGCCGTGCCTATTCATCCTAGCTTGGTTGTGTTAGGTTAGCACATAGGAATATCCAAAACCAATATCCACCCAACTCTTGCAAAGATTTCCTCCGTTTCGCCCGGAGTGGGAGTTTTCAGCTATAAGTCCACCAACTTACTAGAGAGAAAGTGAAGTCGGTTGGTGGCTCTAGGTTAATAGTGCCAGAAACAATTGCTTGTACGTCACACGTCAGTTGGGGACCCCAAGAGGAAGGTATGATGAGTGCAGCAGTAAGTTTTCCCTCAGTATGAAACCAAGGTTTAATCGGACCAGTAGGAAAACGAGGTTTGCTTCGAAGGTGTTGGTGGAGGAGTGTAGTGCGGCGCAACACCAGGGATTCCGGTGCCAACGTGGAACCTGCACAGCACAATCAAACTACTTTGCCCCAACTTAACAGTGAGGTTGTCAATCTCACCGGCTTGCTGAAAACAAAGGGTTAAACGTATCGAATGGAAGATGATGTTTGTTTGCATAAAACAGTAGAGAACAATGATTGCAGTAGATTGTATTTCAGATGTAAAAGAATGGACCGGGGTCCACAGTTCACTAGTGGTGTCTCTCCAATAAGATAACTAACATGCTGGGTAAACAAATTACAGCTGGGCAATTGACAATTGATAAGTGCATATAACATGCATGTGTGAGCTGTGGTGTCTACTATGAGATTCATTTGGGCATTACGACAAAGTACATAGACCGCTATCCAGCATGCATCTATGCCTAAATAGTCCACTTTCCGGTTAACATCCGTACCCCTTCCAGTATTAAGTTGCAAGCAACAGACAATTGCATTAAGTAATGTGCGTAATGTAAACAATACATTCATCCTTGAATAAAGCATTGCTGTTTTACCCCTAGTGGCAACAACACATCTACAACCTTAGAACTTGCTGTCACTATCCCAGGTTAAATAGAGGTTGAACCCAACTATCATGCATAAATACCCCCTCTTGGAGTTACAAGTATTCACGTGGCCAAGGCTTCAACAAGTAACGGAGAGCATGCAAGATCACAAATGACATAGACATGATAATATAATATTCAGCTCCACATAGGTATCAATATAAGTCAGATCCCAGCAAACACAACATGTAGCATTACAATAAGATGATCTTGATCATGATAGGCAGCTCACAAGATCTAAACATGATGGCACAAGTGGAGAAGACAACCATCTAGCTACTGCTATGGACCCATAGTCCAAGGATGAACTACTCACGCATCACTCCGGAGGCGGGCATGGCGATGTAGAGCCCTCCGGTGATGATTCCCCTCTCCGGCAGGGTGCCGGGAAGAGCTTCAGAACCCCCCGAGTTAGGGTTGACGACGGCGGCGGCAGCGAATATGTTCTGGATGAAAGGCTCGGTGTTTTAGGGTTTTCGCGTCTCGGGGAATAAATAGGCGAAGGGGCGATGTCGGCGGACCCCCGAGGGGCCCAAACCACCTCCAGGCGCGGCTGTGGGCCCAGCCGCGCCACCTGTGGTTTGGCCACCTCGTGGCTCTCTTCGTCTCTCCTTCGGACTCCGTGTACGTGCTGGAAAAATAGGGACCTGGCCTTTTGTTTCGTGCAATTCCGAGAATATTTCCAGAAGTAACTTTCTGAAACCAAAAACAGCAGAAAACAGGGAACTGGCACTGTGGCATCTTGTTAATAGGTTAGTCCCAGAAAATGCATAAAAGTGATACGAAGTGTATATAAAACATGTAGCAAATGGTATAATATAAGCATGGAACAGCAGAAATTATGGATACGTTGGAGACGTATCAAGCATCCCCAAGCTTAGTTCTACTCGTCCTCGAGTAGGTAAAACGATAACAACAAATAATTTCTGAGGAGACATGCTTTCACACAATCTTGATCAATATATTGCAAGGCTCATGTCATGAATGAAGTGACTCAAAGCAATGATCTATAGTTTGCTAACAAATAGATAAAGAGTAAACAATGAATCATATAAGCAAAAACTTTTCATGAATAGTACTTTCAAGACAAGTATCAAAAAGTTTTGCATAAGAGGTAACTCATAAAGCAATAGATTCAAAGTAAAAGGCATTGAAGCAACACAAAGGATGATTAAGTTTCAGCATTTGCTTTCAACTTGTAACATGTATATCTCATGGATAGTTGTCAACATAAAGCAATATAACAAGTGCAATAAGTAAATATGTAAGAATCAATGCACACAAAGTTGACACAAGTGTTTGCTTCTAAGATAGAAAGGAGTAGGTAAACTGACTCAACATAAAGTAAAAGATAGGCCCTTCGCAGAGGGAAGCAGGGATTAAATCATGTGCTAGAGCTTTTTAAGTTTTCGAAAGCATATAGAGAGCACAAAATAAGTATTTGAGAGGTGTTTGTTGTTGTCAACGAATGGTAGTGGGCACTCTAACCCCCTTGTCAACCAGACTTTCAAAGAGCGGCTCCCATGAAGGACGTTATTCTACCAGCAAGGTAGATCATCCCTCTTCTCTTTTGTTTACACATGTATTTTAGTTTCTTTATAGATGACACTCCTCCCAACCTTTTGCTTACACAAGCCATGGCTAACCGAATCCTCGGGTGCCTTCCAACATTCACATACCATGGAGGAGTGTCTATTGCAAAATTAAGTTGCTTACTGATAAATCAGGGCAAAACATGTGAAGAGAATTATTAATGAAAGTTGTAATTAATTGGGGCTGGGCACCCCGTTGCCAGCTCTTTTTGCAAATTATTGGATAAGCGGATGTATATGCCACTAGTCCAGGTGAAAGTCTGTCAGAAGTAAATGACAAGATTGAAAGATAAAACACCACATACTTCCTCATGAGCTATAAAACATTGACACAAATAAGGAGTAATAAAGTTTTGAATAGTTTAAAGGTAGCACATGAAATATTTACTTGGAATGGCAGGAAATACCACATAGTAGGTAGGTATGGTGGACACAAATGGCATGGGTTTTGGCTCAAGTTTTGGATGCACGAGAAGCATTCCCTCTCAGTACAGAGTTTAGGCTAGCAAGGTTGTTTGAAGCAAACACAAGTATAAACCGGTACAGCAAGAATCACATAAAAACATATTGCAAGTATTATAAGACTCTACACTGTCTTCCTTGTTGCTCAAACATTTTACCAGAAAATATCTAGACCTTAGAGAGAACAAATATGCATCCCAAGTCTCAACAAGCTCTACGGTAGTTCTCCACTACTAGGCTTTAACTACATGATGCAAGAGCTTAAACATGATCTACTTGAGAGCTCAAAACAATTGCAAAGCATCAAATCAAAACAAGACAATGATCTACAAGAATGCATATGTCTTTTCCAATACCAACTACTACATGTAGCATTTTCTTTCTTCCAAACAAACACCAATAATTTATTAAACATAAACTCTCCAAATGATAATATAATGCAGCAAGAGAGTATTTATAAACAAGTGCTAACAGCTCGAAGAGATGCATGAAAAACAGGAGCTAAAAGCACTGCAGTAGCTAGTTAAGAATACTCAACAAATATAAGTGAAGAACATGAGTATTCACATGAAAAAGCGGAGCGTGTCTCTCTCCCACACAAGGATTGCTAGGATCCGAATTTATTCAAACAAAAACAAAAATAAAAACACACAGACGCTCCAAGTAAAGCGCATAAGATGTGAAAGAATTAAAATATAGTTTCACTAGAGATGACCTGATAAGTTTGTTGATGAAGAAGGGGATGCCTTGGGCATCCCCAAGCTTAGACGCTTGAGTCTCTCTGAATATGGTTGGGATGAACCACGGGGGCATCCCCAAGCTTAGGCTTTTCACTCTTCTTGATCACATAATATCACCCTTCTCGCTTGATCCTTGAAAACTTCCTTCACACCAAACTCAAGACAGTTCTCATTAGAGGGTTAGTGCATAATCAAAAATTCTCATATTCTGTAATGATACAATCAATCCCAAAGCTTCTGGACATTAGCTACAGCCACCAATGCTTTGTGGAGCAAAGAAATCCACACAAACACAGTAAAAGAGCGAATGCAAAACAAAAGGCAGAATCTGTCAAAAACAGAACAGTCTGGAATGACGAATTTTTTCGAGGCACTTAAGTTGCTCAGATGGATCTGGCCTAAAATAATGAAAGTTGCGTACATATCTCAGGAATATGCGTGATTTTTCTCAGAATTTTTTGAATTTTCTACAGGGAGATAAGCTCAAATCCGTGACAGCTAAAAATCTGTCACTGCGCAGAAATCCAAATCTTGCATCAACTTTCAATATAGAACTTTACTTGGCACAACATTGCGATAAAATAAAGATACAAAGGAGTTGCTACAGAAGTAACAAAATCCTTGACTCAAAGAAAACAAAAATAACAGCAAATAAAAACGATGGGTTGTCTCCCATAAGCGCTTTTCTTTAACGCCTTTCAGCTAGGCGCAGAAAGTGAAAATCAAGTGTTGTCAAGTGGAGGAGCATTGACATCAATACCAAGGGCCATGTGCCTACCTCTCTTACCCTTAGACTTACTCTTTGGTTTGGGGAATACATGGCCACACCTTGGTGTGGAGGTAAGATTCAGAGTGCCTTTTCCCACATCTATGGTTGCTCCCATTAATTTGAGCAGAGATCTTCCAAGTGTAATTTGTCCTGTCCCTGCACATTCAATAACAAGATAATCAGTGGACACCGTTCTCCCAAGAAAGGTTGTAAACACACCCTCAGCTATCCCCTCGGGAAATATAACAGAGTTATCAGTAAGAGTTATTCCTTCTCCTCCTTCAGCAAGTCCCAAAGATTCAAAGTTTCATAAATGCTTTTAGGCATAAGGCAAAACTCAGACATTATATCACAACGAGCATAAAAGGTTTCACCACAAATAGCAACCTTTACCGTAGGGACCCACATCGAAGGTTCAAAATTTGTTGGAACATAGTCAAAATATTCCCGAATTTGATTATAGCCATCCTTTAAACAAGATATATGTGTCTCAAGAGTGTTTAATCTAGCATGGATGCTAACAAGGGCCGAATCAAATTTATTAGTTGAGCTAGAAGTTGCAATCAACTTTTTTATGGCATTAAAAGCTTGATCCCCGTCACAGTGAAGGAAATCTCCTCCTACAATAGCATCTAAAGCATATCTATAACAAAGGGCTAGACCAAAGTAGAAGCTAGTGAGAAGCAAACTTAAAGTCATTTTAGGATCAGTTTTACCAAAGGAATCATTAATTCTAGACCAAGCTCTGTGGGGACCCCGGACTAACCGTCCGAAATACCCGATTATGCTTAACACAACGATCCCGTGATCAGTCTGTCGTTGCACATAATCCGAACTGAATATCAAAGTTTACATCCATACAATACCGAGTTTAAAGTCTTACAAACCTGGCCATACAGGCCTAATTATACATAGGTGCCTTCAAGGGCCAAACCATCTTTATTCAGCGGAAGCTACGGTAGTAGGGCTAAACCAACTCGACAACACCCGACAGGCAGCTGACTTATGAAGATCTTAGTTCGCATAGACGTCGCCAAACTCCTCTTCAACGCAGGGTTCCTCGAAATCTGGCTAAGACAATAGCCAGGGACGAAACCAATATGAGTACATTTGATTGTACTCGCAAACTACCCCAACTAGAGTAAGCACTAACTAGTTTTATTTTTAAAAACTTTTATGTGAAAACTCTCAAATCCTTACTGAAAAGGGGTGAGACGAAGTTTATAACCATCCTTTGAGAAAACACCGCTTTAGCTATTTTTCCCGAAAAATCCTTCCCTGTCCGACCCAATCTCAATCAGGGTTCCAAACCCTTCACCACCTTGCACCAACTCATTGGTACAGGTAAGCAACCTTTTCCATCTCAGTTTCCTTTCAAACTCAACGCTTTATAAAGCTTTTATCAAAACTTGCACATGGTCTTAGGACAGCCTTCCAACTGTCCGTATCCGAGGACTCGGCTATTCGAATAGTTTTACCCTCTGCAGAGGTAGTACGCTTTTCCCACACCCATCCGGTCACTCATCGTGTCAGCCACGTCCCGCCATACCGGAGGTATGCGAAGTTGAGTTCCCGGCCATAGCCTGTCCTTTGCTCATGCTAGTATAGGACCCTGCCGCTACGACACTTTCCACCGACACTCAAATCCTCAGAAACTAAGTGTGGGGACTCGTAGTTCTGCCCGGCGGACCCAAGGGAGCCCTTCAATCCTCTTCCTCCGACACGCTCATACCGGCTTCCGGTAGACTACAATGAAGAGGACCCAGGTCAGGGGTAGGTCCTCAGACCATCCCCTCATGGAACGAGGTCATCCTCGTTGTTGAGGTATCCAGTACTAACACGAGCAAATTATATGACTACGCCCTTGCCCATATGTGGGTAAATGTGGTCGCACAGGTTATCGGCTGGTAGTCATAGTACTAGGACACAATGTGCATTTTTCGCAAAACAACACCATCCTTCTTTAACTGAGCACCGACCTTCCGGCAGGTCTATCCAAGTACTTTCAAAGGAGTTTCAAGAAAACATTGTTTTTCCCATCCTATAGTTTTAAATAACTACCTTATACTCCTACACAAGGTGGCAAAATAGTTTTTCCGGTAGTTTGTAAAAAGGGGGGGTTTTTCCAAAACTCATTGTTTCCTTTGAACAACTCTTGAGACTAAAATAGAGGTATATAAATGCAAGCTCAGTGAAGTAGCTTGCCTTGCTCAGCAAAGTTCTCGGGTCTTGTTCCTGCTGATCAAAGTACTCCCCTTCCTCGAAGACTCCGGCAGCGTTTTCGTCTAACGTCAAACAAGCGATACAAACAATTACTATACTAACTCAAGCATCATACAACATCACAATTGCTACACATAGCTACTGCACACATCAAGCAACACAAGGTGGTTTCAAATTGATTGAATTAAATTTGATTTAATTAATTTCAAACTAAGGCAGAAACTAGTTGTACACTAATTAATTCACCATTTAATCTATGTTTGTCACAAAAATTCAAACTAAAATTCTATGGATAGCTACTGGTGTGTAGAAGATCACCCAATTGGTTTGGGATCATTTGGAGTTACAAAACTCCCTACACATCTGTTTTAGTTCAGAAGGGTTTTAAACAAGTTTTAGCTACCAAACAAATTTGGTTGCTCCAAAAATTAAATCCTTTTAGGGGTATCTAACCTTGGTTGAGTGTGACCTAACAAAATTGGTTTTAGATCAATTGGATCTACCAACAGTTCACACTAATTGTTTTAGTGCAGAAGGGTGCACTGAAGTTCAACCAAAGGCTAAGGATTTTATACTACTCAATTAATTCTACCAAAATTTGGGGAGCTAAAGGATCCTAATACAAAGCTACCAAAATTGGTTTCAAGTTATTTGGATTATATAACTCCAGAAACAAATGGTTTAGTGTTTTAAACCTTCTGGAGCATTTTTACTAATACATTTTTATTATTTATTTAAATGAGATGAGACCACTTTGGTGAGTTAAAGAATTTCATAACTTTCCAGAACAGTTGAGTTTGATTTATTTGGATTCCTAGAACTCGAGTTATTGAATTTCTAAACCGAGTCCAGTACTGAACTTCAGAAAAGAATTCAATTTCGAAAAACTGGATAAAGGTGAGATCCCTGACGGGTGGGGTCCACCAGTCAGCGTCTCAGAGGAAAACGATTCGCGCGCGCGCTTAAGTTTAAAACACTGACGAGTGGGGTCCACTGGTCAGTGACTGATTACGCGAAAGGGTACGTAACCCTTGATCTCTAATCCTACGGCTGAGGTGCACTGGCACGGCGGCGACCAAATCCTGGCGGCGCCGTGGCTCCGGCGACGGCGAGGGCGAGATTCGCTCACCTGAGAGCTCGGGAGGTGGCGGAGATGCGCGGAATCGACGGCGGAGGGAGTGGGGAAGCGGCTGGGACAAGTCTCGCGTGCTGGGACGGCTCCAAACGTCGACGGCGTGCTTGGCGTCTCCTCCGTGGCCGTGCGCTAACTCCGGCGACTCCTCCGCGGCGCTGCTGTGCACAGAACACGGGCAAACTGCGGCGGGTGAGCTAGGGCACAATGGAGAGGCGAGAGTAGGCCAGAGAGGGGAGAGGGGAAGCGAGCAACGACCTGTCCGTGCTCGGCTCCTTCCTCAACTCCGGCGAGGAATCGAGGACGCTCGAGGCGGCCTGGACTTGCGGGGCAGCGTCACCGCTCTCCTAGCGGTGCACTGAGGGGTGGAGAGTGAGGGAGAGATGCTGGGACGGGCTGTGGTGAGGCGTAGAGGCACGGGCGCGGGGGCATTTTATAGCCGAACCACGGCGTGCGGTGAACTGAGCGTAGGAGGGGTCTAGGGTGGGAGATAGCACGCCAGTGGGGGCGGTGCTGCACGGCGACGACCCTAGGGTGCCTAGCTAGGGCGTAGGGGGAGAGGGGTGCACGCACTGCGGCGTGAACGAGCTTGACACGGCACGGCGGCCATGGCGCGTCCGTGGAGAGGATGGATCGATGCGGCGTCTGCAGGCCACGAGGGTCGACGGGGATGTGTCCCTGATGTTGCTGGGTGGCAGGGGCGTGTCTGCGGCGAGCCACGCGGGCTGGGGTGGCGTGGAGGTGAGGAATGGGGTCGGCGTCCACGCGCGGCCAGAGCTCGGCGAGCGGCGACACGGCGACTGGAGCACGGCGTCTCAGGGCATCAGGGAGTGGTCTTTTCCGTTCAGTCGCGTGCGGTGAGAGGTGAGGGAGTGGACGGGGGCAGGGTTGGGCCAGAGGGCAGCTCGCACGCGCGATTTCGTCGGCGACACCGTGCACCGCACGGTGGCGTGCGTCCGGCGACGGCCACGAGCCCACACACCCAATCTCCACGCTTCCTACTAGCTTGATCGACTGAGGGGAGTGAGGGAGAGAGTGTAGAGCAAGCAAACCTTGCAGGGATCGATCAAATCGACCGATTTGATCTCGGTTTCGTGGAGTAGAGGATGAACACGGGCAGTGTTTACCACGTGCTCGACGAATTGCCTCAACGAAAATTAAATCCAATTTTCTTGAATTTAATTCCACACTTGATTCACACAAGCAAAGTAGGGATTGTTGGTGTGGTGCTAGAAATTTTTGGATATGTGCAACATAGCACATTTTGTGTTTTGGGAAGGTTCAAGAAAGAATTGGAATTTGAATTTAAGAATTTTAGAAATATTTTTAGAGAGGGAAAGAATATGAGAACAAGGTGAGAGTGATCACATGTCACCCCTCTGAATTTGTTTTGAAAACAAAATTTGATTTTCTTTATAAGAGGAAATTTGTGTGACTTGTGTCACATGATTTTATGTGGGAGTTTTTATTTTGTTTCTTTTCTTTTCTTTAAATTTTTATTTCAAACAAACACAACTCAAGCAAGCAACATAAGCAAGCACACATAAAGTAACAGAAAATTTTTGTTGGCCCACATTTTCGACTAATAAAACTGGGTTACAGATTTGGGACGTTACAGATCCTTCCCCCCTTAGGATAAATCTCGTCCCGAGATTTGCTAGGCTTAGGTGCTAAAGAGGTGGGAAATTCGCTTCTAAGATAGTCCTCACGTTCCCAAGTTGCTTCCTCTTCGAGTGATTAGTCCACTGGACTTTGTAAAACTTGATCTTGTTCCTCCGGGTGAGACGAATATCTTCGTCGAGAATTTTGAATGGTCTCTCGCGGTAGTCAGATCATGGTTCAGGTCGATGGATTGGTGGTCAATGTTCTTGAAAACGTCGGCTGGTCAGGAACTTCAAGACACTTCCGGAGCAGAAATGTGGAAGACATCATGAAATTCCGATAATCTGGGGGTAACTCTAACTGATAGGCTACTCTCCGCGACGGGCAAGAATCTTGAAAGGTCCAATATATCTGGGTGCCAACTTTCCTTTGACATGGAAACGTTGCATCCCTTTGAGTGGTGTCACCCGAAGATAGACAAAATCTCCAGGTTGAAAGGTGACGTCACGACGCTTGGAATCAGCATAACTTTTCTGACGGGATTGGGCTGTTTTGAGACGTTCACGGATAAGTTGGACTTGCTCCTCGGCTTCACGGAGGGTATCTGGTCCAAACACTTTTCCTTCTCCGGTCTCGGACCAGTTCAAGGGTGTACGACACTTCTTGCCGTAAAGTGCTTCAAATGGGGCCATTTGCAGACTGGACTGATAACTATTGTTATAGGAAAACTCTGCAAATGGAAGGCAATCTTCCCATTTAGAGCCATAGGCTAGGACACATGCACGAAGCATATCTTCCAGAATCTGGTTTACTCGCTCGGTCTGTCCTCCAGTCTGGGGTGATAGGCTGTGCTGAAAGATAAGGTGTTCCGAGGGCTTCATGAAGAGCTTTCCAGAACCGTGAGGTAAACTGCGTGCCTCTGTCAGATACAATTCTCTGGGGAACTCCGTGTAGGCTTACTATCCGGGACATATATAAATCTGCTAACTGGGCCCCGGTGTATGTGGTCTTGACGGGGATAAAATGGGCAACTTTGGTCAGCCGATCAACGATGACCCAAATTGAGTCATGGCCTCGGTTTGACCTAGGAAGTCCGGTGATAAAATCCATTCCAATTTCATCCCATTTCCACTCGGGGGTCTTGAGGGGTTGGAGCAATCCGGCAGGGCGCTGATGCTCTGCTTTGACTCGCTGACAATTATCACACTTGGCCACGAAAGATCCAATTTCCCGCTTCATTCCATGCCACCAAAACTTCTCACGAAGATCTTGGTACATCTTGGTTCCTCCGGGGTGGATCGAGTATGGGGTATTGTGGGCTTCTTTCAGGATTAGACCTTTAAGTTCCTTATCATCGGGCACACATAGGCGTCCTTTGAATCTCAGAACTCCTTCAGCATCTATGGCAAAACCAGGTGCTTTATCAAGGGGTACCTTTTTCTTAATACCTTCAATACTCTCATGACCCTTCTGGGCTTCTTTGATTTGGTCCAACAGGGTTGGGGCTAACTCCAGGTTGGCAAGATATCCATAGCTAACCAATTCAAGTCCGAAATCTTCGAACTCCTTAAATAAGGTTGGCTGCTCTGCTTGGATTAGGGTATTCAGGGTGCATGGCTTCCGGCTTAGGGCATCGGCTACCACATTGGCTTTTCCGGGATGGTAATGAATTCCGACATCATAGTCCTTAATCAATTCCATCCACCTTCTCTGCCTCAGATTCAACTCCTTCTGAGTGAAAATGTACTTCAAGCTTTTGTGATCTGTATAGACCTCGCAGCGATGACCCACAAGATAGGGTCGCCATTTTTTTAAAGCAAAAACCACAGCTGCTAACTCCAGGTCATGGGTTGGGTAATTCCCTTCATGCGGTCGCAATTGTCGAGACAGGTACGACACAACTTTCCCTTCTTGCATCAGAACGCAACCAAGTCCGAGACGTGAAGCATCACAATACACGTCGAAACTCTTGGTGACGTCTGGCATGATTAGGATTGGGGCTGAAGTCAATCTCTTCTTCAGTTCTTGGAAACTATCTTCACACTTCTGGGTCCATTCAAACTTCTTATCTTTCTTCAACAACTGGGTCATGGGTTTGGCTATACTGGAAAATCCTTCAACGAACTTGCGGTAATAACCTGCTAGTCCGAGAAAACTTCGGATTTCCGTCACACTGGTGGGTGATTTCCAGTCTAGAATGGCTTTGATTTTCTCGGGGTCAACAGAGATTCCTCCTGCAGACACAACATGTCCGAGGAATGCCACTTCACTTAGCCAAAATTCACACTTGCTAAGTTTGGCATACAGTTTGTGTTCTCTGAGGGTCTCCAAAACCAACGCAGATGTTCAGCATGCTCTTCTTCGTCTTGGAGTAGATAAGGATATCATCGATGAAGACAACCACGAACTTGTCGAGGTACTCCATGAAAATCTTATTCATGAGATTCATGAAATAAGCTGGGGCATTGGTCAAGCCAAAGGACATAACGGTGTATTCAAACAATCCGTACGGGTGGTGAAGGCGGTCTTGGGAATGTCAGACTCTCGAATCTTCAACTGGTGATAACCTGTCCGAAGATCGATCTTAGAAAAGACTCGGGCTCCGTTCATCTGATCGAACAGATCCTCGATCTTGGGCAGGGGTACTTGTTCTTGATGGTTACATCATTGAGCTTGCGATAATCCACACACAGGCGTGTGGTACCGTCTCTTTTGTCCACGAAGATGATAGGTGATCCCCAAGGTGATGCGCTTGGGCGAATCAAACCTTTACTGAGCTGATCAGCTAACTGCTTCTTCAATTCCACCAGTTCTTCTGGATTCATCCGGTAGGGTTCTGGATATAGGGGATGTTCCAGGAATAAGTTCAATCACGAACTCAATATCCCGGTCTGGCGGCATACCAGGCAATTCCTCCGGAAAAACATCCTTGAATAGATGGACCACACGGATCTCATCTAGAGTTGGTCGGGCTATGCCTTCATGACAACAGGGTTGGGATTGATTGGCTTGTGAAGCATACTCCACTTCAGTTCCTTGTCTGTGGTGAGAGATACTGCTCTTCTGGCACAGTCGATACGACCATGATACTTTGCTAACCAATTCATACCCAGAATGACATCTATGCCTTGGGTTCCTAGAATGATTAGGTCGCTGGAAATTTTCTCCTTTGATCTCAAGAGAGACGTCGGGACAAAACAGCTTGGTCTCTACTAGGAACTCTGGGGTTTGTATAGCAGGGGTTTGGACAAGAGGCTCCCGACTAGACCTCCCTTAACAACAAACTCCTTGGTAACAAAGGAATGGGTAGCACCAGAATCAAACAGGACAGTGGCAGGTACTGAGTTGACAAGGAACGTACCCAGCACAACATCTGGCGCTTCCTGGGCTTCTTCAGTGTTGATGTGGTTCAGACGGCCTCTTGCAACAGCAGCATTGCCACGGGGTGCAGCATTCTTGCCATTTCCATTCCATTTCGGCCTTGTCCAGGATTAGGTGCAGGGCATTGGGGCGTGGAGCATTCCTCTTGGGATTGGGGCAGTCTCGGGAGTAATGACCCTTGTTGCCGCATTCAAAGCAGACAACGCTGGCAGTAGGGGTAAAAGTGTTGGTGTTTCCTCCGGGACGATTGTTGCCATTGGGGCGGTAGTTGTTGTTGATGTTTGGGCGGGGGACATTGTTGTTGCTGTTGGGACGGTTGGGATAGTTGGGACGTGGAGCTGGGGGTGGTCGATAAACTGGCTTGGGTGCTGGCTGGAAGGTGCGGGGTTTCTGACTGCTGGAACCTTCCTGAATATTCATCCTCTCTTGCGGCCTTCAAACATGGACTTGCGCTTGGTCTCCAGCTGAATGGCCTTGTCCACAAGTGACTCCAGATCACGGAAGTCCTGGACAACCAAGGCACATTGCATCTCATCATGGAGTCCATTCAGAAAACGCTCCATCTTCTTCTTCTCCGTGTCGGTATCTTCAGGAGCATACCGAGCAAGATCGGTAAACTCATCCAGGTAACCAACCACATCTCTGCCTGCCTGCCTTAGCTTACGGAACTCATCCTTCTTCCTCTCGATAAGACCGCTAGAGATGAACTTCTTGCGGAATTTGTCCTTGAACTCCTCCCAGGTAATGACATGACCTGCGTGCTGGAGGGTCTTGGTAGTCTCCCACCAAGCTCTTGCGGTCCAGCAAGGTAGTGGGTAGCATACAGGACCTTCTCATTCTCTCCCACCGAGGCAACTTCCAGGTCGTTCTCAATAGTGCGGATCCAGTCATCTGCTTCCAGGGGGTGAAGTCCCTTGGAATAGGTGGGCGGTGTGGTCTTCTGGAAGTCACTCAGGGTAGAGCGTTGATTTCCACCCTCGTCGCCATTTCCATTGCCACCATTGTGGTTCTGGTTGGCGTGGGCAGCGGCAAGTTGCTGCAGGGCGGCGAGATGAGCTTGACGCTCTTCCCGGGCAGCTTGGCGATCCTCCATGATGATCGCAAGCAGTTGAGCAGCGGTGGGTTCTGGCGGTGGTGGTGGTGCCGCGTGCTGGTTGTGGCGAGTGTTCGTCATCCTGGAATAGATACGATATAAGAGGCAAGGCAAAGAGGCTTTGGCTAACGATGAAGTCACAAAGGGGGTGGTTGATGAAACACTAGTCAAACAAGACCATCACATTTATTCAACACAATCATCACATCAAGGAGTTCACACATCAAGCTTACAACATCCTACTACACCTAATGTACATACTACATGATTTCACTAGGAACCATCACACACACTCTACTCGCATAGGGGGGTCGACACAGTCCTAAGGTAGTGCTCTCGTCGCTCAACTACTGAGGTGGAACCCAGGCTCGACGACCTCAACGTCTGAGTCGTAGGGTGGCTCCTCGGGATCCTCCTCCTCGAGAACTGGCTCAGACGGCTCCTCCTCCTCGTCAACTAACTCCTCCTCGTCGTCCTCCTCCTCGTAATCCATCTCCTCAAGGTAGTCCTCATCATCACTGATGAAGGCACTGTTCTCCTTGCGGAGATCCTCGCCCTCCTCCTCCATCTCGTTCGCCTGCTGCTCCATCTCGTCTATCATCTCGTTCTGCTCTGCTACCGTCTTGCGGAGCCTGACGATAGACCTCCTCTGACGGGCCAGCTTCAGGCGGAGATTATCATTCTCCCACTTCAGCTGGGTCTCACGGTCTCGGGCATCGTCGAGGGAGCTACGCTGGAAGTGAACCTTGAGTCTAGCATCGCGCAGGTTCTCCTGGGTGTCGTGAAGTAGCACCTCCATGTCGGTGATGTACTCGCCGAAGAGAGTGTGCTGCGCGGGGTAGGTGGGGTTTCCATCGTCGTCACGCCTTCCGAAGTACTGGAACGAGTGCCCACCAGCTCGTCCTTGTGCTCCTCACAAAGGCGGGCTAGTAGCCTCTGCATAACTCGGGTCAGACCGTCAACCCAAGTAGTGTCCATCGTGGAGTAGACCAAGTCCTTGGAACGGGGTGGCTGAATCCTGCCTCGGACGGACGACTTGATGAGCCAGGACAGGTTCCCATCACCGAGGGAATCGACCTGAGTTCCCTCAAACTCTGGAACAGGGCGTCCCAAAATCTGGCTCAACTCGTACAGTCCTGCTCGAACATCAGCAGGCCGTCCTTCCTCACTTGGACGAACTCGGACACGTTGGGTGCCATCTACAAGTTTAGGCAAAATTTTAAGTTAGTTAAGTGACATGAGTATCAAATGTAAACTTAATGGAGTAACAAGTGTGCAAAATTTTAAGGGTTCAAGAAAAGATTACTCTTAATGAGTGTAGGGTTTTAAATAAATAGGGGGGGGGTTGGGGAGATAAGAAATTTTCGAAAATACTTCACTTCCTTGTTTTAGAAATTAACTTTTGTAACTCTTGACTAACGCCCATGCTAACTAAAGTCTCCTAAAGTCAGGATGGCTCTGATACCAGCTCTGTGGGGACCCCGGACTAGCCGTCCGAAATACCCGATTATGCTTAACACAACGATCCCGTGATCAGTCTGTCGTTGCACATAATCCGAACTGAATATCAAAGTTTACATCCATACAATACCGAGTTTAAAGTCTTACAAACCTGGCCATACAGGCCTAATTATACATAGGTGCCTTCAAGGGCCAAACCATCTTTATTCAGCGGAAGCTACGGTAGTAGGGCTAAACCAACTCGACAACACCCGACAGGCAGCTGACTTATGAAGATCTTAGTTCGCATAGACGTCGCCAAACTCCTCTTCAACGTAGGGTTCCTCGAAATCTGGCTAAGACAATAGCCAGGGACGAAACCAATATGAGTACATTTGATTGTACTCGCAAACTACCCCAACTAGAGTAAGCACTAACTAGTTTTATTTTTAAAAACTTTTATGTGAAAACTCTCAAATCCTTACTGAAAAGGGTGAGACGAAGTTTATAACCATCCTTTGAGAAAACACCACTTTAGCTATTTTTCCCGAAAAATCCTTCCCTGTCCGACCAAATCTCAATCAGGGTTCCAAACCCTTCACCACCTTGCACCAACTCATTGGTACAGGTAAGCAACCTTTTCCATCTCAGTTTCCTTTCAAACTCAACGCTTTATAAAACTTTTATCAAAACTTGCACATGGTCTTAGGACAGCCTTCCAACTGTCCGTATCCGAGGACTCGGCTATTCGAATAGTTTTACCCTCTGCAGAGGTAGTACGCTTTTCCCACACCCATCCGGTCACTCATCGTGTCAGCCACGTCCCGCCATACCGGAGGTATGCGAAGTTGAGTTCCCGGCCATAGCCTGTCCTTTGCTCATGCTAGTATAGGACCCTGCCGCTACGACACTTTCCACCGACACTCAAATCCTCAGAAACTAAGTGTGGGGACTCGTAGTTCTGCCCGGCGGACCCAAGGGAGCCCTTCAATCCTCTTCCTCCGACACGCTCATACCGGCTTCCGGTAGACTACAATGAAGAGGACCCAGGTCAGGGGGTAGGTCCTCAGACCATCCCCTCATGGAACGAGGTCATCCTCGTTGTTGAGGTATCCAGTACTAACACGAGCAAATTATATGACTACGCCCTTGCCCATATGTGGGTAAATGTGGTCGCACAGGTTATCGGCTGGTAGTCATAGTACTAGGACACAATGTGCATTTTTCGCAAAACAACACCATCCTTCTTTAACTGAGCACCGACCTTCCGGCAGGTCTATCCAAGTACTTTCAAAGGAGTTTCAAGAAAACATTGTTTTTCCCATCCTATAGTTTTAAATAACTACCTTATACTCCTACACAAGGTGGCAAAATAGTTTTTCCGGTAGTTTGTAAAAAGGGGGGGTTTTTCCAAAACTCATTGTTTCCTTTGAACAACTCTTGAGACTAAAATAGAGGTATATAAATGCAAGCTCAGTGAAGTAGCTTGCCTTGCTCAGCAAAGTTCTCGGGGTCTTGTTCCTGCTGATCAAAGTACTCCCCTTCCTCGAAGACTCCGGCAGCGTTTTCGTCTAACGTCAAACAAGCGATACAAACAATTACTATACTAACTCAAGCATCATCACAACATCACAATTGCTACACATAGCTACTGCACACATCAAGCAACACAAGGTGGTTTCAAATTGATTGAATTAAATTTATTTAATTAATTTCAAACTAAGGCAGAAACTAGTTGTACACTAATTAATTCACCATTTAATCTATGTTTGTCACAAAAATTCAAACTAAAATTCTATGGATAGCTACTGGTGTGTAGAAGATCACCCAATTGGTTTGGGATCATTTGGAGTTACAAAACTCCCTACACATCTGTTTTAGTTCAGAAGGGTTTTAAACAAGTTTTAGCTACCAAACAAATTTGGTTGCTCCAAAAATTAAATCCTTTTAGGGGTATCTAACCTTGGTTGAGTGTGACCTAACAAAATTGGTTTTAGATCAATTGGATCTACCAACAGTTCACACTAATTGTTTTAGTGCAGAAGGGTGCACTGAAGTTCAACCAAAGGCTAAGGATTTTATACTACTCAATTAATTCTACCAAAATTTGGGGAGCTAAAGGATCCTAATACAAAGCTACCAAAATTGGTTTCAAGTTATTTGGATTTATATAACTCCAGAAACAAATGGTTTAGTGTTTTAAACCTTCTGGAGCATTTTTACTAATACATTTTTATTATTTATTTAAATGAGATGAGACCACTTTGGTGAGTTAAAGAATTTTATAAGCTTTCCAGAACATTTGAGTTTGATTTATTTGGATTCCTAGAACTCGAGTTATTGAATTTCTAAACCGAGTCCAGTACTGAACTTCAGAAAAGAATTCAATTCGAAAAACTGGATAAAGGTGAGATCCCTGACGGGTGGGGTCCACCAGTCAGCGTCTCAGAGGAAAACGATTCGCGCGCGCGCTTAAGTTTAAAACACTGACGAGTGGGGTCCACTGGTCAGTGACTGATTACGCGAAAGGGTACGTAACCCTTGATCTCTAATCCTACGGCTGAGGTGCACTGGCACGGCGGCGACCAAATCCTGGCGGCGCCGTGGCTCCGGCGACGGCGAGGGGCGAGATTCGCTCACCTGAGAGCTCGGGAGGTGGCGGAGATGCGCGGAATCGACGGCGGAGGGAGTGGGGAAGCGGCTGGGACAAGTCTCGCGTGCTGGGACGGCTCCAAACGTCGACGGCGTGCTTGGCGTCTCCTCCGTGGCCGTGCGCTAACTCCGGCGACTCCTCCGCGGCGCTGCTGTGCACAGAACACGGGCAAACTGCGGCGGGTGAGCTAGGGCACAATGGAGAGGCGAGAGTAGGCCAGAGAGGGGAGAGGGGAAGCGAGCAACGACCTGTCCGTGCTCGGCTCCTTCCTCAACTCCGGCGAGGAATCGAGGACGCTCGAGGCGCCTGGACTTGCGGGGCAGCGTCACCGCTCTCCTAGCGTGCACTGAGGGGTGGAGAGTGAGGGAGAGATGCTGGGACGGGCTGTGGTGAGGCGTAGAGGCACGGGCGCGGGGGCATTTTATAGCCGAACCACGGCGTGCGGTGAACTGAGCGTAGGAGGGGTCTAGGGTGGGAGATAGCACGCCAGTGGGGGCGGTGCTGCACGGCGACGACCCTAGGGTGCCTAGCTAGGGCGTAGGGGGAGAGGGGTGCACGCACTGCGGCGTGAACGAGCTTGACACGGCACGGCGGCCATGGCGCGTCCGTGGAGAGGATGGATCGATGCGGCGTCTGCAGGCCACGAGGGTCGACGGGGATGTGTCCCTGATGTTGCTGGGTGGCAGGGGCGTGTCTGCGGCGAGCCACGCGGGCTGGGGTGGCGTGGAGGTGAGGAATGGGGTCGGCGTCCACGCGCGGCCAGAGCTCGGCGAGCGGCGACACGGCGACTGGAGCACGGCGTCTCAGGGCATCAGGGAGTGGTCTTTTCCGTTCAGTCGCGTGCGGTGAGAGGTGAGGGAGTGGACGGGGCAGGGTTGGGCCAGAGGGCAGCTCGCACGCGCGATTTCGTCGGCGACACCGTGCACCGCACGGTGGCGTGCGTCCGGCGACGGCCACGAGCCCACACACCCAATCTCCACGCTTCCTACTAGCTTGATCGACTGAGGGGAGTGAGGGAGAGAGTGTAGAGCAAGCAAACCTTGCAGGGATCGATCAAATCGACCGATTTGATCTCGGTTTCGTGGAGTAGAGGATGAACACGGGCAGTGTTTACCACGTGCTCGACGAATTGCCTCAACGAAAATTAAATCCAATTTTCTTGAATTTAATTCCACACTTGATTCACACAAGCAAAGTAGGGATTGTTGGTGTGGTGCTAGAAATTTTTGGATATGTGCAACATAGCACATTTTGTGTTTTGGGAAGGTTCAAGAAAGAATTGGAATTTGAATTTAAGAATTTTAGAAATATTTTTAGAGAGGGAAAGAATATGAGAACAAGGTGAGAGTGATCACATGTCACCCCTCTGAATTTGTTTTGAAAACAAAATTTGATTTTCTTTATAAGAGGAAATTTGTGTGACTTGTGTCACATGATTTTATGTGGGAGTTTTTATTTTGTTTCTTTTCTTTTCTTTAAATTTTTATTTCAAACAAACACAACTCAAGCAAGCAACATAAGCAAGCACACATAAAGTAACAGAAAATTTTTGTTGGCCCACATTTTCGACTAATAAAACTGGGTTACAGATTTGGACGTTACAAGCTTCTTTAAAGTTCTCCTCACTCCCTTGTTTAAAAGTGAAGATCAATTCCTCAGGTGACATAGCAACAGGCATGGAACAAGACATGATGATGACAATAGACAAAACAAAACCGAAATAAACAAGTAACTAATTTTTTTTGTGTTTTTGATATAGAGAAAGCAAACAAAACAAAATAAAATAAACTAGCAAGACAAGTAACTAATTTTTTTTGTGTTTTTGATATAGAGAAAGCAAACAAAACAAAATAAAAATAAACTAAGCAAGACAAATAACAAAGTAAAGAGATTGGGTGTGAGAGACTCCCCTTTGCAGAAGCAATTCTGTTTTCCCCGGCAACGGCGCCAGAAAACGTTGTTGGTGGCTCTAGGTTAATAGTGCCAGAAACAATTGCTTGTACGTCACACGTCAGTTGGGAACCCCAAGAGGAAGGTATGATGAGTGCAGCAGTAAGTTTTCCCTCAGTATGAAACCAAGGTTTAATCGACCAGTAGGAAAACGAGGTTTGCTTCGAAGGTGTTGGTGGAGGAGTGTAGTGCGGCGCAACACCAGGGATTCCGGTGCCAACGTGGAACCTGCACAACACAATCAAACTACTTTGCCCCAACTTAACAGTGAGGTTGTCAATCTCACCGGCTTGCTGAAAACAAAGGGTTAAACGTATCGAATGGAAGATGATGTTTGTTTGCATAAAACAGTAGAGAACAATGATTGCAGTAGATTGTATTTCAGATGTAAAAGAATGGACCGGGGTCCACAGTTCACTAGTGGTGTCTCTCCAATAAGATAACTAACATGCTGGGTAAACAAATTACAGCTGGGCAATTGACAATTGATAAGTGCATATAACATGCATGTGTGAGCTGTGGTGTCTACTATGAGATTCATTTGGGCATTACGACAAAGTACATAGACCGCTATCCAGCATGCATCTATGCCTAAATAGTCCACTTTCCGGTTAACATCCGTACCCCTTCCAGTATTAAGTTGCAAGCAACAGACAATTGCATTAAGTAATGTGCGTAATGTAAACAATACATTCATCCTTGAATAAAGCATTGCTGTTTTACCCCTAGTGGCAACAACACATCTACAACCTTAGAACTTGCTGTCACTATCCCAGGTTAAATAGAGGTTGAACCCAACTATCATGCATAAATACCCCCTCTTGGAGTTACAAGTATTCACGTGGCCAAGGCTTCAACAAGTAACGGAGAGCATGCAAGATCACAAATGACATAGACATGATAATATAATATTCAGCTCCACATAGGTATCAATATAAGTCAGATCCCAGCAAACACAACATGTAGCATTACAATAAGATGATCTTGATCATGATAGGCAGCTCACAAGATCTAAACATGATGGCACAAGTGGAGAAGACAACCATCTAGCTACTGCTATGGACCCATAGTCCAAGGATGAACTACTCACGCATCACTCCGGAGGCGGGCATGGCGATGTAGAGCCCTCCGGTGATGATTCCCCTCTCCGGCAGGGTGCCGGGAAGAGCTTCAGAACCCCCCGAGTTAGGGTTGACGACGGCGGCGGCAGCGAATATGTTCTGGATGAAAGGCTCGGTGTTTTAGGGTTTTCGCGTCTCGGGGAATAAATAGGCGAAGGGGCGATGTCGGCGGACCCCCGAGGGGCCCAAACCACCAGGCGCGGCTGTGGGCCCAGCCGCGCCCCTGTGGTTTGGCCACCTCGTGGCTCTCTTCGTCTCTCCTTCGGACTCCGTGTACGTGCTGGAAAAATAGGGACCTGGCCTTTTGTTTCGTGCAATTCCGAGAATATTTCCAGAAGTAACTTTCTGAAACCAAAAACAGCAGAAAACAGGGAACTGGCACTGTGGCATCTTGTTAATAGGTTAGTCCCAGAAAATGCATAAAAGTGATACGAAGTGTATATAAAACATGTAGCAAATGGTATAATATAAGCATGGAACAGCAGAAATTATGGATACGTTGGAGACGTATCAAGCATCCCCAAGCTTAGTTCTACTCGTCCTCGAGTAGGTAAAACGATAACAACAAATAATTTCTGAGGAGACATGCTTTCACACAATCTTGATCAATATATTGCAAGGCTCATGTCATGAATGAAGTGACTCAAAGCAATGATCTATAGTTTGCTAACAAATAGATAAAGAGTAAACAATGAATCATATAAGCAAAAACTTTTCATGAATAGTACTTTCAAGACAAGTATCAAAAGTTTTGCATAAGAGGTAACTCATAAAGCAATAGATTCAAAGTAAAAGGCATTGAAGCAACACAAAGGATGATTAAGTTTCAGCATTTGCTTTCAACTTGTAACATGTATATCTCATGGATAGTTGTCAACATAAAGCAATATAACAAGTGCAATAAGTAAATATGTAAGAATCAATGCACACAAAGTTGACACAAGTGTTTGCTTCTAAGATAGAAAGGAGTAGGTAAACTGACTCAACATAAAGTAAAAGATAGGCCCTTCGCAGAGGGAAGCAGGGATTAAATCATGTGCTAGAGCTTTTTAAGTTTTCGAAAGCATATAGAGAGCACAAAATAAGTATTTGAGAGGTGTTTGTTGTTGTCAACGAATGGTAGTGGGCACTCTAACCCCCTTGTCAACCAGACTTTCAAAGAGCGGCTCCCATGAAGGACGTTATTTCTACCAGCAAGGTAGATCATCCCTCTTCTCTTTTGTTTACACATGTATTTTAGTTTCTTTATAGATGACACTCCTCCCAACCTTTTGCTTACACAAGCCATGGCTAACCGAATCCTCGGGTGCCTTCCAACATTCACATACCATGGAGGAGTGTCTATTGCAAAATTAAGTTGCTTACTGATAAATCAGGGCAAAACATGTGAAGAGAATTATTAATGAAAGTTGTAATTAATTGGGGCTGGGCACCCCGTTGCCAGCTCTTTTTGCAAATTATTGGATAAGCGGATGTATATGCCACTAGTCCAGGTGAAAGTCTGTCAGAAGTAAATGACAAGATTGAAAGATAAAACACCACATACTTCCTCATGAGCTATAAAACATTGACACAAATAAGGAGTAATAAAGTTTTGAATAGTTTAAAGGTAGCACATGAAATATTTACTTGGAATGGCAGGAAATACCACATAGTAGGTAGGTATGGTGGACACAAATGGCATGGGTTTTGGCTCAAGTTTTGGATGCACGAGAAGCATTCCCTCTCAGTACAGAGTTTAGGCTAGCAAGGTTGTTTGAAGCAAACACAAGTATAAACCGGTACAGCAAGAATCACATAAAAACATATTGCAAGTATTATAAGACTCTACACTGTCTTCCTTGTTGCTCAAACATTTTACCAGAAAATATCTAGACCTTAGAGAGAACAAATATGCATCCCAAGTCTCAACAAGCTCTACGGTAGTTCTCCACTACTAGGCTTTAACTACATGATGCAAGAGCTTAAACATGATCTACTTGAGAGCTCAAAACAATTGCAAAGCATCAAATCAAAACAAGACAATGATCTACAAGAATGCATATGTCTTTTCCAATACCAACTACTACATGTAGCATTTTCTTTCTTCCAAACAAACACCAATAATTTATTAAACATAAACTCTCCAAATGATAATATAATGCAGCAAGAGAGTATTTATAAACAAGTGCTAACAGCTCGAAGAGATGCATGAAAAACAGGAGCTAAAAGCACTGCAGTAGCTAGTTAAGAATACTCAACAAATATAAGTGAAGAACATGAGTATTCACATGAAAAAGCGGAGCGTGTCTCTCTCCCACACAAGGATTGCTAGGATCCGAATTTATTCAAACAAAAACAAAAATAAAAACACACAGACGCTCCAAGTAAAGCGCATAAGATGTGAAAGAATTAAAATATAGTTTCACTAGAGATGACCTGATAAGTTTGTTGATGAAGAAGGGGATGCCTTGGGCATCCCCAAGCTTAGACGCTTGAGTCTCTCTGAATATGGTTGGGATGAACCACGGGGGCATCCCCAAGCTTAGGCTTTTCACTCTTCTTGATCACATAATATCACCCTTCTCGCTTGATCCTTGAAAACTTCCTTCACACCAAACTCAAGACAGTTCTCATTAGAGGGTTAGTGCATAATCAAAAATTCTCATATTCTGTAATGATACAATCAATCCCAAAGCTTCTGGACATTAGCTACAGCCACCAATGCTTTGTGGAGCAAAGAAATCCACACAAACACAGTAAAAGAGCGAATGCAAAACAAAAGGCAGAATCTGTCAAAAACAGAACAGTCTGGAATGACGAATTTTTTCGAGGCACTTAAGTTGCTCAGATGGATCTGGCCTAAAATAATGAAAGTTGCGTACATATCTCAGGAATATGCGTGATTTTTCTCAGAATTTTTTGAATTTTCTACAGGGAGATAAGCTCAAATCCGTGACAGCTAAAAATCTGTCACTGCGCAGAAATCCAAATCTTGCATCAACTTTCAATATAGAACTTTACTTGGCACAACATTGCGATAAAATAAAGATACAAAGGAGTTGCTACAGAAGTAACAAAATCCTTGACTCAAAGAAAACAAAAATAACAGCAAATAAAAACGATGGGTTGTCTCCCATAAGCGCTTTTCTTTAACGCCTTTCAGCTAGGCGCAGAAAGTGAAAATCAAGTGTTGTCAAGTGGAGGAGCATTGACATCAATACCAAGGGCCATGTGCCTACCTCTCTTACCCTTAGACTTACTCTTTGTTTGGGGAATACATGGCCGCACCTTGGTGTGGAGGTAAGATTCAGAGTGCCTTTTCCCACATCTATGGTTGCTCCCATTAATTTGAGCAGAGATCTTCCAAGTGTAATTTGTCCTGTCCCTGCACATTCAATAACAAGATAATCAGTGGACACCGTTCTCCCAAGAAAGGTTGTAAACACACCCTCAGCTATCCCCTCGGGAAATATAACAGAGTTATCAGTAAGAGTTATTCCTTCTCCTCCTTCAGCAAGTCCCAAAGATTCAAAGTTTCATAAATGCTTTTAGGCATAAGGCAAAACTCAGACATATATCACAACGAGCATAAAAGGTTTCACCACAAATAGCAACCTTTACCGTAGGGACCCACATCGAAGGTTCAAAATTTGTTGGAACATAGTCAAAATATTCCCGAATTTGATTATAGCCATCCTTTAAACAAGATATATGTGTCTCAAGAGTGTTTAATCTAGCATGGATGCTAACAAGGGCCGAATCAAATTTATTAGTTGAGCTAGAAGTTGCAATCAACTTTTTTATGGCATTAAAAGCTTGATCCCCATCACAGTGAAGGAAATCTCCTCCCACAATAGCATCTAAAGCATATCTATAACAAAGGGCTAGACCAAAGTAGAAGCTAGTGAGAAGCAAACTTAAAGTCATTTTAGGATCAGTTTTACCAAAGGAATCATTAATTCTAGACCAAGCTTCTTTAAATTCTCCTCACTCCTTGTTTAAAAGTGAAGATCAATTCCTCAGGTGACATAGCAACAGGCATGGAACAAGACATGATGGTGACAAGAACAAAACAAAACGAAATAAACAAGTAACTAATTTTTTTGTGTTTTTGATATAGAGAAAGCAAACAAAACAAAATAAAAATAAACTAGGCAAGACAAGTAACTAATTTTTTTTGTGTTTTTGATATAGAGAAAGCAAACAAAACAAAATAAAAATAAACTAAGCAAGACAAATAACAAAGTAAAGAGATTGGGTGTGAGAGACTCCCCTTGCAGAAGCAATTCTGTTTTCCCCGGCAACGGCGCCAGAAAACGTTGTTGGTGGCTCTAGGTTAATAGTGCCAGAAACAATTGCTTGTACGTCACACGTCAGTTGGGAACCCCAAGAGGAAGGTATGATGAGTGCAGCAGTAAGTTTTCCCTCAGTATGAAACCAAGGTTTAATCGGACCAGTAGGAAAACGAGGTTTGCTTCGAAGGTGTTGGTGGAGGAGTGTAGTGCGGCGCAACACCAGGGATTCCGGTGCCAACGTGGAACCTGCACAGCACAATCAAACTACTTTGCCCCAACTTAACAGTGAGGTTGTCAATCTCACCGGCTTGCTGAAAACAAAGGGTTAAACGTATCGAATGGAAGATGATGTTTGTTTGCATAAAACAGTAGAGAACAATGATTGCAGTAGATTGTATTTCAGATGTAAAAGAATGGACCGGGGTCCACAGTTCACTAGTGGTGTCTCTCCAATAAGATAACTAACATGCTGGGTAAACAAATTACAGCTGGGCAATTGACAATTGATAAGTGCATATAACATGCATGTGTGAGCTGTGGTGTCTACTATGAGATTCATTTGGGCATTACGACAAAGTACATAGACCGCTATCCAGCATGCATCTATGCCTAAATAGTCCACTTTCCGGTTAACATCCGTACCCCTTCCAGTATTAAGTTGCAAGCAACAGACAATTGCATTAAGTAATGTGCGTAATGTAAACAATACATTCATCCTTGAATAAAGCATTGCTGTTTTACCCCTAGTGGCAACAACACATCTACAACCTTAGAACTTGCTGTCACTATCCCAGGTTAAATAGAGGTTGAACCCAACTATCATGCATAAATACCCCCTCTTGGAGTTACAAGTATTCACGTGGCCAAGGCTTCAACAAGTAACGGAGAGCATGCAAGATCACAAATGACATAGACATGATAATATAATATTCAGCTCCACATAGGTATCAATATAAGTCAGATCCCAGCAAACACAACATGTAGCATTACAATAAGATGATCTTGATCATGATAGGCAGCTCACAAGATCTAAACATGATGGCACAAGTGGAGAAGACAACCATCTAGCTACTGCTATGGACCCATAGTCCAAGGATGAACTACTCACGCATCACTCCGGAGGCGGGCATGGCGATGTAGAGCCCTCCGGTGATGATTCCCCTCTCCGGCAGGGTGCCGGGAAGAGCTTCAGGAACCCCCCGAGTTAGGGTTGACGACGGCGGCGGCAGCGAATATGTTCTGGATGAAAGGCTCGGTGTTTTAGGGTTTTCGCGTCTCGGGGAATAAATAGGCGAAGGGGCGATGTCGGCGGACCCCCGAGGGGCCCAAACCACCTCCAGGCGCGGCTGTGGGCCCAGCCGCGCCACCATGGGTTTGGCCACCTCGTGGCTCATCTTCGTCTCTCCTTCGGACTCCGTGTACGTGCTGGAAAAATAGGGACCTGGCCTTTTGTTTCGTGCAATTCCGAGAATATTTCCAGAAGTAACTTTCTGAAACCAAAAACAGCAGAAAACAGGGAACTGGCACTGTGGCATCTTGTTAATAGGTTAGTCCCAGAAAATGCATAAAAGTGATACGAAGTGTATATAAAACATGTAGCAAATGGTATAATATAAGCATGGAACAGCAGAAATTATGGATACGTTGGAGACGTATCATCGGTGAAGCCGGTCACACACCGGAGTAGGATATTGGACATGTACAACATCCAACACACTTTTACACATAATAAATGGCCACATGTAATTTTTTTAGGCATTCCGGCGCACCAGTGGTCTTCTTCCGGCGAAACCCTAGACTTTTGTTCGGAATTCTACAAGATATCAAATATGCAACTCCAAATCAATCATAGGATGAACTAGTCTCAATAGGTGTTTTAGGTCGTAAATAGTGTGGCTCACAAAGCAATGTAAGTGTGAGAAGACGCGGAATGTGTATACCTTTCATCGCCGTCTTCACCCTTTCTTGTTGGTTTCATCCTTACTCATCACTTTTTTTGAATAATATAGTTTTGAACAATGTGTATGATGATTAAGATCTCATTCTCCTCTTCGAAACGAGCTAAAGAACATCAAAATCCGATTTCAAATGCAAAAGTTATGCGAAAAATAGTGAGCTAGATCAAAATAGTAGAGAGGCTATGCCGAGGGTGGCCGTCGGCGTAGAGAGGATACGTCGACGGCTTTTTCTATGCCGAGGGTGGCCGTCGGCGTAGCCTCTGTACGCCGACGGCTGTTTCTACGCCGACGGCCACGGCGGCGGCTGACCACCATGGGCTCTACGCCGACGCCCCGACAAAAGGCCGTCGCGTAGCCTCTGGCCGTCGGCGTATGACGCCATTCCTGTAGTGGTACCTACTGGGTTCTTTTATGCCGATGGAAGATGGATCAGATGGGTATTTATCAGGTCATGTGGTGAACATTTGATGTCCGAGGCCGCGGAAAAAACATACGGAGAAAACTAGACTGGGGCTGAACCTAATTTTCATTTTGCCACTGGCGTTGCAAGATGCCAACAGATGTGCATTTGGCATCGTAACATCGTTTCCGCGTTCCAGAATGCCAAACAAACGCCTGAAGGTCACCTATTAATCATTTGCTACAATGTTCTTCTTACCAAACTCCAAAATCCGCCGCAGGCCAGCCTACTAATAATTAATTACTCCATCGGTCCTGTTTTTTATTGTCCTGGAGTTTGAACTACGGTAGTACAAACCCCCTATACACACGGCGATGACAAAAACGGAACAGAGGTAGTAATAGATAACTGTGCAATGCTGCCTTTGCGGATTAGTCCGTTGACAACCTTTGGCAAGATGGTTGGGCTGATATATAACATAGTTATTTTTTCTTTAGTGTTCTTTTCTTAAACACGATCGTTGGTGTATATGGAAATGGCAACGATGAACAAAGTCAGCGGCATAGATGATGTATTCCGAGATCCGACAACGTGCTTCCATATAAATTCCCATTTTTCGCGCAGATTCGATCATAGTTCCATTACCAGTAGGGATCATGAGTGAGCCTATTTCGTCATCCGCTAGTAGCTACACTCATTCTTCTTCTTTTGAACTAAAAGTCTACTGGGTGCAATATATCCAATTGATGGCGGCACATAAGAACGGAAAGATTGCCTCAGTTCAGATTGTTCTTTGTGGAGAGAACCCCTGTTTGGTCAACATCGACGAGGGAGTGGAAATGTTGTTGGAGACGAGTGGTCAAAACCCTAGTGATACCCTTTATGATACAATTCTATACATAGAGATAGGACGAAAGTCGGGAACGACAAAATCAAACTTAGGGGATGGGACAAGGTAAGCTCTGATAATGCGAGAGACATCAATAGAGCCATTGTGAAATTTTTGGAAATTTTCTTGAACTTCCTTCTCGGTAACACGGGCAGAATTATTGTTTATGGAGAAAAGGGGGTTCACACCTATGAGGGGAAGGGTCAAATAGGGTGGAGCGGAGAGGAGGGATGGAATCGTAGATCGTGGAAAGGTTGAATTTCCAGGAGCATAGAGGAAGCACCAAGAATATCATCGTAGAAATTATGAAGGATACGAATTTTACCGACATGGGAAGTAAAAGAATCACCATCGAAGGCGACAAGAAGCAGAAGCCATAAACCATGCGCCAGGCTCAAATTACTGTTCATAGAGGAAAAAAAGTATTTCACACCTCGTCACGAGGGAAGGGTCAAGAAGGATGGATGAGAGAGGAGTGATGGAATCGTAGAGAGGTTAAGTGTCAGGAGCATAGAGGAAGCACCAAGAGTGTCACCATAGAAATTATGTAGAATGTGAGTTCTACCGACATGGGAAGTTAAAGAATCACCATTAGATTCAAGATTCGGAATGGTATTACGGCAAAGGCAGGAAGTAGAAGCATTAAAGAACCGTAACAATCATATGATTTGACCGTTCATGTCATAACCTAGAGGGGCACATGTGTGGTTCAACGGAGGGGAACACGATGATATTTCAAAAATTCAGAGCCTCCATAACCGTCCTACCAAATTCGCCCGCTAACCCGTGTATATGCTCACCTTCGAGAGAGCCAAATTAACTGTGGACATACAGGCTCCATGTTATTGTATTGTAGAGTACAAGTTAGAGCTGGGGTGACGTCCAGCATAGTTCTTGTAGGCTATGAGAATTTGATCTTTTAAGTAGCCAGCAAAGAGGCCATACACCCATACGAGATGACCTTGATACTAATCCACAGATGGGACTCAGCTTTCTACTGGTCAAACCAATACAGCTGCCCCTACAACTCATCAACTGGAATTTAGGCTTCGAACTGCAACAGTTCCTATATGTTAGGTGGGAGCAAAATAATCCGGAAGGCGAGATTACTGCAGCAAGGTATCAACTACAACAGAGATCGTTTGTGGTCCTGCTCGCTCAAGTAGAGATAGCGCGAGATCATGCTCTTGCCAGCTTCGGAGCCCAGCGGCAATCTTCTTAAGTGTGTCCAGTTTTATGTCCAGCAGCCATGACGGGACAAACTTCACCAGCAGAAATACAAAGCAAGATACATACGACTTCCATGTACCTGGGTCACAGCCTAGCAGGATGTGCCCGTCCAACACGCCAGCAATGAAATCCATGTGGGTGCCCACCACTCGTGGCCTCCTTGAAAGGAACGACAGTTTCATAACGGGAGAAGTCCTTTCCGAGCGCCAGAGTAGACTACCGCAGAAGAAGAGCATGTTGGCCATTGCGTAGCCTTGGAGTGTGCTGGACACTGGTCCAGGATCTTCCAAAATCTGTTCCCGAGCTGATAGTAGCAGTGTTGGCAATGTCTCCTCGTATAGCACCTGGATCACCAGAGGTCCCCCTGCAATACACAGGAGTCCTGCACCAAGCATAGCAACCTGATACGCCATGGATGCAGCACCAGATAGCGGCGTTCGGCCTGATTTTAAATGTGGAGGCCCCCTGGAAGACCACCCATTTGCAAGTTTGCGGAACAATCAATGACTTGCTTGAGGATAGTCTCGCTCACAAAGTAGGTATCGTGGAAAGTTCGACAAGTTCTCAGGTAGACGAACCCAGGGCCATGGGAAGCTGAAGACCTTGGCTTGTGATGGACTCTCCCAGTAAAGCTCCAACTCCACGGTTTGCAGTAATATCAGACCCGCTGGATGGGGACGAGTGCAGAAAGGATGTGAAGCAACTTTGGATGAGCTGCGCAACCGCATCTTTGTCTCTGGCAAACGGAGAGCGCATACATGAGAGGACGATGAAATCATGCCATCTTCGCACTTTCTGTGCCCACAACGCCCCTATGATGGGCATGCTTGGCCAGGAACTTCCCCCTGCACAGTTCTCCAGTGCCTGGCCAATGATCCCATTAATGTATTCGAGACTCCTATCCAGCTTAAACGTAATAGTCAAGCTGACAAGTGCAGCCATTGGTAAAGGAAGCATTGGTGGCACACCACCTGTATGAATAAAAGGTAAATTTTCAAGAGACATAGACAAATAAAGGTATAATAGCACTGCAATGATGATGCTGAAAGTCTTAAGGCTATGAACAGTTAATAGTATGAACGGATGCAACTAAATTGATGCATAAGAGCAGGAAGCAGGCTGTACGTGGATAACAGCTGTGAATCTGAACACCAGCAGAAGCAAGAATTTCCTTTACTTCATCTTCAATGGAATGAAGAGCAGCACCAGGGCTGGGCCATTCAGTTCCATTCATAGGGACAGCTTTCCATATTCCTCGTGTAATTTCTGCTGAGAAGTAGCTAACAATTGCAGCAAGAGAAGCTGGCAAGAAGTCCACCAGATCCCTCAAACCTGCAATGCATCAGCACATTAACACATGAATGAGATTAAGAAATATCCCAATAGGACTTGGGGGAATCCATGCAATACATTAAAATGGAAAAGGAAGGAGGTTTCTCACTTGTAGTCATGTCTCGGCTGGAAATCCTCCCATGAGAACATGCTGTAAGAACAGCTTCAAGAACAAAAGGAACTGCTTCTAGAAATTCCCATGCTGGAATTGTGGGCCTTTGGAAAGAATCATCTGATGTACTCAGAGAGGAACCACTGACACTGCTACTAGAAGTGGATGAAAGATTCCCAGATACTACCCCGCTTTTATTCATTTTTCGGCAAATCATACTCAAAATTTTGTTTGCGACTTGATGGACAGGGATTTTACTGGAAACACCAGAAAGGGTAGAGGCTATGCAAGCTTGATTCTGTAAGTACCAAGCTCTTAACTTGGGGAAAGAATCAATATAAATTGGTTGGGTTGGAACCTCCTCGATTGAGCCCATACTACTGCTAGAGTTGGTACTAGTAGCAGATGAATTTGGGAGCTCGTTACGGCTATTGTGCATTAACAATAAATAGTCCAGAGTAAGTTCCAACCTTACTGAGCCTCCACGGCCAGATAGACAACACTCTTGAGGAGGTCTGTAAAATTTCCACAACCGGAGAAGACATAGAAATGCACAAGAGAAGACCGAGTAAACCGTTGTTTCATCAAAAATGGTAGACCTGTGGTTAGACGGGGGTGGCATCGACCCAAAAGCCTCACATAGTGGCATTAGAGCTGCGGCAACATCTGGAACCTGTAGGGCAAAAGTTTTTTCTTATATTCTGAACTAACAAACACCACGACCATATAGGCCACACAAAAGATTATTCTAGTTATCATTGTGTATTATGAAGCAAGCAGGAAACTGGGGACAACAAAACCTCCTGCTTCTAGTGGACATGAAAAGTGGAAGTAATTATCTATCTATGTGATAAATGCTTGATAAATGTTTGCACTATGCAGTTATCATTGTGCTGATCGTAAGTTTATAGCATACCCATATCAGGACCTATAGATAGCTTGAGGGGATGGCCATAACAAGATACGTGAACAAACTAAGCCAAAGGCACACACATTACGTGGTGCAACTAGTAACCTACGGAGCTAGTTCAGCCATCAAGTATTAGTAACGGACATGTCAAGAAAATGATAAAGAGCATGGGTTTACCATCGAGGCACATAAGTATAGGAGTGCCTTAAAGCTGGACTAATTGGCATATCAGGTGCCAACTTTGAAACTGACCCTGTAGAACAAGAACCAAAAGCTGGGCTGATTGTTCATATGCACTAAGAACAATGCTTGTCTAATTTGGTTTTCTATATCAGGGATAAATGAGATACTGAAATTTTGATCAAGTTTTTCTGGAACTTTCATGTACCATTCACTTTTAGGCCTTAGATAATGGAGATGCCAGTTTCTATGGACACCAACAAAATACCGTTCTCACTTCTGATGAACTAATTTTTTTTATTTTGAAGTTTGAAGACAAACAAAAAACATGAAGTATGTTCTGAATAGAAAATATTTTCAGATCCGTCAGTTTCAAATGTTAACAATGAATTGTTACAAGTAGATTACACGGTCAAGCGGAAAATGCATTGCTTACCATTCCATACAAAGAAAGGATGTGGACAGCATCCACATATGAGACACAGAGTAAGATTGCATTCAGAGTAGACTTCTGACTAAGGTAGTGGTTCATGCTCCCTTGTGTTGAGGTATCTGAGGGCAAAGGAGGCGATAGCAACTTGACCACCATGAGGACAACATGTTCCTGAGGAAAACATGTAGAATATATAAGATTCTTCTAGGGAGATGTTGCCAAATGGAACTTTCAGATCCGTTTTGGTTTGCACATAAGAGTAGCCCCAACAATCTAAGATGCGCGTCCGTGAATATTTCTATACAGAAAACACAAAGCTCTGCTTGTGTTTTATGAAATATAGGTTGGCCTTGCTTTCTTTATGCAGCGAAAAAAATCCACTTCTTTGCAAGTGCACCTATGGAAATAAATATGACCCTAGAGCCATGAATTGTGGGACCATGTTCTTGTGATATTTGCTTAGTAGCATAACAGCATAAGCACCTACGTTCATATTTGATTCTTACCAATATCAGCATAAACTAAATAGCTGATTTGGAACATGTGGACAGGTCAAGTTAATATCATATTGTTCTGGAGATCAACTCACAAAAAAATCAATATCAACAGAAAAATTAAGGAGTTTAGGGTTAGTTACAAATTTATAATTTTTCATGGCAATTTAAACATTTTGTAAGCTCTTTATATCAGATGAGCAGGTACCTGAATATTCCAACCACGAACAAGTGATGCACCACACAGAATTTTAGCTGCAGCTGACTTTTCTTGTTCTGAACCATTCAATGCTATGTGGTACAATTTATCCAGTTCTTCGACACTAAATAGAGACAAAACAGAATCAAGGAACAGACAAGATAGACCAGTAAGTAGCAGGGGTATACAAAACATTAGAGAATCCTGGCAGAATATAATCTTAGAAATGTATTTTAACTTCGCATTGCAGTGCATAACGCAGTACAGAGAGTAAAAGGCTACTTAAAAAACTGGCTGAAACAAATGCACTCATAGACTGGAAAGTTCCTATTTTGAATGCATATACCTTGAAGCAGGAGTAGAAATGAGAGCATTCTTAAGTGGGTCAGATAGTGGAGCTCCTTGCATAAAGTTCAACCATGGGGATTCCTGGGGTAAAGCTGTATCCTTCAAAAGCCCCGATAGTACAACGTAACCAGGCCACAAGTAAGCAGTTGTGTCAATCAAATTCCTCGAAATACAGGCTTCAACTATAAGATGTAGCATGTTTCCAACTGAAAAATTCATAGTTGTAGGGGGGAAGGTTAAAAGCTAAGAAACCAGTGATAAAAGATAAAATGTTTTCCACATAATAGTGCAAAAAAAGAACAGCTAACTGTATGAAAAAATGTCTATCAACACTTTGACAGGATCTAATAAGCAGATAACAGTCAGTTTAGTTTACAAACCTGACCAAATTGCACATACAATATAATGAAAAGGTAGTCATACCAGCTTTTGTCGAAGAGTCACTCTGGCCAAGCATGCTAGGGTTGCCACCACCAGCATTATAATTGGCCCTAAATATTGCCGCTTTTGAAGCTGCAGCATTGGCCACATTTACCACCGATGAAGGTGGTACAAGAAGTCCTGAATATTGCACCAAATCCTGGAGAGAAGCTACAAGCCCTAGTCTTTGTGGAAGACTTTTGTTTCCTTCAGCTCCACATGCATCAGTTTCTTCTTTAAGGATTCCAGCAATTGCTAGTGGAATAACAGCTAATAGCACGCATAATCTCGCATCTAGATGAGGAATTGGACCTTCGAGGGGTTCTCTACCCTAATCACAACATTAACGTGTGAGGAGGCCACAATAGAAGTAACTATGCACCAACGATAATACATCAAATGGAAGGTTTATCACCCGCTGTACAAGGCGAAGGGCAGAAATCCAAAGAGCTTTAAAAGTTTCCTGCCAACTTGCCTCATTAATTGCTTGAGCTGTCTTGGTCATTTCTGGATTAAGAAAAGCACGATATTAATGAATGAAAATCCATGCTAGACACATCAGTAAATTGAAAGGGAGATCTAAACATTAGGATGGTGTCCTTCATCAGTGTTACTAAACCAAGACCACATCACAGATAGGTAAAGCAGCTGCGCAAGGGCCTGGGATCCATCACACTGCTCACACCCTGGATGATCTGGAAGCATCGGAAAGATTGCATCTTCGAAGGTGCTCGCCCATCAGTACAGACCCTTGTTGACAAGACCAAAGCTGAGGCCAGGCTATGGGCTAGAGCTGGAGCTCGAGGCCTCCGGGTGATCCTGCCATCCACCTGGGATGTGCACTGATTGTACTCTTTTTGTTATGCCCTTGCCTCCTTGGAGGTTGTAATCAAAACCCTATCTTTTCAATGAAATGAAGTGCAAAGCCTTTGCGCTTTCTCGAAGAAAAAAAGAACTCTGCGGACACTAATAAGAGCAAAAAGGTACAATAATTCTGGTCAATATAAACCGATCATGTGGGAGAGTACCTTTTATAATCTCGATAGCAGATATAGCACTGAGATGCTTGCCATCAATTGCGTTCTCCAAGTAAATATCAAATATAATCCAACAGGCAGCTCTCCCAGCTCCTGTAAGCTGGCTCAACAAGGATCCGCGGGATCTCATGTTACCAAGAACATCCACAAGCCGTTTGTTGTTTGGCTGATAATCTACATTGCTAACTCTCCGGCTATACATCAACAAATCATCAATTTTATGACTAGTAGGCAACAGTCTCTCGAGTGCCATTTTGCGAGCTTCAATCAGTGCCAACCTTTGGCTCAGAGCACTGAATTTGTCAGGCCTAAACTAGAAAAATTGTCTAATTAGCACACATTTGTCATTTGTAATGCTGATTATTAGCTGCACCGAAGGAATAAATAAGCTCGGAATTATTCTTTAAGGGTTGTTAGGAAAGGTAATGCGGAATTGGATATAAGAAAAGACTTGCATTCTTAACAGCTAATTGAGGGAGTTTATAAATTAACAAAAATAGCGAATAGAGCAGTAAGTTAACATTAGAATAGTCGCTATCAGTTAAAAGATGGAATAAGAAGTCAGAAGAGCCTACATAAACGCAGCTTAACTTGACACCATCACTTTTGTTAATTATACTTGTGCCTACTCCCTACCTAGTATTTGATTATAATAAGAATAAATTATCCTCACATGGTAACCGGACAAGGCAACATGTGCCAAAATATGATGATTAGCTGCAGGTAAAACTGATAGCCCATGGATATTAAATATCTACAAAATCGTCATGTTAATAAGGTACCACACTCACCACCAACTTGAAACTTTGTTGCAATTGAAATGGTTAGGATAATTTTCCACCATAAATCTTATCCTGAATGTAAAATTTAACAGTATGCTACTAAACAGATATACATCCATTCCCAGTTTGATTTTTGTTTTTAAATATGCACTCCGTAGTCCATAAAAGTAATGGAAAAGATTGTTGGGAGACGTACATGTTAAAGCATACCAACCGCAGAAATGCTTGAATCTTCTTATCAGCAACCATCATATGCAGAACTTCTAGAGCCATGACGGTGTTCTTTCGACGTAACTGTTCGTGGTGCTCATTTTGCTTCACGGTAGAGGCCCCTTTGACATCTACGTCCATAGCCTGTGACCCTTCCGTGGGATACACATTCTCCTGCCAATCTGCTGTTCCAGATGGAAAGCCGCAATCCTCCAGTACGCAGTCAATCAGTTTCGTGGTAACAGTCAGCACGAACAGGATGACGACATGTCCAAAGTCAATTTTGGAAACTCCATAGGTTTTAGATAGTTGCAAAACAGCATCGATAGATTTCGTCATCCTGGGAGCAGGAATCAAGGTAAGCGTGTATAAGCAATTGGGCACCAGCTACCACGCAGCATACATAGGAGTATCAGTACTAAGTAATAGGCATATTGTGCACAGCTCAAATCCAAAACGAAGCCTCCGTTCGAACATTACAGTCTTACAGAGATGGCCACTTACTTGTCACGGTTAGGTCCGGCCTGGAGAGACAGCGATGAGGACGTGACGTTGGTCTTGAGCAGCTCCAGGTACAGCCTGTACGCCTCCGGCTGCGCTCGCCGCTGCGGCAGCACCCTGCAAAATCACCGCCAGAGAGAGTTACTCCCGTGCCCTTCTAAACGGGCAGAAAATGAGCGCGCACGGGCGGTGGACCTGGCGGTGAGGAGCGCGAGGACGTGGAGCGGGCAGAGGAGGCGGGACGACATGGCCTGGTCCAGGAGCTTCCAGAGCGAGGCGGAGTTGTGCGCGAAGCAGAGGTTGGAGACGAGGATCCCGGCGAGGTCGGCGCTGGGGAGTTCCCCGGAGACGAGGCGGGCCACCTCCACCGCCCGCAGCAGCGGCGGGTCCCCGCGCGCCTCCGACGCCTTGACCGCCGCCATCACCCGCCTCTCCAGCTCGCCCCGGCCGCGGGCGCCACCTCCGCCGCCGCCATCGGTGGCGTCGCCGAGGGTTTGGGCCTGGATTTTGCGGTCGCGATTTCGCTTTCTCTCTCCTCGTGACTTCGGAGGTTTGGATCCTGTGTGTGGAAGGGGGAAGAGGACGGAAGGCGTTTAAGAGAAGGGGGTACAAGAGCGGGAGAGATCTGGGCCGTTGATCTCGCCGCCGTCGCAATCGGTCGCAGTCGTGCGAGCGCCGGATTGACTTCGTTGCCGTGTCTGCACTGTCCAGATGATTATTGGACGAACACCACGCCATGCTTCTTTATGTGGCAAAAGTACTTTTTTTTTTTAGAGAGTACGCAATTGCGTACCTTATTTTTATAGAAGGCAGAATAAGATTTACAAGACAGTCACCCTATTCGAAGACTAGGGGACCGAACACCACACCACCCCACCCAAAGACCCTAAGCCTACTCTCTCGCAACTGTTCGGGCTCCAACTCCAAAGTTTCCTTCCCTCAAACTTGTTAACAAATCGAATTCCTCAAGGATTTCAGACGTGATTTTTCCACTGACAGTTGGCGTCTCGTATTGTTGAAACACCAAGCGTTTCTGTTCTTCCACAGTGCATGGCAGCCAAGGCAAACCAGCGCATCTACTTTCTTTCTGTCCTTGTCTCTGAATTTCGCACGCTGCAACATCCACCACCCCTGCAGAGTACACTCATGCGATGGCGCACTGAACTGACCACCGAGCGCAGCCCTGCATCGGTGCCAAACTTCCCTCGCAAACACACACTGTATGAGGATATGCTCGGCCGTGTCCTCCTCTTGCAAGCATACAAAGCAGGCTGAGGTTTGTGTCTGCAGTCCGTGCCGCACCCTCCTGTCAGAAGTCCAAATTCTATGTTGTGAAGCTAGCCAAGCGAACAGCTTGCTTTTGGGCGTGGCTCCGTTTCTCCAAATTGGTTCTGCCAACGGAAATTGTTCCCTTCCTTGCACCAGCATGTTGTAAGCAGAGCTAGCCGAGTACTTGCCTGACAGAGTGAAAGGCCAAACAAAGGTGTCACGTTCCGTCGGATCTCTGTCTACCCCATTGATCTCAGCCCAGCGTATAAGGCACTCTCGAGCTCCTCTGTAGGCCATTGTTCCAGGAACGTCCGCAATCCAAGCATTCTCTGTCAGGCCTTGCGTCACCGTCCTCATGTTCCTGGCTCGCGCCGACACCGTGTTGGTGATTCCCGGCGCAATCTCGCTCGTGTTTTCCCATTGATCTAGCGATCAGTCCAGAACATGACCTGGTTACCGTCTCCGACCTTGATGCGCACCAGGCAATCGAACACATTCTTGGCCACGGGGTCTTTGAGCATTGGTAAACCCTGCCAGGGTTGCTCCAGATCCGTTCGCCGTAACCACTCCCAGCGGGTACTGAGGGCAAGGCCATGCAGCCGTAGGTCTTTGATTCCCAAGCCTCTGAATTCCTGCGGCCTACAAATACGATCCCAAGCCACAAGACATTGGCCTCCGTTAGCTCTATCCTTGGCCGCCCAAAAGAACCCGCGGAAGCACTTCTCCAGTTCCTCAAACACCCACACCGGGGCATCGGCTATGAGGAGATGATGGATTGGCCGTGTTGCCATCACCGTCTTTACCAAGGTGAGCCGACCCGGCTTTGCGATCATCCCTCTCATCCAAGCCGGCACTATCATTGTAGCAGCGTTGGGGCTAGAGGAGCTCCACTTGCTTTCCTTTTTACTTGCGTTGAACTATATGGATTTTCACGTGTCGACTTCTGCCATATTTCTCTTGGTGAGGAGAAAACGCACAAAAAACATTGCAACATCTTGAAAACATCGTTGCAACAAACAAAAATACATAACGAAGCGGTACGTGAAAAGGGCTCCAGCAGAGGCGATCGGAGGATCCTAAAACCCATCTAGGGTTCCGTCCCCCTCGCCGTCGGTCCGCTCCGCCTCCGGTGGCCTTGGGGCCTTGGAGGCATGGCGGACCATCGGGGGAGGGGGTTCCGTTCTTTTTTAGTCTTTTTTTTGGTGTCTTTCTCAGAATGGTGAGGCGGCGGCTACAACCAGAAGTCAGAATAAGATCCTATACGCCCTATCCTCGCTCCGGTGGTGCGTCTAGTGCCAAACGAGGGTGCGTGGAGTTGTGTGTCCGACGGATCTCCGTGGATCCAGTCGGTTTTCGTGTTCGTTGGTATGGTTTTAGGTCCGTCTCTTCCGATCTACGAATATCATCTTTGGTGATGGTTGCTGCTCTAGTGCGCTGGTCCTTTGTGGCATTAGCGAGACGACTTCCCGTTTGTCTACTTCAACAAGCTCTAGTACAACAATCTTTGCCCGCCTCCGGTGATGGAGGGGCGAGGATGGCGGCGCGCCTTTGGCTCGTGCCAGTTGTAGTCTGCGGTGGTCCAGTGACCTTCTTGTAATTTTTATTACTTTTTGGCTTATTTGTACTACTATGAATGATTATCAATAGATCGGTGAAACTTTTCGCAGAAAAAACAAACAAAAATACATATATGCAACAAATTCCCACCGTTTAAAGCAAATCTCCACTTGTCGCAGCAAATTCACTCAAAAAGAAGTCTACACCGATGTGCAGAATGGAAGGACAGAATGTAGGAGAGAATATCTAGTGATACCATCCTTTTCAGATGCTTCCGTGCTCCCATTTAAGAAAAAAACAATTTTAAATATTTTAATAAATTCTAGAAGAAAATGTGAATGTTCACAAGGTACGTAGCTGCAACTTCTATTAAAATCAAATCCAAATTCGAAGTACACACTAAGAAATAGAAAAGACAAATCTAGCATTAATAGTGTCACGAAAAATATAAAAGTAAAATTGAACCTATTCATATATGTATTTGTCGTTTTTGTTTCTCAATATGGATTTTGAATTTAGGTGTAGACATATACCTTGTGAATATTCATACGTACTTTTTATAATATTTTAAAGCATTGATAATATTTTTTGAAATGTGAACGTGCGAGGGCTCGAGCAGGACAGATCCACGAAATTCGTACTGGAAATTCAAATAAATCAGTTCGCGTGAGATTTCAACCAGTTCAAAAGTTCACATCGAGCTATATTAAATAGAGATAAAACCTGAAATAAAACTAGATAAACTAGATCTGGTGGTCTTCTTCTTCACCGGCCTGCTCAGTCGAAGCCGGGGTACTGAAGGGTTGATCGACCTGTACAGCGCCCACGCGAGCTCTTGCTCTGCCACTGGGCTCGAGGATGGCCGGAGCACCCTCCTCGTTGTCCGCCACCGCTTTCGTAGCGGCGTCCACTTCGTGGCCGGCGCGGTCGCTCCGTGGTAGCACGACAAAACGTGCTAGAAGAGCACATCGAAGGTGCACGACCCGGTTTGCCCACAGCCCACTGTTGGGGATATACCAACTAGGGGTATCACCAGCATGGATCAATCCGGCTAGTCCAGGGTGGCCCGCAGTGGTGGTAAAGGCTTTGCCTGCCAGGCGGCCCAGATAGCTGACGACCAAGGGAAGGCGGATGCCGGCAAGGAGGAGGCCCAAGACAGAAGCCCATGAAGCCACCAAGACTAAGGTGGTAGATGGCAGACTTGCCGGTTAGGTTTAGGACTCGGTATACTTGCCGGATACGTATTTCCCCTGTAACCCTAGGTCTGGCCGCCTATATAAGCCGGACCAGGGACGCCTTTAGGGCACGATAAATTTCTCATTGTAACCCGACCAAGGTTGTTGCCATTATAGTGAGTTATAGCAGCACGTAGGACCTCGCCACCGCTACGAGATCCGAAGCTGGGTAATCCGCCTTGTTCAATCCCGACCTCGACGACCCTCCCCTTCACCCCCTCGGTTCACCCTCGGCTAGAGGACCCCCGTCCCCCTATCAAGAATGCCGATACGACGACAGTTGGCGCCCACCGTGGGGCCTAAGGCGTCGGGTGTCACGTTCGACGCGGGAATACTTGACGGCATCGGTGAAACCATCGCCGTCGGCCACTCATCGCGCTTCGGCTCCATCGGCTATGTCCAAGACGACGCAACGTGGATGCCGGCGAAAGACAGACTCATCGCCTACACGCTTGTCCCAGTTGGCGAGCACGAGATCTTCATCGGATTCACTCCGGAGGCCATGGGCTTCTCGAAGAAGCACACCGTCTTTTCGCCCACCCACCACCCGGAGTTCGACTACGCGCAAGACGGATCTGAGTCCGCCTTCTCCCAGGGGTCGGCATATTCCGATCTCCACTTCTGTGGTGTTGCCGGACTGGGATCCGACTCTCAGCCGGCAAGCAACGATCCTGAATCGATCCTTCCTGCACTCCAGGACGATGCGATTTCAGATGCCGGCTCCAGGTCTACCGTTCACGTCAACGTAGATTCTGACTCCGATGAAGACTCTATGAGCATGTTCGAGCAAAAGGTTCAAAAGTGCTTCCACGCACCAGAACCGCCGCCTTCTGAGGCGGAAACAGGCTCGTTAGTAACCATGCAGCAAGCCTTTGTGGCTGAGGTTACCGACACGGATCCGGCTAAAGCGGCAGCAGCCGCCAAAGCCTCCGATTTGGACGACAACCTGCCAAGCTTGGAGCCCCCGCCGGCTCCAAAGAAGAAGATCCTGGAGAAAGGCGGATGCAGCAAGGACGCCGGCAGGACGGAGGACATCGCCGCCTTGGCCGAAGTCTTGAACACGCCGTTCAACGACAAAACGGCTCCGGCTGACCTGGAGAAGCTCTGCACATTCATAGTAGAGCAAACCAGGAACCTTCAGAAGAAAGAAGGTGAAGTCTTGGACCTAATCAAGGAGGCCAAGGTAGAGAACGCCATGATAACCTCCAGGAAAAATCTCTTCATGACGACACCGGTGGCCAAATCAAAAGTGCCACCGTGAAAAAGAAAAGCACCCTGCAAAATCGGGATCCGTCTCCAGAGGAGTTCAAATCTCCTGCACAACGACTTGGTTTCGAGTGGGCAACGGCTCCGCAGCGGAAGGACAAAAATGGCGATGTCATCTTGAGTACGCCTGTCCTCAACACCGCAGCCGCCTTAGACATCCTCAACAACGACGACTACGACAAAGACGAGAAGATCTACTATGACTCTGTCCTTGCTTACAAAGCTTTGGAGCAGCAGGCACGGGCTGATTCTCATGCTGACCAGGCGGACGCACGTGGAGGAAGGCTGGAGTCCAAATCCAACGCTTGCAAGGCAGCTGCCGGCGGCGGTCCCGAGGATCTATCTGGCTCCGGCAGCCATGGGAAGGGAAAAGACAAGGACAAGGAACCGCGGAAATCGCCACCTCCCAGGAGGCAGCGAGACGAAGCATCCCGCACCGGCAACAGGCGCAACGAAGCGCCCCCTCCACCGCCTAGGAGAGAGGAAGGAGGCAGCTGAGGCAACCAACAGCCGCCAAGGTGTGGTGGCAGCCGCGACAACGCCCCACCACCAAGGAGAAGCAGGGATTGCACGCGCTGCCCACCAGCGCCCAGGCGCGAAGGCGGAAGTCAAGGACACAACAACGAGCCTAGGCGTAGCAAAAGCCGGGCTGCGCAGGATGAGCCTCATGCCGACAGATCCAACAGGCAGCTCGATCCGAAAGACGCACGACATCGTCTCAATGACATCAAGGCGGGAAAAGAAGAGTCATACCTCGGCCCCGAGTGCTTCGGCCCAGCCATCCGCAACGTTCAGGTTCCTAGGGACATGACATCAGTGTCAAAAAGTTGCCCAAGGTACAACGGCGTGGACAAGCCGAACTCGTGGTTGTCGGATTATGCGCTGACAGTCCAAATTGCCGGGGCAATGGCCTAGTCGCCGCTCGTTTTCTCCCCCTCATGCTGGAGGGCACAGCCCGAAGCTGGATTGAAAACCTCCCAGAGAAGTCCATTCATAGCTGGCTAGGCATGGAATGGGTCTTCACCCAACACTTCCAGGGCACATACAAGCGACCTAACACGTATACCGATCTAACTCGCTGTGTGCAGAAGCCGGATGAAACCGCGACAGCTTTTTTGGCAAGGTGGATCCAAACGAAGGCAAGTTGCGAGAATGTCGACGACAACCAAGCAATCCACGCCTTCACCACGGGCCTACTGAAGGGCTCAAGTCTCAGACACAAGCTAGTACGCATGCAGGTCAAAGACCTCGGGGTCATGCTTGAAGTTATCACCATGTACGCTCAGGCGGACGACGACGCGCGCGATGGAGACGGCGCCCAGGACTTGGCGCCAAACAGACGTGCGAGCCACAAGCGCAAGGCTCCCCAGGAAGCCGGACCATCCAACGAGGTTGCCGCCGCCTTCGAAGGCAAAGGCGGCAATCGCAAGTGGAAAAGCAAGGGCAAGGACGCTACTCCTAACAAAAATCGCATGACCTACAAACAGGCGAAGCTTTTACCCTGCCCCATCCACGCATCGCTCGGGAAGGTCAACCACACACTGGGAGAGTGCCGCTTCATAGATGACTTCAAGAAGGACCCCAATGTTGGCTGGAAGACGAAAAAGAGCAAGAAAGCTGAGAAGGCAAAGAAGGATGACGACGATGAGGCAGTCTCCATGTCAGAAGACGAGGACCCCAAGCCGCCTCGTAAGGAGAAAAAGTATCCCAAGGTACACGGTCAATTGGTCTGCTTTCTGGGTACTCCTTCGGCAAAAGAAGAAAAGGCGGAACTACGTGAGCTCAATGCCACGGTGCCAGATGTTCCCCAATACTTGGACTGGTCCGAAGCTCCAATCACATGGGACAGGGAAGACCAACCAGACCACGTGCCGCATCCCGGCAAGTATGCCCTTGTCGTCGACCCAATTGTCGACAACTTCAGACTGACCAAGGTGTTGATGGACGGAGGCAGCAGCCTCAAATCCTGTACGAAGACACCTTGAAGCGCATGAACTTGACGGAGAGCCAGCTTGACTACAACAAAGTCAAGTTTCATGGTATCGTGCTGGGAAAACAAGCCAAATCCATGGGAAGCATCAAGCTTGAGGTTACTTTTGGACCGGAGACAAACTATCGCATTGAGCATCTCTGTTTCGAAGTAGTCCCCTTCAAGAGTGCTTACCACGCCATCTTTGGAAGGCCAGCTTTCGCCAAGTTCATGGCAAGACCCTGCTACATCTACAGCAAGTTGAAGATGCCTGGACCCAACGGTACCATTACCGTCAATGGCAACTTCAAGAAAGCAAAGGAGTGCGAGCGTGGCAATGCCGCCTTCGCCGAGGCAGTCCTCCACGCAGAGGAGCTAGCCATGCTGAAAAAGGAAACTGATATGTCGCAGTTGCCGGAAAAGGCGCAGACCGCCGAGCCAAAGAAGACTTTCAAGGCCTCCAAGAAACAAAGAAGGCGGATCTGACGAAAGGTGACAGCTCCAGGCAAATCACCATCGGATCCGGCTTAGATGACAAATAGGAAAACACGCTCATCGAGTTCCTCCGTGAGAATAGGGACATATTTGCATGGTCGTCCGCCGACATGCCAGGTGTACCTAGGGAACTTGCTGAGCACTCTCTTAATGTCTACAAAGGAGCCAAGCCAGTGAAGCAAGGAATAAGACGCTACGGCGAGAAGAAAAGGCAGGCGATAGGGAAGGAGATCATCAAGTTGCAGGAGGCGAAGTTCATTAGGGAAGTAGTGCATACAGACTGGTTGGCAAACCCTGTAATGGTTCCGAAACCTAATAAAGAGCTGAGGATGTGTATCGATTATACCGGTTTGAACAGGTGCTGTCCTAAGGACCACTTCGCTTTACCACGTATAGATCAGGTCATAGACTCCACAGCCGGCTCCGAGTGGCTGTGCTTTTTGGACGCGTACTCCGGGTACCACCAAATTAAAATGCGGGAATCGGACCAGCTAAAAACAGCGTTCACCACGCCCTACGGAACCTTCTGCTACATCACGATGCCCTTTGGCCTAAAAAATGCCGGCGCAACGTATCAGCGATGCATGCAAAGATGCTTGAACGAGCAGATTGGCCGCAATGTTCACGTCTACGTTGACGACATTGCTGTCATGACTCGAAAGAAGGCGGATTTGCTTGACGATCTGCGAGAAACCTTCGACAACCTCCGGGTATATAGGATGAAACTCAACCCAAAGAAGTGCGTTTTCGGGGTTCCTGCCGGCAAATTGCTTGGCTTTATCGTTTCCGAACGAGGAATTGAGGTCAACCCGGAAAAAATCAAGGATGTTCTCAACATATCCAGACCCACATGTCTGAAGGACGTGCAGCGCCTAGCTGGCTCGCAGCTGCCGTCAGTCGTTTCATTAGCCGCTTGGAGAAAAGGCAATGCCTCTTTACCGGCTACTGAAGAAATCCGACACATTTGAGTGGACAGACGAAGCAGATGCCGCCTTGCAGCAGCTTAAGGTAGCACTGACGACTGCCCCAATCCTCGCAACACCTCGTACAGAGGAACCAATGCTGCTTTACATAGCGGCAACCAACTTGGTTGTCAGTGCAGTTATGGTTGTGGAGCGCAAGGCGGAAGCAGCCGACGCCTCTGAGCAGCGTCCCGTCTACTTCATCAGTGAAGTATTTTCCGCCTCAAAGCAGCGTTACCCGCATTATCAGAAGCTGGTCTACGGCCTCTTCTACGCCGCCAGGAAGTTGAGGCACTACTTCAGGAACATTCGATAACTGTGGTGAGCAAGGCACCTCTGGGAGATATAATCAACAACGCAGATGCAACAGGCCGAGTCGCCAAATGGGGCATTGAGCTCGCCGCCTTCGACATCGCGTATAAACCCAGAAATGCCATCAAGTCTCAAGCCTTAGCAGATTTTGTCGCCGACTGGACGGAAGCCATGGATGAAGTACCTCTCCCTGAATCAGAGTACTGGATTATGCACTTTGACGGATCAAAGATGCTTCAGGGCTCGGGTTGGCGTTGTGCTAAGAAACCCGCAAGGAGACAAGCTAAGCTACGTGCTACAAATACATTTCAAGGCAACAAACAATGTTGCCGAATATGAAGCACTCCTTCACGGTTTGCACATCGCCAAAGAACTAGGCGTCCAGCGCGTTCTCTGCTACGGAGAATCAGACCTGGTTGCGCAACAGACACGTGGCACGTGGGATGCAAAAAGCAAGACAATGGCGGCATATCGTGCCACCGTTGACGAATTCGCTAAATGCTTCCTAGGATACGAAGTCCGTCACATTCCAAGGGCTCAAAACGAGGCGGCAGACACACTTGCCAGGCTTGGGTCCGAGCGCAAAAAGGTGCCAAAGGATGTTTTCCTGGAGCACCTCTACAAGCCGTCAATAAAAGGAGCAGACCTCCTCGACCCAGAAGCGGCAAAACCAGTAGGCGACGCAAGCTACGCCGTCTACTTGGTGAAGCCGGATTGGACGACACCATACTTGGACTTCCTGATCAATCAGGAGTTGCCGGATGATGAGGTATTAAAACGGCAAATCATCAGAAGAGCCAAGGCATTCACGATTATAAAAGGCGAATTGTACAAGCGTAGCACCACCGGGGTCTACCAGCGTTGCATTTCTCCTGAAGAAGGTAGAAACCTGTTGGATGAAATACATGCCGGAGTTTGTGGGCATCACGCCTCGTCCCGCTCCCTTGTGTCCAAAGCTTTCCGACAAGGTTTTTACTGGTTGACAGCCAAGGAAGATGCAGAGGATATCGTCAAGAGATGCAAAGGCTGCCAACTATATGCCAGACAACCGCACATGCCGGCTCAAGAGCTGAAAACAATACCCATCACGTGGCCTTTCGCAGTCTGGGGCTTGGACATGATTGGTCCATTTAAGACGGCACCTGGTGGTTACACACATTTGCTTGTGGCTGTAGACAAGTTCACCAAATGGGTTGAAGCTAAACCTATCAAAAAGCTTGACGGCGCCACAGCCGCCAATTTTCTGTGGGGAATAATATCTCGGTTCGGGGTGCCGCATAGCATCATCACCGATATTGGCACAAATCTCTCGCAAGGTGAAGTCGAGAAATACTGCAACCAACATGGCATCCGGCTGGATTTGGCCTCAGTGGCACATCCCCAAGCAAACGGTCAAGTAGAGCGTACAAACGGCTTGGTCCTACAAGGACTCAAACCTCGTCTCGAAGTACCATTGCACAGGGCGGTTGGGGCTTGGGTTGAAGAGTTGCAATCTGTCCTTTGGAGTTTACGAACAACCCCAAACAGATCAACCAAGTTTACTCCTTTCTTCTAGTCTATGGCGCAGAAACTGTGTTGCCATCCGACATGATGCTCGATTCTCTCAGAATTCAAGCCTACGTCGAAGAAGACGCAGATGATGCAAGACAGGACGGCCTAGACCTACTTGACGAAGAACGTGACGTTGCTCTCGCACGCTCCGCCATCTATCAGCAGAATTTGCGACGCTACCACAGCCGAAGAGTGCGACAACGCAGTTTTAGAGTAGGCGACCTGGTTCTCCGCCTAATCTAGGACAGGAAAGGCTTGCATAAGCTATCCCCGCCATGGGAAGGGCCCTTTGTGGTCAGCAAGACACTACTCAATGGATCCTACTACCTGTCGATATACGAGACGGATATAGGAAGAAGAGGGGCCGCAAGCGCAAAAGAAATGTCGACACAAGTACGACGAAACAAAGCGGCCTTGGAACATTGAGCAGCTACGTTCTTTTTACACTTAGCAATTTTTGATTGTAATAAGTACTATATGATTATGAAATAAAAGTCTGTGGTTTGCTCATTCCGTTTTGAGATCATGCCATCTTTTGTCTTTTCTTGCAATCATATATCTGTTATGTCAAAGGTTACCCAATTTTTTTTCTTGCTCCGAGCTAGTGGTTCAACCTTTTTGACATTTGTCGTTCGCCGGCTAAAACCTAAGCAAACAACCTTTGCACCGCCTTGTATGACTATCTGTTTGTCTGTATGTGGGTCGCCTAGTAATATGTCATTGGCACCAACATGCCGGTTTTGGTCTCTGTGTCTAAACTAATTGGTATTGCACCTAGTTGGCACAGCTAAAGTAACTGAGATGAGGTTCCGCCAACATATGAAAAAGCTAAACATATAAACACAGATACATTTTAAGGCGGGCCACTTAAATAAGCGTACTACCGTCAAGTGTAGCATAAAAGTTTGGCCCAACAAAAATATGTACATCCAGAAATAAACAAGTTTTTTCACGTTAACAGACTAACGCATCTACTTGTGCATCACTTGCAGGAAAGGAAGCTTAGGATACTGCCGCCTTGGGGGAAGCCGTCTCGGGGTCCTGGGGGCTGACGCCGGCATCCTTGGGGCTGGCTCCGCCATCCTGAGGGCCGCTCTCGTCAGCCGGGGCTTTGTCTTCACCAGCCAGGGAGGTTCCGCCTGCAGCAAGATGAGGATCGAGTTGCGCCTTGTAGAACAGCCGGAGGTCCACCATGTTGGCAACCCGGGTCGCATAGCCGGAGACGGAGGCAGCCACCTTCTTTGGGTCAATGGCTTGGCCGTTAACATCCTCTGTAGGCATGAATTCCGTCACTTGGTGCATATCCGCCTCCGGGTACCATGCAGCGATCAAGGAAAGCGCCACCTTTGCGCCGCCGCGTGTGGCAGAACGCAGCACATTTTCGTGCTCGTGGGTCGCCTTCTTCATCACCTCGGGCACCGCCTCGAGGACAATGGGATCGCTGCGCTCGTCCGGGAAGAACTTGGCGGCAAACGCCTCGCCTGCGCCGAGAATATTGGTGATTATCTCACCAACCTTCAGAATGCGTGCAAGGCGGGGCGAGGTATCCTCATTGTCGCTGAGGTTTGCCGGCACTACAAGACAACAATCAAATGAATGGTTAGCAACACAGCAAAGTGACTTAAAGCCTCAAATGAAATGAAGAGAAAGGTGGTTACCAAGGACGTGCTCATGATGGCGTTTATCTCGTCCAGATGGCCGGCAAGTATCTCTTCGGCTTGCCGGACGGCTTGGGCATGCTTCTTTTGTTGAAGCTGGGAGTTCTTGTTCACCTCGGCAAGAGTGTCGCTCAGGTTTTTCACCTGCTCCGACAACTTGCTCACCTCGGTGGCATGAGCCATGTCCCGCTTCTCTAGCTCCTGGACGTGATCCGCCTTCAACTTCATGACCTCATTGGCCAGATCTGCAGCTTCGTTAATCAAAGCTTGCATGTCAGTTGAGCTCTTGAGAATATCCTGTGCAGTGTTTAACAATTCTACAAAAAGCATGGAAAATTCCGACTAAAATACTTGGCGGAAGAAAAACCAAAAAGTAGATGGATGATAAGAAGGTAAAGCAATTTGTCACCTTCATCCTTTTTGCGAGCTTCCTCCAAGCTCGCAATCTGGGCGTCCTTCAGCTCCATGTCCTGTTGCAGCTGGCGGCACTCCTTTATCTTGTTCTCCTGGGCGCTGAACAGCTCCAGGTTGGAGGCAAGAATAGCCTGCAGCGGGCGCGGGAACAAAATTGAAGTCAACAGTGTAGTAAAAAGAGCGCTTTGCCGGCTAAAAATTTCTTTTAACCGCCAAAGTGCTCGGGGGCTGCAACTATGTTACCTCAATTAGCCCCTGGAGGTGTTCATGGAGGCCGTCCATGTGCGAGTACCACTTGCTGGTACCTTCGCGCATGGTCTTCAGCGTTTGCCGAAGATCTTTTACCCCCCCGCCAGATTCTTGGCTGGGAGCAGACGACGAGCTGCGGCGGTTCTCCTCCGTTTTGTCCGCCATCTCTTGTTTCATGGCGATAAAACGGGCGGCATCATTAGCCGGAGCTTCAGCCGTTCTTGAGGTAGAGACGCCGACAACAGATTTCTTGTCGGCCGCCTTCTCTGCAGCCGCCTTCGCGGCGCTAGTCATCACCACGTTGTCCGCCATAAAGGTTCCCGGGCAAAGAACCGCGGGAACATTGCTGGCAGGGGTGGCTGGAGCAGTTGTTGGAGAGGATCTTGGCGGTTTGGCTCTGCCGGCAGCTGCCTTGAGGTTGGAGCGGAGCTTGGCTATGATGGGCTTTGCTGTGCAAAGGAAATAAAAGCAAGTTAGTAAACGCGTAACTAAGTGGCAAGTTAGTACGCCAACATGCCTACTTACCGCTTCTGGGGAACATTGCTCCCCAGGATCTCATCCTCCGCCTCGGTGGTGGTTGCGGTTTTCTTCTTCTTCTCCAGGTCCTTGGTGGAAGAAGGGCCGACCTTGCGCTTCCTGGACTTAGTCCCAGGATCGTACCAGTTCAGAGCCAGGTCGGCGTCCCTCAAGGTCTCCAGCTGAAAAGACAATGCCCGTCAATCCAGCGACAAGTAGGCAAAGTAAGCAGGTGAATACAGGAAAGCTTCGGCTTACCGCTGTGGCTGGGTTGTCGTGGGTGAACATGGCGACACCTTCAACCGTCTTGATCTGCTTGGCCTGGATGAGTTCCCTCATCCGATACAGCAACACATCCTCGTCGAGAGTGTTGCTGCCATTGGCGGACGCAGCGGGTGGGCTGGGTGGCCCATGGCCCACCCAGAATTTTGGAAAAAAATTAGACCCCCCAGATATTTTCACGCGTACGAGAAGAGGTGGCCAGGACGAGTCGACGAGAGGAAGCGAACCGCACCATGGTGACCGCGAGGACGACCTAGCTGCTGGCCTTCTCCGCCGCCGGCCGCGACCTCGATCTGGCCTCCCCCGTCGCCGTCCGCCACCCCCTCAACTAGTCGAACTCGATCCCCCACCAGCCGCCGGCCGCCACCCACTCGACCGCGAGCAACCGAGCACTGCCCCTGCCGCCGGCGATCCCTGGCTCCCCGCTGGGCCGCTGCCGGCTGCCGCACCCGCCCCCGCCCTGCCCGCCCGCCGCCGGACCACTGACTTCTGGTATATGTTGTTTGCTTTGCTAGTAGATTAACATCAATTTTGCTACTAGATATATATTGTGTAAATTGACAATTGTTGTATATTGTGTAAATTGATAACCACAATTTGCTATATATTGTATAAATTGACAATTTGTTGTCTCCAACTAGGCACTAGCAACCTATTGATTGTATGTGTTGTTTATTCAATTTTCTTCTAATTGTAGAATTCATCATGAAGAAGAGGAATAGTCATATTGCATCTCTTTTTCGGAAACATGAAGCAAAGAAGATGGTGGTGGATGATTTACACATTGAAGATAGTGGGCTTGTGTTGGCGTGTATTGATTACGCACCTCCGATCCAATCCGATTCCGAGATTGAGAGTGAAACGGAAATGGAAGAGACAACATCAAATCCACCATCACCCCAACAACCGTCTACAAGGACATATGATTCTCACTTCCTTCACATGATCCGAGGGAAAGAATTCCTATATCAAGATATGATGTGAATGATCATGATGATGTTCGAAGAGGATATATCATAAAAGGTCCATGCCAACCATATGAGCATGCTTTTCCATCAAGAGATATAAGTGGTAGAAACCGATCCTTCACATGTGCTTTGTTTATGAAGTACAATTGGCTAGAATATAGTATCGGAAAGGATGCGGCTTTTTGCTTTGTGTGTTTTTTGTTTAAAGGAAGATCTGATGGGGGTCCCGGGGAGATGTCTTTGTTACCAATGGTTATAGAGATTGGAAAAGACCCGAATCATTTAAGAAACATGTGGGTGGTGTCTCTAGCATTCACAACCAAGCTCAAGAGAAGTACAACTTATTTGCACACCGAACACCAAGATTGATAATGTTATTGTGAAGGTGTGCAAGAAGGATCTGCTTCTTTACAAGAAAAGGCTCACTTTTTCCCTTTGATGCTTGAGGTATCTTTTAAATCAAGGATTGGCATTCCGTGGACATGATGAGAGTGAAGAATCAACCAACAAGGGTAACTTTCTTGAACTTCTACAATGGCTTGCTAGAAATAATGAAGAGGTTGATAAGGTTGTTTTGAAGAATGCTCCCGGAAATTGCATCTTGAATAGTCCTAGGATACAACGTGACATTATTAAATGTTGTGCGGAAGAAACTACTAAACATTTGGAAGTGGATTGAAATGGGTGAAATTGAAAGTGGAAGTGGATTGAATCAAGAAATGGGTTTATCTAGACCCGGTGATACTCGATGGGGCTCTCATTTTAGAACTATTTGCAACATTGTTGATATGTACCCCACAATTGTTGACGTACTTGTGAGGATTGGAAAAGATCCTTCACAAAAGGGTGAGTGGACAAGAATACGTGGAGTGGCCGGAGCCTTTTGAATCTTTTGACTTTGTTTTCAATCTTAACTTGATGCTTGTTATTCTTGGGTACACAAATGATTTGTCTCAATCTTTGCAAAAGAGGGATCAAGATATTGTTAATGCAATGGCTCTTGTTGCGTTGGCAAAGGATAAACTTCGTCGTATGAGGTCTCATGGATGCGAAGGATTTCTTGCAAAGGTGACATTGTTTTGCAACAAACATGGCATTGAAGTTCCATCACCGGATGATCAATATGTGGCTCATGGAAGATCACATCGGTATTATGAAATACAAACAAATGATGATCGTTATAGAAGAGAAGCATTTCTTGGTGTCCTTGATCAAATTATTCAAGAGCTTGACAATCGGTTTGATGAGGTTAATATGGAGTTGCTTATTTGCATGTCGGCTATGAATCCATCAAATCCATTTGCTTCTTATGATGCACAAAAGGTAATGCGGCTTGCTCAATTCTATCCCAATGACATATCAAGTGTGGAGTTGATAAGACTTGAGTTCCAACTTGAAATCTTTATTGATGATATGAGAAAAGATGATAGGTTCAAATGTGTGAATCATCTTGGTGAGCTCTCTACTATGCTTGTTGAAACAAAAAAACATCTTGTTTATAATTTGGTCTACTTACTTCTCAAATTGATATTGATCTTACCGGTGGCAATGGCGAGTGTTGAAAGAATATTTTCTTCCATGAGTTTTGTGAAAAATAAGTTGAGAAATAGCATGGGTGATAAGCTCTTGAACCATTGCTTAGTGACATTTATTGAGCGAAAAATGTTCTCGAAAGTAAGTGAAGATGAGATTGTTGAAACTTTCATGGCAATGCGAGAGCGTAGAATTACAAAAAAAATCATAGTGATGTAATCTTCTATTTATGCTATATTTTATCATGTAATACTTTATGTATGTGTTCGAACTATTTTGCATTGGAATCACACAACTTTGAGAAATATGTATTAATCTACATTGTCATGAATCAATTTGCTGTTTATATTGTCATTTGCCAACTTTTTGTGGAGTGTGCCCACCCTCCAATTTTTTCTTCCATGTACTTTTGTTTATGGATGCCTATCATGGTGAAATGAGGTGGAAATAAAGTAGTTCAAATGAGTTTGTATAAATGGTTAGAGAGACGCCTGGTCCGCTAATCTAAGCCATGCATCATTCATGGTGGAAATTTACTTACATACTATGGTGAACCTTCTGTGATACACCTTGCAATAAAAAACTATTCCAAATGGTAAATAAAAAGGGTGTTGAGATTGTTCATTTTGTTTGTTTGTCTTGTCATTTTGATATGGGCTTGTTCCATATCATGGGACAAGAGGTACCCCAGTTGACGCTCTTGATGATACTATTATTACTTACAATGATAGATAACTTGAACTTGCTTTGTTTCCTAAGTTGAGTAATCATGGTGTAGGTACTTGTATTCAAGGGGCATGAGACATCCAACCTTTACTTTGTCAAGCACACTACTCATATTTGCTTTCACTTTAACCTTAATCATTCAAGATGCTATGATAGGGGCAATGAGAGCTTGACACCAATGAATACCTTATTGCAATCATTAACTTAAGTAGAAGAGTTTGGAAGTTGGATGAAACTTATGCATGCTTTACCTCTACTCACATATACATCTTTCCAAAGTGTACACCTATCATATTCAGATTTTCATCTACACTCTATGACCATTGTAGGATGTTCTTCTTATCATTATGCATACATGTGTTCCATATTATTTTCTACCATGTTACACTTTGTGAACTATCAATGAACATCCTTGTCTTGAATACTTGATATCACTTCATAAACTATTTGCATATTGCTACTCCTTTGAAGAATGAATCATTTGACTATATGTAGCAATAGTAATCATCTTTGATATCCATTGTTAAGTATTAAATTGCAAAGTCCATGTTAGTTTTATCATCTTCATACTCGAGGACGAGCATGGATTAAACTTGGGGATGTTGATGCATGTAAAATGCATACATGAACTTTGCACTTTAATTACTTATATTCCAATCATATTTGCATCATATAAGGGTTATATCAATGTTTTATCATGATTTTGGAAATATCTTAATGATTTCCTATTTTTATGGAATTAACCCTGCGCAGGCAGAAAACCCCGTTTTCTTATTTTAATGTTTCAGGGACCCAAACGTCAACGAAATCACCTGGAAATTTACGGGCGTCAATATTTGGAAGGAAGAAGGACTACGGAAAAAGGAAGCGAGCAAACGGAGGCCCGAGGGCCAAACGAGCATGGCCCACGCGGCCAGGTACAGTGGCCGCGTGGGACCCACCCGTTCAGCCCTCGTGGCTCCGTTGCCGTCGATCTTGGCTCCACCGACATAGTCTTGACCTAAAAACGCCTATAAAAAAGATCCCCCGTCGTTCTCTGGAAGGAGCGCCGCACAAACACAGAAACACCGAAACGGAGATCAGGAGCTGCAGATTGGAGGGGGAAAACTCCGGCGGGGCGCTGCCGGCGTGGTCTCCACCTTCTCCATCGACTTCTCCACCGTCTCCATGATGAAGAGGGAGTAGTCCACCTCTGGACTATGGGTTTGTGGAAGTAACTTATGTATCTCTCCTCTCTTGAGCTTCACTAATTAGTACCGTATGAGCTGCTGAACATGATTACGGTCATCGTTGTAATACCTCTGTGGTGGATCTTTATGAGTTAATATATGTTTGAGATTGCAATGTTTGTTTCAGTTATGAGTATAGATGCATATTATGTACCCCGTTCTTGTCTACTTGTTTTGATCAAGCATGTTTATGAGAGCGTGTGTGGGGGAACGTGTGCATTAGTTGGAGTAACGGAGGGTGGCTAGTGCAGTGAACGTGAGAGAAAGTTCTGCGATCCACTTTGGTAATCTTTACCTTACTTTGTTACCTCACTAGGGATAAACTAAAATACCATGCTACCGGGGATGTGGGCGTGACCATTGCCACTACTCCATGACTAGATCTAGCATGTTCTTATTTTCACTTCATGTCATGATACTTATTGCTATACTCTGAGTTATCTTAATTACTAAGGTGTTATGATTTAGTTCGCATCTTGGTGGAGTATAAGAGAGGTTAATAACCAAAAGACCTCTATGTTAGGACGTGATTCCCATATATCTAAGTAACTTGTTATCAAACCCTGTGTTGCAATCTCATATGTTAACTGTGTGTGTTCCATTGTCTACCACTTTATAAAGAGAGAGTGCATTTGTGAAACCATGAACCCCAGTCCATTTTTAATCATAAGAAACACCGTTCTAACACCATATACCACTTTTCTATTTTCAGCCATCATTAAATCCGAAAATACAAAAATACTTTTCGTCTTGCATACATCATTTAAAAACCCAAAAATATCATTTACCATTGCATCCACCATCATAGCATATTTATTTCCTGTTTGCATTGCATAACTATCCTGATATCATTCTTACACCTTGTGCTTGACAACCACAGGTGAGGTTGAGGACCAAAACATCTAACCTTGTTTTGTAGGTAACCAAAAGAAGGATAAGAAGATAAATCTACCACTTCAGATTCCCCGAGAGTTCGATATTAAACCCTCGAGTCACCCCTCGTGGGGAAAACTGTCTTCCACTTTACTATACACTCTGCACTTGGAGTCTCAACCTAAATCCCATTTATTTGTGCAGGCATCAAGACTTGCTCTTCGGGATCATCAGCTCCGCCACCTCTTCTTCCTCGACGTGCGCCTCGCCGGCGGGATCTTCCGGCGAGGCTGATGGCTCTGCCTCCGTCGTCGCCATGGATGGCAAGGGGAAGGAGAGGGCAGTGGTGGAGGGCGCCGCTGGCGCCGGAGAAGATGAAGACTCCCCGCCCGTAGCCGTGGCGGGGAGAGGAGAAATCGACGGTGCAATGCTCGCCGCCGTCGCCGCAGCGGATCCAGAGCCTGTTGCAGCCGCCGCCGCCACTACCGCCTCCACGGCAGAGTTCTGCTCGCCGGTGCTAGCCATCTGGTGGTGAGTGCGCCGCTCGGAAGTGCTCGCCGGAGTTGGATGTAGAAGGAGGAGAGCTCGAAGAGGGCAAGCGGTGGTGTAAGAGCGGAAGTGAGGAAATGGAACGGCACCGCGGTGGATTTGGGGATTTTATCTTCCCCTTGCTCCGCGATTCGTGCGCGAGACAGCCGGTGCCACGATCTCCGCCACGTGCCCACGATCGGCACGTCGTGGAAACGGCGGGTGTTGCCGTCGCCTCGATTTCCGCTCGTAGTGGAGAAGTAATCATGATGTGCGCGGAGTTCAAACTGTCGTGGACCCCGTGACGTCATCTGTCAACATTTGACAAGACCACACATGGAAGATTCCTGACAGGCAGTCAGGCCGTCTTTCCCATGTTGGTGGCAATTGTACCGACTACTTTAGACGGATCGCCGCTTACTTCAACTTTGGAATGCTTGAAGCTCTTCAGCCGCCTACAAACCAAGACGGACGTCGCCGACAAAGGAAGACGGCGCCTAGAGAACTTCAACCCTTCTAGGGGCTAATGTTGGGGATATACCAACTAGGGGTATCACCAGCATGGATCAATCCGCTAGTCCAGGGTGGCCCGCAGTGGTGGTAAAGGCTTTTACTGCCGGGCGGCCCAGATAGCTGACGACCAAGGGAAGGCGGATGCCGGCAAGGAGGAGGCCCAAGACAGAAGCCCATGAAGCCACCAAGACTAAGGCGGTAGATGGCAGACTTGCCGGTTAGGTTTAGGACTCGGTATACTTGCCGGATACGTATTCCCCCTGTAACCCTAGGTCTGACCGCCTATATAAGCCGGACCAGGGACGCCTTTAGGGCATGATAAATCTCTCATTGTAACCCGACCAAGACTGTTGCCATTATAGTGAGTTATAGCAGCACGTAGGACCTCGCCACCGCTACGAGATCCGAAGCTGGGTAATCCGCCTTGTTCGATCCCGACCTCGACGACGCTCCCCTTCACCCCCTCGGTTCACCCTCGGCTAGAGGACCCCCGTCTCCTATCAAGAATGCCGATACGACGACACCCACAGAGATCACCACCTCCTCCTCCGGCACCTCAATCGGCACCGCACGGAAGCTACCCGCCTATGCGTCGTGCGCGCGGCGAGGCGGCGCGGCGTCCTCATAGGCGTGGCCTGGAGGGAGCAACCCGGCCCACCTGTGCCCTCGAAGGCGGCCGCGCTTGCACGAGGCGACCAAGCGGCGGCACTCCTCCTCATCGCCCGAAGGCGCGGGACCTCAGCTGCGTCCGCCACTACCGTGGATGAAAGAGCCCGACATCGATCTACTGGAACGGGGGGCGAAATTGGCTAAAGTTTGCGAGTAATCGCTCGCTGGAGTAATCTGTGCCTAAAAGGCGGGGAAGGAATCGGGTGGAGGGAACCGGGGGGGGGGCGAACCCTAAACGCCCCCGGTACCGTTGATATAGTGTCGGAGTTGCCGTTTTTCCGAATCTCCGAATAAATTTATCTGGGCTGGGCCTATGTGTGGTGCATGTTCGGGCCAAAAAAGGGCCCACCCGCATATTTGCCGGAATTTTTCGGGCGGAGGAGATGCTCTCACGCCATCAGATTAGCCAAGAACAGCAAAAACATGTTTACAAACTTTGCAGCACCACACACACGGTTAGACGCACAAAAATATGAATGGGATCAGTAGTCTGAACCTTGGAGATCGTAATCATAAGAAACCTAAAAATAACCTTGCAATCTCTTCTCGTCTCCATGTTTTGGAGCTTCAGAAGAGGCTACATCAATTGCATCTGAGCACGTCGATCAGGAACGAACAATTAAAGACAAATTACTCTTTTTTCTTCTTCAAGCTTACTTACTACGTGCATAGTTAAACGGGGTGATCTCCAAGGATGATCGATCCCTTGCGCGCATCATGGTCGGGCGACGACGGGCGTAGGCATAGGCGTCACATGTTGATCCCCTGCATCATGATCTTGAACTCGCTGAAGTCGACGCGGCCGTCGCTGTCGCGGTCGACGTTGCAGATCATCTCCCTGACGTTGGCCAGGCTGCTGGCCTCGGGCATGCCCAGCTTCTTGAGCACCTCCTGCAGCTCGGACGCCGAGATGTACCCGTCGCCGTCGACGTCGAACACCTTGAACGCCTCCCTCATGTCCTCCTCGTCCTCCCCGCCGCCCTCCTCGCCGTCGTCGGCCAGGGCGCCGAAGAGCGCGTCCCCGAGCGCGCGGTGGAGGCCCTCGAAGTCCTCGAACCGGAGCCCGGAGGCGCCCTCGGGACGTGCGCGCCCACCGTGGCGGCCAGGCTGGCGCGGTCCGCCTCCAGCCCGAGCGCGTCCAGCGCCTGCGCCAGCTCGTCCACCGTGATCTCGCCGTCGCCGTTGCGGTCGAACAGGTCGAACACGCGCCGCAGCCGCACCGCGTTCAGGCTGCCGTTCCGGAGGCGGAACGACGGCGACGGCGCGCCCTTCGACAGGGCCGCCGACGGCTTCATCGCCGCGCTCTGCCTCTGCTGCTCGCCGTCCATTGGTGTTCGCTCTCTCTCTCGCTGCTCCGCGCCTGCGCCGGTCCTTATTTCCGGAGTGCGTGGGAGGCCGCGCCGAGACTCTCGCGGCTCTATTATAGCAGGAGCCAGGAGAAGAAGAGGGAGAGAAAACGAACGGGAGGCGGAGAGAATTTGCATGGGACTGGGCCGCGCGGCGGGCTTGGTTTCCTTTTTTCTCTGCTAGGAAATTGATCGCCTACCATGCCGCTACCGTCACATACCATCCATGGAAACAGCTGATCAGAGATAATTCATGGCGTACTCGGTGCTGAACGGAGGCAGGGCTGGCAGGCAGGCTACTTTCGAATCAGCTTGGGACATGGCTTTCCTTGTCTTCGTTGTGATTCCGCGCACCGCGGGCTCGTATTCATATCTTTGTCTGCCTCACGAACTGCTCTACTTCTCGATCGTCACATACCGACGGACCGAGCACAGCGATTTCCTGCACTGTCTGGCCGTGGCCGTGTTCGAGCCGATAAATGGCAGCACATGGTCCCATGACCCCGGTGCATTGTCCCGTCTAAACATGTACTCGCTCTATTCTACGGAGTACGGAGTAGTTAAGCATTGATCTTTAAAGTTTGACCAAGTATATTGAATTTTTTCATTACTTACGGTGGCAATAAATATACTTTGGTACAAAGCTAAACCGCAAGATAATTCTAACATGGTAGAATTTTTCCATTCAAAAAATAGGAAGAATTTTCGTCCGGCGCAGTCGAGCGTAAGGCTGCTCACGGTTAACCGAAAACCGAGAAACCGACTGAAAAAACCGAAACCGAACCAAAATTGTGGTTATTTGGTTTCCGGTTAAGGTTACGGTTAGTAAAATAGCTAACCATATGCCTTGCGATTAATACGGTTAATAACCGAAAACCGAATTGTTAACCAAAAAACCGAAATGCCTATTAACTTTTATTAATTTGCTACTTTTATTGACTTTTATTAACTTTACGGGTTACTTGTAGCATGTGATTTGCTACTTGTATAGACTTTTATTAACTTTATGGGTTATTTGGTTACTTTGGATCATATGCATATTAATTTTATAGTCTATTCCGTTATTTTGTAATATATGGCCACAAAAAGAAATTGTCATTTTAAAATTCGCGTCAACTTAGGTTAATTTGGTTATTACCGAAACCGAACCGAAATTAAATGGTTATTACCGAAACCGAACCGTATTCTCGTACAAAACCGTATTTACCGAAGTATTGAAACCGTATAAATAAAAAACCGTATAAATCGAACCGAATTAACCATATTAACCGAACGCACCCCAAATGGCTTTGGGCGACTGGGTGTGCCGGACAAAAAATTGGGCCACGCCGGACCAAATAAGCATTTGATCGCCGTGAGTAGGACTGATTTTTGGTCAGGCACGCCCCAAATGACTTTGGGCGGCTCTTTGGACGCCGCGAGTGGAAATGCTCTAAAGCAAGCGTTTTCCTTATTTTGCCCTCCCAAGAGGCAGGGCCCAAAACGCAAACAACCATATTCAGCCCAACAACTTCCGGTACACCTAAGACGGGCCCTCATGCCGCACTTTCCTCAGCACGACCTGCACGCCGTGCTTCGGCTCGACGACAAGCCTGAGCGCCCGCGAGTGGTGGTAGGCAGGCGACATAGGAGTTAAATACACTTACGTACCTGAACATTAGGTCGAAACACAATACAGTATCCGCACTCAACAATACGCTTAGTATGGTCACTGAACTTGTCTTGCGGTGATTATACGGTCATTCGTTAACCGTAGAGCTCCGTCTTTTGTCTATGTGGCACTCTGCTGACTAATTGACCAGTCAAACATTTCAGCATAGCCCGTGAGACCCACGTGTCAATGAACGACGAAAAGAAATGAAAAAATAAAATTAGGTGTCGCGGTGGGATTCGAACTTAGGTTCCCTGGCGGGAACACACACGCGCAGACGCCCAATTTTATTTCTTAGTTTCTTTCCGTCGCTCACTGACAAGAGGTAGACAAAAGACGGAGCTCTACGGTGAACCAGTGAGGCAGTGGCCATATAATCACCACAAGACAGGTTCAGTGACCGTATTGGGCGTATTATTAAGTACGAGTACCATATTGTGTTTCGACCTAAAAATTTAGATACCGCAAGTGTATTTAACTCGGACAGAGCCACCTCAAACATGGAGAGCACGAGCGATAGCAGCACCTTGAGCTCGGCCATCCGCCCATTGCGAAGCCCTGCCCGAGGCAGGTGCGTGCCTCGGCGCCGAACAGCAGGTACGAGTGCAGTTGCGGCCTCATTTCTTAGATCTGCCTCTAGTCGTACACCTTTCAGCGGCCGCCAATCTGTGTCCTTGGAAGGATGCATTGCAGCGCCGCCGCGTCGAAGGAGACATAGACAATGTTGAAGGCTCGTCACAACGGTCACTAATTAAGACTAGCCATAGTGAGGATATCATAGTAGTATGCATTGCATGTTGCCAAAATATGACGTGGCACAACAATTAATGAAGAAAGAGATGCTAGTGGTATCTAACTATATTGCATATCATAGCACGCAAAACTAAATATTTTAATAGCAAGTAAATCTCGTACACATATTTGTATTGAGATTCTACAAATCAATAAATCACATGTGGCTACGATAATACCCCCGAAATAGGCTTTCGCCCCGCTTTATAAATAAAGCACAACGGCCAAACCGATACAAAGTGATGAGGGGGACCTCTTACAAAGCAGATCATAAAAATAGAAAAGAGAAACACAAGGAGAACCAAACTTGCCACCGAAGACACCGGAAACGGACCCGAGGTACGAGGCTCCACGACGACGCCCTCAGGAGGGAAACGACGTAGCACGCCGCCATCATCGAGACCAAGATGGTCAAGGGTTTTCACCCGGAGCCCTAACGCGGGAAAGGTACCCACAATAGCGCCCTCAAGAGGGTAACGATACTCGCAAGCATCGCCGCCATTGGCGCCGAAGCGCAGAGCTTTCGCTCGGAAAAACCTCCGCACAACGTTTGTAAGGTCGGACCGCCGACTACCCCCGAGAATGGCCTCCAAAACACGATCCGGGAGTTGCCGCCACCAACACCAGGACTCCCCGCCGCCCGCTCCTCGCCATCCACACGACCAAGGAAAGAGGCCATCACCACCGCCACGTCGCTCGCCGTAGAGACGCCCGCGCAGTCCACCTTCCAGGGCCGCCGCCCCGGCATCCCGAACTCGAGCCTCGTGAGCGACAATAGTGCACCGCGAGCCCAACATGTCGGACGAGGTAGGTCAGCAACAGATCCCAGTCCGCGTGGGCGGCACAACGCGCGGCAGCCAATAGGAGGAAGTCCGCCGTCCTCCACCGCCAAAGGCGGTCGCCGACCGGACGCAGCTGGCAGGGCTTGTCAGGCCGAGATCCGATCCGGAGCGAATCCAGTCCAGATCAGCCCGACTAGCCCCGCCTCCGCGCTGCAGCGTCAAGGCCATCACCGTCGCCATCCACCGACAGATCCTGGTCGCCCCTACCAACTCCTACACTGCGGGGAACCCGCCGTCATGCTCCGTCGACCGCCACCAGAAGCGTCACCGCCACACCCCATCAGCTTCCAAGACGAGCACCATCTGCATCCGGGGAACCGCACCGCTACGATAATACTATATGATACTATTCCCTCCGTCCGTGAAAGAGTGTGCTTTTGGAGATTTACACATACATCAAGAAGATACCATATTTTGCTCTATGGTCTAATTAATACTGAGCCCCATGCGTGCATGCAACCATTGAGAGAAGGCCATTAAATTAATGTTCCCCGCATGCAGCAATTAAAGCAGTAACCCAAGGATAAGCACCCAATAGTTAGATCACAAGTTGCTCCATGAGTCAATTAAAAACTAATGTATTAGAGGCAATGTGCATTGGGAACGTAGACGTACACTCTTTTGTGGAAAAATACTTGACCCCAAACGCCCACTCTTTCAAAGACGGAGGGAGTATTCATTATATATATGGGTAGACAAGTTAGCATCATACAATAGTATCATATTTCATGAAGTTGAGTGGGAGGACATAAGGATACTGCTGGTACATACTAGTTCCAGCCCGTTGGTCTGGTAACGGTGCGGACGTCCCATGCCCCGGCAGTAGGAGGCCTTAAGTATCATAGTGTACTTACGACCACTATTTGGTTATGTATTATGTCCAAGAGACTAATGAATGTATATTAAAGGCCAATTTTTCTTTGCGAATGATTAGAAGGCCAAATTGAAGTAGCAAGTCCACACAAATGACCAATAGCATGCACCACATACGCGAGAACCAACAAATTTAATAAGCGGGGCGAGTTTTTTATAATGATAGAGCAGATAATATCGAGCGGATTGCAAGCGAGCATATCAAACGATCAAACAGTATTTACAAGAAAGTGGAAGAATCTATTTAAGTTTTTTTATTCGATGATTAATATTAGCGACATTATTTGAATACGAAGTATACAATATGCACATGTTGTAAACTCATCAATACTAAGTCCAATGTAACTTGCAATACATATTTGACCACGAAAAATGGGGTAAAGATAATGACAATGTTCAAGTTTATACACTCTCGAAGTTTCTAAAATATGCTTTACCAAACTATGCGCTAAAACCATCTACGGAGACATTTTAGAACATATGGTTTATATATATCTACCATAAAATTTATAGACAATATAGTCTATGCAGGTATCAAAAAAAGTTGATGGATAATATTCTGCTGCAAAATATATTTAAATCTAGCACAATGCAAATGTTTTTCAACTATATGAAGTAAGAATATATAAAAACAATGCTACCACAAACATTTAACAATTTTTCTATGATGTCAAATAAGCACAAAAAATCATACTCGTTAAGACTTAGCATGCTAAAAAAAGTATAAAATTTTAATACAAATTATATTAAGATAAATTCATATAGGTCAAAAAATTATGTGGACCTGCCTTGTATTGGGATACCTCACCCGATCTTTGTTGCTCATCGACATTGTGTTGCTGACATGAATTGGCGAAGTCATTCTTAATCACAATTGATTTAAGAAGCGTTACATCTTAAATATGTTCTTGATCCCATGTCTCCCAAGGTAGTATAATGTACGAAGTATCCGCCTGACCTTGATGTCATGTAGCATCCTTAGCAATACCATCGAGTGGCATGACAAGAAAAATTATGACAAATAATATGCTAGATCGTAAGGTCATCAACCACCAAATTTTGGGGAAATCTGAAAATTCCATATCAAGTGTGTCCTAGTCGTGTGTGCTTTTGAGAAGGCATACGATAAGCTCATATAGAGCCCTAAAGTCTCCCAGCTCAGTCTCAATGGTCAAATGAAATGTGTTGTTGTCATACAAATCCACAAATGCATATTTCCTTGCCTTCAGGGAGATAACGAGGTTGTTACGTTCTAATGCTTTCAAGACAGAGATGTCGTTGAGATTGTTCTCAACGAAAGAGGCATGTTATTTACTGAAAGGAAAACACGATATCATCATGAACCGTGTTTAGCTTTGCTCCCGCTGATTTATTTACCATGTTGTTGAAGTTGTGCTACACGATCCTTTTTCTCCATGTATTACTTCACGAGATTCACAAGGTCCTTGTTACGTAGGTCCAAAAATCTAAAGGACTTGCGCCAGAGATTTCCAGCCAACACCAGGACTGGCAGATAGGTCAGGCAAACTGTGCGACTGCCCCGTGCCCTGACCAAAGGATGCCTTAGATATCAAAGTGCAGTAATAACCACTATATTTTGATGTATTATGTCTAAGAGACTATTTAATATATATTAAAGACCAAATTTACAGGAGAAAGTTGAAAGTGCATGGAGCCCCCAAGTTTGGTGAACTAATGTTCGCATTGAATTATATATGAAGGGTTTGTTCAGATGCAATGCTTGAAAACCATATGTGGTTTCAAGGTTGAAAGAAGAAGAAAGTGAAAGAAGAATGAGTTTCTGCGTGGAAATGAAAGGCTGTCTTGCTCTAGCTTAGTTAAGCCATGTATAATCAAGATTTTGAGAAGATGATTATAAGAGAAGAGTTCAAGACATTGCTCTATGTCAAGATCATACACATAGCAAGATTTCTTAGTAGTACGATCGCCAATTATATTTCTCCCACTCTGGATAAAATTTCAATGCAATCTTTGTGTGTTTTGTTATTTTGATCTAAGGGCGTCTTTGATAGTGGCCTAGCTTCTCAAAATCCTCAACTGACGGCTTCCAACTCCTTCTCCAGGATCCTCAAATCGCCGAGAGAAGCCGAAAAACGTTCGGCGCAACTTCTTTTTTGTTCTTGGGCTGGAAGCCTATTTTTGGTCAATTCAGCTCGTTACAGGAGGAAGAAGGTTGGCCTGGTGGCAGCCAAATTTTGGTTCTGCTTGGCTTGTTCGCATGCTGGGCTGTTTTCGGTCCCAACCTCGGTGAAGCACTAGGTGGCAGCCGAATTTTGGTTCTGCTGGGCTTGTTCGCGTGCGTCCGTAATTTTCATCCAAAGCCCCCTCTAGTTTTTTTTTTTATCTCAAAAAAAAAAAAAAACCGAGGCAACTCTGCGAAGCTAGCTTGTCCGATTTTGGACGTTCGGGTCAGCTTCTCGCTCAGTTTTTGGGAAGCTAGCTGCTAGAGAGTTACCGAACACGCCCTAACTATGTACTGAAAAGTTGTGTCAATAATTTTTTTTACAATGGTGAATCAGTTTGCTCGTTGTACCTCCTGACACCACTGGTTACTACTAACTTTTCTCTGATCTATATTTGATGCCGAGCAAGTGCTCATATATTGTAAGTTTGTACTCTATTGTAAGCTTGTAGCTTCTTTATCGGGAAACTATTGGTGTTTAACTTATCACAACCAAATTGTATGCTGATCTGTCCACTTTTTCGTTCGTTGTACATGGAGCATTCTTATGGTCAAGTTTTCAGGACCCGGCGATGTTAGAGCAAGAAAAGGAGTAGATACTTTTGGCTCCCGAGCTCCAGTGCTCCCTCCATTTCAAAAAATTCGAAAATCATATTTATGTGTTTCAAAAATTTCTGAAAACAAATCCTGGTGTAGTCAATAGTATATCCCACGAACGTGCAAAATATCAACTTCAGATACTTTGTAAATTGAGCTACACAAAAATGACAAATTGTGGATCCAAATATGCCTAGTTTCAACTTTCTAAGTTTTACCAGATTTTGTTATTTTTGTGTAGCTCATAATATAAAGTATTTCAAACTGAAATTTTTGCACGTTTATAGGATACACCATTGGCTACACCCGTGATTTTTTCAGATATTTTTTGAAACTCACAAATATAATTTTCAATTTGTTTTTAAGTGGAGGGAGCACTGGAGTTCGGGAGCAAACCAGAAGATAACTCCAAATGCAACATTACTTTTAGTTCTACCTGTATGGAACGCCAACTGAGTTGAACTAATAGCGCCTTTTACTTCTACATGTCGCTAAATCATCAAGTTCATCTGTCAAGAATGAACTAGTGGAATTTGGCGTGCCGTCACGGCACGCCCTTGATGTTTTTTTTTATGCAGTATATATATATTTTTATTTAACTAAAATGTTAGCTAAATTGGTATGTTGGAACATGTTTTTATTTTGTCATGAATAGGTAGCATTTTTTATGAGTATTCTGGTCATATTTTGTGAGTTTTTTGTGAGTTTGTTTGTATGATGTCAGAAATGTTGGCGAAATTGAAATGTTGAAATATATTTGTAATTTGCTATAAGTATGTTGCGGTTATTTTTTGGGAGCATTCTTGTCATATTTTGTGGAATATCAAGAAAAGTCGCTAAATTGTTGGCAAAATTACAATTTGGAAACATGTTTTTTTATTTTGTTATGAGTAGATAGTAATTCGTTCGAACATTTTCTATATATTTTGTAGAATATTCAAATATTTGGATAGTTGAATTTAGCGCGGCGACACGACGCGCTTTTGCTGAGGATATGGTGTAATAATTTGTTTGTTTTTTTATTTGCGGTATATATATTGTAAGGGAATGTGGTTGTTCTAATTTGTATAATTTAGTTAGGTGGAATTTAATTTGGAAGCAATTCATAATTAGAGTAGACGTGTTTGTATTTTCTGAAAATATTCATGTAAACAATATTTTTTTAAATGTAACTACATAATTAGAGAGATTTAAGTTGAATTACTTGCAAATATGTTAAGCAAATTTGAATTGTTCAATATGGTTTTATTATGCTATTATTTTCATACGAACCACCATAATTAGAGATAATATATTCTAGTTATGTTTAAATATTATGTGTCTATTTTGCTGTAAATGTGTGATTTAGCTTGTTGGTTAGAGGAAATATGTTGTGTTAACATCTATTAAATTGAATCAATCTTTAGAGGAAACAAATTTTTGATTTCTTTAAATGTGAATGGAATGAAGCATTATTTAAATTTGACCACATAATTAGAGAGAGTTAAGTTCAAGTTGAACATTTATTAAATTGAACTGTATAATTGAAGGAAGTTCAGTATTATTATTTGTAAATAGTAATTTAGTTGAGTTGGTATGATATGGCTGTGTTTTGTGTTAAATATTAAATTGAACTCAATAATTGGAGGGAATAAATTGTTTGAGCGCTTATTAATTTCAATTTTAAATCAAGCCATAATTAGAGGAATTGGTTAACTATGCTTTTTTTTCCCCGTAAGTATGTAATTAGTGGGAATGCACATTTTTTGGATTTGATTCTACAATTAGGGAAAATTTATTTATATTGCATCCAAATATTAACCAAATTGGAATGTTCAAATATGTTTGTATTTTACCATAAATAGTTAGTATTTTGTTTTCTGATTTTTTTATAGTCTTTTAAAAAATATAAAAATATTTAGTAAGTTGGAATGTTCAAACATATTTGTATTGTGTTATGAATGTTTAAATGTAATTAGAGAAAATGTATTAGAATTATCTTGAAATATTTTCCAAATTCGAATGTTTAAATGCGGCTGTATTTTGCCATAGATATCTAATGTAGTTACGTAATTAGAGGAAATGCATTATGTGTTTGGAAGGATTGGAAATTTTTTGGAATTTTCAAATTTGTATGATGTGGTTATGTGGTGGAATTGAAATGATGAAAATGTCTACATTTTGAAGTTGTGCAGATCTGAAAACTGTTGAAGTTGTATTTCGGAAGGTACGAAAGTTTTTCGGGGGAAAAAAATCAGGGAAAATGTGGTGAATTTCAATTTTTGGAAATGTCCACATTTTCAAGTTGTAGTGGTTGCGGAATCAGGAGACTTGGAAGTCATATGACACTATGAAAATATTTATATTTATAATTTGAGTTGGAATGGTGAAATATGATTGCTTTTTTCATAAAATTGTGCACATGTAGGGCAATTTGAATTGTTCGAATTTATTTGTCTTTTGTGAAAAATAGGTGATCCTTTTTTTTTCCTCTATTATTTTCATATATTTTTTTATGTTTTGGCGATGGGTATTTATAGTATTTTTTTTCTGTTGGTTCTACTCTGTTATTACAGAAATTGAAAGAAGATTGCAGCTAAAAATTGATTAGTTTTTTGAAATTGTTGAAGTTGGGGTGTTTTTAAGATTAAAATAAATTGTGTTAGTAAAATTAGCAGGTTCCAAAGATATTAAAGGTTGTGGAATATGTAAGTATTTGTTTTTTGTCCGTCATAAATAATCAGCATTTATTGATTTGGAAATTGTTCCAAAGAGGAAGTGCGGTAGGGTTTTCATCAAATATTCATCAATTGAAAATGTTAAAATTATGTGTTTTCTGACGTAAATAATTATTATTTGTTTTGTCAGAGTATTTTGTTGTGTTTTTTCATTATTTTTAGATGGGATTTTGTAGAGATATATCCATTTGCATGAAATGTAATAAAATTGAATGCATCAAATTAGAAGAAGTCAATTTCGATTGTAGAAATTCATTTACTGGTACTATTAATTGTTTTTTTTAAAGATTCTTCTTGATTTGAAAAGAGACTTATAGGATCCGTATGTTGTAGTTTAGGGTAGTTCGAATAGTCAGCTAATTGATTTGGTGGAATATGTATTTAAATGGTCACATATGGTTCCATTTTCCCATAATTTTCATATGGAATATCGTAATTAGAGGAAATCTATTATGGTTATGTCTAAATATTATGTTTCTATTTTGCTGTAAATATGTGATTTAGTTAGTAGGTTGAAGGAATATATTGTATTAATATCTATTAAATTGAATTCATTTTTTAGATGAAACAATTTTTTTGATTTCTTGAGATGTGAATGGAATGAAGCATTATTTAAATTTGACTACATAATTGCAAAGAGTTAAGTTCAGGTTGAACATTTATTAATATGAATTGCATAATTGAAGGGAGTTTAGTTATATTATTTATAAATATTAACTTGTTCGAATCGGTATGAAATGTCTGTGTTTTACATAATTAGAGAGATTTAAGTTGCATTACTTGCAAATATGTTAGGTAAATTTAAATGGTTAAATATGGTTCCATTCTGACATAATTTTCATATGGACCACTGTAATTAGAGAAAATATATTACGGTTATGTCTAAATATTATGTTTCTATTTCGCTGTAAATATGTGATTTAGTTCATTTGTTAGAGGAATATATTGTGTTAACATCTTTTAAATCGAGTCCATATTTAGATGAAATAGATTTTTTGATTTCAGGAGGTGTGAATGGAATGAAGCATTATTAAATTTTGACTATATAATTAGAGAGAGTTAAGTTCAAGTTGAGCATTTATTAATTTGAATTGCATAATTGAAAGGAGTTTAGCTATGTTGTTTGTAAATATTAACTTATTCGAATCGATATTATATGTCTATGTTTTGTGTTAGATATTTAATCTAGCTTAATATTCAAAGGAAATAAATTTTAAGCATTAATTAAAAGGAATTTGAAATTAAGACACAATTAGAGGAAGTAATCTTTCATTTTCTTGAAATATTCATGTAGTGGAAACAATTTTTTTTTGGAAATGTCATGTCATTTATAAATATTAACTTATTTCGAGCTGGTATGATATGTCCGTGTTTTGTGTTAAATAATTAATTTAGCTCAATAATCGGAGGGAAAAATATTGTTTGAGCATTTATTAGATTCAATGTAAAACCAAATCATAATTAGAAGAAATGAGTTTGCATTTTTTCTCGAAATATTCGTCTGTTGTAATTTTGTACAATTTTGTAGAATTTGGTCTGAATCGATTTCGAATTGTTGAGAAGTTTGGAAATGAGATTGCATTTTATCGAAGTATTCATCTAATTAAACATTTCTTTGAAATGAAGTGTCTATTTTATTTTTTTTTATAAATTTATAGAATTCGGTCTTAATTGATTTTGTTTTTTGTTGCGAAATTTCAACAGTTTTGAAAAATAGAAAAGCAAAAGGAAAAGGAATCGCATTTTTTCTCGAAATATTCGTCTTATTAAATTTTTTTAAAATGCAGTGTCTATTATAATCTGTTACAAATTTGCAGAAATTGGTCTCAATTGATTTTGATTTTTTGAGAAATTTCAACAGTTTTGAAAAATAGAAAAGGAAGGGAAAAAAAAAGAGGCCGAACCGGCGGCCCAGCCCAACAGCCGGCCCGTCTGGCCAGCCCAGGCCCACTGCGACGTCACGCTGACGTCGGCAGTGGCCGGAGCTGCCGCGGCAACGGCGAGCTCGGCGCCGCCGCGTCGGAGCGACCTAGGAGTCGGGAGGTCGCGCATCGGACGCAGCGCGACGCGGACGACCCGCGGGTGGCGGCGCGGCCGCAGATCGTGGCCGGAGCGTCGCCGGCGAGCACGGACACGGCGGCGGATGCCGACGGACGGCGGCGACGATTGCGACGCGATGCGGCCGTCCCAGCACGCGTCCGTCGGCGGAGATGGAGAGCGCGCGACGGCGCACCGCGCCGTGACCTTCGATTCGTCTGCGGAGACGTGCTGCGGCGGCGGGCCGCGGCGGCGTCCGCGGCGAGCTCGCGCGGGCGCGAGAGAGGAGAGGGGCTGGGGGGGGGGTTTCGTGGCGTTTTTACAAAAAAGAACCTGGACTTTCCCGAAATTGCGAATAGGTCCCTGGAGCGGAATTTTCTGAGAAGAACATCTAATTTCCGCCCCCCCCGCGTGCTTCTCCGCAAAAATCGACGGGCCGCTGTGAGGCTGACGTGCGGGCCCCACCATGTACTGTAGCACACTGTAGTTTTCTACAGTAGGTACTGTCGCTGCTACAGTAACTCGGGGCGCTCTCCGCGCGAGAATTTGCCCTCCTATTATACAATCGATGATGAGTGCCCATGTCTTGCATTATCCGGATGTCAAATGGACGATGAATGAATGAAGGTGTTTTGCTTAGACAGATCAAATATGAGTGCAGTTCATTTGTTGTATCCTTCCGATGAAAACAATATCTATCTCTGCCGACTTTAGTACTGTCCATCTTTCAAAGATGCAATTTGAATTTAACTCCTCACAAAAATCTCCTTGAAATAAATAAAATCGTGAGTTGGACTTACTCAATTTCCATGGTAAAATAAATATTGACAACAATTTGTATGCAAATCATCTAGTATTATTATAAAGTAAGATCCCACACCTAATACGTTAGGATGATAAAAATACTTCGATTAGCAAATGTCAAATTCCTTAATTTACTCGGTTAGAAGCGGATTTTGTATCAGGTTAGCAAATGTCAAAAGTCTTTTTTTTAGGCAAATCAAAACTCTTTAATTTACTCCTCGAGAAAGGCTGTAACCTCTCTAGAGGCAGGGCCCAAAACGCAAACAACCATATTCAGGGCTTCAGGCCGACAACTTCCGGTACACCGTACACCTAAGACGGGCCCTCAGTCCGCACTCTCCTCAGCACGACCCGCACCCCGTGCTCCGGCTCGACGACGAGCTTGAGCGCCGGCGAGTGGTGGTAGGCGGGCGACAGAGTCACCTCGAACCTGGAGAGCACGAGCGAGAGCAGCACCTTGAGCTCGGCCATCGCGAAGCCCTGCCCGAGGCAGGTGCGCGCCCCGGCGCCGAACGGCAGGTACGAGTGCAGCTGCGGCCTCGCCGCGAACCGCTCTGGGTCGAATTCCCGCGCCCGTGGCCCCCAGAGCGCCGCGTCCAGGTGCACCGTCGACACCGGCACGTAGATGTTGACGCCCTCTGGCACGCGTACGCCGCCGAGCGTAATCTCCCGGAGCGCCTGCCGCGACACCACCGAGCCCGCCGGGTACAGCCGCAGCGTCTCCTGGATCACCATCGTCAGCTGCAAGCAAAAAAACTGGCCTGATCAGAGAGAGAATAGGTACGTACTGCAAAACGAATTCCACGCATGTCTTCCCATCGTGTAACATTGTGTGGGTTCGAAAACGTGTATACCTGCTTCATCTTCTTGAGCGACTGGAAGTCCGGCGCGGCGCCGCCGCTGGCGAGCGCCTCGTCTCGCACCCGGCGCTGCCACTCTGGGTGCAGTGCCAGAAGCATCAAGCACCACGCAGCCGTCACGGCCGTGGTCTCGTACCCCGCGAAGTATATATTCTTACAGTTATCAACCACAAAGTCCTCGGCCGCCTTGACGCCGCAACCGTCCGCCTCAGCCTCGGCCTGGGCGCTGCGGAGCATGGCGGTCAGCAGGTTGCCCCCGTCCTCTTCTCCAACGGCACCACCGCTCTCCCTGACGACGTCGAGTATCAGCCTCCTCACCCGCCGGTTGAGCCTCCGCGCCGCCCAGTTGCTCCTGGTCGGCAGGAACCATATCCCCGTCATCTCGGCGAGGAGGTTGGGCCTGCCGACCGTCTTCTGCAGCTCCCTGATCACGGCGAAGATCTTCTTGCCCTTGACGTAGCTGCTCCCGAAGCAGGCCCTGGAGATGACGTCCGCGGAGTAGGCCATGAGGTCGTCGTCGACCTTGAGGTCCAGCGCGCCGCCACCGGCCACCCTGTCCTCCCACGCCCGCACCAGCGCGTGCGCCGAGCCCACCATCAGGTCCACCATGCCCTTGACCTTGTCGGGGAAGAACTCCGGGGCGATGAGCTTCCTCTGCCGGGCCCAGGCGCCGCCGTTGGACTTGAGGATGCCGTCGCCGAAGAGGGGGTGGTGCGTGATCTTCATGTAGGAGCTCTTGCCGAGGTCGTCCGGCGAGACGCAGAGGCACACGTCGCGGACCACGGCCGGGTCGGTCGCGTGCAGGAACACATTGTTGCCCACGGAGTAGGTGAACACCGGGCCTACACATCGACAACACAGCAAAATCTGTCAGAAACCTTTGTCAGTTCATGGACCTTTTGGCGTCGGGACAAGGGAGGGCGGCGAAAGGTGCAAGTCTCCTCTGCCTCGCTTTCGGACATGCAGCATGCACCGAACTCCTTGTCGCTTAGCGGCCGCATGCAGGAGCAAGCTAGCGACGTGGACACATGGCAATATGACAAGGCGCATCCAGCGAAGATGATCTCACGTACGTGGCTTGGATTGCATGCAGCTGTGGGCCTGTGGTCATCTCGACCTGATGTCCAAATGAAATCCAGGCCACAGTACTATAGACCGACATGGCAATACGCGAGGGAGAAAGCGACAAAATGTTCTTTGAACCAACAGTACTCTGTAAAGCTGGGGTCAATCATGGAGTCTAAATCGGAAAAAAAAAGTACTCTGTAAATCTGAGTATGAATTACTTTTAGTAAGCATCGAGCAAAGAAAGAGGGCGATGAAAGTAGTAGCAAATTACTTGAAGGTTTTTTGCTATTTGTTGATGGTCTGATAAATAATCGAGGATTCTCTCATTATGCAACGGATTACAACTCGTCTATTAATTAGGCAGTGGCTAGTGGTATACAGGTCAAATCGCTGCGCTTCTCATCTCCTTATGGAACGGATTACTATTCCTCCACAGACAAAGCATATGCCTAGCTGCAACAGTACAGCAATCCTAGCCGCTCAATTATTGGTTCTTCTTTCGATCATATTACTATTTCTGTGCAGGCAGAAAGCACACTCTGTTTAATTATCCAACAAATGCTTGTTGCGATTCGTCTCAATTATTGCCTTTAGATAGCTGCTAGTGGTAAATCAACAAAGCACCCAAGAATATATTATATATGATCGGCATTGGTGATGTTTCCCTTTCCATCCAAGAAATTACATTATCTAGAAGGGATATTTGATGTCTACTGAAACGGTCTGTATTTTATTATTTTTTAAAAACAAATCCCAGACACTTTCTAAAATATTTGCATCAAGATTCACTCCATATTTAACAAACCAAAAAATTGATCTATGATCTTGCTAAAGTTGAACACCTTTTGCAAGATAACAGTTGCATGCTTGATAATATGCAATTCAGGTGATCGATCGAGTATCTAAGAATTCCTGTCGTCTAAGAATTAGCAAACGCGATATACTACCAATCAAAGAAAAACTAACACTCCAAGAGAGACCACACATATGCTGAATACCTACTGCTCAATCAAACCGGAACACGCAACCAAAACCAGCTAGCAAATTAGTGTAATCCATGCATGCATGCGTGTACAAGATCGATCGAGAGAGACGGCGCCCAAGATATCTGCACGCACGTACCGTACTCTTTTCTCCACTTGTCGTAGAAGGGAAACACGGCGGGGCGGTAGTCGTGCACGATGCCGCCGCCCGACGACGACGTCCGTTTGGCGTCCGCGCCGGCCTGCCGCATGTCGGCGAGGTTGCCGTAAAGCAAGGACGACGGCGGCGGCCCGCGGATCCCTTGCCTCCTCAGCTCGCGGCGAAGCCTCTCCGGCACCAGCCAGAGGATGCGGCAGAGGTAGAGCAGCAGGCTGCATGCCCCCACGCCGCACAGGCTCGCCACCACCTTCACCGCCATCATCATCGACATGCTGAATCGTCCCCCCTCTAATCCTTAATCCAATCCTCTCTGTGTCTGTCTGTCTGATTGATTGAAGTGTGCGAGGGACACAGAGGATTCTGTTGGGAGAGATAATGATATGACGCAGTGGCAGCTAGAGTCCAAACCCAAACTATACTTTCTGGACGGGAATGCGGGCGAGATCGGCTATATATCGCCGCGCTGGGGCACACCAGCCGCCGTCGCATCGATGATCATTTACACGCTGTCGTTGTCTCTCGATCGGCAAGGAATTAAATCGGAACATGACAGGGAACAGACTGATCTCTGTTGTGCACGATTAATTATTCTTAGGAACCCCATGTAAATAAATTATTCTAAGGAAATATGCGTGTCCATCGAATCGTCGCGGATTGGTGATTACTCCCTCCGTTGCTAAATAGAAAGTCCTTTTTTTTTAGTAGTATTTTGTAGCTTTTTCCTGATTCCTACTCCCTCTGTTCTATTTTAGTTGACTCACATATATCTAGATATGGATGCATCTAGACACGTTCTAGTGCTAGGTACATACATATCTAGATATATATGAGTCAATTAAAATGGAACGGAGGGAGTACATTTCAAGACGTATTTTAGTGGGTAGTTCACTCATTTTGCTCCTTATTTGTTCCGCATTGGAATGTCTAAAACATCTTATATTATGAAATTCATGGAGTATTATTATCAGCAGCCAAGTCGTGTTGAGAAGCACAAGGCACATGTGTTTGTTTGGTTGTTCGGATGATCGACATAGCATATATCAGGGGACAAAGTACATGGGGTTGGGCACTTTGAAGATGCGGTCGCCGGGGCAGTCGCCCTGCAGGTCGCTCCACCGGTCGCCCACGTTACCGCGGATCCGGTACCCCTCCTCCTCCACAAGGCGCCGCCGAACAGCCGACTTGAACACCACCGAGCTCTGGCCCCGGTACACCACGCTCCTGCACATATGTATACATGCACATTGTCACATATATATAAATTTGGACGATAAAACATGCGAATCATCCCATACCAACAATGTATGATTCAATTCGCAAAAAAAGGTTAATTAGATAGCTGCCACTACAATTTTCGGCTATTTAAGAAACGCCACTATAACTTTGGTCTTTAGAAAAACGCTAAATTATGTGTACATTCCATAGATATCATTATGGCCACATAGGCACAAACATGCATTGTTCTTTGGTTTTTCTATTATTGACATGTATACAAGTAGGGTATATGTTAATTCTAATTAAATGCAGTAGTAATTCACTTCCACAAAACACTCTAATAAGTGAAAATAAACGACTATTAATTACTTACGGAATTTATACGATTTCATATTCATATCTAAGATATGGGCATACACACATTTGGAAGTTTGTTAGTCTGGTTGATCCTCGAAGAATATATGCATGATTTCTTGTGTTTGTACGTGCTGTCCGCGCAGGATTGTCATGTACTCATATAGTACAACGGCCATGCATGGCCATGAGAGGAAGAGGTGGAGAGCAATGTAGCGGCTCTTTGTTAGTGTCATTTTGGACACATCTGTCTCAACGTAATTCATCTGACGTTTTCAAGTTATCCCCGGTGTCCGCACTGAGATTTGTGCAGGGATAGGCAATATTAGATCATACCGTTGACACCTACCTAGAGTCCTAGACATGATATAATTCAATCCCAAATCAACCTTGTCAAAGCCTTATCCGGTGCATTGGAGTATGTAGTGCCCCAGACCTAGAATCCATTAAAGTTTCTAAAAAGAAATATAGCACGAAGACACAACATATACCAGCATGCTAAATTTCAAGTAAAAATTTGAAACATGCTCGTAAGATTTTTTTACGTGAACAGTACCTATCTGATAAATTGGGCTACGAATTCAGTTCAGCAGCACTATCAACATTGAATTTGTCATTTTTTTATCTTATGATCCAAATCTGGAGTTGAAATTTTGCAGCATGTTGTTTCCATTCACTTTATTTTTTCCTCAAAGTTTCTAAATATGTAAACCGAGCTCCTGTACACCGCCACCACATTACCCGGTTGCACCAGATAGGTTCCCTGACCTTTTTTTATAGGGAAACTAGGAAAATACCCCGCACGTTACAGCAGAAATTTTATTAAAAACTTTGTGTAAATGAAAATACATAAGATAGATGAAAAATATGAAGTTGTTTACAAAAATATGCAAAAGCCCGCATGGATAGTTATATTTAATTGACGTGAAATTGTTGTGTATTTCTTACGAGAAATAATTGGTGACGTGGACAATCGTATGGCTACAAAATAGATGACATGGATAGATTGCATGTACATATACTATAGTTAATTAATATTAGTGGGGATGACATGGATAATTAACTGGCTAAGAGAATGAATGATGTGGATAACTTGCATGTTGAGATAGAAAATAATTAATACATGTTAGTGAGGTTTTTGCTTTATAAAAATATAGATAGATAAATATGTACCCTAGTCAAAACTAGTGTTATCTGTTCCCGCGAAAAAAAAAACACTTTGTCTTTTATGTTCCTAGGAGGGCCGTGGGCCGTGGCCCGTGGGTGAGTACTATGGCCGGCCCAGTGCTTAATTGGGCTGTGCTGGGTCGATCAGCCTCGTCATAACTCGTACCTCATGATGAGCCGGTCGTAGCCAGCGAACCCGGCGGCGGCGAGGTTGGCGGCCGTGCACGCGCTCAGAGCCTCCTCGTCTCTCCCGGAGAGCAGGAAGACTGTGAACCCTCCTGCTTTGAGCGTCCGGAACAGCCTCACCATCGCCGGTATCCCCGGACACATCCCTCTGCTCGCCCACGTCTTGAACGCCGCCGGGTCGTAGGGCCCGAATTGCTTGGCCTGGTAGTAGAGCAGGTTGGACAGGCACGTGTCGTCGACGTCGAGGACCCAGGCGTCGAGCCCGTCCTCCGCAGCGGGTGCCTGGCCGGCGGCGTAGGCGGCGATCTCGTCCGCGGCGGTGCTCACGTCCCGGACGTACTGGCCCCATGCCATGTAGGCCCAGACGTACCCGACGCAGGGCGCCGGCACCGCGCGCCAGAACTTGGCGTTGTTCGCCTCTCCACCATCACCCGCCAGCTCAGGCAGCCGCCTGGCGGCCAGAACGACCACGGCGCTCCGTAGGCCGCCTTGTCGAGCAACGAGAGGAAGACGACCGGCAGCACGACAAGGAGCACCATCAGCCGCCGCAGATGATAGCCACCATTGCTGAAGCTAGCTCTGTCAGGAGCGTAAGCACAGCTGCAGTAAAGAAGAGACAGAGCGGTAGGCTCTGTCAGCAACTCAAAACTTGTTATAAGCAATGGTGTTATGGTGTTACTAGGTGAATTTGGCGCGGCGCACGCCGCGCTGTTGGTGTAAAATTGTTTTAAGATTTATTTTGCTTAAATACATGTGTCTAAAATATGATCGTGAGGAAGAAGTCTCAAAATACAATAATTATGAAGCATCGTACTTTAAAAATAAGAATTCATAAGAGGTAGTTGTTTGCTCTAAAAACACTTGCAGGCCAAACTATCCATGCACAGGAAGAAACTAATGCCAATAAATCAATTAGCAATAAAGAAATATATAGAGAAAATCCAAAAATTTAAGTGACAGACTTAACTTTCCTAAAAAGGCACAGTATATATTCTTTAGGAGCAAAGAAATTATGCCAGCAAGAGATCTGATCCCTGGAGAGAACTAAAGTAAATTAAAACATATTATATAAGATGGATGGTTGCAGATAAACCTCAATCAGGCAAATGAAAAGTCCATTATTTAACTTGAACTGCATACTCCATTTTAGTACACACATACGTGGATAGTGGACAAACATATTGTTTACATCCTTCTTCTCAAACGCTTGTAATCGTAAATGTGTCATCAAAATTACATCTAGAGCTACATCTTCAATGATCTGTAAATAAGATGGCATGTTTTTTTTCAACACACATTGTTTAGGACTACATCATATAGAAAAGCACATATGTACTTTACAGTTGTAAGTACAGATTGTTAGAGTAATTTTCACACAGATAAGGAGTATGATTATTGTGATATTTTGAGTCACGTGTCAATCATTTCAATGCCAGGCTAGCTATTTCTGCAGTTGTAAGCACAGTTTTTTCATTACTCTTGTCTTGAAGAAGAGATGATGCTATTCAGATTCAGAGAAATGTGGTAATAGTATCATAATTCTGCAGATCTAGCTACAATACTTTGCACACTATTTCCACATCTCTATGCATATACGTCCATGCAGAATATCATAGTAAGCAAGGAATTATCAAAGTCGTATATAGAAAATTAGTTGTAGCAGATAACCTTGCTTCTAAGCAGCCCTATATTTTGCGACCATATAGTGGAGCAAGTCATCTCATGGATAGCCAAGAGATCAGTTTTCTCTCCAAGTTCCTGCTAACTCATGAACATTGTAGCTGGATCGTCATACGAAGATGGGATATTTTCCAGTAATCAAATTTTTTAACCTGAAAACAAATAGTATCAGTGAGAAACCATTAGCTCATGCCACATGGCATTCCTCTTATACCAAATGTCGACAACTGAACACAAAGAAAGACTTTTTTGAAAAAAATCTAGATAGAATGTGCATCACTGTGAATAATTTTCATAAGCAGCGTATCAAATATGGTTTCAACGATTAGCATGCCATACAACAAAGATAAAGATAGCAACAAAGTGAAAATATTAATTCCATCTCCAGAATGGCTGTAAGTGGTGCTCAAATAGTAAACCGAGTCGCAAGAGTAAGATAACCTTTGGATTTTGTTTTCATGATCAACACAACAAATTTAGAAGTAATATCCTTCTGTGCGGCTTGGAATTCCAACTATTACTGTAAGGAAACACACCTTACTATTTGTTCTAAATCTCTGTTGCATGATTGAGATGACAATAGACCCTGTTCCCACAAGGTAGTCAAATATTGTTGTAGGTACTGTTTAAACGTTATATGTTTCATAAACACAGTCAAGTGCACAAATAATAAGCTTTCGGATTTATAATAAATGTTCATTTGTTCAATTATAAACCAGATGTTCATTTGTATGGTAACTTATAGAACCAGACTTTGCAAGCATGTATGTCTATTTTTATGTTTGTGCAGATTAAAGTGATAATCGATATATTATGGCAAACAGATATTAGAAATGCAGCATAGCAAGAAAACATTAAAGGGAAGTAATGCCAAAAATTTCAATGCTTTTAAGATCTGAGATTGAAAACTATGTGAGGAAAGGCGAAGCACATACATAAACACAGAAGAAGGCATAAGTCGTTTCACATTTCAATACATGGCTGGTTGGCATAAGTTAATAAGATATAAATGGTCAGGACCTTAAGCACAATAATAAAACCAATATATTTCATATATATGAGTGTTCTGGTTATAGGCTTCTGCAAATTGGAACTTAAAGTAATAAAGTAGACCGAGTATCTAATGTACTGGCTGTGAGCTCCACACGAATAATACGGTCGACAGAGTCACTGGCACAAATTTCTTTGCACAAGTTGTTGAGCTTCATGTCTAGCTAAATCTTGTGAAAATATGGTCAATGATAGTGAAGGAGGATATGAGTAATGAAAACATGAGCATATACAAAATCTCTCCCCTTAGCATGCTAGTCTCCTTAAATACATGAATTAAAATCCCAAACAACTACAGCGAGCATAAATATCACTACATCTATTAATTCTATATAGGATTTTCATCAAATACCTTGTACGCAGGTGTTAGATCTGCATAGAGCAATGTAGAGGAAGGGGAGGAAGAAAATAAAGAGAAAGAGAGGAGCTGGGTACCTGCAAGGGAGCTAGCTGCAGCGAGGTACATGAGAAGTTGAGGCAGCGACTGTGGCATGTGCTTCTCCCTGGATATTTGTGAAGGGACCAGGGTAAGTTCACTGCAGCGGTCGCGACTGAGAGAGAACTGAAAGAAGCAGCTAGGGTTGTTTCCTCTCCAGCATCCAGATCGGAGAAGGAAACTGCGAGGAGGAAGCTGGCAGCCACGGAGGAGCTCGCCCAAAGAAGGAAGAAGACCAGGGCATGGGTAAGCTCGATTAGGGCAAGGAGACTGGGCCAGGAGGGTGGCGAAGTATGCACGGCCAGGACGACGACCCACCTGTAGACTGACAGGGGAGCTCGACACGAGGCGCTCCTGGCTCACCCCTGTGTCGTCGCGTCCCCGACTCCCCGCCGCCACTCGTCGTGGCCGCCCCGACACTGCCGCTCACCGTGGCTTCCCCGACGGTACCGGTCGTCGGAGGTGCTCAAGTGCGGCCAGGACGGAGATGGGCCGAGGCCCCCGCCGCGCGTGCGGCGTCCCAGCAGCCGATCCTCGGCGAGGAGGGAGAGGAGGCGACGCCGGAGCTCGCCATGGGAGTCGATCTGAGTGGGGAGGAGCGGAGCGGCCGCGTCGCGCGTCGGCGGCGGCGGCGACCTCGGTGCCGCGCGGGAGGAAGAAGAAGAGGGAGGGATGTGAGATGTTTTTGCAGAAAAGTCTTTCAGTTTTATGAAAATTACAAATAGGTCCCTCGCGGCGGGCACTATTCAAATTCATTAGAATAGTGCTCGAGCGCGGAGAGGCCGCGAACCGGCATGTCTTTTATATAGTTAGTAACGTGTTAATTAGATTAGAAGATAAAGTCAAAAAAAATGAGAGTAAAGAAGAGGCAGCTGGTGAGATCGATCGCAGGATTTTGTGAAGGAGCGTGCATGGATTTTATGGACGAACCGGCCCGCACTTGCGCATGGTGGTGCATGCCACCTTTTGGTGGACAAAGCCCGGTGGAAAAGCCAGCGTGCGGTGGGTTAAAGCGAGGTCACCGCGGCGAATTAGCTGGGAGATACGCCGATGCTTTTGGATTAGGTGCGGTGAAAATCCTCCTCAGCGCCATTTGCACGCACCGCCGCCGCTCCGGCCGCGCTACACGTGGACCCAATTTAGAACTCCATTTAGGAATAGCTGCGTAGTGTCTGTTCTTTCCACGAAGAATCAAGTTGACGATTCCTTAAATTCCTTGGACATGCATTGTATATATAATCTGTGTAATCCGAGTAAGCACACGAGGACACAACTCACGATCGAACATGATCAACTTTGTCTGATCTTGACTGCGCCGGCGGGAACAGCCGGGAAGCGTTTGTCTGCGCCACGACGAGTTCATGAGTCAAAATTTTGTACTACTACCGGAGTTTACTGATCGACTGATCGATCTCCACCAAAATTTTATAACCGAGCGAACCATCTCTCCGTGGCTCGCTCGATCGCTAGCCATCCCTCCTATCTCGGCCCAGCCCAGCCAAAATATTGTTTGGTGCTTAAGGTGAACTTTTGTCCACATTCAGGCAAACGTGAGAATGGTGGCACACGTATTCAGAAGCTATCTACAATATTGTTCGATCACCGAGATGTCGAAGCAAAATTAACCATGATGCAATGGTTTAGTCCTTGTTTTCGAGCATTTATATATAGTAAAGATTTTGCAGCAAACGCTACACTAAATTGATCTTTGTCTCATCGCTGCAATTGGGAAATTAATTTTCAAGCTAAATCTTTTTGTCCAGTTAAAGGATATAGTATTGTCTTGCAAAACTAGAGATGCTCCTTTGAGAGGAGATCTGATCATATGTCAACAGAAATTAAATTTGATTTTGATCTGTATGTTACTTTGTACATGTGTCAACAGAAATGGTTTCGAAGAAAAGGCAACATAATTCTGGTGTGTATACAAGTGTGCTATGTGTTTTCTTGATATTGTTTGTTCAGGTTTCTCACCACATATACCATGTGGTGAATATTTTTTCCTTCTACATCATGTACAAAAATTACACATATTGTCTGAGAGTAGGAGTCTTGGTTCAACCATGTTGTTGGTAACTGCAGTACAGGTACCCTATGCTTTCCATCTCTTCCATTCAGTTTGCATTTGACTATCATAGATACCCTTGTATTTGGACTGTGGTCATTCACAACTATTCAGTATTCATTAGTAGTATCTATCAAATTAAGCTCATGGGGATTATTTCTGTAGATTAATTTTTGTGTGTGTGAGAAACCTGATGTGATATTCACCAATTCAACTAGCTCCATTATTAATGCTATACTGAAATTCTTGACATATTTTCATATTCTTCATGTAGGCGAGTTTTCTGTAACAGAGTTGCTGAGAACTACTTTCCCTGAAATTTCAAAGATCTAATTTTAAATTGGCAAAAACCATATCATAGTTTGTTTTCATTATTGTAATCTAAGTGGTAGAACTGTACCTCATTTTTAACATCTCAACAATATTTTTTATTATCAGATTATTTTTAGATTTTCATTTTCTCCATGAATAGCCTGCACATATTTAGGATGTCTTGCCATCTTAAAAGATGGAACTGTATTTATTTTACTACTTCCATTTGCATTTGATCGTTGGCAAAGCATCAGCCATTGATGCCCACGGTTCAATCATATCTGCATTCATGGGTAAGAGGTATCCATGCTTCTTGATAAACTTGGCAAGCTTTATAAAAAAAGGATGCATGGGGTATCGTGGGTGGTTTGCAGAGATTTCACTGGTGCTTTCATCGCAGGGATCCCATGGTAATGCATGTTCTCCATTGTAGAAATAATTCATCTATGAAGTCGATGCAGCGGTCGGAGCCAAAGGCAGCAGCAACACGGGTGGCGAAGCTGCTCGTTGATGGCGTGTTAACGGTAGAGTGTTTTATTACTTCCCAGCAACAGCACCAGAAGATCTGCTTGTTGACCGTGACAACACACGTTCGTTGGGAGACCCAAAAGGAAGGTATGATGTAGTGCAGTAGCAGTTTTCCCTTGAAATATGACCAAGGTTTATCGAACCAGGAGGACACGGAGGTTCTTCAGAAGATTGTCAGCGGCGCAACTGACGTGGAACATGCACACAACACAAGCAAACTACTTTGCCCCAACGAAACAGAGAGGTTGTCAATCTCTCCAGCTTGCTGAAAACAAAGGATTAAACGTATTGTGCGGAAAACAGTAATGAGTGCAGAAAGTAACAGAGAACAAATGATTGCAGTTGGTGGTTTTATCAGTATGAGGAAATGGACCGGGGTCCACAGTTCACTAGTGGTGTCTCTCCATAAAAGATAACTAACATGTTGGGTAAACAAATTACAGCTGGGCAATTGACAAAAAATAAGCGCATGACAATGCAATATATGACAAGATGATTATTATGAGATTTAATTGGGCATTACAACAAAGTACATAGACTTGCTAGCCAACGCATCTATGCCTAAATAATCCACCTTCCGGTTAGCATCTGCACCCCTTCCGGTATTGAGTTGCAAACAACAGATTATTGTATGAAGTAAAGTGTGTAATGCAAACAATGCAAATGACACGTAGACACTAGTACAGAACGACACATCGGATACCCCTCTATGGAAACGGCACGAGTTAGGCGACGGAGAATCGCGCTTTCCGCGTGAGAAAACCCGCCGCTGGGCCGCGTCCCGTCCTTCATAGGCAACGGTCGCGAATTATTAACCGTTGCCGATATGTTGGCAACGGAGTTTCTTGTGACTCCGTGTGCGATAAGTTCTTCAATGGCATCGGACATTTGTATACAACCGTTGGCGAGGTTGCGTATATAAAATTCTTTTTTAGCACTATCTTGGATATTATAAAAGACTGTCGATTCGCCCTTGTTCCTCTGCTCCAGCTTGTTTTTACTCCGCACTCGTGTCCTCCATGGCCAAGTGCATGAGCTCGTCGGGGAGATCGAATACGTCCTCCTCCTGCGCCGCCGGGGCCAGGTCAGATCTGCCGCTTGTGAAGTGCGTTTGATGCCGCTGTCGGAACGCGATTCGTCGAGTGTCGCGTTCGGATCTGAACCCAGGCCGAATCTACTTCAAGTGTCCAAATCACAGGGTTAGTTCGACGCTTCGACCAGTTTTGATTGATTCTATTCTATGTGTGATGCTGATTTGCCTCTGGATTCGATTTACCATTTGGCAGGGGAGGGGCGAAGAGTATTCTGGGAGCTGTGATTATTTTTTTTGGATTGAAGATTATGTTGAGATGCTGCTTGCTAATGGCGTCAAAGTGGAAGCTGCAGAGCTGGAAAATGTAGCCTTGATAGTCAAGAAGGCGAACATGGAGATGAAGCCGCACACTGCAGCAGCTCTAGCTGGTTTGGCATGGAGCCCAACAAACACTTCGACTAAATCTGACCATGTGTTGTTGCTGTGCGCAAGGAGCGGCATAAAGGAACAGAAATAGCTCAGTTAAATGTATTTGTGAGCATTGCTAGAATGATTTTGTGTGTTTGTGTGCTGCTGTTAGGTGTGAACTTGTATGCAGCAGTGAAAATCAGTAGAATGTATTAGGTTCGTATGCAGCTATGCAAATCAGTACAATGTATAAGGTTCGTATGCACTTTGAAAATCAGTAGAATGTATTAGGTTCGTATGCAGCTATGCAAATCAGTACAATGTAATAGGTTCGTATGCACTTTGAAAATCAGTAAAATGTATTAGGTTCGTATGCAGCTCCGGAATCAATAGCACATAGTAGTTGTGAACTTGTATCCAATGGAGACGGTTATATAAAATGTCCGTTGCCAATTGGGCGCTTATAAATGTACTGCCGACAGAGCAAGCCATCAGTCCATTCTCACTCCCTCACTGTCTATGTTTCAACCCTAGCCGCCGCACACTGTAGCTTTTTGCTCTCCTCACTCTCTCATGGCTTCCTCTGCCGGCGCTTCTAGATCCCGCCATCGCAGCCGCGGCTCCAGCGGCCGCACCGATCTAGCTGCATCCTTTTGTGATGAGGCAAATCTGGAGGCGGTTGTGATGCAGAAGGTGTGGGATCGCGTCAGGCTGATCACCTGCGGTGATGCCCCGCGTCCTCTGGGCCACGCGGAGCTGAAACAGAGCATTCATCGGGTGGTGATGCAGCAGTTGTGGCGGATCCGCCGTCAACGGAGGCCGATCTGGAGGCGCCGTCCACGGTGGAGGAGGTGGCCGATGTGGAGGCGCCGTTCACGGAGGAGGAGGTGGCCGATCTGGAGGCACCGTCCGCGGTGGAGGAGGTGGCCGATCTGGAGGCGCCGTCCACGGAGAAGAAAATATGAGGTCTAAATCGCTCAGCTCATGAACTAGTTCATCAATTGGTTTTATATTAGATTGTTCATCAATTGTGCTGTCTCTATATGTCATATTCTGCAGCGGCATAGGCAAGATCTCATGAACTAGAGATGCTCTGTTTTGATATGTGATTGGTATTAGCAACTAATGAAATGTTCTATTGGTTTTATATTAGATTGTGAATTATTTCGGCCAATTGTGCCCTGTTTTGATTTGTGATTTGTATTAGCAACTCATGAAAGGTTCTATTGGTTTTGTATTAGATTGTGAATTATTTCGGTGACACTGTCCAAGATGGAGTGATTTGTATTAGCAACTCATGAAATGTTCTATTTGTTTTGTATTAGATTGTGAATTATTTCGGTGACACTGTCCAAGATGGAGCAAGCCTCAAAATGAAGAATTTGGCAAAATATATTTGCTACGGAGGCTTGCGATCTCGGTATGGTTTCATGTTTTTAGTTTCTCCATCTATCTTCAGGATGTGTAGCAATTATGCTGCATATGTGATTTGGAGAAGCATGAAACCACTACTTGGAGAGCGAGCTGAGGAAGAAGGAGAAGAGTGGAGGACTATAAACGGACAGTGAGCTGAGGAAGAAGGAGAAGTCTCGATATGTGTAATTGATCATCTTTTGATGCTATGTAATGGTTACAATTGTTATATACATTATGAATGGATTTGTTAGCATTGTTGTGCTTTTGCTGTTAGATTTTAAATGTCCAGTGGCAACTCTATTACAGCTCTAGGCTTACGAAGAAACCACAACGCAAACGAGTCGAAATAGAATCTCCGTTTCTGATGTTCCGATACATCGGAAACAGAGGTTTGGGCACAACCGTTGCCAAATGGAGACCACATCGGAAACGGTGTTTTACCTCCGTAACCGATGAGGGCCTTCACATCAGTCACGGAGGCGGGGACACGGACCCTTTTTTCCGTTTCCGATGGGGTTTTTGGCCCGTTTCCGATGTGTCGTTCTGTACTAGTGAGACAATGCATCATTGTTTTATCCCTAGTGGCAACAACACATCCACAACCTTAGTCGTTTTGTCATCTCGAGCCCAGATTACTGGAGGCATGAACCCACTATCTAGCATAAATACTCCCTCTTGGAGTTACAAGCATCTACTTGGCCAAAGCATCTACTAGCAACGGAGAGCATGCAAGATCATAAACAACATAAATAGATAGATTGATAAACAACTTGCTCATAGTATCAATATTCATCGGATCCCAGCAAACACAACATGTAGCATTACAATAAGATGATCTTGATCATGTTAGGCAGCTCACAAGATCTAAACATGGAGGTACAAGGTGGAGAGACAACCATCTAGCTACTGCTATGGACCCGTAGTCCAAGGATGAACTACTCACGCATCACTCCGGAGGCAGGCATGGCGGTGTAGAGGCCTCCGGTGAGGATCTCCCCTCCGGCAGGGTGCCGGGAAGAGCTTCAGAACCCTCCCGATCTAGGGTTGACGACGGCGGCGGGACGGAACTTTTCGTGGAATATGATCGGTGTTTTTAGGGTTTTCGGGACATCGGGAATATATAGGCGAAAGGGCGGCGTCGGAGGCAACCGAGGCGGCCACGCCAGGGCTGGGCGCGGCCCACCCCCTGCCGCGCCCTAGGGTGGCGTGGCTGCCTCGTGGCCCCACTCCGTCTCCCCTTCTGGCTTCTGGAGTCTTCCGATGAGATATTTGCACACGTTGATTTTCGTCCAATTCCGAGAATATTTTGCGACTAGCCTTTCTGAAGGAGAAAAACAGCAGAAAACAGGAACTGGCACTTCGGCATCTTGTTAATAGGTTAGTCCCAGAAAATGCATAAAAATGCTATGAAGTGTAAATAAAAGCATGGAAATCAAAAATTATAGATACGTTTGAGACGTATCAAGCATCCCCAAGCTTAGTTCCTGCTCGTCCTCGAGTAGGTAAACGATAAAAACAACATAATTTTTGAAGTGACATGCTACCAACATAATCTTGATCAAATAGTAATGCAAAGCACATGAACTGAATGAAGTGATCCAAGTCAATGGTCTATAGTTTGCTAACAAGTAAACAAGGAGTAAACAAAATGAATCATACAAGTGCAAACTTTCATGAATAATACTTTGGAGACAATGGAGCTATAAGAGTTTGCATAAAAGTTAGCTCACAAAGCAATAGATTCTAAATGAAAGTGTTTGACTAACACAAAGGAAGATTTAGTTTCAGCACTGGCTTCAACTTTAACATATTTATCTCATGGATATTGTCAAGGCAAAGTAATGCAATAAGTCAAACATATCATTATATAACAACTGTTGTACCAAAGTTGACACTAGTGTTTGCTTGTGGAGATAGAAAGAAGTAGGAAAACTGACTCAACAATAAAGTAAAAGAAAGGCCCTTCGCAGAGGGAAGCAGGATTAAATCATGTGCTAGAGCTTTTTAAGTTTTTGAAAGCATATAGAGAGTATAAAAATATATTTTGAGAGGTGTGTGTTAGTGGTCAACGAATCAGTAAATAGACAATACTTTAAGTCACAAGTTAACCAGACCTTACAAGAGCGGCTCCCATGAAGGACGTTATTTCTACCAGCGGGTAGATCATCCCTCGTTCTCTTTTGTTTACACACTTATGAACATTGCTTGACTGATTTCTCAGGGGCAAAAAGATGTGAAGAGAATTAATGGTTAAAGTTGTAATTAATTGGGACTGGGCACCCCGTTGCCAGCTCTTTTTGCAAAATTATTGGATAAGCGGATGTATATGCCACTAGTCCAGGTGTAAAGTCTGATCAACAAGTGAAATAAAGACCATCTACCACATCCTCATGAGCTTGTAAACAGTGACACAAAAAGGAGTTGTAACAGTTTTGAATATTTTAAAGGTAGCACATGAAAAATTTACTTGGAATGGCAGGAAAATACCACATAATAGGTAGTTATGGTGGACACAGATGGCATGGATTTTGGCTCAAGGGTTTTGGATGCACAAGCAGCATTCCCGCTTAGTACAGAGTTTAGGCTAGCAAGGTTATTTAAGCAAACACAGACTGTCAACCGGTACAGCAAGAACTCATATAAAAAACATGCTTGAAAAATTACAAGACTCCACATTGTCTTCCTTGTTAACCAAAACCTTTCACTAGAAAATATCTAGACTTTGGAACTACCAATGATACAAATCAAATATCAACAAGCTTTACAGTAGTTCTTCACTAATAGCCTTTACTTACATGATGCACAAGTCTAAACATTACTTACTTGGTAACTCAAAACAATTGACAAGTATCAAATTACTCAAGACAGTGATCTACAAGACTTATGTAAGCATTTTATACCACTACCACATGCATAGCATTTTCTGTTCCAACCAAACACCAATCAACTTATTTGAACAACTCTCCAAACAAATATAAGTGAAGCAAGAGAGTACTTTCTTCAAAAGAAACTAATAGCTCTGACAAGAGATATATGAAAACAGAGAGCTAGAAGCTTTAGCAGTAGCTAGACAAGAATACTCAACAAATATAAGTGAAGAACAAGAGTATTCCAATGAAAAAGCGGAGCGTGTCTCTCTCCCAAACAAGAGTGCTAGGATCCAACAAGTATAGAGCAGCAAACAAAACAAAAACAAACTGAAAACAAAAGCACACTGACGCTCCAAGAAAAGTACATATAATGTGAAGAAATAAAAATATAGTCTCACTAGAGATGACCTGATAGTTTGTTGATGAAGAAGGGGATGCCGGCATCCCCAAGCTTAGACGCTTGAGTCTTCTTGAATATATTGGGGAGATCCATGGGAGCTTCCCCAAGCTTAAGCTTTTCACTCTTCTTGATCTTATAATATCATCCTCCTCTCTTAACACTTGAAAACTTCCTTCACACCAAAACTCAACATTTTTCTCATTAGCGGGTTAGTGCATCAAAACAAATAATCTCACTTGATTCTGTAAGGACACAAATTCATAAGCAATCATTTTCAAACATTAGCTACTGTTACTAGGCTTAAGTGATGCTCTTTCACCTTAAAAGAAACCACTCAACACTTGTAAAAGATAGAATGCAAAACAAAGACAGAATCTGTCAAAACCAGAACAGTCCGTAAAGATGATTTTTTTCGGGACACTTACGTCGCTCAAATCGAAAAACTTTAGTCGTACGAAAGTTGCGTACATATCTCAGGAACACGCACAAAAATTGGCAGATTTTTTCAAATTTTCTGATTTTCTACGGCGAGAAACGGTGACGTTCCAGAAATCTGTTCCTGTGCAGTAATCCAAATATAGGTACCATCTTGTCATAAGAGACTTTTCTTGGCACAACAAAACAGCAAATAAAAGATACAAAGGAGTTTTACAGAAGTAAACATGCTCCTTGACTCAAAAAAAAAATAACAGAAAGTAAAAACAATGGGTTGCCTCCCATAAGCGCTTCTCTTTAATGCCTTTTAGCTAGGCATGAAACATGAATCAAGTATTGTCAAGACCAAAAACATCAACATTATAACTTGCCCTAACAATAGTATCAAAAGGGTGTTTCATCCTTCTTCTAGGGAAGTGTTCCATACCTTTCCTGAGTGGGAATTGAAATTTTATATTCCCCTCTTTCATATCAATAACAGCACCAACAGTTCTAAGAAAAGGTCTTCCCAACACAATAGGACAAGAAGGATTGCATTCAATATCCAAAACCACAAAATCAACAGGGACAAGGTTATTGTTAACCATAATAAGAACATTATCAACTCTCCCCAAAGGTTTCTTCATAGAAGAATCAGCAAAGTGAACATCCAAATAACATTTTTCCAAAGGTGCAAGATCAAGGATATCATAAAGCTTTTTAGGCATAACAGAAATACTAGCACCAAGATCACACAAAGCATTGCAATCAAAATCATTCACTTTCATTTTAATGATGGGCTCCCAACCATCATCTAACTTCCTAGGGATAGAAGCTTCACGTTTTAATTTCTCTTCCCTAGCATGCATGAGAGCATTGATGATATGTTTAGTAAAAGCCATATTTATTTCACTAGCCTTAGGACTCTTAGCTAGCTTTTGCAAGAACATAATGACTTCAGTTATATTACAACCATCAAAATCAAAATTATTATCATCAAAGGTAATGGAACCATTATCTCCTACACTCCTAAAAATTTCAGCACTTTTATCAGGAGCAATTTTAGTGCTATCAGGCAGTTTAAAGCTTTTTGCAGCAGAAGTGGAGACATTTCCAACACCAATTATCTTTCCATTAACAGTAGGAGGTTTACTAGCACTTGAGGTATCAACATTTTCAGTAGTAAAAATAGTGCAAACTCTAGCCACACTATTCTGTTTAGCAATTTCAGCTTCTTTTTCCTCTCTTTCCCATCTATCATGCAACTCAGCTAGCATTCTTATATTGTTATCAATTTTAACTTGTATAGCATTGAGAGTTTTGCTCTCTTTAACATCATGAGGCAGCACCTTTATTTTTAAGAAATCAACATCATGAACAAGACTATCAACCTTAGCAGCAAGAATATCAATTTTTCCTAGCTTTTCCTCAACAGTTTTATTGAAAGTAGTTTGTGTGCTAATAAAATCCTTAAGCATAACTTCAAGATCAGAGGGCACACTCTTATTGTTGTTGTAGGAATTACCATAAGAATTACCATAAGCATTGCTACCATTAGAAGGATATGGCCTATAGTTGCTATTACCAAAATTATTCCTGTAGGCATTGTTGTTGAAGTTATTATTTTTAATGAAGTTCACATCAACATTCCCTTCTTGTGCAACCAATGAAGCTAAAGGAACATTATTTGGATCAATAGTAGCATGACCATTCGAAAGCATAGACATAATGGCATCAACCTTATCATTCAAAGAGGAGATCTCCTCAACAGAATTTACCTTCTTACCTGTTGGAGTTCTTTCGGTGTGCCATTCAGAATAGTTTACCATCATATCATCAAGAAGCTTTGTTGCAGCACCCAAAGTGATGGACATAAAGGTCCCTCCAGCAGCTGAATCCAATAAATTCCTTGAAGAAAAATTCAATCCTGCATAAAAGGTTTGAATAATCATCCAAGTAGTCAGTCCATGAGTGGGACAATTCTTAACCAATGATTTCATTCTTTCCCAAGCTTGGGCAACATGCTCATTATCAAATTGCTTAAAGTTCATAATGCCACTTCTCAAAGATATGATTTTAGCAGGAGGATAATATTTTCCAATGAAAGCATCTTTACACTTAGTCCAAGAATCAATACTATTTCTAGGCAAAGATAGCAACCATTCTTTAGCTCTTCCTCTCAAGGAGAAAGGAAATAATTTCAGTTTAATAATATCACCCTCTACCTCTTTATACTTTTGCATATCACATAGCTCAACAAAATTATTAAGGTGAGCAGCAGCATCATCAGTACTAACACCAGAAAATTGCTCTTTCATAACAAGATTTAACAGTGCAGGTTTAATTTCATAGAACTCTGCTGTGGTAGCAGGAGGAGCAATAGTTGTTTGTGCTAGTGAAGTCACACAACTTAGTGTTTTCAGGATTACTCATTTTAGCAAAATTAAAACAGAACAAGAAAATAACAAACCGAAATAAACTAAATGCAGGATTTTTTTTTTGTGTTTTTGGGTTTTAACAGCAAACAAGATAAAATAAAATAAACTAAGCAAGACAAAAACAAAGTAATGAGATTGGAAGTGTGAGACTCCCCTATCTGGAGATTCCAGTGTCCCCGGCAACGGCGCCAGAAAAATGTCTTGATGGCGTGTTAACGGTAGAGTGTTTTATTACTTCCCAGCAACAGCACCAGAAGATCTGCTTGTTGACCGTGACAACACACGTTCGTTGGGAGACCCCAAGAGGAAGGTATGATGTAGTGCAGCAGCAGTTTTCCCTTGAAATATGACCAAGGTTTATCGAACCAGGAGGACACGGAGGTTCTTCAGAAGGTTGTCAGCGGCGCAACTGACGTGGAACCTGCACACAACACAAGCAAACTACTTTGCCCCAACGAAACAGAGAGGTTGTCAATCTCTCCGGCTTGCTGAAAACAAAGGATTAAACGTATTGTGTGGAAAACAGTAATGAGTGCAGAAAGTAACAGAGAACAAATGATTGCAGTTGGTGGTTTTATCAGTATGAGGAAATGGACCGGGGTCCACAGTTCACTAGTGGTGTCTCTCCATAAAAGATAACTAACATGTTGGGTAAACAAATTACAGCTGGGCAATTGACAAATAATGAGCGCATGACAATGCAATATATGACAAGATGATTATTATGAGATTTAATTGGGCATTACAACAAAGTACATAGACTTGCTATCCAACGCATCTATGCCTAAATAATCCACCTTCCGGTTAGCATCCGCACCCCTTCCGGTATTGAGTTGCAAACAACAGATTATTGCATGAAGTAAAGTGTGTAATGTAAACAATGCAAATGACACGTAGACAATGCATCATTGTTTTATCCCTAGTGGCAACAGCACATCCACAACCTTAGTCGTTTCTGTCATCTCGAGCCCAGATTACTGGAGGCATGAACCCACTATCTAGCATAAATACTCCCTCTTGGAGTTACAAGCATCTACTTGGCCAAAGCATCTACTAGCAACGGAGAGCATGCAAGATCATAAACAACATAAATAGATAGATTGATAAACAACTTGCTCATAGTATCAATATTCATCGGATCCCAGCAAACACAACATGTAGCATTACAATAAGATGATCTTGATCATGTTAGGCAGCTCACAAGATCTAAACATGGAGGTACAAGGTGGAGAGACAACCATCTAGCTACTGCTATGGACCCGTAGTCCAAGGATGAACTACTCACGCATCACTCCGGAGGCAGGCATGGCGGTGTAGAGGCCTCCGGTGAGGATCTCCCCTCCGGCAGGGTGCCGGGAAGAGCTTCAGAACCCTCCCGATCTAGGGTTGACGACGGCGGCGGCGACGGAACTTTTCGTGGAATATGATCGGTGTTTTTTGGGTTTTCGGGACATCGGGAATAATAGGCGAAAGGGCGGCGTCGGGAGGCAACCGAGGCGGCCACGCCAGGGCTGGGCGCGGGCCCACCCCCTGCCGCGCCCTAGGGTGGCGTGGCTGCCTCGTGGCCCCACTCCGTCTCCCCTTCTGGCTTCTGGAGTCTTCCGATGAGATATTTGCACACGTTGATTTTCGTCCAATTCCGAGAATATTTTGCGACTAGCCTTTGAAGGAGAAAAACAGCAGAAAACAGAACTGACACTTCGGCATCTTGTTAATAGGTTAGTCCCAGAAAATGCATAAAAATGCTATGAAGTGTAAATAAAACATGTAGCAATTGGTGTAATAACAGCATGGAATATCAAAAATTATAGATACGTTTGAGACGTATCACTCGTCATCTCTGAACTTTGATGAATTTCCCAATGTATTGGCATGAATGCCCCTTTGTCGTATGCTTGTCCTCTCATTATAGCTTATTAGAAATATTTTTATTACGTCTTACTGGGCGCAGGGCTATTGGTACCAATCGGACTGATTGGTGTCAATGAGTTCTGTATGACATTTCGTGGACTTCATGGTATTCTGAAGAGAGGTTATACAACTCACAGTCCTTGTTGGGGTTCTTGTTGGGGTCCCTATATACATGTATCTTCCTATACTGCTATTTTGAAAGAAACAGTTAATAATACTGAAATGGTTGTGAACCTACATACCATGTGTATGCAGGATAAGCTTCAATAGGAGAACAAACATGGTTCTACTCTTTTATCATAATCTGAATGTTTACTTTGTGTTCTCATGTGTTATCATGAATGAATCGGTAAGCTATGCCTGCAAGCAGCATGGATATATTTACCAGAAATTATTTTGCACTACTTGTCCGTGGTACTATTCATAGAAAAAAGATCCCCGTGTGACAATGAGTCAAATTTGGTAAGGAAAATAAATAGCATGGTAGATGCATCTTGTGTAAAAAAATTTAAAATTCTTTTGTACTCTTTAGATTGTGTTTTATGCATTTTGAACCTTGGTTTTTCTGTTAGGTAACATGAAAGCAAGCTTTGCCCTCCATGTTTTTCGAGAATCCTCAGGCGTATGTGTATTAACCTTAAACGAGAGAAGAACCACACCGACGCCACTTTGGGCGACCGGTGACTATAAGACTCAATTAATGTTTCTCAAAAACCCACATCTACTGGTTGCCCACACAACCCATTTCTTAGCGATGATGTCAATGATCTTGTGGAGCGCCGTGGAGGCCCTGTCAAACAACCTGACATTTCGTTCGAGCCATAGAGATCCAAGAGTGAGCAGAACAAGGGAGTTCGCCGATTTCTGATCCTTTGCCCTCCATGTTGGTCGCAGTTAAGCGACCATTCTAGATAAAGGCAAGACATTTTTGGTGATATAATCAGACTTCACCCATATAGAGACAATATTGGGAAAATAAAAGATAATAGTTAATCAATCTCCATTTTTATTTATTCTCTCCGTAGCAACGCACAGGCATTCAACTAGTGTATGATAGTACCAGACAGTCAGACACATACATATCTTGCAGTTGCAGATCATATGTGCGTGCAGTTTTTGTGTGGACGCACACACTGGATGTGATCGAGTAGTCCGCTATCATTCATCGCGATGCAACTTGGCGATCGGTCGAGGATGGAAAGAAATAATATCAATGTTGTCGCCTTGAGATGGAGGCATGTGCACAGAGAGGGAGGTTCTGAACTTCTGATGCCCGACTTAACAAAATTAGCTAGCTACTCCCTCCGTTTTTTAATATAAGATGTTTTAGGTGGTACACATGTTGTCTACATGCACACTAAAATGATTGAACATGCACACAAAAATGTACATGTGGACAAAAACTAAAACATCTTATATTAAAAAACGGAGGGAGTAGCAGCTAGGATGATCCACAAAACTTTGGAGGTTATAGGATGCATCCAGGTTGTGGGCCTGACGTTACCTTAACGATTAAAATACTGCAGCGCAGGATGCAGGTCACTCATAGCTCACAAGGTGTTTACCTTAGCGGGCCTGCCAATAATCTCAGCCCCAAATTCTGCGCCGACAAGTCGCAGGCTTGGTGCCTGGACCTGAAAGTCGCCACGATAGACGGCGGCTCCGTGCGCGAGCACTATATCCCGCTCATTGCGAGCTGGTGCACGGACTCGCCCACACACAAGCCTTCGTCACGGGCAGGCCCATTTCGGATTTTGTTTTTGTTTTTGTTTTTCTTCTTCATTTCTTCTGTTTCTTTTATTTCTGTTTTTTCGGGCACCACATTAAAATTTATAAAAAAATCCGAACATAAATATGAAATACTTTTTAAAAATCTGAAAATTTTCAAAATTAAATTGAATATATATTTCAAAAATCTAAAATTTTGAAATTTGATCATTTTAAAATCTGAACATTTTTTAATCTGCACATTTTTGAAAAATCTAAAATTTTCAAATCTGTACATTTTTTTTATCGTGAACAATTTTTATGAACCACATTTAATGGTAGGTGAGCACTTTTAAAATTTCAAAAAATATCAAGCATTATCCAGGAAACTGAAAATCAATAATACATAAGAAAAAATAGAAAGAAAAATATAGTCCCGGGCGCATTGGTTCTTTGACGCTAGCTGCACTGCTTTCCCGCTTTACGACGCATCACGACACCACATAATCCCGGGGTAATTTTTCCTATGGAATGCCTTTGGATCACAGGATTTGCACCATCAAATTCCAAAGGAATCTATTCCTATGCCCACCATTCCATAGGAATCTCAACATGAGCTCAAACATCTTTTTATTTTTACTTTGAGTAGTCCAATGCACTCACACTCTATCTCTATCTACTCTCTCTCTCCTCAATCCTGCAAAATTCCTGTGTTTGTTTCCTATGCACATCCAAATGCATCTCTTACAAATTCCTGTGTTTTGAAATCCTGTAAGAATTAAAGTGCATGACATCCTAATCATTTGTTTTTCCTGTTTCTACGTTTTGAAAATCCTGCAATCTAAACAGGCCCTAAATAGTTTTGCTTAAAAGCCGGATGAGCTATTAGTTCACACAAGGGACCATTTTTGGCAAAACGAAATTGGTAATAGGACGACGACGTGCCAGGAGAAAACCGGAATTTGTTTCCCTTTCCATGATTCTCGTGCGCAAGAAAACAACATGCTAGAACATTCGACCGAGCCGATACTACTGCAGTGAGTCGCCAACACCAAGCTTAGACTGAACTCCTGCATCATCTCAACAGGAACGAGGAAACTCAGAGCATCTCCAGTCGCGGCGCCCAAAGGCCGTCCGGACGTGCCATTTGGGCGCTGTCCGTAAGGGTGGGCGTTCGGTCTTTCGGTTAGTTCGATTCGGTCTTTTCGGTCTTTAACAATTTCGGTCATCTAGAAAATGATACCCGTAATAAATTCAGTCTTTCCGGTTTTCTATTATTCGGTCTTCGGTCTATTCGGTTCGGTCTTCGGTCATGACCAAATAGACCAAAATCTAGTGCGCAAGAAGCGGAATCGACGCCCGGTACTAGGAAAGCGGAAAGAGATCGACTAGGTCTCTCACGCACGGGAGAATCTACATTACACCGGGCTTGTATGCTCACTTGTTGCGTATAGAGACTAGATGGTACGCTTGGTTCAGTAGCCTGTCCGGACAAGGTGCGCCATTTGGGCGTCCGCGTTCCCCACTCGCGGCGCCCAAAGGGGCGCCCCAAAAGGTTTTTTTACATGAATTTTAATATTTTGTGAAAGGAAAAATCAAACATACATAAATATGTAATAGTTCAAATACAATATTTAATAGTTCAAATATATAAAATAAAGTTCAAACGTCTTCCTCTTCCTCCTCTGCCGCTGCCATGCCCTGGCGTGACCACAAATGCTCCGCTAGATCAGTTTGGAGTGCATTATGAGTATTTTCTTCACGAATTTCCAAATGCATTGAGATATAATCTGCGAAATCTGCCGGCACGTTGTGATCAACCTGTGCATTAGGACCCTCAAAGTCATATGGCATATGATCATGCACTGGATTATAGCGCTCACTCACGATGATCATGTTGTGCAGGATGACACAACAATTCATCACCTCCCACATTTGCTCATTCGACCATGTCAGAGCAGGATACCGAACGATAGCAAACCTTTGCTGCAGCACTCCAAATGCCCGCTCGACATCCTTCCTGGCGCTCTCTTGTTCAGCGGCAAAATGACAAGCTTTGTTCCCGCGAGGGTTGGGGACGCTCTTCACAAATGTTGCCCACTTTGGATAGATGCCATCGGCTAGGTAGTACCCTTTGTTGTACTCGTGGCCATTGACCACATAGTTGACAGGTGGGGCATGGCCTTCAACTAGCTTCGCGAACACAGGAGAGCGCTGCAACACATTGATATCGTTGTGTGATCCTGCCATGCCGAAGAATGCGTGCCAAATCCATAGTTCATGATCGGCCACAGCTTCAAGAACCACACTGCAATATCCTTTGTGGCCTCATTTGTACAATCCTTGTCAACCAAATGGACAGTTCTTCCAGCTCCAATGCATGCAGTCTATGCTTCCAAGCATTCCAGGAAATCCTCTAGCTGCATTCTGTTCCAGGATTCGAGATGTTTCTTCTTCATTTGGTCCTCTCAAATAGTTTGGGCCAAACACACCAATCACCGCCCTGCAGAACCTGTACATCGACTTGATGATTGTGGACTCTGACATCCGTAGGTAGTCATCTACAGAATCAGCAGGTGTTGCATATGCAAGCATTCTCATGGCTGCAGTGCACTTCTGGATTGACGAGAAACCAACAGTTCCCACGGCGTCCTTCTTCAACTTGAACCATGGATCATACGCCCTCACAGCTTGCACGATCTGGTTGAACAATCCACGGTTCATCCGAAAGCGTCGACGGAAATCCTTGGCGGCGGCGACAGGAACTTCGGCAAAGTAGTCCGAGACTAACATGCAATGGCCTTCCATTCTCTGCCTCGGCTTGCTCTTCTTCCTTCCGAACGACGAGCCCCCCCGTTTTGGGGCGGCATTGGCTTCCTCGTCGGCTTGAAGTTGGAGAAGACAACTGAGAATTGCTATATTCTCATCTTCCTCCGCGGCGATGGCGTCTTCTTCTTCCAACAGCATCGCGGCCATCATCTCGTCGTCGCTATCCATCTGCAATACAACGCGGCCACTGATCAACGACCGGTCGCCGGCTATTGGGGCGACGATGAAAGACAGGGATAAAATCAGGCGAACCTTCCGCCGAACACCTTGCAGGCAGGGCGGGTCGCGGAGAGACCGCCGGGGACGGTTGTATCGAATACAGCGGCGGAGAGATCGCCGGTGCCCGGAACCGAAGGCCGTCGAGGAGAGGAAGCAAACGGCGGCGCCGGCGTCCAGGTTTGGGTGGAGCGGAGCCGGCGGCGGGGGGCGGCGGGGGCGACTGGGGCGACGAGGCAAATTGGGGCGACTGGGGCGACGATGAAAGACGGGGATAAAATCAGGCGACAAAACGACGAGACATAGTCCGTGTCTCACTGCCAGGCGTGGCCCGCGCGTCGGGAGCCGACGTGGCGTCGCGTTTCCTTCCGTCCGGGGCCGCCCCAAGCCTCCCCAAGTTGAGGGCGTGGGCTGGGCGTGCCGGACACAAAACTGGGCCGCGCCGGACAGAATTCGCGTTTGGGCGCCGCGAGTGGGCGCGATTTTGTGTCCGGCACGCCCCAAACGGCTTTGGGCGGCCGTTTGGGCGCCCCGACTGGAGATGCTCTCAGTCTGATGGGAAAAGGTCTCCATAAATCCTGGACGACAGTCCGTCTAATGTACGCACAATCTCCAACAAGCTATAAGCAACCGACAGAGGCAACACCATTTGAATGGTGTACCCGATGGTCGATCCGGCCACTCGCTGCCGGCACTGTAGTGTACTCCACTCCACTCCGGCGTGCCCCGAAACGCAGAACCTACGCAACCGCGCAGACGGTCAACTGCAAACTCATCAGCTCGATCCCCGGCCTCGGCCACGCACGCACGCACGCACCCAGGGCATATTTTTTATACAAGAAATGCTCCTTTGCGAGAAAATTCGTCCCTAATAGGGTTCAAACTCAGGATGTTGGGCTGGCACACTGCAGACCCAACCACTGGGCCTCTGCCGGTTCTCACTACCCGGATGGATAGATACATACAGAGGGCACCGATGCAGCGCGGACGTTGTGCATCTGGGAGCATGTGCTCCCGGTTTTTTCGAAAAAAAATTGAAAATTGAAAACTTGTCAAAAAATTCCGAAAAAATTCATGCACGTACCTGAGCACGTCACGCACCATCGTGTCAAATTTGGCGACGAAACGACATCGCAGCCGCCCTGTGCAAAAATGACAAATCACTTGCTCCTGGGTGCACCTGTGAGTTTCCGCACCGATGCACCGATGCAACTATGCAAGCAATGGTACCTGCACAAACAGTATCAGGATGCGTTCTCCATGCAGTGACCCATGCTGCTGCTTGCTGGACGGCTTGGCCAGGAGGATCAGACCAGCTGCAAGATGACAAGCAGCGTACGTACGCATGCCCTGCAGGTTATATCATTTTATAGACAAGTTACTTTCAAGAGGGAGGTCACTCCCCTGTTCCTTGCAAGCATGCTTTTGGCCATATGGAAAACTGCCAATCGATGGGGATTAGTACATATGTATGATCCCTGTGTTGACCGCATTTTCAAATTCCGGTGCAGCAAGCAACCTATGTGTTCTTGTTTTATCGTTGGGATACGAAGAGGAGATGGCGATGATCTTGTGATCTGACCTCGATACCGCGCACACTTCCTACGACAAAGATTAACAAACTAAGAGCAACCGTGAACGCAAGTTAACGATGATGTGTATTTTATACTACTTGCCTCTGGACTAGAAGCCTGGCTGCAGAAGATTCCACACTGGCAAAGTAGTGGCAAGAGAAAGCGACGCCAGGCGCATGTGCAAGCCCTGCATCTCCGCATTGAGCGTATCACCTCCTGCTTTGAATCGCTGGTTCCAACTAACACCCGTTTAAACTGTTGTTAATTACTACTACTGCTATGAGGCACTACAGGCTTAATAAAGTTCTCCTGTAGCAGTAAACCTAATTACTTAGAAGAATTTATACTCCGTTTCTCAGTGAAGACAGCAGAGGCAGTTCTAAAATCTAAACGCACCACCAGTTTCGTCTGCGTTTACTTCTTTTCTCTTTGTATCTCTATCTCTTACCTGCCTTCAGAAAGTCGATTCAGGGTCTACTACACTTTATTCAGTTTACAACGATGGCGGCTATATGAAACATACGGAAACGAGAAATCGACGACTCCAATCAAGCACTAAACGAACTAATGCATCTTAAACTCATCAAGTTGTTAGATAGTATATCTTCTCACGTAGGTCCAGGCTAAAAGCGACGGCGACGAACCGTGGAATGATCGAGGTTCAGGCCTCCGGTCCAAGCAACTTCGTTGTCAGGGCTCGGGATAATCTTTGCCAACTTGACATTTAGTACGAGCAAAACACACGTTGACCTAATCTTTGCCAACTTTCCGTTTGGTTCTTTTAGCCATGCGGAGATCTTATCATCTCCAAGTACACCTGTGTCTAATGCTGAGACCAAGACACCCACTACCAAGCTTGATACCGTGGTGGCGGCACAACCCTCGTTTCGTTTTGGGTCCTTCGATTTTCCTTCTCATGATCCACAGAGGCTCACTGTTCGTACTTCTGGTTCAGTACCACGAAGATTGTGGAGTGATAGGGTTGAGGAGGATGAAGAAGATCTGCCATCCCCTCTGGCGGCTTCAGCTCCTCCTCAACAGCGGAGGCCGTCAGGGCCCCAGAAGAATATGTCAGCACAGTCGGAAGTGATAGGCGAGGGTTCTAGGACCTCCCCAACAAGGGCCGACATGCAGGAGTTTGTGGCCAAGGTAGCTCGTCAATTTTCGGCTGAAGGTGGTATTGCGGTCACCCCTCCCTCGTCCCAAAACTCACCTGTCAAGAGGGCATCGCTGTCTCCTGCTTCTGCAAAACGAGTGCAGATCACGGGTGCAAATGCAGCTGCCACACCAGACTTGCACACTAATGGGACAATCGGGGGATCTTTTTTATCACCTAGCAAGGGGACAGGAGTGTTCCTAGGAGGGAGATACTCGCAGGAGGAGATCATTGCGTATGGTGGTATTCCGGAGGCTTGTGCAAAGGACGTGCGCTCAAGTGCGCGGGTGCGAGCTCAAGCCAATGCGGATGACACTCAGATGACCAGGGCCCAAAAGAGGGCTCAGGAACGTGACGATCTCGATCTGCCAGGTACATCATCATCTATATCCAAATTTACTATTGCCTCTTTTTCAGATGATGTTGTAGTTCATAGAGCTAAAAAGTTAGGGGTTTCTTTGGAGTGTTCTCCTAGTCAGGTGAATAAATCCGTAGCTAACTTGAAAGAAACAGATTTGAACCGAACACTTATAATAATAAAAAGAAATGAGGAGGAAGAGAAACAAAAGGAAACTTCACTTGGTACGCAAGTTATTGATGAAGCTTTAGATTTGAGTAGTGACCTTGCTAATAAAGAATTGTCGGACTGTGAAGGTCACGAGGACCTGGTCTCACCGATAATAAAGAAAAAGAGAGTATATATTAAAAAGAAGTACGACTCCTCTACTGTACGGCGTAGTATTCGTTTAAATTTAAAATCGAAACAATGGTGAAAGGAAGTTTTTGGAACAGTGGGGTTTCAGAGATACGGCGAAACATATGGTTGTTTCGGAAACTATTCGCGATTTCAAGCTCGACTTTTTTGCGGTTTTAGAAACCGGGAGAGACAATTTTACAGCACCTTTTCTTCGGAATCTTGCAGGAGATCTCGATTACGTTTGGTACTGTCTACCTCCACAAGGGAGGTCAGGGGGTATTCTAGTGGGTTTCAACATGCAAACTATAGAAGTTAGAAAAATTTCGGCAGGAGATAGATGTGTAAAGTTTCACTTGGTATCTAAATTTGATAAATTTGAATGGGTAATGGTAGCTGTTTATGGTGCGGCTCAAGATGCTCAAAAAGGAGAATTTTTAGCTGAGTTGGTGCGTATCTGTGAAGTCGAAACTTTACCAATTATGGTAGGAGGAGATTTCAATATCATTAGGGGACAAAGTGAAAAGAACAATGATAACTTTAATGACAGATGGCCTTTTATTTTCAATGCAGTCATAGAAAGTTTAGACCTAAGGGAAATTGATCTCTCGGGTAGACAATTTACTTGGGCAAACCGTAGACCGAATCCAACCTATGAAAAATTAGATAGAATTTTAGCTAGTGTGTCGTGGGAACAGAAGTTTCCTTTGGTCACGGTTAGAGCCTTAACCAGGGCGGGTTCTGATCACACACCACTACTTATGGACTCAGGAGAACAAGCTCACCTGGGCAATAAAGCACATTTTTCTTTTGAATTATCGTGGTTTAAAAAGGATGGATTCATCGAGTTGGTAGCCAAAGAGTGGACATCAATCTCGTGTGGCAATACTCCTATGGAGGTGTGGCAAAACAAGATTCGCCATCTCCGGTCTTTTCTTCGAGGTTGGGCTAAAAATATTAGTGGAGTTTATAAGAAAGAGAAGCAAAGGCTCCTCAACCTTATTGATTCTCTTGATATCAAAGCTGAGACTACACCTTTAGATTCTACCGAGAGACAAGCTCTTGGAGAAGCAAACCAAAAGTTAGCTACTTTGAGGAGAGATGAAGAAGCTAAATGGGCACAGCGTGCCAAAGTTAAGCACATTCAGGAAGGTGGGGATAATGCAAAATATTTTCACCTGATCGCAAATGGGAAACATAGACGGAAACGTATCTTCCAACTTGAACAAGACGAAGGAACAATTGTAGGGCAGGAGAATATCAAGAACTACATTACAAACTTCTACAAACACTTGTTTGGAAATTCGGCCACTCACTCTGTCTCATTAGTGGAGACTGAAACGGCCGATATCCCGCAAATTTCAACGGAGGAAAACGTGCTACTTACATCCGACTTCACAGAGAAGGAGGTGTATGATGCAATTATGCAGATGGAAAAAAACAAAGCACCAGGACCGGATGGTTTCCCGGCTGAGTTCTATCAAAAACTATGGGAAACAATAAAGAAAGATTTGATGAATCTGTTTAAAGCTTTTCAACGGGGGAGTTACCGCTTTTTCAACTGAACTATGGCAACATTATTCTCCTACCGAAAAAAGACAATGCTGTTCAAATTCAACAATACTGTCCAATATGCCTCTTAAATGTTAGTTTTAAGATTTTCACCAAGGTGGGAACAAATAGAATTTCGGAGGTCGCGCAAAAGGTGATTAGACCAACTCAAACAACTTTCATGCCCGGTAGACATATTCTAGAAGGAGTTCTAATACTTCATGAGACCATCCACGAGCTTCATAGGAAGAAGATGGACGGGGTTTTATTAAAAATCGACTTTGAAAAAGCTTATGATAAAGTACAATGGCCTTTTCTGCAACAAGTGCTGCGTATGAAAGGCTTTGATCCTAAGTGGTGTAAATGGATAGAACATTTTGTTAGCAAAGGAAGTGTGGGCATCAAAGTAAATGATGATCTAGGTCATTATTTTCAAACTCAAAAAGGCTTAAGGCAGGGTGACCCTTTATCACCGATTCTTTTTAATATTGTAGCTGATATGCTTGCTATAATGATAGCAAGAGCCAAGGAAGATGGTCAGGTTGATGGTCTTATACCTCATTTAGTAGATGGGGGGATATCAATACTGCAGTACGCTGATGACACTATTCTTTTTATGGAGCATGATATGGAAAAAGCACTTAATATGAAGCTCATTCTATGCATTTTTGAACAGCTTTCGGGTTAAAGATTAACTTCCACAAAAGTGAAATTTTCTGTTTTGGCAAAGCAAAGGAAGTAGAACATCAATATAGAACTCTTTTTGGGTGCGAATCAGGGTCTTATCCATTTAGATATCTGGGAATCCCAATTCACTACCGAAAATTGACAAATGCCGAATGGAAGGCCATTGAGGACAGGTTTGAGAAGAAGTTGGCAAGCTGGGCTGGCAAATTATTATCTTACGGAGACCCATTAATTTTGATAAATTCGGTCCTAACAAGCCTCCCTATGTTCATGTTATCTTTCTTTGAAATACCCAAAGGGGTACGAAAAAGATTGGATTTTTTTAGGTCACGCTTTTTCTGGCAAAGTGATGGCCACAAGCGGAAATATAGACTAACAAGATGGAATATCATGTGTAGACCAAAAGACCAAGGAGGGCTGGGGATTGAGGTTTTAGAAATCAAAAATAAATGCTTACTAAGCAAATGGCTTTTCAAAATCTTGTCCGAAGATGGTGGGGTATGGCAACAACTGATTCAAAATAAATACTTACATTCAAAATCATTATCGCAAATTCAGAGTAAACCATCCGACTCCCCATTCTGGAAGGGGATAATGAAGGTAAAGGATGAGTTTTTTGATAGGGGCTCTTTTACCGTAGGAAATGGTGAGAAGACCCGGTTCTGGGAGGATACTTGGCTGGGGGACAAGCCCCTTGCTAGTCAATATCCCTCCCTTTATAATATCGTTCATCGAAAACAAGTTTCGGTGGCTGATGTGATGTCCCAAGCGCCCCCACCAAACCTAGGTTTCAGGAGGACACCTACGGGAAATAAGTGGACAAGATGGTTACACTTAGTAAACCGACTAATGCAGGTTCACCTTACAAATCAACAAGACGTTTTAAAGTGGAACCTAACCAAAACCGGCATGTTTACAGTCAAATCCTTGTACCTTGATTTCATGAGTGATCATACAAGGTTTCTCCGTAAATATTTATGGAAGATGAAAGTACCTCTAAAAATAAAGATTTTTATGTGGTTCTTACACCGAAAAGTGATCCTCACAAAAGATAATTTAGCCAAACGGAATTGGAATGGATGTAAAAAATGTTGTTTTTGTGACCAAGATGAAACAATTCAACATTTATTCATATCTTGTCCACTTGCAAAAATGATCTGGCGTATTGTTCATATGGTCTTTAATATTAAACCACCAGAAACCATAGGAAATATGTTTGGCAATTGGTTAAATGGAGTTTCGAAAACTGAGAAGATTCAAATCCGTGTGGGTGTATGCGCCTTGCTCTGGGCTATGTGGAACATCCGAAATGACTATATTTTTAACAGGGCAAAGAAAACTTCATTTATGCAGGTTATCCCGATGGCTACACACTGGATCCGTACGTGGTCCTACCTACAATCAACGAAGAAGCGCGGCGCAATGGATTTTGGGTGCAGCCGCCTAGAATCGGTCGCGTCGGATCTATTTGCCCAGTTCAGATGGCGTTCTGATCTTAGGATAACATGTTGATGCAGAGTCATTTTCTTGTTGTCCAGTGGGTTTTTCTTTGGTTGATTCATGTCGCAACTTTATGCGACCCTTGATGTAATTCGGATGTAAGACATACTTGATTAATAAAAATAAAAGCCGCATGCATCAACCGATGGAGAGGCTGGGGCGCCCTTTTCAAAAAAAAAAAAACGTTGACCTCACTCTTGACAGGTAAAAAGGCTGTAAACTGTAAACCACTTCAGCAGCCAGACTCTCTCGCTGTCTCGCACGTGTGCTGCTGTCAAAATTGACTGCAGAGAGCAAGGCATGTGAGAAGGATAACTACTCCATAGAGTAGCATAAACTTGGCAGCAGTTGGTCAAACGAAGAAGATTACAGGCTAAATGAGATCGATCTTACATGCTGTTGCCAAGTTGGTCGCCTAGTCTGTAATCTCAAACAAGAGTTTTTTACTTTTAAAAAAGTTCTGAAAGTACACCAATTGAACATGCTACTCTGAAAATAACTTATCCAAATCACAGGTGCTGTACTAGACGCATCCGACCGCTTAATTTACACCGAGCATTCGACGAAACTATAGGGCCTAACTTTCGCCGGACCAAAACTAGACCACCGGCCGTGGCGAGCGGCGACCTACCATTGTACTACCTCTCTATCATTGTCGGCCTGACGTACGACGGCGACGGCGACGGCGATCATTCGTTCCCATGCTTCTTTTCTAAGAGCATCTCCACTCGCGGCGTCCAAAGGCGCCGTCCGGACTACCTTGCCCATTTGATCGCCGTCGATCCCCACTCGCGGCGCCCAAACTAAAAAAATTAAATTTAAACTTCGATAAATTTCATTCAAATTTTAGGAAAGTTTACAGATTTGAATGAAATTTAAAAAACTAAACCTAAATCTACTGGCGGCCGCGGTAGCGGCGCCTGAAGGCGTAGTAGGGGTCCTCCTCCTCCTCCTCCTTCACGCCGCCGCTGCTCCATGCGCCGCCGGTCCACGCGTCCTCCTCCTTGACGCGGCTCGGTCCTGGGCCGTCGACGGTGAGGTCGAAGAAGGGCACGCCCTTCTCCTTGGCGGTATCGCGCGCCGACCAGGCGCAGGCCGAGGGGCCGTCGAGTGGCGGCACGTCGTCCATCGACGCGGCCGCGACGACCGCCGCAATGGCGTCGTCGTCCGTCCCGTCCTGCGCCGCTATGAGCTCCGCCATGAACGGCGAGAGCTCCGGCTCCGCCTTCACCTTCATCTGCTCCGGCTGCGGCGTTAGCAGAGAGGAGGCGCGGGAGCGGGATGAGGACGAGCGCGAGGACGACGCCCGCGACGAGGACGTCGTGGAGCGCGACGAGGACGGCGTCGCACGCGGCGCCCACTGGTTGGCCGGAGGTGGCGCTGGTGCCCAGGCGGCCGGAGCAGGGGCGGGCGCCGCCGTCAGGAGCGAGCTGCCGTTCGCGATGTGGTTCATCACGACCCGGAGCGTGCGCCCGGGCACGCTCCAGAACGCCTCGCGCTCGGCGACGTTCTTGTCCGTCGGCGCCGGGCCGGGGCCGTCCCATCGGTTGAATTCCTCCTCGTAGGCGCGCTGGAACGCCGCCTCGTACCGACCATGGTTGGCCGGGTTCCGCGGATCCCAACGCGGGTCCTGACGCTGTTCCGGCGTCAGGTCACGCCAGTAGTGCGTGTTTACCGCGGCAGTGAAGCCGCGGCTCGTCCGCGTCAGGGGCTTCATCACCGGCACGCCGATGACGCCGATGACGAACCCGTGGCAAACAAGCATATCCGGCGGCACCGGATAGCCGTTGTCGCGCAGCGCCTCCGTCTGCTCCTTTAGCAGGGTGCGCGGCGCGAAGCCGTTGGCCGCGGCGCCGCCGGTGTGCCTCCAGGTGCCGGCCATGGAGAATGAGAGCGGCGGCGGTTTTTCGAGTGGAGAAGGAGCGGCGAGGTGAGGGAGAGAGAACAGCGAGGGCGAGAGTGGCGATGAGTGGAGGCCGGCGCTCGCCTTTTATGGCGGCCGGAGAGCGGTGGCATTAACGCCGCTCGCCTCGAAAAGGCGCGCCGCATTCACTCTGGCGAGCAGAGGACGCGACGGTTCACTGGCCGCCCGCCGGCCGTGAAAACGAGGAGTCGCCACGCGGTACGCGCCTTTGACGACGCCTTTGACCACGGCGGGGCGTGGCCGTGTCACTGCCAGGCGTGGCCCGCGCGTCGGAGGCGTGCGTTTCCTTCCTTCCGGGGCCGCCCCAAGCCTCCCCAAGTTGAGGGCGTGGGCTGGGCGTGCCGGACACAAAACTGGGCCGCGCCGGACCGAATTCGCGTTTAGGCGCCGCGAGTGGGCGCGATTTTGTGTCCGGCACGCCCAAACGGCTTTGGGCGGCCGTTTGAGCCCCGACTGGAGATGCTGTAAGGCACACCGCATCATTTCATCTCATCTCTCTCGTCCAGCTCGAGGATCGATCTCGCAATGCAACGACCTTCGGAGCTCGGTATAAATGAGATCTCTCTCTGCATGGCCCCTGCTGCAGCCTGCATGGAACCATGGGCCGGATCGTCAATTACTTGTAGGATCTACGGTGGTTGTATGTTGCACGGCATGCGTTGCAATAAACCGGGTCGTTGCATCTGTGCCGTGGAAATCGAGAGGGCCGTGCAGTGAAGTGATGTCCGTTCGTTGCCAACAGACTCTCGTGTAAATTCGTCTATGTCCTGGAGACCTCACACATGTAAGAAAGAGCATCTCCAGATGCCCAAAACTCGGTACTCCAAAAACAATTTAGTAATTCAAAAAGTGGTAAAAAATGAAAATGTTTTCCGGTAATCATGATCAAATATTGTACTTGTATAAAAATTTTGGTCGGGAAATGACTTACATTGTCCTTAGGTCAAAGATCTGCCAAAAAAAAAAAGACTATATACACACTATGTTTTTAATAGATTTATGTTTTTTTTCTAGTGAGAATCATTTCTTGGCCAAACCTTTTATGCGAGTACAACACTTGAATATCTTTGATTCCCAAAAAGATTTGTAATTTTTTGAATTAGTACATATTTGGCGCACACGCTGGTACCCAGGAGCCAAAGATCCGCGTCCAAATTCACCCTCAATATGAATATTTGTCACGTGGGGGCACACTTCTCATCCGTCCATTGTCTTTCCCCCCTTAACATGTTTTCCTAATCATCTTCTTCCTCCCATTCTACTGTGTCCTCCAAGATCCTAGCTGGGCCCCTCCCTGGTCCTGGCGGCCAGCCCTCCCCTCTCGCCGCCCCTCCTAAATCACTGCAATGTATAAGTTAATTTTGATTTTGATTTTTGCATGTACTCCTACATCGTGATCAACCAACCAATTCAACAATCTACTCTCTCCCATCCATTTAATTGTCGTTGAATCAGATATATCTAGTACTAAAATGTATCTAAATACATCTGATTTAGTGATAATAATATGGATCGGAACGAATAGCATTTTGAGCATCTTGAGTCATCTGGCAAAACAGTCTGCGTTGCACTGTAAAGAAAAGGAAAATGACCCCATGCCTCAAACCTTCATGGCTTCATGACAACGGAAGTAAGGGTCTAGTTCCTCATTGACTTTGATACTCAAGGTACCTTGAGTAACTCTTCAACCATCCCATTCATTCATGACCAAAACTCTTTTGTTTTTAACAATCAAATAAAAATCTTTGTTGACTTTGTCATAAGCTTTCTCAAAATCAACCTCAAAACCAGACCTTGACGCGCTTCATGAATTTTGACTCTCCGGGAATTCCATGTAAAATTTCCACCCATCCATGACATTTATCTCTCAATAAAGCCAGTTTGGGATTTGCTTATTATTTTTGGCATAATTGGCTCATCTCTCACGGTCAAACTCTTTGTGACGTACTCCTACATCTACATGTACCGGTATCACGAATCCATTTGAAGATCTTTTGAAGGAAACAAAAATACCTCAATGCACGATGTACAAGTAGAATGTACAAAATCTTTTGTTGAGAATCTTTATTTCGCTTTTCTGTACAGTACAATGTACAAGCCGATTTTGCAAATTCTTTTCATGCATAGATCATGAATTATTTGTGAATCTTGAAAGATTCACATACCTACTGGCTGCTAGCGGCACATCGGCTATTTTGACCGTGCCGCTTCACTACTACTGCTGCATCGATCTACAGTTCATTAATACCGCCGAAAAAGCTGGGGAAAACGAACGGGCAGCAGTGACCGGTAAGCAAGCGGTGGGCCCCACGCCTCGTTCCGTTTCATTCCTCCCCTTAACTGCACTCCGCTCTCCCCCTCTCCCCTGCAGTCGCCGCCGTCTCACTCTCCCTCTCTCGCTCGAGACCCAGCGAGAAGACCTTTCTCTCGCGCACGGCGTCTCCCGGTCGGAGCCGCCACCGAGTGCGAATCGGCGCCGAGTTGGGCTGGGCGTGGTCGGCCAACTGCTCGCGCGCATTTCCCGGGGTTCCGCCGGCCGCCGCCGTAGTCGTCGTCGAGGTACGTGCCCTCCTCCGGCGGCCCCGCATTCACGGCCGTTCTGACATTGTTTTAGGTGTGAGTTCGTTTCTGTTCTGTAGTATTGCCGTCCAACCCCACTGGCGTTTACTTGATCTTGTTTCTATCAATATTTTATTTAGAGAAAAGCCGTTTTTTGGATTATGCCCTGAAATTTTGAGCTACAGATGTACTACCGTGGATGCTAAATAATAGAACGGAATCACCTCCATTTTGTAGAAAAAATAGTACTACTAGAACGAAGTCGTCTTTATTTCTTCTTTTGGTAAGGCACGACTTGTTTCTCAGAAGAAAAAATGAAGTTTGGTTCTTTGTTCTTCCCTCCAAGTCTACACATTTTGTCCCCAGACCAAAATTTTAATTCTTTCTCCACTAGTAGTCTTGTGGTGTTTCCAGTGTTCAGATGTAGTACAGGGCCAACGGAATCACCTCCATTTTGTAGAAAAAATAGTACAACTAGAACGAAGTCGTCTTTATTTCTTCTTTTGGTAAGGCACGACTTGTTTCTCAGAAGAAAAAAAATGAAGTTTGGTTCTTTGTTCTTCCCTCCAAGTCTACACATTTTGTCCCCAGACCAAAATTTTAATTCTTTCTCCACTAGTAGTCTTGTGGTGTTTCCAGTGTTCAGATGTAGTACAGGGGGTGGCTGTTGTTACCATTCACCAGTCGATGCTTTGTGTGCTGCTGTACTGCACGCCGCGCCATTAAGGTGGATTTGGAAGCGTGCAGATGGGTTCTAGAGTGGGCTTAGTTATGTTTGGCACCAAGCGTACAAATAAATGCTAGTGCTACATACTACATAGACTGTGTTTAACTTAATTCAGGTCCACTCTTTTTTTTTTTGCTTCAGTTTTGCTGCTTGGACTGGCCAAAAGGTTGAATCCCTGCTGAGCTCCAGTTCTTGTTCCTGCTGTATGGTGGCACTGATCTGATGCTATTAATTTCTTGTACCATGTTCCTGGCTCTAGCTTAGAATTGACTCAACCAGTAAAATAAAGGTTCCATGAGCTGTAATTTAAGGGCTAGAAGCTGGAACTTGGAAATGTGTGAACTACATATGTGCTGAGCTAGCTTGGACTTGGACTTTGGAGCACTGACCATGATACATTTGCTGTGCCCTTGATTAAGAAATTGGTTCTTCTTGGGCTCTCTTTAAGTGGGGATGAAGCAACTGCGTTCTACTCAAGATCTCGCTGTCAGTAAACAAAGGGGGGTGAAGCTGCGCGCATATTTCCATGTGCAGCAGTTTCCCACACCTCCATTAGGCTTCAAACCTTCTGAGTTTCTGATGATTCTTTCTTCCTTCTGCGTCCACCTTTGGTTAGCGCGCTTCTCTGCCTTCATGAACAAGCAGCTTTCTTCCCTGACCACTGTCTTACATGTCCTCAATTGGCGCGGCCCAAGACCTTTCGTGAAACGCTAAAGCTGCGCCATTTTAGTCCTAAGTGTCCGCAAAGTTTAAGTACATGTAGGTAGGTTTCGTCTGATAATTACCAGTTTCTGTAGGCACCGTTGCTTTACGACGTGGTCTGTGCCTGAGCTTCAGTCCTTTCGTCTAAGCTAGTTGAAGCATACCGTTGGCCATGCCCTTAGGGGCAATAGCAAAACATATGATGTGATGGGTCCAGCTTTGTTCCTGCCATTCTCCCTCTTGGCTTTTGTACGCTGACCGTATCATGCCACCTCTTTTTTTCCTTCTTCCCCTTTAACTGCTTTCTGCCTGCATTTTTTGGCCATGTTTTCCCTGTCTTTAGGGGCTGTTTGGATCACGCCCCAGCCTGCCCTGCCAAAGTTGGCACGCCAAAGAATTGGCGCAGCATTTTGCCGCCAGAGTCTCGCCAACGCCCGGGCGTAGAAACTGAATGGGGAACCAAAAAATTGGCGTGGTTGAGTTTCTCTGGCGCCAATCCAAACGGAGCCTGCGGTGGTAGTCAACGACCAAAAAATTGGTTGGGCCAGCTGCGGCTGTAATCCAAACAGCCCCTTACACTTTAAAGGGCGCATTCCTCGAAGGTGGAATTTCTGTCCATTGAGTTGGTTCAGGCTCAACTACCTATGTATTCTTACATTGTCACTAGAGAACCATGCCTTCAGTGAATGGGAAGTTCAGTTAAGTGCCTGGCTGATGGTTCAGTGAATAGGAAGTTCAGTAAAGTGAGGAATTGTGATCTGCAATTTACCACTGGAAACAGCAGGTTTCTCTAGTTTGGAATGATAAAGTCTGTAGACAATGATGAGAATTATGAAGAGATTTTCATCTTTTTAAAGTGCTCTGGCTTGTTACAGTTGTGTCACTCGCTGGCTGGGAAAGAAAGCTGTTTGTGTTGACTTGCTGTGTTTGCACAGTCATGTGTGGCTCACATAATAGGATGCATCAGTGTTCCCATTGTCGCACCTGACGGACATTATGTGCGATGATTGTCAATGTGTGATAGTTTTCTTCTTATGAAATACTGTTCTCGTTTGCAGCTAGATTTTGAAGCTCAGTTTGGTATGCTAGTTTATTGTCACTTAATGTCTATTTTTGTTTGATCAGGGTTGGCTACTATCTGGTGTAAACAAATGAAGGTGATGCTGATTTAGTCCCCCAGTTTGACGACTCATCAGATGGACTATCTCAGAATTCATCTTCTGCTCTCACTACATGTGTTTACTATCGTTATTCAACCCCCTGGCATTAGCAGACTTGGCCTCCGAGAAGCAAGCCCTTCTTGACTTCGCTTCCGCAGTCTATCGCGGCAACAAGCTTAACTGGGCTCAGAATACACCACTGTGTTCATGGCATGGCGTTAAATGCTCAGGAGACCAGTCAAGCATACTTGAGTTGAGGGTACCAGGTGCTGGTCTGATGGGAGCAATCCCTACAAACACTCTTGGAAAGCTCGGTTCTCTCCAAGTTCTAAGCCTTCGGTCTAATCTTTTATCTGGAGGCGTACCATCAGTGTGGTCTCGATTCCTTCTTTACGTTCCATGTACCTTCAGCACAATAAACTTTCAGGAGTTTTGCCTTCTTCTTTCAATCCTAACCTAAGTGTAGTGGACCTCTCCTACAATTCCTTCACTGGAGAAATTCCTACAAGCTTGCAAAACCTTACTCAGTTATTTCTCCTAAATTTACAAGAAAACTCTCTCTCCGGATCCATCCCTGATCTGAAGCTTCCAAGTCTGAGACTGTTAAACCTGAGCAACAATGAACTGAAAGGTCCAATTCCTCAATCGCTCCAAATATTCCCAAACAGTTCATTCTTGGGGAATCCTGAATTATGCGGGGCACCCTTAGAAAATTGCTCATTTCCTCCTCCACGAACACCCTCACCAGAACTGCCTTCAACGCCACCGTCTGGGCATCATGACAGGAAACTGAGCATAGGGTTCATAGTTGCAGTTGCTGTTGGAGGATTTGCAGTACTGATGCTAGGTGTGGTTGTGTTGATTGTGTGCCTTTCAAAGAGGAAGGGCAAGACCGAGAGTGGTGTGGACTACAAGGGTACGGGAACTGGTGTCAGGAGCGAGAAGCCGAAGCCGGAATTCAGTAGTGGTGCCCAAACTGCTGAGAAGAATAAAGTTGGTTTTCTTGGATGGTTGTACCTATAACTTTGACTTGGAGGATCTACTAAGAGCTTCTGCAGAAGTCCTTGGCAAGGGGAGTTATGGGACTGCCTACAAAGCTATACTCGAGGATGGCACTGTCGTGGTTGTCAAGAGGCTAAAAGATGTTGTGGCAGGGAAAAGGGAGTTTGAGCAGCAGATGGAGCTCGTTGGGAGGTTGGGCAAACACGCAAACCTAGTCCCACTTCGTGCTTACTACTATTCTAAGGATGAGAAGCTGGTCGTCTACGATTATATTGACACCGGCAGCTTTTCTGCCATGCTGCACGTATGTTTTCCACTGCTACATATCCCTTGTAGATGTTAACTGTGCAATGGTTGGTCAGAGAACATAGTAAGAAGTCAACATTGCTGAAGTTTTAGAATAACCGTTGGCTTTTGAACTACAGAACTTGCTATATCTATGCCATTAGATAGTTATAGCATCTAAAATTATGACATCTACAAGATATGGTACCTTTTTTCTACAATAGAGCAAAAATACAACATGCTTATATTTCTGCATATTCCATTTGCTTGAACTGAAGCTGCACTGATCTTTCTTTTCCATAGCTTAAGATTCTCATGCTAAGAAACACAACTTGTGTTAGACAAAATCTACCTATTTAACTGTTATATTGATACTATCTCTTATTAAATTGCTGATCAACAGGTATTAGAGGTGGTGCTGAGAAGACCCCGTTAGACTGGAACGCCAGGGTGAAGATCATACTTGGCACAGCATATGGCATTGCACACATCCACGCGGAAGGTGGCGCGAAGCTGACCCACGGCAATATCAAGTCAAACAATGTCCTTGTCGACCAGGATTACAATCCGTACGTTTCAGACTACGGCCTGAGTTCCCTGATGAACACCCCCGTCAACGCGTCGCGCGTCGTGGTCGGTTACCGCGCTCCGGAGACCATCGAGAACCGGAAGAACACGCACAAGTCCGACGTCTACTGCTTTGGCGTCCTCCTCATGGAGATGCTCACGGGGAAGGCGCCGCTCCAGTCGCAGGGGAACGACGACGTGGTGGACCTCCCAAGGTGGGTGCAGTCGGTGGTCCGAGAGGAGTGGACGGCCGAGGTGTTCGACATCGAGCTCATGAGGCAGCAGAGCATCGAGGAGGAGCTGGTACAGATGCTCCAGGTCGCGATGGCGTGCACGTCGAGCCCGCCGGAGCGGCGCCCGGCCATGGAGGAGGTGATCAGGATGGTCGAGGGGCTCCGGCAGTCCACTTCAGAGAGCCGCGACTCGTCGGATGAGAAGTTCAGGGACTCCACCAACCCGTCTTCTTCGGTGTAGGCTGTGTGTGGTGTCGCGGATCATTGGATTTGTTAGCTAATTTGTGATTTGAGTTCATGCCAGTATGGCTGGCATGAAGTATTCAGGTGCAGCCTCACTAGACTGAGCGATTTGCAATTGCATTGAGACTTTGTATCTTGGCAAATGTAGAGTTTTCCATTGGGAGATTTCATTGAATAGCTACTGTATAATTGTTTCATTGGAAGGCAAACCCTTTGATTGTTTTTGCTTTCAGAGCAGCAAACAAACACCTGCTCGGCACCACTCTAACTAGGTGCAAGAAACGCGGAAATTTCAATTTGGCTCCCGGGAGCACATATGCTCCCGGTATGTTCAAAAAAATAGAACAAATTGAAAACTTTTCAAAAAATCCGAAAAAAATCATGCACGTACCTGACGATGTCACGCACGACCGTGTCAAATTTCGCACCGAAACGACATCGTATGCGTCCTGTGCAAAAATGACAAAATTCTCACGCACGACCGTGTCAAATTTCGCACCGAAACGACATCGTATGCGCCCTGTGCAAAAATGACAAAATCAGAATTTTGTCATTTTTGCACAGGGCGCATACGATGTCGTTTCGGTGCGAAATTTGACACGGTCGTGCGTGACATCGTCAGGTACGTGCATGATTTTTTTTCGGATTTTTTTGAAAAGTTTTCAATTTGTTCTATTTTTTTGAACATACCGGGAGCATATGCTCCCGGGAGCCACCTCACTACGGTGGGGGAGGAGAGTCCCCGGAGTGCTCCCGGGAGCCACCTCACTACGGTGGGGGTAGGAGAGTCCCCGGAGTGGTTGCACCGGCCAACTGCTGTATGGGCACGAACTCCCTGCATGCCGCCGGTCGGCGGAGAGGGAGGGCTCTTTTGGGTCAGGCATCAGGATACCTTGATTACTCGAACCAGAAACTTTCTGGTACACGGAGCAGAGGAGCCGAAGTGTCCTCCGTTACGTACAGAGCACATATCGAGTCCGGCACGGTTTCATTTACAACATGACCGGAGGGGGGACTCCACCCCGGCTTTGTCATTAAGGTAGAAGTGAGGACTTGAACCCGGGACCTGGCCCTATGCGCATATGCACGGCTACCACTAGTCCACGGAAGAGTTCTCACGTTTAGCGGGCGCCCGTCCATAGATACGAACGCTCACGTTTAATGCTGGCCACGTCGGACACGAAAGCAACATGTCCCAGATGTGCGAGCGCTCGAGCTGCGAGATAGCACACCCTTGCACGAGGAAGCCCACCACCGGCGCCTCTCCCCCGAGTACCCGCACGACCGGCGCACCTTCCCATTAGATCGGCGCCGTCCCCGGCCTCCCGACGACGGAAGGAGCTTCTTCTCCATTCCGCCGCCGTACGGGATCTCAACGGCCTCGTCCAGGTGCCATCCTGGATTTCGCCCCCGTGGTCCTCCACGAGGCCACCTCGCCTACCGGGATTCCGGAAGCCATTCTTCGTCCTCCGCGACGGTCACGCCTCGGCCGAGAGCAGCAGTTGGAGCAGTAGCCCGGCTGACAAGGATATACATCTCGGGTACCCTACCGTGAGGGTACCTGGTGCACGCGATGACTAAAGGCCCAATAGTGAAGATACAACTCGAAGCCCAAGACGAGAGGCCCAACAAGATGGAGTACCCTCCAAGTTTAGACATAGACATAGTCGGTTTATACTTTCCTTATGTGTAAACTAGGTCGGTTACAAACTCCCGAGACCCAGCCTATTTAAAAGCTGGGAGGGGTGCCGATCTAGGACGAAGCCATACTCGAACCACCAAACCTCTCGTGAGATCGACATCTTGCCGGAGCCACCTTGTAACCTCATAATCTCTCACGATCAATAACAGACAGGCAGGAAGTAGGGTCTTTACCTCCACCTGAGGGGCCTGAACCTGGGTAAATCTTTGCCTCGGCTTACCAGTACTGCCACGTTCTCTCCCATAATCTCAACCCTAGGTCCTTAACCATGAGATTTGATGAGGGTACACCTCGTCAATTGGCGCCGTCTGTGGAAAAGAAGTGCTGGACTCACGGTTCCTTCGGCTCCATCGGAAAACGGCGACTCGCCGATCGGATCTACAAACGGCAATTCGCCGCTGCATCGACAAACCAGAACTCGCCGACTCAGGCGGCACACGACAACTCGCCGGCTCACTCAACAAACGGCAACACGCCAGCTTCACCCGCAAAAAGCGCATCGGATCCTCGATGGATTTCGAGCCACACTCGCCAGGATTCCAGGAGGCCTTCTCCGATCTCGAGTCAGGTTTGGGTTTTAACCGTTGGTTCGTTCAATTTTTTCGTCAACAAAGTTGGTGTGCAGGACTTGACGGATCCACGCCAACTCGCGACTTCCGCACCCGAGACTCCATCAGTTGCGGCTCCTTCGACTGCGGATCCAAACGCGTCCATACCATCGTCGATCCTCCGATCTTGCTCGTCTGCAACAACCATCTCAACTCGAGAGCTTTAACAAGCTCCTGAGGAGCTCGAAGGCGAGGAGGCCGAATCAGCATACCGCACAAACGGCCCCGAGCTCGATCTCCACTCGAGGACACTTTCGACTGCGAGATCTCCCTCAGCGACTTCGACGAACCTGAAACTCATATCGACAACCACGTCGACTCCGAGATCTGCAACAACAACAGCCTCGACTTCGAGATTCATAAACAGCTCCTCCAACTCTGAGATGAGCATATGCGATGAAGGTATCGACTGCGAGATCCATCCAGGAGGACCACTCGACAAACATATCGACTCCGACATGAGTCTTGATGACGACATCGAGTCCATGACGGGACTCGAAAACGTATACACATATCCTCGGTGAACCCAGCAGGTCTACGTCGCCATCGCCGCAGAATCATCAGATGCTGCGGCCAGCCGCAGGCCTACAGAATTCCCGTGCACAGTTACTATGCCGGACGGAGTCACAACTCTCACAATCACTGCCGAGATGGCAGCAAAAGCAGATAAAGTCATCAAGGAGAGCACAATGATGCCAGCAGATGCAACACAAGAGGAGATGTTGACCTTCCAGTACTTCAACTGGCAGGAATCACTTCGACTGCGGCAGGTCAGAGCAACACTCGAAGAACGCAAAAAGCAAGCCAGCTTGTCGAGTGCGCGAAGAAGACAGCTCTCCCTAAGTTCCACCGGGCGAGCAACACGCGACCTAGATCAAGGTTGTCACCTCACGCCAGACGAAAGGGCGGCACTCACCCGCAACTTAGGCAACTCCTTCATGACATACGACGAAGAGGGAGTACCAGTACCCAAAACAGCCGCGGGTGCCCTCTTCACTGCCGCAGCATACCTAGAAGCAATCAAGCCTCCAGCTGATGACCCCAATGAAAACTGCATCGCCAGCAGATCAAATCACTCGCCTTAGCGGCGAAGGCCATACGCCAAACTCCAAGAACTCTAGGAGGGAGTCGAGATCGGGCCATAGTTGACACACGTCGCGAAGAGCACAATCGTAGTGGCCGTCGCCACCACTCGAAGGAAAGAAGCAGCTCGCATAGCGCAGGTCCAGGAGCAGATCGCGCTGATCTTACAGTAGCGACTCATACTCTGATCGAGAGACTGAGCTACATGGAGCTCTGTGCTTCACTCGACGAGTCCGCGAGACACGGATGCCCAAGAGGTTCAAACTCACACTGAACAGCCCAAGTACACGGGTCGACAGGAACCTTCGGGTGGCTAGAAGACTACAGGCTGGCTGTCACGTGCCAACGAGGCACGAACACCACAGCCATGCAATACATACGACTCATGCTCGAAGGCACAGCCCGCGACTGGCTCAAGGCTCTACCTCCATCAACATACGACTCGTGGGACCACTTCCGCGCGGACTTCATCAAAAACTTTGAGCCTCTATGTGAGCGACCAAAAACGTTCGAAGAACTGCGAGCCTGCGTTCAACGGTCAGGTGAAACGTTTAGGTCGTCATACATCAGACGATGGACTGAGATACGCAACAGTCGGAGTAATCTCAGAAGATATGGCCATGGATGCTTTCATCATGGGACTCGCCAGGCATGACTTCAAAGAAGCACTCGGTCGCAAAAAGCCAACATCTCGTGGCTAACCTCTTGATGGTAGCGACTGAGTGGGCAGACGGAGAAGACATGGCGCGCCCCACACGCGGGTCCTCACCCCGTGACAATCCAAAAAGGTGGCAGTCGAAGCCGCAGAGACTCATACAGAGACGACCGGAGGCGCAAGCGTTCAAAACGTCACTACGACGACGACAGACCCGAATTCATGGCGGCTGGTTCTCCACACCCCGCAATGACCAAGACAGAAGCGACCGGCGGAAGGGGACAGTCGAGAAGATCGACGGACAGTCGAGATGATCGCCGGACAGTCGAGACCGCGGCCAACGCAGTGATAGCTACAAGAGGAAGGACTGGCGCAAGTCAAGATCCGGAGCACAATCCGAGCGATCATTCGAAGAAAAGATGGATGCTGATTGCAGATTCCACCTGTACAAGGGGACGATGGAAAACTGCGCTCCAATCACTCGATGAGAAACTGCAGGGAATTCGACCAAATGGCGACTGATTACATAAATCTCAGAAAGGCAACAGCCGCAAACGCACACACCTGCACCTGTGCCTCAGCCAAACAAGTGCCTGTTCTGATGGCACCACCTCCACCACCACAGCCTGCGCAGGCGGAAATCTCGCGGGTGCCATACAACCCGTACCTCGGGTGGACGAACCTCAGTACCCTGCCCCCAAGGGCAGATGTACATGATACAGAAAGGTCGCCTTCCAACAGGGAGCAAAAACTTCGCACTCGACAAGTAAACATGGCGGTCATGTCACCTCCTGCTGTAACTGAATTCTTGAAGGGTTCTGAAACGCAATAAGCTTCAGCAAAGAGGACCACCCTCCATCGGTTGTTCGTCCAGGGCACTCTGCTCTGGTACTCGATGCACAAATTGGAGGCTACGCCATGTCCAAGGTCTTCATGGATGGTGGCAGCGGCATAAACATCATCTTCGCAGATACGCTCCGCAAAATGAACAGGTCAGTCGAAAACCTGCCAAGATCTTCAAATACCTTTCACGGTATCGTCCAGGAAAGCAATAAGCCCAGAAGGCACCATACAACTCGACGTAACGTTCGGGGACAAGAACCACTTCAGGACAGAGTCGATTGAGTTCGAAGTTGTCGACTGGAAGTCACAATACCATGCTATACTTGGACGCCCGACGTTCGCTCGATTCATGGCGGTGCCACACGCGCATCCAGCTGAAAGATGCCTGGACCAAAAGGAGTAATCACAGTCAAGGGAAACTTCCAAAAGTCTGACTCTTGCGACCGAGAATTTAGCAAAATCTCTGAGATGTTTGGCATGGAAGCAACACGCTCGATCTAGCGGTCTCCAACGATCGAACACTTATGCCAGAGCACAAAAAGGTGGCAGTCGACAGAGCATTCAATGCCACCAATGACACAAGATCGCATCAGGTGCACCCGACTGACCCGACCAAGACAGTCAATGTCGTCGAGTCTGCCTATCGCATAGGAAAGCGCGCTCGTCGAATTCCTCCGTGAGAACTGGGATATATTTGCATGGTGTCCAGCCGACATGCCAGGTATTCCCAGGGAATTCGCCGAGCACTCTCTCCAATTATTTCCAGATGCTAAACCAGTCAAGCAAACAATGCGCCGCATATCCGGCCCAAAAGAACCGCAGTCGAAGCCGAAGTCGACAGGCTACTCGCAGCAGGTTTCATCAGAGAATCAAGAAATCACAATGGGTGGCCAACCCCGTACTCGTAGAAAGAAGCAACAGATATCCTTCGGATGTGCGTAGATTTCACAGCACTCAATAAGTGTGTCCAAAGGATCACTTTCCACTACCTCGAATCGACCAGATCGTCGACTCCACCGCCGGGTGCGCTCGCTTGTCCTTCCTGGATGCTTACTCGGGTTACCACCAGATAAGGATGAAGGAAGAGGATGAAGAGAAAACGGCGTTCATAACCCCACTCGGGGTCTACTGCTACACAAATGCCTTTCGGGCTCAAGAACGCAGGCGCAACCTACCAGCGCATGATGCAAGATTGCCTCAAGAAGCAAATTGGGCGAAACGTCCAGGTCTATGTAGATGACATCGTCATCACCACAAGGAGGAAAACACACTACTCGATGACTTGCGAGAGACATTCGCAAACCTCAAACGCTTCCACATCAAGCTCAACCCGAAGAAGTGCACGTTCGGCGTGCCAGCCGGGCAACTCCTCGGGTATCTAGTCTCAGCTCGAGGAATCGAGGCGACCCGGAGAAAATACAGGCCATCTTGACGATGCAAAGGCCTTCAAAGCTCCATGACGTGCAAAAGTTGCGGGTCGAGTGCAGCGCACAGTCGATTCATCAGCAAGCTAGGCGAAAAAGCACTCCCGTTCTATCGACTGATGAAGAAAGCAGATAAATTCGAGTGGACGCCAGAAGCCGAAGCAGCCTTCACGGACCTCAAGCGAGTCCTCACAAGCCCTCCAATCCTCGTCGCACCAAGGGAACGCGAGCCACTATACCTATATGTCTCTGCAACTAACAGGGTGGTAGCACCGTACTGGTAGTCGAACGCAGGAGGAGGGACACGCCCAAAGCATACAACGTCCAGTCTATTACTTGAGTGAAGTGCTCTCCACATCAAAGCAGCGTACCCGCACTATCAAAAGCTGGCCTACGCCGTGTTCATGTCTCAAGGAAGCTGACGCATTACTTCTCCGAGCACCCGATCACTGTCATCAGCACCTCGGGATCGGGGACATCCTCACAAACCCCAACGCAACTGGGCGAGTGGCAAAATGGCTCATCGAGCTAGCACCGAGATATCAAGTATGATTACCCGAAGGCCATCAAAGCACAAGTCTTACCTGACTTCCACACCGAGTGGATCGAAGCTCAGCTGCCAGGAGCACCAGATGTGTCCAACTCATGGACTATGTACTTCGACGGCTCGAAGAAAAACGAAGGCGCAGGCGCAGGCGTCATCCTCATATCTCCAAAAGGCGACAAGCTCCGCTACATACTGCAAATGGGATTCGAGTTCCCATCCAATAACGAAGCAGAGTACGAGGCCCTGATCCATGGCATGAGGATGGCCAAAGCCCTCGGGTGCACTCGACTGATGATCTACGGTGACTCGAATCTTGTGGTACAGCAAACAATGAAGGCCTGCGACGCAATCGCAGATAACATGATCGCCTACCGTGACCTATACAATATCATGGAGGGCAGCTTCGAAGGCTGCGAGTTGCGGCACATAGGGCGTGAGAGCAATGAAGAAGCAGATAAGCTAGCCAACATTGGAGCGACCAAGGCACCAGTTCCACCTGGTGTATTCTTCGAGCGCATCGAGCACAGTCCATCAAAAAAACGAGCACCTCCTACATCAGCTGCAGCAGCCAAGAGCAAAGCACCAAGCACAGAGGATCCGCCAGTCGAGGTACTCCTCATGAGCCAACATGGACTCAACCTTTTCTCGCATACATACTCCGCGGCGAGGTACCCGAAGACATAACAGAGTCAAGACGCGTCACTCGACGATCTAAAGCATACACTGTCATCAACGGTGAACTATACAAACGCAGCATATCAGGTATGTTCCAACGTTGCATAGCATTTGAAGATGGCCAAGCCATCCTTCGTGATATTCATGCAGGTACCTGCGGGCATCACGCCAGCAGTCGATCACTCGTAGCCAAAGCCTTTCGCGCAGGCTTCTACTGGCCCACAGCACTCAAAGACGCGGAGGACATAGTCAAAAGGTGCATCGGCTGCCAAAAGTTCGCCACAAAGCCGCACGCACCCGCATCGGCGTTGAAGACAATACCATTGGCCTGGCCCTTCGCCCAGTGGGGGCTCGATATGGTTGGGCCACTCAAAAAATCCTCCCATGGAGGGCATACTCACCTTCTGGTGGCAGTCGACAAGTTCACCAAGTGGATTGAAGCAGTCCCTATCACAAGTTCGACTGCCACTACAGCAGTCAATTTCATAAAATCCATCATATACCGCTTTGGTGTGCCAAGTAGCATCATCACTGACAACGGTACAAATTTCACGGCTGAGGAATTCAAGTCCTTCTGCAAAGAGCAAGATATCACGCTCAATTATGCATCTGTGGCACACCCGCAGTCAAATGGCCAAGTCGAAAAGGCCAATGGGCTTGTGACAAGTGGAATCAAGAAGCGCCTCCTGGTCCCACTCAAAAGAGCAGCGGGTGCTTGGGTCGAAGAACTTCCGTCTGTGCTATGGAGCTTACGCACAACTCCCAATGCTTCAACACAATTTACCCCATTTTTTATGGTGTACGGCGCAGAGGCAATCCTGCCATCTGATGTAAGATTCAATGCACCAAGAGTCGAAGCATACAACGAAGAAGATGCAGATGAGGCACTCGAAGACGCAGTCGACTTGCTAGAAGAAGCACGTAACACGGCGCTCGCGCGCACAGCTGTTTATCAGCAGGACCTCCGCAACTACCACAGCCGTCGACTGCGTACCAGGTCCTTCGAAGTTGGCGACCTGGTACTTCGACTGAAGCAAAAGAAGGTGCACAAACTCGCTTCTCCATGGGAAGGACCCTTCATCATCACCGAGGTCATTGGAGGTGGAGCATACAGACTGAAGCACGCGAAGACAGAGAACTCTCGCACAATCCTTGGAACGTTGCGCAGCTGCGCCGTTTCTATGCTTAGATTGCTCAGTCGCAAATGTAATAGGCGCATATGTCGGATGGCTGCAGGTTTCAGACGCGCTCTTTTCCTTACCAGGGTACCTAAGGGGACTGGAAGGTTTTTAATGAGGCGGCCTGCAGCCTAACATTCATAAATGGAATATAGTCAATGATTCCTCATATTTCTCCCTGTTTGCTACTCGCATAAGCTATTTGCACAACATTAGCCTCACCCGAACACTCGGGGGCTGCGCTATCTCAAAACTTGAGCTTTCGCTCCTTCAAGCATAATACTCCAGCTACACTCGAATACTCGGGGGCTGGATAATAAAACTCAATACATAAAGGAAAGAGGTGCTCAACCCCACTCAACTACTCGGGGGCTGAGCCTACGGGCATAAGTTGAAACTGCAAATCTCACAAAAATTCATAGCCTCACTCGAGCACTCGGGGGCTGTGTAATTTATGCTCCATATTCTAAGTGTTTTTCATAAACCCCACTCAATACACTCGGGGGCTGCATACATGTAAACGAACAATGTACAATACTCACAAGTGTTGCGTTTTACATCTGGGGTCACCCCCATACACATAACCTATTCAACAGGTTCTTCCTTGGGCTCGGTCCATTTTTCCTCCTCCTTCAGCACACGATGGATTAGGACCAATGCGTCCACCCGTGTCTCTTGGTAGTGCTCCTCCATTGGCACAGGGCCACCACCTGGTATGGGTGCGGGTCCCATCGCAATCCTTTTCAAATCAAGGTGTGGAAGGTGCGATCGCACAAAGGCAAGAGCAACATTAGCCCCGCTAATCAGTTGCTCGCGCACAAACTTCTTGATCGCCTTGCCTTTTCGAAACCTCTTCAGCAATGCAACAAGGCCCTGTGGTTGTTCATTCAAAGGAAACAAAGCTTCGTGGACTCGAGAAAAGCCAACCTGCAAGTCTCCAGTCGAATGGCAGTGCGCCAAGCCCGGTCCAGAAGCCTTACCAAAATGGCGCTCCTCGCCCTGTCTGACCAAAAGGGGGGCGGAGTACTCAGTGCTACTCGCATGACCGTCGAGTCGATCCTGAATCCGTGCCTCCTCCTTTATCGGGTCAGAACAAACACCTGCGCAAAAAACAAAGGGCTCATCATCGCCCAGTCGAGTCACCTCGCGAAGAATAGATCTCGATGATCCAAAAATATCTTACATTCGAGTTGCATATTTACTCTCTCCAACTCCTCAAGCAAAAAGGTCTCTCGCTCTGTAGCGGGGATGGCCTCGACTGTAGCTCGGCATATGCTTCTCACACTTCTTTCAGCTCGTCACTCACCTTCGAAAGCTTTTGATGAAGGAAGTCCATAATTTTCTGGTCGTTCACACTTCGTGACTTCGAAGAACCACCCACTACAGGGCCAGTCGATGTTTTCGAGGCTCGATTCTACAGTCAGAATAATTAAGGGCATAAGGAAGCATGAAGAGCTCAAGCAAAATGCTCGGGGGCTGTGCCTCCCGATTACTGAAGTACATATTTCGTAAAAAGACAGATACGATGTCTGATAATTTACATATAGCAAAAGCGAAAGACGAAATCCCTAGACCTAGTAACAACGGGATCACTCGCTAAGTCGTCGACTTCTTGGAGGAAGCTTTCTTGGCCTGGACCCTGGCTGCCCTTTCCTCAACAGTTGTCACAAGCTGTTGGGCATATTTTTTGGCAGCTTCCATCCAAGTGCCGAACCCGACGGTTCTGCCATCAGAACCCCGTGGAAACTTCTTCGTAGCTGCGTCAAAATCTGCCTCGACTCCGTGCGCGAGCAGAATGAGAAAAGTAGTCTGAGCACCACTTACCATTTGCTCGCGACAGAAATCGGCGACGGCAGTCCCTTCAGGATTGAACAGCTCTACCAGTTCTGCAAAGGAAGAAGGAAGCTCTTCACCAGGGAAGAAGCTGCCATGGAGGGCGCCCAAGGCACTCGCCGCCTGTGTCAGCATCTCCCCTGCTCTGCACTGGTAACCTCTGAGACAACCACGCTTTCGTCGAGTGAGGTGCCAAGGCTTTGCTTGCCTGGAGCAGCAGGGCCATCCATCACGTCTAGCTAGCACATGGACAAATGATCAGCACCATATTGCAAAAACTCAAATATCTAAGGCAAACAGCAGAATTCGTACCAGTCAATGTGGTGCTGGCGGCAGAAAGTCGACCAATCGCCGACTCCTCTCTAACATTGGCTGCCTTCAGCCTCTCCTCCAGATCAGTCACTCGACGGGTGGCGTTGTTCAAATTTTCTGCCGCATCAGCGGCGGCTTCTGCAAATAAACACACATGGTTAGCAGACTGCAAGAGGAATCACCTTCAAAAAGTGGGCATAGCATAAAGAGATACGCACTCTTCGCAGCTTCGAGTTGCTGCTGCAGGGTGGCGGCTTCCGTCTCCTTGTGCACATACTTGGCACTAGCCTTCGCAACTCTCGCACAAATGCCTAAGTGCACGGCATGGGTAAATTCATAACTCAATAACTGAGTCTAGGCAAAAAATTTGGCACTCGACGGAATTAAAACTACGGCAAGCGTAAACTCACATGCTCCAAGAAGGAAGAAGTCGACGCAGGGATACCTGCAGCCGCAGCTCCACTCTCAGTTGCTGCAACCTCAGGCTCGGGTGTGTAGCTGTGGCTGTAGCAGCAGGAGTCGCAGGGGTAGGCGGCTGCTCTGGTGGCAGCGTCCGTGAAGTGGATGCTGCGCCTCTTTTCCGCCGTAGGTGGCGGAGGCAATATCCTCATCCGAGGAAACACTGTATCACACATTATAAGTATACAACGTGGTATTTTCATAACGTGACAAAGCATATGCACATAATACTTACTCTCCAGTAAGGTCGCACAATCGACCAGGTGCAAGCACACCCATGCTCGGGCACGATTTCTTCGGTGGTCGAGGGGAAGCGAGCGAATCGTAGGAATCTCGAGTGGCGCCGCATCGACTCCGTCCTGTCTTCCTCCTTTTCCTCCGAGTCCGCGGTGTCTTCCTCGTCGCGCGACCGCTTTTGCTGGCCCTGCACCTCAGCATCGCCCTCATCGGCTTCTGGCGTGTGTGCAGTGGCGAGTGAGGCCATCTCATCATCAGAATCTGCCTCGAGTGGCTCATTGTCCGGCACTGGCCGCTCTCTGGCAAGGGAGGCATTGATCATACATTTTGTGTCCCTGCACACATAAACAGCAAAGGAGAAATCACACATGCATAACATATCAACTGACATAGTATCAACTGTTACCTCTAGTAGAGGGTTGCTGGTTTCATAAGGAGGCACATGCGAGTTCATCTCGCAGGGATCTTCATCAGTCAGTTTGGTAAGGCTTCTTACCAACTTCTCCGCCTCCGCATCAGAAAGCTCCGACTACGCGTGAGCGGTTGGGTCAGAAGCCCCACTGTATGCCCACAAAGCATGGCTCGGGCCCGGAGGGGTTGCACTCGCCTCTTGGCCATAATGGCTAGCAGATGGATCCCTGTGACCTCTCGACCAGCAGTGTCTGAAGCTTCAGCACCTTCTCCATCAGAACGTCAGCCTCTTCGGCTTCGACTCCGGTCGGCTGGGCAATCTAGGATGGCCTCTTCTTCACCAGGCGTCTGCGTCAAAGGAAGGCAACCCGAATGTTTGGGCGCCTATGGTCACATCCTTGATGTAGAACCACTTCTGGCGCCATCCTTGCACAGACTCCAGGAAGTTGATCTTGAAGTACTCGACATCAGGTCGAGCCTGTACTCCAAAACCACCAGGTCCCTTGGTGCTGTGCTGGCGCTTGACGTTGAAGATGCGGCGGAATAGACCAAAGTGGGGTGCGACGCCCAAGAAGCACTCGCAAAGGACGAAGAAACACGCAATGTGCAAAAGCCCATTGGGCGTAAAATCGTGCAATTGCACTCCATACACGTGCATCAGTGCACGAAGAAAGTTGTGAACAGGGAAGGAGAATCCCCTGTTCACAAAATCAACAAAGCAAACCCGCTCATTGGGGCCTGGGCGCGGGATTACCTCGGCACCGGGGAGGCGAACTTGAGAGGTGTCCTCAGGATCAGCCCATCCTCTTGCTGCAGGTGGATTTGGTCCAAGCGCCCTTCTCCCTCTTCAAGCCACTCGCAGCGGCTCCCGCGGCGCTGTCCGCCGATGCAGCACTCCTGCCCCTTCGGGTGGTAGGCTTCGTCATCGCGGGGTGGTTGCAAAAGCTTCGCTAGGAGGCTATGGCGATGCGCGAGGAAGAAGAAGAAGCAGCGGCGACGGAGAGCAAATGGCAAGTAAAAAATACTATTTACTCTGCCGCACCCTTTTAACCTCAAAGCAAAAGAATCCACACCGTCGATGCGAGATCGTGGGCAAAGAAGCAAATCAAGCCGTACACGTGGCAGCCACGGAGGGCAACCGTCGCCGGCCACTCCGCCCACTACACGGGAATCTAGGAACTACCATCATGGCCCCGGAGAAATCGTGCCTGAACGGTCAAATCCAGTCCAAACGGCTGCACAATGGGCCCACAAGACGTGTCACGTCCCATCTATCGCAGCATAGCGCACGCCACCGCGTGTCAGGTGGCGCAGTCGCCATAAAACGTCATCCCTGACGTCATTGCAGCAGATTTGTTCAAAAAGATGTCGGGTTCACCCAAAGCATATTAATCACTCGATTGTTTTCGAGTGTATGGTCACTCGACTGTCTCTTCGATCAAAGACATATTACTCCCATCGGGAGCATATCAAAAATTTCTTCGACTAAAGATGCTCAAGACCAAGTGATTCTGAGATTATCCTCCATTACAAGTAATAAAGCACAATCTCGGGGGCTACTCCCATCGGGAGCGCTGCGCGCACCCGATAGAATTATGGCAAAAGATTTTCTTCGACTAACATATGTAGGGTCAGAAGATTTTGAGATTATCCTCCATTGCAAGCAATAAAGCACAATCTCGGGGGCTACTCCCATCGGGAGCGCTGTCGCGCACCCGATAAAATAGTGTCAAAGGGTCAGTCGACAATATATCGACTACGTTCATATGCAAAATCATACTCGAAACATTCCCGAGTTGCGTCCGTCGCAAATACCTCGGATGCTGCATGCATAGTGCAAAGGTAAGACCCGCCGAACTTTCGAGCTGGGCTAAGGACCGTTCCAGCAACGTCAATCCTTAACTTTCCGTGTCAGCAGACATGATGAAAAATCCCGACGGACGCGTTGGGTAAAATTCAAAGTTATACTGCAGATCGACTCAGTAAGACCTCAGCGGCCTAGTCGAATCTGACCAGTTTGTTCCAGATTCGAGTCCGGGGACTCGAGTTTGATTGAAAGCTAGTAAGGTTTTACCCAAATGTGTAGTTAACCAGTCCCGATCCGTCGAGTGAACTGGGCCTGCTAAGCTATTATCCCTTGATCATCATAAGCAAAAACCACAGTCGATGAAATACGACATAGCCAACATGTGCTATTCATACAGGAATTCCAATTATAATATACAGAATACAAAGCATATGACGTGCACTTACGAACGAGTCCATGCCCGATTCTTCGAGTCAGACAAGTACTCGGGGGCTACTGACAAGGATATACATCTCGGGTACCCTACCGTGAGGGTACCTGGTGCACGTGATGACTAAAGGCCCAATAGCGAAGAGACAACTCGAAGCCCAAGACGAGAGGCCCAACAAGATATAGTACCCTCCAAGTTTAGACATAGACATAGTCGGTTTATACTTTCCTTATGTGTAAACTAGGTCGGTTACAAACTCCGAGACCCAGCCTATTTAAAGGCTGGGAGGGGTGCCGATCTAGGGACGAAGCCATACTCGAACCACCAAAGCTCTCGTGAGATCAACATCTCGCCGGAGCCACCTTGTAACTCATAATCTCTCACGATCAATAACAGACAGGCAGGAAGTACGGTCTATACCTCCACCCGAGGGGCCTGAACCTGGGTAAATCTTTGCCTCTGCTTGTCAGCCGACGAAACTACCAGTACTACCACGTTCTCTCCCCATAATCTCAACCCTAGGTCCTTAACCATGGGATTTGATGAGGGTACACCTCGTCACCGGCGGCAGCAGGCGGAGAAGCAGCACGGGGACGGAACGCCGTCTCGCCGGTGGGGATTGGGGGAGAGGAGGCCTGCGGGTCTGCACTGGTGAACGACGGCATATGAGCAGGCCGGCGGCGGCCAAAATCTCTCTCTCTCCTCTTCGGAAGGCAGCGTTGACTGGAGGGCAAAGATACAGATGTACCTCCGACAGAGAGATAGAGACGTGGAGGAACCAGATAACGGTGAGAGAGATGGGAGACACTGATCGGCGGGTCCCACGTGTAAGAGACGTCGTGTTGTTCTTTTGTGAGATTTGTTGCCTGACAAGCTCATAATAGTTGCTTAATTCGTCTAATTCGTTGCCTGACATCTCACAGAACTTGCTCAATTGGGTGGGTTAGTATCAGTTGCTCAAATACGTTAGTTTGTTGCCTTATGATAGTTGTAAATTGCCCCAATAATAGCGTAGTTATTGTGAAATGTGTAGTTTCGTACCAGCAACTTTGGTGTGTAATCAGAAAAATTCAAAACAATAGTAAGCAACTCCAGAATTATTAAAAACAAGTTTGGTACGAGACAAAGCAACTTGCGTGTGCATTGAGGCAACTTCATCATTGCGGTACACAACTTTGGAGTGCGACGAGTCAACTTCAAAAGAGCAGTAAGCAACTCCACAACAACTAAAAGCAACTTGGTACGAGGCGAAGCAACTTGCGTGTGCATTGAGGCAACTTCACCACTGCGGTAAGCAACTTGCGTGTGTGTTGTGGCAACTTTAAAACCGCAGTAAGCAACTTTGGAGTGCGACGAGAAAACTTCAGAACATCGGTAAGCAACTACGCAACAACTAAGAGCAACATTCGCACGAGGCGAACCAACTTTCGTGTGCGTTGAGACAACTTTATAACTGTGGTAAGCAACTTTTGTGTACGACGAAGCAAGTTTTGTGGGCGTCGAAGCAACAGTTGTCGGCGCCAAAGCAACTTTTGTGGGTGAGGGAAGCAACAATTGTTGGCGCCGAAGCAACTTTTATGTGTGACAGAGCAACTTTTGTTGGCACCGAAGAAAGTTTTGTGTGCGCCGAAGGAACTTTTGTGGGCGTCGAAGCAACTTTTGTTGTCGGCGAAGAAACTTCTTGTGGGTGAGGAACATTTTTTGGCACCTAAGCAACTTTTGTGGGCGTCGAAGCAACTTTTGTAGGCGACGGAAGAACTTTTGTGGGGCGCCGGAGCAACTTTTCTGGGTGATGAAGCAAGTTTTGTGGGTGCCAAAACAACATTTGTGGGTGTCGAAACAATTTTTTTGGGTACGGAGCAACTTTTGTGGGTGAGGAAGCAACAATTATTGGCGCCGAACCAACTTTTGCTGGCGCCAAAGCAACATTTGTGGGCGGGGAAGCAACATTTGATGGCACCGAAGCAACTTTTATGGGTGACTGAGCAACTTTTGTGTGGCGCGGAAGCAACTTTTGTGGGCGCCAGAACAATATTTGTAGGCGCCGAAGCAACTTTTGCGGGTGAGGAAACAACATTTGTGGAGGACAGAGCAACTTTTATGGGCGCGGAAGCAACTTTTGTGGGCGATGAGCCAACTTCACAACAGAGGTAACTAGCTCTAGAACAATTAACAGTAACTCCGATACGACGCGGAGCAACTTTTGTGGACGACGAAATAACTTTTATGCGTGGCAAAGAAACTAGATTCAGAACGATGTTAGCAATACCCTAACAAGTCGCTCCCGTCAGGGTGTTCTAGTTGCTATCTTTTGTGGGCGCGAAAGCAACATTTGTGGGCGGAAAAAGCAACATTTGTGCCTGCCGAAGCAACAGTTGTGGGGCCGAAGTAGCTTTTGTGAACATCAAAGCAACTTTTGTAGACGCCGAAGTAACTTTTGTGGGCGACGAATCAACTTTGTGAACGTCGAAGCAACTTTTGTAGGCGCCGAAGTATACAACTTCACAAAAACCGGAAGACACTTCACAACAAAGGTGGGCAACTTCAAAATAGGGGGTAGCAACTTCAAATCACCGGTAGGAAACTTCACAACATCGATAGATAAATTCAAAACACTCGTAGGCAACTCTGATGTGTAACGACGCAACTCTTATGTCGAAGGACGCAACTTTAATGTGCGATGTAACAACTTTTGTGGACGCCGAAGCAACTTTTGTGGGTGCCGAAGCAACATTTGTGGGTGATGAAACAACATTTGTGGGTGACAAAGCGACTTTTGTGGACGCCGAAGCAACTTTTGGGCGACGGAACAACATTTGTGGGCATCGAAGCAACTTTTGTGTGCGCCGAAGTCCCCCCGTTTGGGTGTTGTAGTTGCTAGCATTCGTGGGCGCCGAAGCAACTTTTGTGAACGACATAAGCAACTTTTGTGGATGAGGAAGCAAGTTTTGTGGGCGCCGAATCAATTTTTGTGGGCGACGGAGCAATTTTTGTGGGCGTCGGAGCAATATTTGTGGGCGACGAATCAACTTTGTGTGTCAAACAATTAAAAGCAACTTCATTACGTGGGGAAACAGTTTTCGTGTGCGTGGGGCAACTAGATAACAAATGTAAGCAACTTTGGTACTCGGTAATTTACGCAACTTTTATACACGGCAAAGCAAGTTTCGTGCACGGCAAAGCAAGTTTCGTGCATGACGAAGCAAGTTTATGCATAACAGAGAGCTCTTTTGTGTATAATCAGAAGTAGAAGGACCAAAATGCAAAGAAGCCAAAGAGATGAGAGTCACCGATCTTTCTCCCGTGCGGTTCCTAAGAAGCTCGTACAACCCAATCGTGGGCAAATCGCAATGGAGGCCTGCTGTCTGTCAGGGACTAGGATGAGTGGTAATATGGGGTTATTAGTGATTTAGTAGTTGGAGGGCATAATGGGTATTTCATCTAAAAAGTGGCCGCACTCCATATAAGGCTCCCGTGTATCTCGTTGAAGGGAATCAGAAATATAAACCCTAATTTGTTATCTCTATTTCCTGCAAATTTATCTCTCTTTTTTATCTAGCAATTTATCTAGTTTTAGTCTCAATTCCTCTCAAATCCTGGTTTTACCGATCCTAGTTCGTCAGATCCAATCAGGGTCCTGACAATTGGTAACAGAGCCAAGTTCTCTCCCGAGCGGAATCCCCACCCACCCTCCCGTGTTCATCACCACGAAGAAACGCCGGCCGCCACCGAGGTTATCGAATCACCCTGATTCGACAGTAAAATCCCTCTTCGGCAGCCGCCACAGTACCCGGAGGAGATCCCGCTCCGCAGAGCAAAGATCGGACGCCGCGATGATTCCCCGCCGCACACGGTCACAGGACCGTATCGCGACAGCGGCAGAAGAAGCCGCCCTCTTGGAAGCTGCTCACGTGCAGGCCATGGAGGAAGAAGCCATCAGCGCTAGACTTCCTCGCGAGGTCCTCAACTTTCAGCGCCGCCTCGAGCAACAACAGTCCTCAGTGCATCTGCTCCAGGGTAACATCTCCAAACTCACTGATATGGTCTCTCAAATCAGCTTAGCAGTGGTGCGCAGACCGGATTCTTCAGAGCAGGAATCGATGGTGACCAACCAAAATTTGTCTCCTTTCTCCACCCCCGCACCTCATGCAACACAGTTGAGCCCAATCATGGAAGGAACGACGCCTAATCCTACTCCCACATCTCAATTGAGACCGTCACAGAGCACACCGCAGCAGCAACAAGCCATCCACTTTGGAAATCTTGCTCCGACACGCTTACCCCACCCACAATTCCCACCAAGTCTGGTACTTGATATGGACAAGAGCTACGGTTGGCAGCTAGAAATTCAACAAGGTGTTACTTCTGGTTCTCGTGCATTGCATGTGTTTGGTGAAATGCCAACACTAAGCTTGTTGCAGGGAACACATGGTTCAGCTCTTGACTACCGGTCTGGGCATCAAATTCCAATTCATTGTTCATGTGCGCCAGATGGAAACAACAACCTCAGCGAGCAGAATCTTGATGGAATGCCTCAAGCTTATGGTCTCCATAATCTCAATCGCCAATGTGTGTTTCGTGCAGATGGTACTGAGCATAGTTACTATGCACTACCAGAAAATTCTCCCTTAGAGCGAGCTACTCATGAGCCAGTGTTCGATGCATATGAGGATGAAACATATGGCTCCTCAACTGAGTTTGTTGATGTGTTCGTCGGTACTTCTGAGCAGCAGAAATATGAAGATCAAATAGAAGGTGAACAACTTCTAAAGTGTTTGAGCAAGGCACCAGAAACTGAACAGACCTCCAAGTACTTGCGCAAGGCATCCGAAAATATGACACACCCCTCACGCTCGCCCATGTCTGCTATTGCGACTGACCTAATGCAGTTTCAGGCATTCGAGCGACTGCCAGTGTTCGATGTCGATGATGAGAAAACAGGTGGCTGCTCAAGTGTATTTGTTGATGTCTTCACTGGTATTCCTCAACAGCAGGTCTATGAAGAAGAGTAGAAGGAAAGTGAACAGGCTCCTAAGTGCTTCACCAAGACAATATGTAGTCTTGATAGACCTACTGTTGGTGTATGTAATTTGAGAAATGAGAAGAAACCTGATAATGAAGGGATTTCCATGTGCGTGAACAACATGTCTCACAATACATTCAGTGAAGACACTAGAGAGTTTACATTTTCACATGGTCCCGCTATATACGCTGACAGATCCATCAAGCTCAAAAATGAAAAGAGCACCCAGGCTACCTCTACACTCTGTGTTCATGAAGTAATTGTGCACTGCCATGATGAGAGACCTGAGCATACCAATTGCACAAAGGGTCTAGATACGGTACAGCTGGACTTTGAACAAAAAGATTTCCTGATGAATGGCGCATGGTCTAATGTAGTTAATTCTACAGCTTGGGAACTTGTTGCTCCACCGTCACATAGCATAAACCATGCCAAATTAAGGCTGCTTTGGGATCCAGGAACTTCAGCATCTCTTCACTCAGGCAAGGTGATATTAGTGGACCTGCTGCTGTACTACTCCCAGGAACATGAAGCTGAAAATAAACAAACAATGCATTGGGACCCTGGAATCGGAATATCATCTTCCATGTATCACTATAGCCTGATTTTTCGGAAATGTGATGCAATGAGTACTCATTTGTATTGGCACCAAGACATAAAGTTCAATGGTATAGCTCTTTGGCTGATCACCTTCAATCCTCCTTAGCAAGGATGAAATTTTCTGAAGAAACTTGTCTATCCATTGTTGGACAATGGTCTCAAGGGGAAAGGAATGTCAGGGACTAGGATGAGTGGTAATATGGGGTTATTAGTGGTTTAGTAGTTGGAGGGCATAATGGGTATTTCATCTAAAAAGTGGCCGCACTCCCTATAAGGCTCCCGTGTATCTCGTTGAAGGGAATCAGAAATATAAACCCTAATTTGTTATCTCTATTTCCTGCAAATTTATCTCTCTTTTTTATCCAGCAATTTATCTAGTTTTAGTCTCAATTCCTCTCAAATCCTGGTTTTACCGATCCTAGTTCGTCAGATCCAATCAGGGTCCTGACACTGTCTCCCTCTCTCTCAGTATCTTCTTCCTCCCTATCTCCTCTCCATTTCTCACCCCATCAACACTGCTCGCGCTGCCAATCCCAGCCGCTGCCGGCCTACTCTCCTAACTGTCCTCCTCGGCTTCGATCTGGACGGCGGTGGTCTCGCGTCGCTGGGGGCGGTGGCCTCGTGTCCTTGTGGGCAGGGGCGACGGTGGCTTGGCCTTGCCGGGAAGGAGCAGGGGCTGCGGTGTCCTCTCGCCGGCAGGAAGGAGTAGGGGCGGCGCGCGGCATCTCGTCGGCGCGGGAGGAGCAGGCATGTCGGCCACCCGTACCGGTGGGGAAGGAGCATGGGAGGTCCAGCGGGATTGCATCGTTGGGAGGAACAGAAACTCGGTAGGAGGTGGATCGAGGCGGATGGAGAGGTTGAAGACGAAGACGCTTCGCTCTGTTTGATTTTGTCGCCTAGCGTGAGCGTTTGAGTCGACGGAATAGCGCAAGCTGCGCTATGAGGCATTTACCGCAGAGGAAATTAACGATTGCACCTATACACACCATAATCGCGCCTTACGTGATCTGCTTTGTTGCTCGCATCGCACAGGCCGATCGAGGAGGCGATGGCGAGCGCAGCCTCCGAGTCCGAGGTGAGCTAAGCTGATTCTGAACGATCGATCCATCGATCGCCCCTCTCCGCCGATTTCCAATGATCCCTAGGAGGAGGAATTCGTAATTTATTGATTTTGAATTCAAGTTCTGCAGCATTACGAACAAAATAGCTCGATTGTTAGTTGTATCAGGGTCCGGGTAGGGCTTTGGATGATTGTCAGGTTTGACTAGCCGTGATTATGTGCCCTTTGGCCGGCGGGTAGTACTAGTTCAAAGTTCAAACAGGATTGTCCATGCGGTACAGGCCTTACCTGAAACTAATCAGACAGTTAGAGATTGTTCATGGTATTCATCCAGAAGAAACAAGTGAATCCGCAATCGCTCGGAACGAATTAAATTCAGCATGTTTTCACAACTAGAAACTGAAGTAAGCGTTGACATTGTTCGTCCTGCAAATTTCAGGTTGATCTCGACTCGTATACTCCTGACATGGGAGACGGACATGACACACTAGGTATATGGTCCATATGATTAATTCACTTGATCCTTACTCTTGATGACATCTGTTTAACGTATCTGGTTCCTAGAAGTAAGGCCGTAGCCCAGCGTTAAATTAATGACGCCAATGGCGGAAGATACAAAGTGCTGAACCAGCTTACAAACACCTCCACACACACAAACAAAAGATAAAGCCGAAGGCTTGTACAAACTAGTGAACGCAGAGCTACAAGCAGGCTGGGTCGGCGGCAACACGGGGCAGAAACAGACCACACTTGAAGAGTTGAAGACGCCGACGAGGTGGAGCACACTCAGACCACGGGGCAGCGCCGCCTAGTCCTGACTTTGTCGCCAAAAGGGACCCCTATCCCTGGTCGACATGAGGCACCAGCGTCGGTGGGCAAGAGCTCACCTAGAGCTCGAGCCGTCGCACCAACGGACGCTACACCCCGCTGAGAAGAGCACAACCAGATAAGCAGACTTCGCCATCGACAAACATCACTGTCACCGCCACCAAACCACCACCGGAAGAGAGGCAAACCATGGACTCCAAAAGGCGGCGCCTTCAGGAAGGAAGCGGCACCGAAGTTCCGCCGCCGCCCAGTCCAAACGGACATAGGGTTTTCACCCAGAGCACCGGGGGGAGAGGAGGGTAGTCGCGACGTCGCCTTCAAGAAGGTAACGATGCCCACGGGCGTCGCCGGCGTCGGCCAAGGCAAAGCCCGGCGGATTTTCACCCCGACATGAAATTGTAGAGGAGGAAACTGACTATGGACAGGTGCTTAAATAGTTGTCCACCATTTTTTTGTGCCCCCTTTGAACCATACAAAGTGCCATGTTTTATTTCCTTTTGGCTTTTCTGTGCGTTGTAACCTTGGCTCTTTTTGGTTGCAGCTACTGGGCAGATTGTTCACAAGTCTTGATGAAAACCATCCAGGTCTTGCCGAGAGGAGGCAGAGTCCAATTTTTAGGCCTCCTAACGTTCTTAGGGAAGGCACAAACAAGACGGTGTTCGTGAACTTCATGGACGAGTGTGAAAGGTGTGTCTCTATATTTGCTTGTACAATTCACTTTACCAGTTGGTGTTTATCACAAAATAACTGTAAATCACATATGTCCAGGATGCACAGGCAACCTGAACATGTGATGGATTTCCTGCTTTCTAAAATGGGAACAAGTGGATCACTTGATGGGCAGCAGAGGTTGGTAGTCAAAGGAAGATTTACTCCGAGAGACTTTGAAGCACTCCTAAAGAGATACACCAGTAAGTATCTTATCGGGAAATAGTGCTTTAATGTTTGATGGATGTCCTTGTGCGCTACAAATGAGGCATTCCCTTTTGTACGCATGTGTGCTGAACTGTAGGGAGGGATATGGTGGTAATTTAGTTACCTCTTTTTTTTTTTTTTTTAGGATAAGGTGGTCGTACCACCGCTCGAATAGATAGAAAAGAATTTGACCCAGTTTATAAGGGATACCGGGCCCAAAAACCATACAAACTGTATAAAGTCCTGTTTATGAGGAAAACAGGGCCAAAAAACCGCACAGACGAAACGACCCGCTGCCCACACGACACAAGTTGACCAAACGCCACAACACACGCCACCCGTTCCGGGGCCGCCGCCCCGACGAAGCAACCAGATCGACCTTCGCATTGCCCGAAAGCGATCCAGTCATGGTCGACGAACCTTCTGCCCACGCAGTCTTCATCCAGGTTGCCACCAAAACCACCCTGTTCCGGGGCCGCCGCCGCAACGTAGCAACCAGATCAACATTCGCATTGCCAGGCGATCCAGTCAGGTCGATGAACCCTCTGCCCACGCAGTCTTCATCCAGGTCGCCACCCAGGCCCACGCTAAACAACGGCTCTGCCTCATAGAACCGTCGTAGCGTGGGAGACCGAGGCCGCCGCCTCGACGTCCACCACCATCCGGGGCCGCCGCCCCGGCATCCGCCTCCCCGACCACAGGGCTATCCTGCCCATCCATCGCGAAGCCATCGCATCGTGAGGGCCAATAACTCCAAGACGACGCCTCCAACAAGGTAGTGACGCGTCCGTCACCGTCGCCCGCCCCCGGCGGGGCTTAGGTTTTCACCCGGAGAGTCTTGGAACTGCTTGCGTCGGACCGGGTCGAGATTCCACAACGACGCGATCAATGGATGCAAATACCCGGATACCACTCTATCGAGGGAAAGTCTTTGCTGCGAGCAGGTAAAACGTCTAGGTGCACATATTTGGAGCAAATACTGTTTTCTTCCAACCATGTTTTTAGCCTGTGATGAGTACAGAAATCTGATAGTACTTCCAACATGTTGAGGCTACCATTGTAATAATCATTTTTAAATTAAATGCTCCCTGTGTTTCTATTTTTTCCTTTTCCTCATCCAGACTTTTGGTTGCAACTTTCAATGAGCTCTATCTTCTCTGTGTAGTGTGGTTTCTCGAGGTCGGTGGAACCAATCAAGGCTCGAGTTTTCCGACAGGTTGATCGTCGGGCCTGAAGAACAATGGTCAAAAGTTTTGATCGTCTGTCTTGAGAGCCTGGTGTAAGAAGATATTATGAACCACAACCATCCATTGTCGCGACCAGTATTGTATTGTTAGAATTTGGGCCCATTTGGGGCAGCCCAATAAGCAATTCCTGAAATCTCAAATTCGCCCATGTGCATGGCAGAATTTTGGAGGTGCAAAGTGGTGCTAAAGTTTAGTCCCACATTGCTAGTTGGAGGAGACAGACACCACCTTATAAGGTGGAGTATTGTGACACTTGGTGTGCTAGTTGAGAATAGAAGGCTCTCTCGTGCGCACTCCTCCTCCTCCTCCGCCGCCGCTCGCACGCACGCACCGCACCGCCCGTCTCGTCATGACGCGCCGCGGGTTGCGGGAATCTCGCCGAGCCGAGCTTTATTTTTGCAGTCTGGGAAAAACGGTTTGGACGGATGCGTCACAGTTAGTCGGTTCGGGTCGCTCCCGGATCGTGGGCTACTATAACCGTCCTAAAACGTGCGCGACGTGGACTTGGCCCACGTTGTACCCGTTAGGGTTTTCCCGAGCCGCACTATATAAAGTCGTGCACTACGTGCGCTGCAAACCCCGAACCAATCTAGGTTTTGCCAATCTCGTGCCTTGCGCCGCCACCGTAGTCTACTCCATCCCGTGCGCCGGCGTGCACCGGCGAACGGGACAGTAGGTCTCCGGAACCACTTGTCCTTGTGATCCTGTACGGGAGAGGGCGAATAAGGTTTTTGGGAAGCGCCCCGCGCGACTGCTTTCAAGTTCTTCATCACGGCTCGACTTCCTGGACGATCTCCGGGTCCGCGGGCGACTCGTCTCCAACGTCGTCTTCTTCGAGCTGCTACCGTCGCCGCTTAAGCTGCTGTCGTCGCTGTTCCAACGACTACTTCATCTACAATTGGTCGGTACGTTCGTCACGTTCCGATGGCTGTGTTCGTAGATGTCTTGCTGCTGTTCATGTTAATTAATACGTCTAGTATTTTCGAGATTAACATGTTAGTAGCTCTTGCAATCATGCTTTATATTCTGGAATTAATCATGGAAATTATGCCTAATAATACAACAATCCAAAAACCTTATATTTGTTATAGGCAATTTCCTGAGTTAAACATGGGACATCTATCTGATGCGCTGAGGCCGGACAAGTTTACCGGTGTGGACTTTAAGAGATGGCAGTACAAGACCACACTGTGGTTGCGATCTCTGAAAGTGTTCGAGGCTAGTGAGGGTTTACCTGAAGGAACTATATCTGACGAGGATCAGAACAAGTTCAAGGAAACCAATACTGCCTTTGTGGGACTCGTTCTGAGTGCTCTTAGCAACAAGCTGTTTGATGTGTACATGCACATTACAGATGCCAAAGAGCTCTGGGAGGCACTGAACGCTAAGTTCGGTGTAGCAGATGCTGGCAGTGAACTGTACATCATGGAGAGCTTCCATGACTTCAGGATGGCTAACAACCGTTCTGTAGTCGAACAGGCTCATGAGATACAGTGCATTGCTAAGGAGCTTGAGCACGCTAAGTGTGCCTTACCTGACAAGTTTGTGGCTGGATGCATTATTGCAAAGTTGCCCTCTTCATGGAGGAACTTCGCCACAACTCTCAAACACAAGAGACAGGAGATATCGGTTGAAAACCTGATAGCGTCTCTTGATGTTGAGGAGAAGGCTCGGGCTAAGGACACTGCTGAGAGAGGTGGTGAAGGTCAGTCTAGCGCCAACATGGTGCAGAAGAACTTTCACCATGGCAAGAGCAAGGCAAAGAGCAAGCCTTCCTTCAACATGCCTACCAAGACTACTTCTTTCAAGAAGAAGATGCTGAACAAATCTGAGCTAAAGTGCTACACTTGTGGAGAGCCCGGACATTTCTCTGTGGACTGCCCAGATCGTGCAGACAAGAAAGGGAAGGCGCCAAAGCATGTCAACGTCGTGACCGCTAGCAATGCTGATGGGTACGGTAATTTACCGATTGTGCTTTCAGTATTTCAATCTCCATGTTGGTGGATTGATACGGGTGCTAATGTTCATGTATGTGCTGACATCTCTATGTTCACTTCTTATCAGGTCGCAGATTCAAGCGTCTTAATGGGGAATGGATCACATGCTTCTGTTCGTGGTGTTGGCACGGTAGATCTAAAGTTTACTTCGGGAAAGATCGTGCAGCTGAGGAACGTGCAGCATGTCCCTACTATGAACAAGAATCTTGTTAGCGGCTCCCTTCTATGCAGAGATGGGTTTAAATTAGTCTTGGAGTCCAATAAAGTAGTTGTGTCAAAGTTTGGACAATTTATTGGTAAAGGGTATGAGTGCGGAGGCTTGTTCCGCTTTTCATTATCGGATTTTTGTAATAAGTCAGTAAACCATATTTGTGGCAGTGTGGATTCGGATGCTAATGTTTGGCACTCTCGTTTATGTCATGTTAATTTTGGTTTAATGAGTAGACTTTCCAGTTTGAGTTTAATTCCTACTTTCACATTGCCAAAGGTTCTAAGTGCCATAGCTGTGTGCAATCTAAGCAACCTCGAAAGCCTCACAAGGCAGCCGAGGAGAGAAACTTGGCACCACTAGAACTCGTACATTCGGATCTATGTGAGATGAATGGCGTGTTGACAAAAGGTGATAAGAGATATTTCATGACTTTAATCGATGATGCTACTAGGTTCTGTTATGTATATTTGTTGCACACTAAAGATGAAGCTTTAGACTACTTTAAAATCTATAAAGCTGAAGTAGAAAATCAATTAGAGAGAAAGATCAAACGTCTTAGGTCAGATCGTGGTGGCGAGTATTTCTCCAATGTATTTGATGAATTCTGTGAGGAACATGGTATTATTCATGAGAGGACGCCTCCCTATTCGCCCCAATCAAACGGGGTTGCCGAGAGGAAAAACCGCACGCTGAACTACTTGGTGAACGCCATGTTGGACACTGCTGGTTTATCTAAGGCATGGTGGGGGGAGGCTTTGTTGACTTCGTGTCATGTCCTGAATAGAGTTCCTAACAAGGATAAAGTGAAGACACCTTACGAGGAGTGGTCTGGGAGAAAACCATCACTTTCTTATTTTCGTACTTGGGGATGTTTGGCGAAAGTAAATGTTCCAATTCCTAAGAAACGTAAACTTGGACCGAAGACAGTGGATTGTGTGTTTCTAGGGTATGCTCAGCGGAGCATTTGCTACAGATTTTTAGTGGTTAAATCTGAGATACCTGATATGCATGTTGATACTATTTTGGAATCTCGTGATGCAACATTTTTTGAGAACATGTTTCCTATGAAGGATATGCATAGCATTGCTAGAATTTCTTCTGAGATATTTGCTGAACCTAGTACATCTGTTGATCATTCTGAACAACCACATGTTGAGGAAGTCCTTGAGAAGGATGACAATGAATCAGCTCCCAAGAGGAGCAAGAGACAGAGGACTGAAAAATCATTTGGTGATGATTTCATTGTGTACCTTGTGGACAATACTCCCACGTCCATTGCAGAGGCATTTGCATCTCCTGATGCTCATGACTAGAAAGAAGCTGTCCATAATGAGATGGACTCGATTCTTTCTAATGGAACGTGGGAATTATCTGAACGACCCTACGGTTGCAAACCTGTGGGTTGTAAGTGGGTGTTCAAGAAAAAGCTAAGGCCGGATGGTGCTATTGAAAAGTACAAGGCACGGCTTGTGGCCAAGGGCTACTGTAGCGTACCTGCACTTAAAAATTGGCAAGGTACCTGTGTATAGTGCAAACCCCTGGATCGATTCATTTGCACACACAGTCTAAGATGGAATATCACAACATTGTATCAATTATTACACGCGGATCCAGTACTTCGGAAAATATCCTTTACAAATTGCATAGCACGAAGCTAGCTTTTAAAAAGTAAAGCAGCGGAAATATATTCTTCATGGAGTCTCCATCATCTTCATGTGTCACAGGCGAAACATGTTGGTTGCAGACTCGAAACCCTTAACAAGAACTCACTCGTCGTCAGAACAATCTGCAACAAATAAAATGTTGCAACAGAGTGGGTCAGATACCATTAAAAATGGATCTGGCAAGTGACACTATGTGGACACTTAATGGAATAACTCTAATAACCTATATGCATATTTGGGTGGTAGAGTTTCAAGGCTGTTTTGCATAAACGCCAATTTTTCCTATCTTTTATAAAACATTTTCTTTTGTCAAAACAGGTATGGCATGAAAACCACCCTCTTGTCTACCTTTATTCAACCTTCAATATTTTAACTTAAGAAATTGGAATGTCGGGAGCCTCCGTTGTCGTCCTTGATCAGCTGCTCAAATTGTCCGTAACCGGGGACACGGCTAAGTACTTAGATTTAACTCTCGAGAGGTTGTGCACTTTCACCACGAGACCCAACAAACCCAAACTATCCTCAAGCACTCAATTTGTGCTAAGGAAAAGGAGAGAGTTGAGACGAGACCTTTGGGAAACAGTCCCCTGTTCCTCTGGGCAGACCCATACAAACATTCATCCGCTGAGACCTGCCGGAATCAGGTTCCTATAACTCAGTCAAGGCAGAGCCATAATACCAAGTGGCTGCACTGGAAGCATCTTCACTTAGAGAAAACTTTGGTCCCTTTAATACCCTGGGTGGCAACCACAAGTGACCATCCCTTAGAGGTCACCCCTAAGAGATGACACTCAACCTTTCCATCATCTTTTCAAAACCAAGTCCACCCAGGTGATAGATTACTTAGTGGAATTAAACTTTAAAGAAAACACATTTGCATAGCATCAAATAATCTACTAAGTTATCAAAGGGGGTTCTAGACACAACTAGTGTAAAGGTATGGTGGGTTGAGCATATAACAATAATACTATCCAACACATGCATATAAAGAAATACACTAAGTAATGCATATAAAAATACTTAGGAAATTTATGGGGGTGTGCCACTTGCCTTGGCAAACAGAAGTGTAGTAGTAGCAGTTGCAACCACCTTCGTCTCTCTCCGAAATTTCTAACACAACAAACAATTCACAGTAAACATACAATCATAAATGCAACACTTAGAAAAATATGATATGCATGAGATGCAGGATGACACAAAGGATTATGGTATGAAAGACAAACAGTACCAACTAGGGGAAAAGACATAAAATAACTTAATCCAATTGGCTAAGGCAAGGTCAAGGCTAAGCAAATAAACTTGATAAAACCACAACTTGAGAAGTTGTAGGGATACTCGAAGTCTTCATAATTTTGGTCTTCAAATAATCTTCAACTCCTTGGAAGCATCATTGATCTTCAAGGGTATTCAATTAGCACTCTAGGGACTTAATCATAACACAAAGAACTTGGTCTATGTCCAGAGTGAGACAATAATAGAAGGAAAGAAGATAAAAGAAGTAGTTGGTCTTCAAAAATTCTTCTCCTTGTTTCCTTGTAGTTTTACTTGATGCGATGACTTCATTGCACTTGTGGACTTGTTGATTCTGAAGACTTGATGATGTTGGCAGAAGATTGATCTTGAATATAACTTAGCCACCATGAAGTTTAGGAGAAGAAGTAAGAAAGAGAGAAAGGGGAGAAAGACTTAGAAAATGTAGCTGGTTGGTCTTCATGAACTTTCTCTTGATTTCTTCTAAGTACTTTTCTTCTTGGAGATGTTCCTGAGTCTTGTCTTCTTGGCTAAGTCCTTCTTTGGTTCTTGATTGTTTCCACTAATTTCTAACTTAGTGGTTTTAACTAGAGGGGTCAAAAGAGCTAACATTCATCCTCAAAATTTCTATGGAGGAAGTCATGTAAGAAGTACAAATTAATCCTAAGGACTAGAGATGCATGCCATGCCCTGAAATTTTTCTAAGTTAATGCAAGGCAAGCAAGATGGACAAAAATGACTAAGGACCAAAGGTCAACAATAAGTCAAAATAATTTGTAAGGAAAAGTTAACAAAACTAAGAGGTGCTAGAATTTTCTAAGGAAAAAGTATTGTCAAAATACTTGTCAAATATTTTCTAAGGAAGAAATAGTTTTGTTTGAGAGACAAAATATTTCTAAGTACTTGTTATCAACTAAAGTCATCAAAATATGATTAAGTCATTTATCAGTCGAAAATAAGAAGAAAAATAATTTTAATAAATTTTTTATTATTAAAATAACACCTAAAAAGCATTTAATCAATATTTAATCAAAAATCATTAAAAATAATTTTTACAAAAATACTAGAGTATTCCTACGGCCAATACTTAGGCATACAAAATTATAGCAAAAGAGTTTGCTCAAAATCTATTTTAAAACTCAATTTATAGTCAAAATACTAATTAAACCACCTTTAAAAATTAACTAATTTAATTTCGTCAAAATCTAAAAATAACTATGCCAAAAGTTTCTACGTGTCATAAGCTTTCCAAAAATATTTTATTTGTAAAATTCGTCCAAACCAATAAAAAATAGTGATAGATCTAAGATTTAGGGTTTTTCTGCAAAACTGCCGGTCTTCGGTTGACTGTTGACTCTGACCGCTGACGTGGAGGTTGACTCGCTGACGTGGCAAACTGACTGGGCTTTGACTACGAATTTTGACCAAAAATAAAGTTGCTCGGATGGAAAAACATGCTTAATGAAAGTTGTAGAGAATTGCGTGCTCTTTCTAACTATCACAAATATATCCTAAGTGGATGAATAGATTGGGCACAAATCGCAAATTACCTTTCTGATCCGAAACTTCAAACTCGAAAATCTCCTAACTCGTTTGACCAAAAGAGGTGAGGCTTGGGGCAAAAGAAGGGTCCTGATCAGGGGAACAACTTTCGTAACTACGGTCCGAAGTTTTGAGATTGTTTTCTCCTCCGAAATTCGTCAAAAGCAATCTGTATTGTACAGAGAATTCCGTACGTAAAAATCAAAAGAGTGCAATAGCAAAGTTGTAGGTAAGGGTTAGATTTAACTTCTCACCAAAGGAATTTAGATTTGAAGAACCGAGTGCGAAGAGATCTAAGAAATACGACTTCAGATCTGAAGGATGGCGATTCGAAATTCTTCCTCCACGGTTGATGAAAAGAGTTGAGGCCTCTCGGGATGGAAAGATATTGAACAGATCGACAATATTGCTTCAGGCTCCGGTGCGATTCGAGATCGTTTTGGTGGGTAAATAAACGAAATACGATTTCGCTGGTTAGGGTTTCGGTGGAACGAAAAGGGGAAGAGAGATGACGGCGGCTACAGGGGTTTATATAGGCCAAGGGTCAGTGGAATAGCTTGGGCTCGAAGTTATGAACGCGTAGGATCAAACGGATCCGGATTTGGAGTTATATTCGTCGAGATAAACGTGTTTGAATGAAAAGGATTGAGAAACCGAATTTTTCCCGGAGTCAACATCGGGTTCGAACTCGAGTTGGTGGTCCGGCTGGACTGGCTCGCTGCCTTGTTGGGCCAGCCGGTTGGCCCGTTTCGTTTTTTTTCTTCTTCTTTTTCTTTATTCTTTTTCTAGTTTTCTTTATAACTTTTGATTTCGGAATCGGAATCGAGTCAAACCAATTTCTATAGTTTTGTAAAATCAAAACCTTTCCATTAAAACTTTCAAAATTAATTTTCCAAACTTTTCAAAATTTGAAATTCAAATATTGCATAAAGGTTTAATTAGATCTTTATGTTAAATTTTATAAATAGGATTTATAAAAATTCTTTTGAACTTAGATTTAAAATCCATAACAAAATATGGGCAATAATATCCCATATCACTCAATAAGATAATTTTGCACCAAATCATTTTGTCTATAAAGAGTTTGATAAATCAAAATGGATTCAAAACTCTTTTTAAAATCCAAATAAATATTTTCTTTCAAAACAAAAACTATAAAACTTGAAAATAAAGAATAGGTAAGTAATAGAATATTTCCCAAAACATACAAACAATTCACAACCAAAATTTAACACAAAGGAGTATACCACAATACTTCAAAATAATATATTGGACATAGATAGTCCTTTTAATATATTTTCTTAAATATGTTTTCAAGTGGAATTATTATTCCCACTTTTGAAATATCAAAATGCAACAATACAATATGCGGATGAATGCATGCATGATTTTTCTTTTTAAAGCAAAATACATAGTAGTTTTCAAAAGTTTTAAAATTTTCCGATTTTTCAAATTTTTGAAAAACTTGGGATGTTACATACTACCACCCTTAAAAGGAATCTCGTCCCGAGATTCGAGAAGGCTAGCAACAGGTTGTGACTGCGATGTCAGGGTGGCTACCACCCTTAAAAGAGATCCGCGTTGGTATTAAAATTCCAATGGCAAATATTAACATTATCACCATTACATTGACTCTGGTCCTACTTGGCTAAACTCCTCATGAAGTTTCTCTGTGTGCTTCATTTCTGGTTTTACATTGATATCTGATCCGCCTTTTATCTGGTGTGGTGAGCGTGACCACTTTGTTGGCTTGATCAATCTGACCATCATATTTGGACATCCAGTCCTTGCCTATGATTATATCAAAGCCTTGCAGGTCCAGCACAAACAACTCGCTTGGAAAATTATGTGTATCAATTTCCAAGGTCATGTTTTCGCATACAGTGTTTGCTGGCATTTTTCCTTCTGTAGAGCTTACTCTGATGGGTCTTCTAAGTCCTCGATTGGGGATCTTATTTTTACTCGCAAAGTCTTTTGATATGAATGAATGTGTTGCTTCAATATCAAAGAGTACTAAGGCAGAATATGAGTTGATCATCAATCCTTCAATAACTGGGTCAGGTTTCTTGAGAACTCTCTCTATGTTTATAGAAAACACATGCCCCTTTCGAAACTGAATTGGCTTGGTCCCATTACCAGTCTTCCTTTCTGGACAGCTTCGGGAGTAGTGTCCCATTTTCTTGCATTTGAAACACTCTACCTGACTGAGGTCCTTCTTATTGGGTTTTGGGTGGAGATTCTGACTACTGTTTTCTCCCATAAGGTGCTCATCTTCGAGGTCATAAACTTCTTCAGTATGAGCTGGGCTATGGTGACCATGGTTGAGGTGGTGGTCATCCTCTCCATGAAAGTCGTGTTCATTAATATTACGACAATGACGGTCAGGGTCTTCATGGTGGTTGAACTCAAAACGAACATGTTCCTCATGTGAAGTGCTCCATTCATGCTGTGATGCTGAGTGATGGTTTCCCAATTTCCACTTTCTCTTCTTGTTTGCATATTGCTTTAGTTTACTTTCCAGGGCTATAGCTTGGTTAACCAGTGACTGGTAGTCAGGGGCATGGGCAATTGTTAAATAAATGGGTAATTTTCCATCCAGCCCATTTAGAAATCTCTTCCTCCTTTTGTCATCTGTATCAACCTCCTCTGGTGCGTAGCGCGCCAGATTATTGAACTCATTCATGTATTCATTTACATTTCGGTCGCCTTGTCTAAGGTCGAGGAATCCCTCCTTCTTTAGTTTCATCAGTCCTGAGGACATATGTGCAGCACGGAATCCTTCTTGGAACAAATCCCATGTGATCTCTTCAACGGGGTAAGTGATCTGGTAGCTGTCCCACCAATCTGCTGCAGGTCCTTCCAGTAGATATGCTGTGAGTCTAACCTTCTCAGCATTCGTGCATCCAATTGTGACTAAATCCTTATTTACTGAACGTAGCCAATCATCAGCCAAGATAGGTTCAGTAGTACTTGAGAATTTCCTTGGTCTAAGCTTCAAGAATTTGGTCAGCATATCCACTTGAGATGGGGGTGGTGCTGGAATGTCCTTGGTGTCTTCTTGGTTTTGGTTCATTAACAAGCTCAACTGATTATGTGCTTCTATTATTTGATTTGTCATTGTCTTCAAATCAATGTTGGGGCTTTGGCGAGGCATCTGTTTGAGTTTAGCATAGATGAGTAAAAGATAGATAGATGCTAGGGGAGAATCCTACCCAACACAGCAGAAAGTCAAACATCTTACAAACAACATCTAACCAACAAAAACCACAAGGTTCAAAACACAGAAAAACAATCTAGTATTGGCATACCACCTAAGTTGGTATGATCAATACCCTAACACGATGTCGTTGTTCTAATAAGGTGGTAGTTTCTAGTCTATCTCCATCTTGAGTGCTTCAAGTTCTTCTTCAATTTTCTTCAAAATCTTCTAAGTGCTTGAACTCATAATCTGATTTCTTCAATGATCTTCCATGCAGGTAGTGCTTCATGTTGAGTCGTAGCATTTCTCCATGAAGTATCAAACTTACTCTTGGTCATCACCAAACATGTCTTCATGGATACAAGGAGGTAGGTCATCTAGAATAAGATAAGAATTTTCTAGAAGGTTGATAGTAGATGAGAGTACTAGAAAGATAAAATGAAAAGTTTTGTTTTTAGTAACCTGAATAAAAATAGAATTTTAATCCTATGGTTAAACCTATTTCTATCCATGTCTAGGGTCTCGAATCTACTGGCAACACAGTGCTCTGATACCATCTGTAGCGTACCTGCACTTAAAAATTGGCAAGGTACCTGTGTATAGTGCAAACCCCTGGATCGATTCATTTGCACACACAGTCTAAGATGGAATATCACAACATTGTATCAATTATTACACGCGAATCCAGTACTTCGGAAAATATCCTTTACAAATTGCATAGCACGAAGCTAGCTTTTAAAAAGTAAAGCAGCGGAAATATATTCTTCATGGAGTCTCCATCATCTTCATGTGTCACAGGCGAAACATGTTGGTTGCAGACTCGAAACCCTTAACAAGAACTCACTCGTCGTCAGAACAATCTGCAACAAATAAAATTTTGCAACAGAGTGGGTCAGATACCATTAAAAATGGATCTGGCAAGTGACACTATGTGGACACTTAATGGAATAACTCTAATAACCTATATGCATATTTGGGTGGTGGAGTTTCAAGGCTGTTTTGCATAAACGCCAATTTTTCCTATCTTTTATAAAACATTTTCTTTTGTCAAAACAGGTATGGCATGAAAACCACCCTCTTGTCTACCTTTATTCAACCTTCAATATTTTAACTTAAGAAATTGGAATGTCGGGAGCCTCCGTTGTCGTCCTTGATCAGCTGCTCAAATTGTCCGTAACCGGGGACACGGCTAAGTACTTAGATTTAACTCTCGAGAGGTTGTGCACTTTCACCACGAGACCCAACAAACCCAAACTATCCTCAAGCACTCAATTTGTGCTAAGGAAAAGGAGAGAGTTGAGACGAGACCTTTGGGAAACAGTCCCCTGTTCCTCTGGGCAGACCCATACAAACATTCATCCGCTGAGACCTGCCGGAATCAGGTTCCTATAACTCAGTCAAGGCAGAGCCATAATACCAAGTGGCTGCACTGGAAGCATCTTCACTTAGAGAAAACTTTGGTCCCTTTAATACCCTGGGTGGCAACCACAAGTGACCATCCCTTAGAGGTCACCCCTAAGAGATGACACTCAACCTTTCCATCATCTTTTCAAAACCAAGTCCACCCAGGTGATAGATTACTTAGTGGAATTAAACTTTAAAGAAAACACATTTGCATAGCATCAAATAATCTACTAAGTTATCAAAGGGGGTTCTAGACACAACTAGTGTAAAGGTATGGTGGGTTGAGCATATAACAATAATACTATCCAACACATGCATATAAAGAAATACACTAAGTAATGCATATAAAAATACTTAGGAAATTTATGGGGGTGTGCCACTTGCCTTGGCAAACAGAAGTGTAGTAGTAGCAGTTGCAACCACCTTCGTCTCTCTCCGAAATTTCTAACACAGCAAACAATTCACAATAAACATACAATCATAAATGCAACACTTAGAAAAATATGATATGCATGAGATGCAGGATGACACAAAGGATTATGGTATGAAAGACAAACAATACCAACTAGGGGAAAAGACATAAAATAACTTAATCCAATTGGCTAAGGCAAGGTCAAGGCTAAGCAAATAAACTTGATAAAACCACAACTTGAGAAGTTGTAGGGATACTCGAAGTCTTCATAATTTTGGTCTTCAAATAATCTTCAACTCCTTGGAAGCATCATTGATCTTCAAGGGTATTCAATTAGCACTCTAGGGACTTATCATAACACAAAGAACTTGGTCTATGTCCAGAGTGAGACAATAATAGAAGGAAAGAAGATAAAAAGAAGTAGTTGGTCTTCAAAAATTCTTCTCCTTGTTTCCTTGTAGTTTTACTTGATGCGATGACTTCATTGCACTTGTGGACTTGTTGATTCTGAAGACTTGATGATGTTGGCAGAAGATTGATCTTGAATATAACTTAGCCACCATGAAGTTTAGGAGAAGAAGTAAGAAAGAGAGAAAGGGGAGAAAGACTTAGAAAATGTAGCTGGTTGGTCTTCATGAACTTTCTCTTGATTTCTTCTAAGTACTTTTCTTCTTGGAGATGTTCCTGAGTCTTGTCTTCTTGGCTAAGTCCTTCTTTGGTTCTTGATTGTTTCCACTAATTTCTAACTTAGTGGTTTTAACTAGAGGGGTCAAAAGAGCTAACATTCATCCTCAAAATTTCTAAGGAGGAAGTCATGTAAGAAGTACAAATTAATCCTAAGGACTAGAGATGCATGCCATGCCCTGAAATTTTCTAAGTTAATGCAAGGCAAGCAAGATGGACAAAAATGACTAAGGACCAAAGGTCAACAATAAGTCAAAATAATTTCTAAGGAAAAGTTAACAAAACTAAGAGGTGCTAGAATTTTCTAAGGAAAAAGTATTGTCAAAATACTTGTCAAATATTTTCTAAGGAAGAAATAGTTTTGTTTGAGAGACAAAATATTTCTAAGTACTTGTTATCAACTAAAGTCATCAAAATATGATTAAGTCATTTATCAGTCGAAAATAAGAAGAAAAATAATTTAAATAAATTTTTTATTATTAAAATAACACCTAAAAAGCATTTAATCAATATTTAATCAAAAATCATTAAAAATAATTTTTACAAAAATACTAGAGTATTCCTACGGCCAATACTTAGGCATACAAAATTATAGCAAAAGAGTTTGCTCAAAATCTATTTTAAAACTCAATTTATAGTCAAAATACTAATTAAACCACCTTTAAAAATTAACTAATTTAATTTCGTCAAACCTAAAAATAACTATGCCAAAAGTTTCTACGTGTCATAAGCTTTCCAAAAATATTTTATTTGTAAAATTCGGCCAAACCAATAAAAAATAGTGATAGATCTAAGATTTAGGGTTTTTCTGCAAAACTGCCGGTCTTCGGTTGACTGTTGACTCTGACCACTGACGTGGAGGTTGACTCGCTGACGTGGCAAACTGACTGGGCTTTGACTACGAATTTTGACCAAAAATAAAGTTGCTCGGATGGAAAAACATGCTTAATGAAAGTTGTAGAGAATTACGTGCTCTTTCTAACTATCACAAATATATCCTAAGTGGATGAATAGATTGGGCACAAATCGCAAATTACCTTTCTGATCCGAAACTTCAACTCGAAAATCTCCTAACTCGTTTGACCAAAAGAGGTGAGGCTTGGGGCAAAAGAAGGGTCTTGATCAGGGGAACAACTTTCGTAACTACGGCCCGAAGTTTTGAGATTGTTTTCTCCTCCGAAATTCGTCAAAAGCAATCTGTATTGTACAGAGAATTCCGTACGTCAAAATCAAAAGAGTGCAATAGCAAAGTTGTAGGTAAGGGTTAGATTTAACTTCTCACCAAAGGAATTTCGATTTGAAGAACCGAGTGCGAAGAGATCTAAGAAATACGACTTCAGATCTGAAGGATGGCGATTCGAAATTCTTCCTCCACGGTTGATGAAAAGAGTTGAGGCCTCTCGGGATGGAAAGATATTGAACAGATCGACAATATTGCTTCAGGCTCCGGTGCGATTCGAGATCGTTTTGGTGGGTAAATAAACGAAGTACGATTTCCCTGGTTAGGGTTTCGGTGGAACGAAAAGGGGAAGAGAGATGACGGCGGCTACATGGGTTTATATAGGCCAAGGGTCGGTGGAATAGCTTGGGCTCGAAGTTATGAACGCGTAGGATCAAACGGATCCGGATTTGGAGTTATATTCGTCGAGATAAACGTGTTTGAATGAAAAGGATTGAGAAACCGAATTTTTCCCGGAGTCAACATCGGGTTCGAACTCGAGTTGGTGGTCCGGCTGGACTGGCTCGCTGCCTTGTTGGGCCTGCCGGTTGGCCCGTTTCGTTTTTTTTTTCTTCTTTTTCTTTATTCTTTTTCTAGTTTTCTTTATAACTTTTGATTTCGGAATCGGAATCGAGTCAAACCAATTTCTATAGTTTTGTAAAATCAAAACATTTCCATTAAAACTTTCAAAATTAATTTTCCAAACTTTTCAAAATTTGAAATTCAAATATTGCATAAAGGTTTAATTAGATCTTTATGTTAAATTTTATAAATAGGATTTATAAAAATTCTTTTGAACTTAGATTTAAAATCCATAACAAAATATGGGCAATAATATCCCATATCACTCAATAAGATAATTTTGCACCAAATCATTTTGTCTATAAAGAGTTTGATAAATCAAAATGGATTCAAAACTCTTTTAAAAATCCAAATAAATATTTTCTTTCAAAACAAAAACTATAAAACTTGAAAATAAAGAATAGGTAAGTAATAGAATATTTCCCAAAACATACAAACAATTCACAACCAAAATTTAACACAAAGGAGTATACCACAATACTTCAAAATAATATATTGGACATAGATAGTCCTTTTAATATATTTTCTTAAATATGTTTTCAAGTGGAATTATTATTCCCACTTTTGAAATATCAAAATGCAACAATACAATATGCGGATGAATGCATGCATGATTTTTCTTTTTAAAGCAAAATACATAGTAGTTTTCAAAAGTTTTAAATTTTTCCGATTTTTCAAATTTTTGAAAAACTTGGGATGTTACAGCTACACCCAGCGTGAAGACGAAGATTACTTTGACACCTATTCACTGTTGCTAGACTGACCACCATTCGTGTAATACTTTCCCTGGCTGCCTCCTATGGTCTGATCGTTCATCAAATGGACGTAAAGACAACTTTCCTTAATGAAGAGTTGGAAGAGGAAATCTATATGGATCAGCCTGATGGGTTTGTAGTAAAAGGTGAAGAGAGAAAGGTGTGCAAATTGTTAAAATCTTTGTATGGGCTGAAACAAGCACCTAAGCAATGGCATGAGAAGTTTGACAGAACTTTAACTTCTGCGGGCTTTGCCATTAATGAGGCTGACAGGTGTGTGTATTATCGCCATGGTGGGGCGATAGTGTTATATTATGCTTGTATGTTGATGACATACTTATTTTCGGTACAAGCATGATAGTGATAAATGAGGTCAAGTCTTTTCTGTCAAAGAGTTTTGATATGAAAGATCTGGGACAAGCTGATGTGATCCTGAACATTAAGTTGATTAGGGATGAGAGTGGGATTACGTTAACGCAATCACACTATGTTGAGAAGGTCTTGAGCCGCTTTGGTTATATAGACAGCAAGCCTTCTCCAACACCCTATGATCCCAGTGTGACATTCAGAAAGAACAAAAAGGAAACAAGAGATCAATTAAGATATTCTCAAGTGATCGGTTCACTCATGTACCTTGCGAGCGCGACGAGACCTGATATCTCTTTTGCTGTGAGCAAGTTGAGCAGGTTCATGTCTAACCCGGGTATTGATCATTGACATGCACTTGAAAGGGTCATGCGCTATCTGAACGGTACAATGAGTTATGGGATTCACTATTCAGGGCACCCTGCGGTGCTTGAGGGATATTGTGATGCGAACTGGATCTCAGATGTTGATGAGCTCTACGCCACAAGTGGATATGCATTTATTCTTGGAGGTGGCGCAGTGTCATGGAGGTCTTGCAAACAAACCATTTTGACGAGGTCAACCATGGAAGCAGAACTTGCTGCTTTAGATACAGATTCTGTTGAGACAGAATGGCTGCGTGAGCTCTTGATGGACTTGCCGGTGGTTGAGAAACCATTACCGGCCATCCTTATGAACTGTGACAACCAAGCGGTTATCATGAAAGTGAACAGTGCTAAGGATAACGCGAAGTCATCAAGACACGTCAAAAGGCGCTTTGAAGTCTATCAGGAAAATGAGAAACTCCGGAGTAATAACTGTTAGTTATATTCAAACAGACAAAAACCTGGCAGATCCCTTTACGAAGGGACTATCACATAATGTGATAGATAGTGCATCGAGGGAGATGGGGTTGAGACCCGTGAGCGTTACACCATAGTGGTAACCCAACCTATGTGATCGGAGATCCCGTGAATTAGGACCTGGGAAGAACAAGCTAGTGGTTTAACAGAGAAGAGTTATTTTATAACCCTCTCCGTGGGAAGATGCATAACTCTCACATTCTGTAAGGCAGGTTGGCAATATGCCTTAATGTGTTTCTGTTGGCTATTCGTAGCAAAGGTGCTATCCTACAGAGCGACCTTGAAAGAACACACCTATATGAGTCCGACTGTTAAACGTCGCAGTCTATGCGATTTGGGTGATCTCTAGTAAGCTCATGAAGAGACCAGGGAGTATTTCGCATATGCTCCACCCGCGGGGTAGGCTACTGGCAGCCATGTACTGGTTATGACTTTGAGTGAAGTCTATTGGCACCAAACTTGCAATTCAAGGTTCGTCCATTGTTCAAGTTGCTGGTAGATGTAGCTTGAAGCTCTAGGCGGAAGTTCAACTTAATAGTCTCTGCTGAAACACTGGTATATAAATAAGAAACGAGGTTTGGCAAAATCTCTAAATGGGAATTTGAGATCTGGTGGGGGATTGTTAGAATTTGGGCCCATTTGGGGCAGCCCAATAAGCAATTCCTGAAATCTCAAATTGGCCCATGTGCATGGCAGAATTTTGGAGGTGCAAAGTGGTGCTAAAGTTTAGTCCCACATTGCTAGTTGGAGGAGACAAACACCACCTTATAAGGTGGAGTGTTGTGACACTTGGTGTGCTAGTTGAGAATAGAAGGCTCTCTCGTGCGGACTCCTCCTCCTCCTCCTCCTCCGCCGCCGCTCGCACGCACGCACCGCACCGCCAGCCCGTCTCGTCACGACGCGCCGCGGGTTGCGGGAATCTCGCCGAGCCGAGCTTTATTTTTGCAGTCCGGGAAAAACTGTTTGGACGGACGCGTCACAGTTAGTCGGTTCGGGTCGCTCCCGGATCGTGGGCTACTGTAACCGACCTAAAACATGCGCGACGTGGACTTGGCCCACGTTGTACCCGTTAGGGTTTTCCCGAGCCGCACTATATAAAGTCGTGCACTGCGTGCGCTGCAAACCCCCGAACCAATCTAGGTTTTGCCAATCTCGTGCCTTGCGCCGCCACCGTAGTCTATTCTATCCGTGCGCCGGCGTGCACCGGCGAACGGGACAGCAGGTCTCCGGAACCTCTTGTCCTTGTGATCCTGTACGGGAGAGGGCGAATATGGTTTTTGGGAAGCGCCCCGCGCGACTGCTTTCAAGTTCTTCATCACGGCTCGACTTCCTGGACGATCTCCGGGTCCGCGGGCGACTCGTCTCCAACGTCGTCTTCTTCGAGCTGCTACCGTCGCCGCTCAAGCTGCTGCCGTCGCTGTTCCAACGACTACTTCATCTACAATTGGTCAGTACGTTCGTCACGTTCCGATGGCTGTGTTCGTAGATGTCTTGCTGCTGTTCATGTTAATTAATACGTCTAGTATTTTCGAGATTAACATGTTAGTAGCTCTTGCAATCATGCTTTATATTCTGGAATTAATCATGGAAATTATGCCTAATAATCCAACATGTATTGTGCTCTGGTGTGGCCATGCGTGTTCCTCTTCTTTTCGGGTCAGGCGAAATTGAGAATGTAGATAGTTCCAACCTTTCACAGAGCTATGTTGAAACACCCATGAAATCCTAACTTTTCCCACTACTCTATTTTCTCGGGGAGCGCCCCGTATTTATAATTGAAAACAAGACCGGTCAAGGGTTCACTAGTTCACCACCAGCTCAGCTGGTTGGAGAGCAACAAAAAGGTTTATTTAATTAAAATATTAGCTTAATTTCAAGAAAAATTGATATCAAATCCCTTCATATTGACATTGAGGGCATCTTTTGTTTGGGCTTTTATGGCTTTTCCACATAAATAAGCAATACAAGCCAACCAAAGAGCTCAGTTGTGCGTTAGGCTTTTCCAAAGCCATCGGCCGTAATGCACTGTGAGGAGAAAGCACGATTTGAGGTGCTTCTTGTGGCTTCCCGCAGCTTCTTCACTTAAAACTGAATCGTTATTTCTATCTTTCCCTTTGGTGTGTACTCCCTTCATTTATAAATATAAGATGTTTTAGCTATTTTACATGTTGATATTGATTAGATACAGACTGAAATGAATAGACATACACATTAAAACATGTAAATAAATATGAATATAAAAAAGGCTTTTATATTTAGGTACGGAGGGAGTAGTAATTACTTAAGACTGCCAGCGAGCGATTCTCTCTCTTACGTGGGCCGATGCTATGTTGGATAATTAGGCAATAATTCCATGATTAATTATAAAATATTAAGCATGACAACAACAACTACTTAACATGTTAAATACGAACATACTAGATGTACAAAACAACATGAACAGCAGCAACACAAACGCCAACATATCCATAGTAAAACCACAGTTCGGAATACGTCGCACGTACCGAACGTTTGTAGAGGAAGCAGCAGTTCATGCAGACGATGACGTTGGTGAAGACGGGTCAAAGAAGACGACGCCTGTGGAGACGATCCGCAGCTCCGGCAGGAAGATGACCCATTGTGGAAGCTGCGAGCAGTCGCGTAAAGCGCTTCCCAAAAACCCAATTCACCCTCTCCCGTACAGGATCACAAAGGCGACTGGTTCCGGAGACCTGCTCTCCCAAACGCCGGTGCACGCCGGCGTTCGGGATGGAGTAGACGCGAGATGTGGCAAAACCTAGATTGGTTCGGTGTGTGACGGCGCACGCAGTGCAAGGCAATATATAGTGCGGCTCGGAAAACCCTAACGAGTACAATGTGGGCCGGCCACATCGCACATGTTCGAGTCGGTTACAGCAGCCCACGATCCGGGAGAGACCCGAATTGGCTAACTGTACGCGTACGCTGACGAATCGATTTTTCCGAACAGCAAAAACATAGGCATCGGCTCGGCTCATTCCTGCAACCCGCGTCGTGACGTGACGTGACGAGACGAGCGAGCGACGGTGGAAGTGGAGGAGGAGTGTGCGGGAGAGAGCCTTCTGCTCTCTCAAGCACACCAAGTAGCACAACACTCTACCTTATCTTATATAGTGGTGCAACTCTCTTCCAACTAGTAATGTGGGACTAAACTTTAGCACCTTGATACGTCTCAAACGTATCTATAATTTCTGATGTTCCATGTTGATATTATACCAATTGTTACATGTTTTATATACACTTCATAGCATTTTTATGCATTTATTGGACTAACCTATTAACAAGATGCCACAGTGCCAGTTTCTGTTTATTATGTCTGTGTATTGCAGAAAAGGCCCGAAAACCAAAGTGCTCGGAAAAATCCAGAAAAATTACAGAAATTCTATTTCGTCAGAAGACCCATGGAGCCAGAAGGGCAAGTCCAGCGGAGGCCCATAGCCTCCACACCATGCCCTCGCGCGGCCTGGAGGGGGCGGCGTCGGGGGGTGGTGGCCACCTCGTGCACCGCCTCGTGACGCCCTTTGGACTATATATTGCCTCCGCGGTGAAAACCCTAAAAGAATCGACGATTTCTCCAGAAAAGTTCTGTAGCTCCGCCGCCACCAAAAACCCTAATTCGGGGGACAAAAGTCTCTGTTTCGGCACCTTGCCGGGACGGGGAATTGCCCCCGGAGCCATATCCATCAACGCCACCGCCATCTTCATCGCCGTTGCTGCCTCCCATGATGAGGAGGGAGTAGTTCTTCATCGGGGCTGAGGGCTCATGCCGGTAGCTATGTGGTTTATCTCTCTCTCTCCCATGGTGTGATCTTTATGTGATCATGAGCTTTGTACTCTAGTTGAACCCATAGATGTTACTCTTCATTATCTTATATGCTACTTGAGTGGTTTTATTAATGTAAACTCCGGAGTCACCTTTGTCCCACGGTGCGAAGTTGACAGTGTGCGCACCGTGTGTGGCTCTTAGGCTAAAGATTACAGGAATACTTATCATGAGTTATTATTTGTGTTGGATGTCTCTATGAAATTGTGGTGTTTGTCTAGTACTATTTTAGGGCGTTCAAGTTGACAGTGTGGGATTCCCTAGATGTGGAATGCGACTTTAAGGTGTGCTTTTATAGCCCTACGCAGTGGATTGGAGTTCGTTATCCAACGAGAGAATAATTTAGAGTAGCATAGTGAAGAGGAAATATTTATGTATTCAATTATATTATTATTGTTGAGAGTGTCCACTAGTGAAAGTATGATCCCTAGGCCTTGTTTCTAAGCATTGAAACACCGTTTACAACCAGTTCTGCTACATGTTTGCTTGCTGCCATTTTTATTTCAGATTGCAATTAACACTTATAATCATCCATATCACTAGTATTTTAATATCTCTTCGCCGAACTAGTGCACCTATACACCTGACAAGTGTATTAGGTGTGTTGGGGACACAATAGACTTCTTGTATCTTAATTGCAGGGTTGCTTGAGAGGGATATCTTTGACCTCTACCTCCCTGAGTTTGATAAACCTTGGGTGATTTACTTAAGGGAAACTTGCTGCTGTTCTACAAACCTCTGCACTTGGAGGTCCAACACTGTCTACAAGAATAGAAGCGTGCGTAGACATCAAGCTCTTTTCTGGCGCCGTTGCCGGGGAGGTAAGGTAAACGGTACTCACATCCTCTGGCTACTAAGCTATTTTCTAGCACTGTTGCCGGCGTGTGAGTGCTCGAAGGTATTTCCTTTAGATCCTGCAGTTTTATCTTTTTGTTTCTTGTTTTTATTTCACTAGTTAGGCTTAATGGAAAACAACAAAAAAATTAGAGAGCTTTATGAAATTTATCTTAAGTTGGGACATGATGTGTTTGAAGAGAAAATTAAAAAACCTATGGAAATTTGTTTGCATAATAGTGGTAACAATGTTATTACTATAAATTCTTTGAACACCATTATTGCTAATGCTATGGAAAAGTCTAAGCTTGGGGAAGCTGGTTTTGATGAATATGATATTTTCAGTCCCCCAAGTTTTGAGGAGAAAATTTTCTTTGATGATACTTTGCCTCCAATTTATGATGATTATAATGATAGTGGTATTTTGGTGCCACCTACTATGGAGGATAAAGTTTATTATGATTATACTATGCCTGCAATTTATGATGATTACAATGATGCTTGTGATAGTTTTACTCCCACTATTACTAATAAATTAATTATGCTTATGTGGAGAGTAATGATACTTTTATGCATGTGGATCATGATAAGAATGCTTTATGTGATAACTATATTGTTAATTTTGTTCATGATGCTACTGAAAATTATTATGAGAGAGGAAAATATGGGTGTAGAAATTTTCATGTTACTAAAACACCTCTCTTTATGACGAAGGTTTTGAGCTTTCTCTTGATTTGCTTTTATTTGATGGTTACTTTAAAACCTACTGGTCATTATGAGAGAGGGAGACATGGATTCATACATCATAATAATATTAAGTCTCCTCTCTTTATGTTGAAATTTTGAAGTTGCACTTGTTTTGCCTTCCTATGCTAGTCACTTTGTGATTCATTGATTTATTTTCTTACAAGATTCCTTTGCATAGGAAGTGGGTTAGACTTAAATATGTTGTATATTTGCTCCTTGATGCTTTTTTATATTCAACTCTTATACATATGAGAGCATCATCAAAATTTTCATGCCTAGCTAAAAGGCTTTAAAGAAAAACGCTTATGGGAGACAACCCATTATTTTATTTCTGCAATTTTTCTTTTCTTTTTGAGTCAAGGAGTTGTTTACTTCTGTAACAACCCTTTGTATCTTTACTTTTTCGCATTGTTGTGCCAAGTGGAGCCTCTAATAGGAAGATGATGCTAGATTTGGATTTCTGCGCAGGAACAGATTTCTGTTGTTCACCGTTTTACTTCTGTAAAATCACAGAAACTTTATTTAAATCTGTAAATTTTTGTGCGTGATCCTCAGATATGTACGCATCTTTCGTTAGTTTTGGTTTTTTATCTGAGTAACGTAAGTGCCTCGAAAAAATTCGTCTTTACAGACTGTTCTGTTTAGAAAGATTCTGTCTTTTATTTTTCGCATTCTCTCTTTTACTAGTGTTGAGTGGAATTCTTTTTTAGGGTGAAGAGCTTCACATAACATCAGTGCCAGTAGTTAATGTTAAAAGTAACGGTCATGTTTGTGTCCTTATAGAACATGTGAGTTTTTGATTGTGCACTAACCCTCTAATGAGAATTACTCTGAGTTTGGTGTGGCGGAAGTTTTCAAGGGTCAAGAGAGAAGAATGATATAATGTGATCAAGAAGAGTGAAGAGCCTAAGCTTGGAGATGCTCCCATGGATCACCCCAGCATATTTCAAGAAGACTCAAGCGTCTAAGCTTGGGGATGCCCAAGGCATCCCCTTCTTCATCAGCAACTTATCAGGTCATCTCTAGTGAAACTATATTTTAATTCTTTCACATCATATGTGCTTAGCTTGGAGCGTCTGTGTGCTTTTATTTTCAGTATTTTTTTCTTATGGTCAACTTGGTTGGATCCTAGCATTCTTGATTGGGAGAGAGACACGCTCCGCTTTTCATATGAATACTCCTATTCTTCACTTATACTTGTTGAATATTCTTATCTAGCTATTGCTATGCTTTTAGCTCCTATTTTTCATGCATCCCTCATTCAGAGCTGTTAGTTCTTTTAGAGAAAGTACTCTCTTGCTTCACTGATAATTGTTTGGAGAGTTTATGTTGAAATAAGTTGATTGGTGTTTGGTTGGAACAGAAAATGCTGCATGTGGTAGATGGTATAATGGAAAAGACTTACATATTCTTGTAGATCAATGTCTTGGATAATTTGATACTTGTCAATTGTTTTGAGTTATCAAGTAGTTCATGTTTAAGCTTTTGTATCATGTAGTTAAAACCCATTAGTGAAGAACTACCGTAAAGCTCGTTGAAATTTGGTTTGCATGATTGGTATCTCTAAGGTCTAGTTATTTTCTAGTAAAAGGGTTTGGTTAACAAGGAAGACAGTGTAGAGTCTTATAATGCTTGCAATATGTTTTCATATAAGTCTTGCTGTGTCGGTTGATATCCTGTGTTTGCTTCAAATAACCTTGCTAGCCTAAACTCTGTACTAAGAGGGAATGTTTCTCGTGCATCCAAAACCTTGAGCCAAAATCCATGCCATTTGTGTCCACCATAACTACCTATATGTGGTATTTCCTTGCCACTCCAAATAAATTTTTCATGTGCTACCTTTAAACTATTCAAAAACTATTACTCCTTTTTGTGTCAATGTTTACCAAGCTCATGAGGATGGGGTGAATGTCTTTATGTCACCTGTCAAACAGACTTTACCACCGGACTAGCGGCATATACATCCGCTTATCCATTAATTTTGCAAAAAGTGCTGGCAAACGGGATGCCCAGTCCCAATTAATTACAACTTTAACCACTTAATTCTCTTCACATTTTTTTCCTGATTTATCAGTCAAGCAATGACAAATAGTGAAATATCTGCATGTGTAAACAAAAGAGAAGAGGGATGATCTGCCTTGCTGGTAGAAATAACGTCCTTCATGGGAGCCGCTCTTAAAAGTCTGGTTGGCAGGGGTCATATTGTACTTTCCATTTTCCGATTCGTTGACAATTAATAAACACCTCCCAAAACTTATTTTTACTCTCTTTATGATTTCAAAAACTTAAAAGCTCTAGCACATGATTTAATCCCTGCTTCCCTCTGCGAAGGGCCTTTCTTTTACTTTTATGTTGAGTCAGTTTTCCTACATCTTTCTATCTCAGAAGCAAACACTAGTGTCAACTTTGGTACAACAATTGTTATATGCTTGTATATTGTACTACAATTACAGAAATTCCATTTCGTCAGAAGACCCACGGAGCCAGAAGGGCAAGTCCAGCAGAGGTCCACAGCCTCTACACCATGCCCTCGCGTGGCCTGGAGGGGGCGGCGTCGGGGGGTGGTGTGGCCACCTCGTGCACCGCCTCGTGACGCCCTTTGGACTATATAGTGCCTCCGCGGTGAAAACCCTAAAAGAATCTTTGATTTCTCCAGAAGAGTTCCGTAGCTCCGCCAACACCAAAAACCCTAATTCGGGGACAGAAGTCTCTGTTTTGGCACCTTGCCTGGACGGGGAATTGCCCCTGGAGCCATCTCCATCGACGCCACCGCCATCTTCATCGCCGTTGCTGCCTCCCATGATGAGGAGGGAGTAGTTCTTCATCGGGGCTGAGGGCTCATGCCGGTAGCTATGTGGTTTATCTCTCTCTCCCATGGTGTGATCTTTATGTGATCATGAGCTTTGTAATCTAGTTGAACCCATAGATGTTACTCTTTATTATCTTATATGCTACTTGAGTGGTTTTATTAATGTAAACTCCGGAGTCACCTTTGTCCCACGGTGCGAAGTTGACAGTGTGCGCACCGTGTGTGGCTCTTAGACTAAAGATTACAAGAATTCTTATCATGAGTTATTATTTGTGTTGGATGTCTCTATGAAATTGTAGTGTTTGTCTAGTACTATTTTAGGGCGCTCAAGTTGACAGTGTGGGGTTCCCTAGATGTGGAATGCGACTTTAAGGTGTGCTTTTATAGCCCTACGCAGTGGATTGGTGTTCGTTATCCAGCGAGAGAATAATTCAGAGTAGCATAGTGAAGAGGAAATATTTATGTATTTAATTATATTATTATTGTTGAGAGTGTCCACTAGTGAAAGTATGATCGCTAGGCCTTGTTTCTAAGCATTGAAACACCGTTTACAACCAGTTCTGCTACATGTTTGCTTGCTGCCATTTTTATTTCAGATTGCAATTACCATTTATAATCATCCATATCACTTGTATTTTAATATCTCTTCGCCGAACTAGTGCACCTATACACCTGACAAGTGTATTAGGTGTTGGGGACCCAAGAGACTTCTTGTATCTTAATTGCAGGGTTGTTTGAGAGGGATATCTTTGACCTCTACCTCCCTGAGTTCGATAAACCTTGGGTGATTCACTTAAGGGAAACTTGCTGCTGTTCTACAAACCTCTGCACTTGGAGGCCCAACACTGTCTACAAGAATAGAAGCGTGCGTAGACATCACACCTCCCACAGCCAGTCATGCAAATACACATGGACCAATTTGAGATTTCAGAAATTGCTTATTTGGGTTGCCCACTAATGGGGCCAAATTCTAACAATCCCCCACCAGATCTCGAATTCCCAGTTAGAGATTTTGCCAAACCTCGTTTCTTATTTATATAACAGTGTTTCAGCAGAGACTGTTAAGTTGAACTTCCGCCTAGAGCTTTAAGCTACCTCTACCAGCTACTTGAACGATGGACGAACCTTGAATTGCAAGTTTGGTGCCAATAGACTTCACTCAAAGTCATAACCAGTACGTGGCTGCCAGTAGCCTACCCTGCGGGTGGAGCATATGTGTCATACTCCCTGGTCTCTTCATGAGGTTACTAGAGATCACTCGAATCTCATAGACTGCGATGTTTAACAGTCGGACTCATATAGGTGTGTTCTTGCAAGATCGCTCTATAGGATAGCACCTTTGCTACGAATAGCCAACAAAAACACATTAAGTCATATGGCCAACCTGCCTTACAGAATTTGAGAGTTATGCATCTTCACACAGAGAGGGTTAAATAAAAAACTCCCCTCTGTTAAACCACTAGCTTGTTCTTCTCAGGTCCTAATTCACGAGGATCTCTGATCACATAGGTTGGGTTACCACTATGGTGTAACGCTCACGGGTCTCAACCCCATCTCTCTCGATGCACTATCTATCACATTACGTGATAGTCCCTTCGTAAAGGGATCTGTCAGGTTTTTGTCAGTTTGAATATAACTAACAGTTATTACTCCGGAGTTTCTCATTTTCCTGACAGACTTCAAACGTCTTTTACGTGTCTTGACGACTTCGCATTATCCTTAGCACTATTCACTTTCATGATAACCGTTTAGTTGTCACAGTTCATAAGGATGGCCGGTAATGGTTTCTCAACCACCGGCAAGTTCATCAAGAGCTCACGCAGCCATTCTGCCTCAACATAAGCTGTATCTAAAGCAGTGAGTTCTGCTTCCATGGTTGCCCTCTTCAAAATTGTCTATTTCCAAGACCTCCATGATACTACGCCACCACCAAGAATAAATGCATAACCACTTGTGGCGTAGAGCTCATCAACATCAGAGATCCAGTTCGAGTCACAATATCCTTCAAGCACAGCAGGGTGCCCTGAATAGTGAATCCCATAGCTCATTGCACCGTTTAGATAGCGCATCACTCTTTCAAGTTCATGCCAATGATCAATACCCGGGTTACACATAAACCTGCTCAACTTGCTCACAGCAAAAGAGATATCAGGTCTCGTCGCGCTCGCAAGGTACATGAGTGAACCGATCATTTGAGAATATCTTAATTGATCTCTCATTTCCTTCTTGTTCTTTCTGAGTGTCACACTGAGGTCATAGGGTGTTGGAGAAGGCTTGCTGTCTATATAGCAAAATCGGCTCAAGACCTTTTCAACATAGTGTGATTACGTTAACGTAATCCCAGATCAGTTTGTCCCAGATCTTTCATATCAAAACTCTTTGACACAAAGGACTTGACCTCATTAATCACTATCATGCTTGTTTCGAAAATAAGTATATCGTCAACATACAAGCATAATATAACGCTATCGCCGCCACCATGGCGATAATAAACGCACCTATCAGCCTCATTAATGACAAAGCCTGCAGACGTTAAAGTACTGTCAAACTTCTCATGTCATTGCTTAGGTGCTTGCTTTAGCCCATACAAAGATTTTAACAATTTGCACACCTTTCTCTCTTCACATTTTACTACAAACCCGTCAGGCTAATCCATATAGATTTCCTCTTCCAACTCTCCGTTAAGAAAAGTTGTCTTTACGTCCATTTGATGTCTTTACGCCAGGGAAAGTATTACTCGAATGTTGGTAAGTCTAGCAACAGTGAATAAGTGTCAAAATAATCTTCGCCTTCGCACTAGGTGTATCCCTTGGCTACAAGTCGTGCCTTGTACTTTTTAATAGTACCATCAGGCCTTAGCTTCTTCTTGAACACCCACTTACAACCCACAGGTTTGCAACCGTAGGGTCGTTCAGATAATTCCCATGTTCCATTAGAAAGAATCGAGTCGATCTCATTATGGACAACTTATTTCTAGTCATCAGCATCAGGAGATGTGTAACATCCCAAAAATATTAATCAGTATTATTATTCCAAAAATGAGAGCCAACAAAAACTTTTGCTTAATTATATGTGTTGATCTCATATTGTTGCTTGTGTGGTTTATTTCCTGCTAGTTATGTGTTGTTTGCTCTAAATAAAGACATGAAGAAAAGAAGAGAAATAAAATAAAAAGAAAAGCAAGAAAATAATGTGACAAGTGTCACATAAAATTCTCCAAGTGAGAAATTGTTTTCCTTTACAATAAAATTCAGAGGAGTGGTAATGTAAACACTCCCATGTAATCCTTACTACTTTTCTATCTCAAACAATATTTTAAACTAGTTTTAAAAATTCAAAAGTAAAATTCAATTGGAAATAAAACCAAATTCAATAATTAAAACCCTATGAACAAAAATGATTCAAAACATTTTATTTTGTAAAGCCAATTTTTGTGAAGCTTCTGCATGCCATGGGAAGGCTTCACAAATTTTCTTGAATTTTTATAAATAGATTTAGTGCCCTAATTAAATTTAGGAAAAGCTTCTGTTTTGAAAAACAAAAGAAAGAAATGAAAAGGAGAGAAGCCAGGGGGTTTTCTGCAAAACCTTCTTCGCCTACCTCTCCGTCGCCGTGTCGACGCCGCACGCCGCGCGCCTCGCCGTTCCCCGGGCCCCCCAGGCCCCCCCTGCTCGCGTCCACCCTCGCGCCCGTGCCTCCGCACCCTCTGCCTCGCAGAGGAGGGCACTCGAGCCCTCTCCCATCGTGATTACGCCGCGGTTCCCCGACGACCGCCGCGGAGGAGTTGGACGGCGCCGGCCAAATTGGCCCCCCTTCGCAGCTCCTCGACACGCGATCAGCTACGCCGTGCACCCTAGCTCCATCCCGGACCCCCCAGACAGCACGCACCGGCCTCTCCCGCTCTCTGGACGCCGCTGGACCGCGACCACCGTGCGCCGACGATGCGCCTATATAGCTCGACCCCACACCTCACGAATTCTCCACTCCCTTCACCCCTGCTTCCCTCCTTTCCTTCACCACCTCACGTACACCGCCAGGAGAGCAGAGCCGCGGCTACTGAGCCGCCGCTGCTCTGGATTTCTTCCCGAGAAGCTCCGCCGGAGCCGTAGGTGAGCACGACCACGGCCGTGCCGTCCTGCTGCTCCATTCTCCCCTCTGACCCCTCTACGCTGTTGCCCGAGCTCACCGCACTCACCCCATCCCTTTTTCCCTCTGATTAGTGCCCAGACGCGACCGTTGGACCTCGCCGAAGTTGCTGTCCGTGGCCGTGGAAGATCGGCACCTCGCCGCCGACGAACCAGCCCTCCCCAGCAAGTGCAACTCGCGCCAAGGTCTTCCCCGAGCCTCCGCCGTCGATCTGCTTCATCACCACGACCTCTCGAGCCCCCTAGGTGAGCCAACCATCCACCTCGCCGTCGCCGGAGCTTCGGCGCCGCTCATTTTAGGTCGCCGGAGTTCGTCGACGACGTGGGCTAACGTGAGCCGTTGGATCTTAATCCAACGGCAGCGTACCGATTCGTTTAGAATAGGAGTCACTGACGTGTGGACCCCACACGTCAGGTTTTTATTAGTTTCCCTCGCGCACCCAGTGTCGCTGACATGTAGGCCCCACATGTCATAACTTTCAACATTATCCAAACAAAGAGAAATTCTAATTTAGTTTTCTCTAGAAATTCAGTACTGGACCTAACTTCAAAAATCAATAACTTGAGATTTAGGCATCCAAATAAATCAAATCCAATTGTTTTGAAAAGCTTATGAAAATGTTTAACCAACCCAATTGGTCTCATGTCATTTAATTAAATAGATAAAAAGTATTATTAAAAATACTACAGAAGGTTTAAATTCTAAACTTGTTTGTTTCTGATACTCTGTTAGTCCAAATAATTCCAAACCAATTTTGCTAGCTTACTACTGCCATTTATTAGCTTCCCTAATTTTTGTAGAATTATTTGTGCAGTAGGATTTGTTTAGTTTAAAGTTGAAGTTTAAACACCCTTCTGCACTCAAACATTTAAATATGTTAAATGGTTAACCCAAATGATTTAGGACCAATTTTGTTAGGTCACATTTAGTCATGTTTAGTTACCCCTGAAAAGATTTAATTTTATGAGCAACATAATTTAATTGGTAGCTAAAACTTGATTATTAAGCTTCTGGATTCAAACAAATGTGTAGGGAGTTTGGTAACTCAAATTAATCCAAACTCAATTGTGTTGTCTTCTACACATCAGTGGTCTTCTATAGAAATTTAGGTTGTATTTTTGTGACCAACAGAACTCAAGTTGTGCAATTAAACATGTTCCACAAGTTTCTGCCATAGTTTTGAACATAAATAACTAATGTTTAATTCATTGATTTTGAAACCAAATTGTATGGTTTGATGTGGGCAGTAGCTAATTGTGATGTTTATGATTGATATGTTGTGATGCTTGCTTGAGTAGTTTAGTAATTGTTTGCATTGCTTGTTTGACGTTTAGACGAGAACGTTGCCGGAATCTACGAGGAGGGGGAATTCTCTGTTCATCAAGCACAAGAACCCGAGAACTTTGCCGAGCAAGGCAAGCTACTCCCTGAGCTTGCACCTAAATACATATGCATCTACTTTGATCAAATGAATTACTCTTAAAAGCATTGGTTTACAAAACCTTTTCAAAAAGTATATGGATATTATTTTGCCACCCTATGTAGAAATATAAGGTAGTTTATATAAAACTATAGGATGGGAAACAATGTTGTTATTCAAAACTCCTTTAAAAAGACTTGTGTGGTTATGGAATACCGAGATGTCGGTGTGGAAGTAAAAAGTGGAGAATGGTGATGTTTATGAAAAATGCACATTGTGTCCTAGTACTATGACAACCAATCTTACCCTGTGCGACCACATCTACCCACATATGGGAAAGGGCGTAGTCATATAATTTGCTCATATTAGTATGGGATGCCTCAATAACGAGGATGACCTCGTTCCATGAGGGGATGGTTTGGTGACCTACCCCTGACCTGGGTCCTAACACGATGCTGGGAGGATTGAAGGGTTCGCTCGCCGGGCAGAACTACGAGTCCTCACACTTAGGTTTCCCGACGGGGAATCTAGACTGGGTGTAGATGGAAAGGATGATAAATTCGTAGCGGTAGGGTCCTATACTAGCATGAGCAAAGGACAGGCTATGGTCGGCGGCTTACTTCGCATACACCTTGTATGGAGAGACGTGGCAGACATGATGAGTTGCCGGATGGATGGGGGAAAAGCGTGCTACCTCTGCAGAGTGTAAAACTATTCGAATAGCCGAGTCCTCGGATATGGACAGTTGGGAGGCTGTCCTAGACCATGTGCAAGTTTTTGGAAAAGTTTTTAAGTTTAAAAGAAACTGAAATGGTGATGGTGTTACACAACTATACCAAATGGAGTGGTATGAGTTGTTAGAATAAATGGACTATGGTGAGCCATGGTCAGAAAAAGGAGGAGTTTTGGAGAAACAAAATGAGATGGTGACTTCTTCCAAAGATAGTTATAAAACTCTTCTTACCTTTTTCAATAAAGATATAGAGATGTTTTAAACAAATAAAAGTTGTAAGTTAAAATAAAACTAGTGCATACTCATGTTGGGGTAGTTTGCGAGTACATTCAAATGTACTCATATTGGTTTCGTCCCTGACTATTGTCCTAGCCAGACTACGAGGAGGAGCACTACGCCGAGCAGGAGTATGGCGACTTCTACGCCAACTAAGGATCTCCACAAGTCAGCTGCCTGTCGGGTCGTCATCGTTAGAATATGATGCCTACTACGCCGTAGCTTCCGCTGCTATTTTGGTTTGGCCCATGAAGGCACCTATGTAAGACTTGGTCTAAATGACCATTTTTGTAAGACTTTTTATTCGGTATTGTAATGGATGTAAACTTTGGTATCCAATTCGGATTATGTGCAACGACAGACTGATCACGGGATCGTTGTGTTAAGCATAATCGGGTATTTCGGACAGCTAGTCCGGGGTCTCCACAAGATGCAAATGCCTCTGCAATGGTCATAGGAGTATTGTCCACAAGGTACACAATGAAATCATCACCAAAGGATTTTTCAATCCTCTGTCTCTTGCTCCTCTTGGGAGCTTCATTGTCATCCTTCTCAAGGACTTGCTCAACATGTGGTTGTTCAGAATTATCAACAGATGTACTAGATTCAGCAAATATCTCAGAAGAAATTCTAGCAATGTTATGTATATCCTTCATAGGAAACATGTTCTCAAAAAATGTTGCATCACGAGATTCCAGAATAGTATCAACATGCACATCAGGTACCTCGGATTTAACCACTAAAAATCTATAGCAGATGCTCCGCTGAGCATAGCCTAGAAAGACACAATCAACTATCTTTGGTTTGAGTTTACGTTTCTTAGGAATTGGAACATTGACTTTCGCCAAGCATCCCCAAGTGCGTAAATAAGAAAGTGATGGTTTTCTGCCAGACCACTCCTCGTAAGGTGTCTTTTCTTTATCCTTGTTAGGAACTCTATTCAGGACATGACACGAAGTCAACAAAGCCTCCCCCCACCATGCCTTAGATAAACTAGCAGTGTCCAACATGGCATTCACCAAGTCGGTCAGCGTGCGGTTTTTCCTCTCGGCAACCCAGTTTGATTGGGGCGAATAGGGAGGCGTGAATAATACCGTGTTCCTGACAAAATTCTTCAAATACGTTGGAGAAATACTCGCCACCACGATCCGACCCTAGACGTTTGATCTTTCTCTCTAACTGATTTTCTACTTCAGCTTTATAGATTTTAAAGTAGTCTAAATCTTCATCTTTAGTTTGCAACAAATATACATAACAAAATCTAGTAGCATCATCGATTAAAGTCATGAAATATCTCTTTTCACCTTTTGTCAACGCGTCATTCATCTCACATAGATCCGAATGTACGAGTTCTAGAGGTGCCAAGTTTCTCTCCTCGGCTGCCTTGTGAGGCTTTCGAGGTTGCTTAGATTGCACACAGCTATGGCACTTAGAACCTTTGGCAACGGTGAAAGTAGAAATTAAACTCAAGCTAGAAAGTCTACTCATTAAACCAAAATTAACATGACATAAACGAGAGTGCCACACATTGGCATCCGAATCCACACTGCCACAAATATGGTTTACTGACTTATTACAGAAATCTGATAATGAAAAGCGGAACAAGCCTCCGCACTCATACCCTTTACCAATAAATTGTCCAAACTTTGACACGACTACTTTATTGGAATCCAAGACTAATTTAAGCCCATCTCTGCAAAGAATAGATCCGCTAACGAGATTCTTGTTCATAGTAGGGACATGCTGCACGTTCCTCAGCTGCACGATCTTCCCCGAAGTAAACTTCAGATCTACCGTGCCAACACCACGAACAGAAGCATGTGACCCATTCCCCATTAGGACGGAAGAATCCCGTTCGACCTGATAAGAAGTGAATATAGAAATGTCAACACAAACATGAACATTAGCACCCGTATCAATCCACCAACATGGAGATTGAAATACTGAAAGCACATTGGTAAATTACCATACCCATCAGTATTGCTAGCGGTCACAACGTTGACACTCCTTGGCGTCTTCCCTTTCTTGTCTGCATGATCTGGGCAGTCCACAGAGAAGTGGCCGAGCTCTCCACAAGTGTAGCACTTTAGCTCAGATTTGTTCAGCACCTTCTTCTTCTTCTTCTTGAAAGAAGTAGTCTTGGCAGGCATGATGAATGCATGCTTGTTCTTGGCCTTGCTCTTGCCGTGGTTATGGTTTTTCCGCACCATGTTTGCGCTAGACTGACCTTCACCACCTCTCTCAGAACTGTCCTTTGCCCGAGCCTTCTCCTCGCTATCAGGTTTTCGACCAATATCTCCTGTCTCTTGTGTTTGAGAGCTGTGGCGAAATTCCTCCATGACGAAGGTGGCTTTGCAATAATGCATCCAGCTACAAACTTGTCAGGTAGGGGACACTTGAGGAGCTCGAGCTCTCTCGCAATGCACTGTATCTCATGAGCTTGTTCGACCACGCCACGGTTATTCACCATTTTGTAGTCGTGAAATCTCTCCATGATATACAACTCACTGCCTGCATCGGTTGCACCGAACTTAGCGTTCAGTGCATCCCAGAGTTCTTTGCCGTCTTTTATGTGCATATACACATCACACAGATGACCATCAAGAACACTCAGAATACATCCACGGAAGATAGTAGTGTCTTTCTTGAACTTGTTCCGAGCTTCCTCAGATATAGTTCCTTTAGGACGACCATTACTAACTTCCCACACATTCATGGCCTCGAGCCAGAGTTGGCACTTAATCTGCCACCTCTATAGCCTGAACCGGTGACTTTTCCGGTTTCATTGCACCGGTATAACCAGCCATATTTAAATCACGAAATTACCTACAATTAGGTTTTTGGATTGTTGGATAATTAGGCAATAATTCCATGATTAATTCCAGAATATTAAGCATGACAACAGCAGCTACTAACATGTTAAAAACGAACAGGCTAGATATACGAAGCAATATGAACAACAGCAACACAAACGCCAACATATCCATAGTAAAACCACAGTTCGGAATACGTCGCACGTACCAAACGTTTGTAGAGGAAGCAGCAATCGATGCAGACAGGTTCACCGCGCCGAGAGCAGCGGTGATGTTGTTGACGATGACGTTGGTGAAGACGGGTCGAAGAAGACGACGCCCGCGGAGACGATCCGCAGCTCTGGCTGGAAGACGACCTGTGGTGGAAGCGGCGAGCAGTCGCGCAGAGCGCTTCCCAAAAACCTAATTCACCCTCTCTCGTACAGGATCACAAAGACGATTGGTTTCGGAGACCTGCTCTCTCAAACGCCGGTGCACGCCGGTGCTCGGGATGGAGTAGACTACGATGGCGATGCAAGATGTGGCAAAACCTAGATTGGTTCGGTGTGTGACGGCGCACGCAGTGTAAGGCAATATATAGTGCGGCTCGGAAAACCAAAATATAGGCATCGGCTCGGCTCATTCCCACAACCCGCGCCGCGTCGTGACGAGCGAGCGGCGGAGGAGAGATGGAGGAGTGCGCGGAGAGAGCCTTCTGTTCTCACAAGCACATCAAGTAGCACAACACAATACCTTAGATAGTGGTGCAACTCTCCTCCAACTAGCAATGTGGGACTAAATTTTAGCATCTCCCACAACCAGCCATGCAAATGCACATGTGCCAATTTGATATTTCAGAAATTGCTTATTTGAGCTGTCCACTGATGGGCCCAAATTCTAACATGCTGCTTCTACTAGAATCAATCGCTGATGTTTTCCGCTAGTACTAGTACTGGTAGCCTGGTACCGTTGCCCATAAGTAGTAGATCGGCTGCGTGTAAAATAATTAGATTCATGTACGCGTTGATGCTAATACAGATTGTCCATGTAGTAATTACTAGGTAAATTTAGCGCGGCGTCACGCCGCGCCCGTAGTGTAAAATTGGGATGTCTATAATTCTGATGTAATTTTTTTTCATGTATTTAAATTTATGTAGGAACGTAAGAGCACGACTGCATAAATATAGAAAGAAGTTAAAGATATCTTCATCCTTTCTGCGAGTAGAGAAGGTAGTATAGAGAGGTGTAGAGATAAAGCACACATTTCAGAAACTTTGATTAAAGAGTTTGTACTCTGTTTTAGTGTATGCATAGAGGCACTGAATAAGAGTGTTGGGGATATACCAACTAGGGGTATCACCAGCATGGATCAATCCGGCTATCCAGGGTGGCCCGCAGTGGTGGTAAAGACATTTGCCTGCCGGGCGGCCCAGATAGCTGACGACCAAGGAAGGCGGATGCCGGCAAGGAGGGGCCCAAGACGAAGTCCCATGAAGCCACCAAGACCAAGACGGAAGGCGGCAGACTTGCCGGCTAGGTTTAGGACTCTGTATACTTGTCGGATACATAATCACCTTGTAACCCTAGGTCCGGCCGCCTATATAAGCCGGACCACGGGAAGCCTTTAGGGCAAGATACTTTTCACACATCCCATAGCTCATTGTAACCTGTAACACGGCGATCTGCCTTATAGTGAGTTATAGCAGCACGTAGGGCTCCGCCACCGCCGTGGAGCCTGAAGCTGGGTAAACTGCCGTGTACAATCCCGACCTCGACGACGTCCACCTTCTTGCCCTACGTTCACCCTCGGCTAGCAGGACCCCGTCTCCTATCTCAGATGCCGATACGACGACAGTTGGCGCCCACCGTGGGGCCTAAGGCGTCAGGCGTCACGTTCCAGGCGGGAACCCTAGGCGGCATCGGCGAAACAATCGCCGTCGGCCGCGCCGTGCGCTACGGCGACAACCACTACATCAGCTGCGACGAGTCCTACATCCCCGCAGACGACTACATTGTCGGATGCGGAGTTGTGCCGTTTGGCGGCGTCGATGTATTCATCGGCTACACATCTGAGGCGTATGGGTTGCCGCGAATTTATTCGCCATCCCACCCGCCCTGCAATCAAAAGGCGCTCAAGACGGATCTGAGTTTGCCTCCTCTCAGGAGTCCGCAGATTCAGATCTACACTTTGTCGGCATGACGGGACTGGGATCCGACTCCCAGCCCAATAGTCAAGATCCCGAATCTATTCTTCCTGCACTCCAGGATGATGCGATGTCGGATGCCGGATCCAGATCTACTGTTCACGTCAACGTAGATTCTGATTCCGAAGAAGATTCTGCAAGCATGTTCGAGCAACGGATCAAGCAGTGTTTCAGTACACCCGAGCCTCCGCCTTCTGAACGGCTACGGGCTCTCCGTCAACATGCAGCAGGTTTTCGTGGCGGATGTCACCGGGCAGCTTCAGCACAGGCGGCGGCAACAACGCCGCCAACGTGGGACCCCGGCAACCGATCCACTGTTTCCGGAGCCTCCGGGCTCCAAGAAGAGGGTTCTAGAAAAGGCGAGCCCAGCAAGATAGGGAACATGGCGGCCCTGGCGGAAGTTCTGCACACGCCGGTGACCGACAAAACCAACCCGGCTGATTTGGAGAAACTTCGAAACACCTTGGTGGAGCAAACTGAGTACCTCAAAAGCAAGCAAGCAGAGGTCCAGGGGCTCCTCGACGAAGCCAAGGAGGAAAACGCCAAGATAACCGCCAAGTTAGACCCCAAGCGCAATCTTTTCACCACTACTCCATTGCCCAAGCCGGCAGGACCTGTGGCAGATAAGAAAAGCAAAAAGGCAGGGATCCTCGACAACTTCAAATCCCCTGCCCAAAAGCTTGGTTTCGAGTGGGCTACAGCGCCGCAGCGTAAGGACAAGAACGGGGAATCATCCTCGCCACCCCTGTCCTCAACACTGCAGCCGCCTTAGATATCCTCAACAATGATGACTACGACAAGGACGAGAAGATTTACTACGCATCGATCCTTGCTCACAAAGCTTTAGAGCAGCAGGCCCGTGCTGATTCTCGCGCCGACATGGCGGACGCAAGAGGAGGAAGCTGGAATCCAAATCCAACGCTTGCAAAGCTGCGGCCGGTGGCAACCCGAAGATCCGTCCGGCTCCAGTAGCCACGGAAAAGGGAAAGACAAGGAAAGGACCCGCAAGTCACCACCTCCCAAAAGGCAGCGTGACGAGGCGTCCAGAACCGGCAACAGACGCAAGGCCTCCCTCCTCCGCCTAGGCGGGATGAAGGCGGAAGCAGGGGAGCAAGCAGCCGCCAAGGAGTGGCGGCAATCGTGACAACGCCCCGCCGCCAAGAAGAAGCAGGGACCGCACACAGTCCCCACCACCAGTGCCCAGGCACGAAGGTGGAAGCCGGGGCACAACAACGAGCCTAGGCACAGCCGGGCAGCGCAGGACGAGCCTAATGCCGACAGATCCGGCAAGCAGCTCAGTCCGCAAGACGCACGACATCGTCTCAATGACATTAAGGCTGGAAAGCAGGATGCCTACCTAGGCCCTGAGTGCTTTGGCCCAGCCATCCGCAACGTTCAAGTACCCGAGACATGACATCAGTGTCAAAAACTCATCAAAGGTACAATGGAGCGGACAAGCCAAACTCATGGTTGTCGGACTACGCGCTGGCAGTTGAAATTGCCGGGGCAATGGCCTCGTCGCCGCACGCTTCCTTCCCCTCATGCTGAAGGGACAGCCCGAAGCTGGATCGAAAACTTGCCGGAGAAAAGCATTCATAGCTGGCATGACATGGAAAAGGTGTTCACGCAGCACTTCCAAGGCACGTACAAGCGACCCAATACATACACAGATTTGGTTCGTTGCGTGCAAAAGCCAGATGAAACAGCTACAAGCTTCTTGGCAAGGTGGATTCAGACAAAGGCAAGCTGCGAAACGTAGACGACAATCAAGCAATCCATGCCTTCACCACAGGCCTCCTGAAGGGCTCAAGTCTCAGACATAAGCTCGTGCGCATGCAGGTCAAAGATCTCGGAGTCATGCTCGAAGTAGCAGCCATGTACGCACAGGCGGATGATGACGCACGATGGAGACGGCGCACATGACATGGCGCCAAGCAGGCGAGCAAGTCACAAACGCAAGGCTCCCCAGGACGACAAAGCCGGACCGTCAAACGAGGTCGCCGCCGCCTTCGAAGGCAAAGGCGGCAGCCGCAAGTGGAAAGGAAAGGGTAAAGAAGGCGGCTCCAGCAAGCAACGCCTGACATACGATCAGGCAAAAGCCTTGCCCTGCCCAATCCACGCGTCCTTAGGCAAAGTTAACCACACATTGGGGAATGCCGGTTCATGGAGGACTTCAAGAAGGACCCCGAGGTTGGCTGGAAGCCAAAAAAGAGCAAAAAGGCTGAGAAGACAAAAAGGAAGATGATGATGGGCAATTCCATGTCGAGGATGAGGAACCAAGCTGGTGCGCAAGGAAAAAAATACCCCAAGGTACATGGCCAACTGGTGTGCTTCTTGGGCACTCCTTCGGCAAAGGAAGAAAAGGCGGAGATGCGCGAGCTAAACGCCACAGTGCCAGATGTTCCCCAGTATTAGACTGGTCGAGAGCCAATCACTTGGGATAGAGATGATCACCCAGATCACGTACCTCACCCCGGCAAATACGCCCTTGTCGTCGACCCAATTGTCGACAACTTCAGCTCACCAAGGTGTTGATGGACGGCGGCAGCAGCCTCAACATCATATACGCGGACACCTGAAGCGCATGAACTTGTCGGAAAGCCAGCTTGACTACAGCAAAGTCAAGTTTCATGGCATCGTTCCGGGAAAGCAAGCCAAGTCAATGGGAAGCATCAAACTTGAGGTTACTTTCGGACCTGAGACAAACTACCGCTCGGAGTATCTCAGGTTTGAAGTAGTCCCCTTCAAGAGTGCCTACCACGCCATCTTTGGACGGCCAGCTTTCGCCAAGTTCATGGCTCGGCCGTGTTACATCTACAGCAAGCTGAAGATGCCGGGACCCAACGGTACAATCACCGTCAATGGCAACTTCAAGAAAGCAAAGGAGTGCGAGCGTGGCAACGCCGCCTTCGCTGAGGCAGTCCTCCACGCAGAGGAATTAGCCATGTTGAAAAAGGAGCTGATACGTCGCAGTTGCCGGAGGATGTAAAGACCGCGAGCCCAAAAAACTTTCAAGGCGTCCGAAGACACAAAGAAGGCGGACCTGGTCCCAGGTGACAGCTCCAAGCAAGTCACCATAGGGGCAGGCCTGGATGACAAATAGGAAAGCGCGCTCGTCAGGTTCCTCCGTGAGAATCAGGACATCTTTGCATGGTCGTCAGCCGACATGCCAGGTGTCCCGAGGGAACTTGCCGAGCACTCTCTTAATGTCTATGAAGGAGCCAAGCCAGTAAAGCAAGGAATAAGGCGCTACGGTGAGAAGAAGCGGAGCAATAGGGAAGGAGATCATCAAGTTGCAAGAAGCCAAGTTCATTAGGGAGGTAGTACACACTGATTGGTTGGCAAATCCTGTAATGGTTCCAAAACCTAATAAGGAAATGAGAATGTGCATTGATTATACCGGTTTGAACAAGTGCTGTCCTAAGGACCACTTTGCTTTACCTCGTATAGATCAGGTCATAGACTCCACAGCCGGCTCCGAGCTGCTGTGCTTTTTGGATGCGTACTCCGGGTACCACCAAATCAAAATGCGAGAATCCGACCAAATCAAAACATCGTTCACTACGCCCTACGGGACCTTCTGCTACATCACGATGCCCTTCGGCCTAAAAAATGCCGGCGCAACGTATCAGCGGTGTATGCAAAGATGCCTTCACGAGCAAATTGGCCGCAATGTTCACGTCTATGTTGACGACATTGCCGTCATGTGACGATCTGAGAGAAACCTTTGATAGCCTCCGGGTATATAGGATGAAGCTCAACCCGAAAAAATGCGTCTTCGGGGTTCCTGCCGGCAAATTGCTCGGCTTTATCGTTTCCGAACGAGGAATAGAGGTAAATCCAGAAAAAATCAGAGCGATCCTCAACATATCCAGGCCCAAGGACCTGAAGGACGTGCAGCGACTTGCCGGCTCGGCGGCTGCCGTCAGTCGTTTCATTAGCCGTCTTGGAGAAGGCACTGCCTCTCTACCGGCTTCTGAAGAAATCCGACAACTTTGAGTGGACAGACGAAGCAGATGCCGCCTTGCAACAGCTCAAGGAGCGTTAACGTCTGCTCCAATCTTAGCAGCTCCTCGAACGCAGGAACCAATGCTGCTTTACATCGCGGCAACTAACTTGGTTGTTAGCGTGGTCCTGGTTGTGGAACGCAAGACGGAAAAATCAGACTTGCCGGAACAACGTCCGGTTTACTTCATCAGTGAAGTATTTTCCGCCTCAAACAGCGTTATCCGCATTACCAGAAGCTGGTCTATGGTGTTTTCTACGCCGCCAGAAAGTTGAGGCACTATTTCCAGGAGCATTCAATCACGGTTGTGAGCAAGGCACCTCTGGGGGATATCATCAATAATACAGATGCGACAGGCCGAGTTGCCAAGTGGGGCATCGAACTTGCCGCCTTCGACATCACGTATAAACCCAGAACGGCCATTAAATCTCAAGCCTTAGCAGACTTTGTAGCAGATTGGACGGAGCCATGGACGAAGTACCTCTCCCTGAAGACGCATATTGGATCATGCACTTTGACGGATCAAAAATGCTTCAGGGCTCGGGGGCTGGCATTGTGTTAAGAAACCCTCAAGGAGACAAGCTTAGTTATGTGTTACAAATTCACTTCAAGGCAACTAATAATGTTGCTGAATACGAAGCTCTCCTTCATGGTTACACATTGCCAAGGAACTGGCGTCCAGCGTGTCCTCTGCTATGGAGATTCAGACTTGGTGGCACAACAGATACGTGGTACTTGGGACAAAAAGCGAGACAATGGCGGCATATCGCGCTACCGTTGACGATTCGCTAAATGTTTCCTAGGCTACGAGGTCCGCCACATCCCAAGGCTCAAAATGAGGCGGCAGATACACTTGCCAGATTGGGGTCTGAACGCAAAAAGGTACCAAAGGATGTTTTCCTGGAACACCTGCACAAGCCGTCAATAAAAGGAGCAGACCTCCTTGACCCAGAGTCGGCAGAACCAGTTGAAGATGCTAGCTATGCCGTCTACCTGGTAAAGCCGGATTGGACGACGCCATATTTGGACTTCCTGATCAATCAGGAGTTGCCGGACGATGAGGTTTTGAAAAGGCAAATCATAAGAAGAGCCAAGGCATTCACAATAATTAAAGGCGAATTGTACAAGCGTAGCACCACTGGTGTTTACCAACGTTGCATTTCGCCCGAAGAAGGCAGAGAACTGTTGGACGAGATACATGCTGGAGTGTGTGGACATCACGCTTCCTCACGCGCCCTTGTTTCAAAAGCTTTCGACAAGGTTTCTACTGGTTGACAGCCAAGCAAGATGCAGAGGACATCGTCAAAAGATGCAGGGGCTGCCAACTTTATGCCAGACAATCACACATGCCGGCTCAGGAGCTTAAAACAATACCCATCACATGGCCTTTCGCAGTCTGGGGCTTGGACATGGTTGGTCCGTTTAAGACGGCGCCTGGTGGCTACACACATTTACTTGTGGCTGTAGACAAGTTCACCAAGTGGGTTGAAGCTAAGCCCATCAAAAAGCTAGACGGTGCCACAGCCGCAAATTTTCTGTGGGGAATAATCTCTCGGTTCGGGGTGCCTCACAGCATTATCACCGATAACGGCACTAACTTGTCGCAAGGCGAAGTCGAGGAGTACTGTTATAAGCATGGCATCCGCCTAGATCTTGCCTCAGTAGCACACCCGCAGGCAAATGGTCAAGTAGAGCGTACAAATGGTTTAGTCCTACAAGGCATCAAACCACGTCTCGAAGTACCATTGCACAGAGCGGCTGGGGCTTGGGTGGATGAGTTGCAGTCTGTCCTTTGGAGTTTACGCACAACTCCAAACAGATCAACCAAGTTCACTCCTTTCTTCTTAGTCTATGGCGCAGAAGCAGTGTTGCCGTCCGACATGATGTATGATTCTCCCAGAATTCAAGCCTACGTCCAGGAAGACGCAGAAGATGCAAGACAGGATGGCCTTGACCTACTTGATGAAGAACGCGATGTTGCTCTCGCACGATCCGCCATCTATCAGCAAAGTTTGAGGCGTTATCACAGTAGAAGAGTACGGCAACGTAGTTTTAGAGTTGGTGACCTGGTCCTCCGCCTAATCCAAGACAGGAAAGGCTTGCATAAGTTATCCCCGCCATGGGAAGGACCTTTTGTGGTCAGTAAGGTGTTGCTCAATGGATCTTATTACTTGGTGGACGCACGAGACGGATACAAGAAGAAACGAGGTCGCAAGCGCAAAAGGAAGGTTGACGACAAGTACGAAAACCAAGCGACCTTGGAACATTGAGCAGCTACGTCCTTTTTACACTTAGCAATTTCCAAATTGTAATAAGTACTATATGATTATGAAATAAAAGTCTGTGGTTTGCTCATTCAGTTTTGGGATCATGCCATCTTTTGTCTTTTCTCGCAATCATATATTTGTTGTCAAAAGTTACCGAAAATTTTTGCTCTGCTAAGGTTCAAACTTTTTTGACATTTGCCGTCTGGCTAAAAAAGCAAACAACCTTTGCACCGCCTAGTATGCATATCTGTCTGTTTGTGTGTGGGTCGCCTAGTAGTATGTCGTTGGCACCAACATGCTGGCTTTGGTCTCTGAGTCTAAACTAATTGGTATTGCACCTGGTTGGCTCAGCTAAAGTAACTAAGATGAGGTTCCGCCAACATATGAAACAGCTAAACATGCAAACGAGATACATATTAAGGCGGGCCACTTAAATAAGCCTACCGCCAAGTGTAGCATAAAAGTTGGCCCAACATAGTTACAAACCAAAAATAAACAAGTTTTTTGCGTTAACAGATTAACGCAGTTTCTTGTGCTACCATTGCAGGAGAGGACATCTAAGGAGTTGCCGCCTTGGTGGACGTTGTTGGGAGATCCTGGGGGCTGATTCCGGCATCCTTGGGGCTGGCTCCGCCATCCTGGGGGCTGCGCTCCTCAGCCATGGCTTCGCCTTCCCGCTCCGGCAACTTCAGGACCCGCCAAGGAGGGATCAGCCACGGCAACGTGTGGATCCGGGTGTTCCTTGTAGAACTTGCGGATGTCCACCATGTTGGCAACCCGGGTTGCGTAGCCCCGAACAGCCCGCAGCACATCTTGCATCACGATGGCTTGGTTGTTTTCGTCTTCGGTGGGAAGTACTCGGTGACTTGATGAATATCAGCCTCCGGGTACCACGCCGCCGTCAACGCCAACGCCAACTTGGCTCCGCCTCGTGCTGCTGATCGTAGCATGCCGTCATGTTCGGTCGCCGCCTTCTCCAGCAGGTCCGGCAAAGCATCAAAGTTGACGGGATCGCCGTGCTCGCCAGGGTAGAACTTGGCGGCAAACGCTTTGCCCCGCCGACAATCTGGTTGACTGTTTCGCCAACCTTCAAGATGCGGGCAAGGCGCGGCGTCGTATCCACGTCATCGCCTAAGTTAGCCGGCACTGCATAATGCAAGCAGTTACACATTGCATTTGAGACTTAAGAATTCAAGGTATCAAAGCGAGATGAAGGAAAGAGGATTACCAAGACATGCTCGTGGATGGCGTTGACCTCATCCAGATGGTTTTCAAGCGTCTCCTGAGCTAGCTGGACCGCCTTCGAAAGTTGGTCCTGCTGCTCTTTGGCGTTCTTGTTCACCTGGGAGGTTGTTGCCAAGGCTTCAAGTTGTCCCGTCAACTTGCTAACCTCGGCGGCATGGGCCAGCTCCCGCTTCTCCAGCTCCTTGGCATGATCCGCCTTCAGCTTTGACACCAACTCAGCAAGATCTGCAGCTTCGTTCATCAAAGCTTGCATGTCAGTGGAGTTCTTGAGAATATCTTGCGCAGTGTTTAGTAATTCTACAAATAAAGGAAGACGACTAAAGAACTTGTCGGAAGGAAAAATTCAAACTAGGACGAAAAGAAGGCAAAGAAGTTTTGTCACCTTCATCCTTTTTGCGAGCCTCTTCTAAGCTCGCAATCTGGGCGTTCTTCAGCTCGATGTCTTGCCGAAGTTGGCGGCATTCTGCGTTCTTCGTGCCTTGGGCTTGAAAAAGCTCTGCGTTGGACGCAAGAGCCGCCTACAACAGAAACAAACAATTGAGATCCAAGTCAAGACCACTCCGCCGGCTAAAAACAACCTTTTTAGTCGCCAAAGTGCTCGGGGGCTGCGACTGGGGATTACCTCAAGTTCGTTCTGTAGCATGTCGGTGAGCTGTTCCATGTGCGAGTGCCAAAACTTGGTGCCCTCGCGCATATTCTTCAATGTTTGGCGGGGATCCTTCGCTCCCGCATAGTTGGGGCCAGATTTGGAGGAGCCGCCATAGCTCTCTCCCATCTTGTCTCCCGCCTCCAGCTTCATAGCCATAAATCGAGCGGCATCATTAGCCGAAGCTTCAGCCGTCTTGGAAGTAGTAGGGCCCACAACGGACTTTTTGCCCGCCATCTTCTTCGCCGCCACCTCCGCGGTACCAGTAGAGTCGTGTACGTTCCCTGGCAAACAACTACGGGAACGCCAACGGCAGGCGTTGTTGGTGCAGTGGCTGGAGAAGACCGTGGCGGCTTGCCCCTACCGGCAGAAATCTTCAGGTTGGCGCGAAGCTTGGGCATGGCAGGCTTGCCCCTGTAAGCAGAAAGGTACAAGTTTGTCAGCAGAAACTTAATTGTATCAAACGACTAAGTCAGGGAAAGCAAAAGCTTGCCTACCGCTTAAGTGGGATATTTTCCCCCAAGGCCCGTCTCTGCATCAGCAGAGGTGGCCGCTTTCTTCCTTTTCTCCAAATCCTTGGTGGAGCCGCCTACTTTGCGCTTCTCGACTTGCTGGCACCGGTGTCGTACCAGTTGGGAGCCAAGTCGGTGTCCACCAAGGTTTGCAGCTGAAAAGGAAAAGGGCAAAACATTAATTCAGTATCCAGTGGACAAGATGTCAAGTAAAAGACAAAACAGCTCCGGCTTACCACTGGGGCTGGGTTATCATGGGTGAACATGGCGACGCCTTCGGCCGCCTTCACCGACAGAGGCTTGACAAGCTCTCTGAGCCGGTACTGCAGCACATCTTGGTCAAGGGTGCTGTTGCCGGCGTCGTCCGCCTTGTATTCGCACATCTTCAGTGGGCGATGGCGGAGTGGCATTATTTTCCTCGACAACCAGCAGATGACGGTGTCAACGCCGTCAAGCAACGGAGCCTTCATCGTCTTCATCAGAAATTCGATCCGCCTGACGGCAATTCGAAGGTCATCCGACAAGCTGCTGAGTGGCACCTTTGCCGTCCAGCAGGCCTTGTGAGTTGGCGGCCCATTGACGAAGACAGGCATCCCCTGCGTCGTGCCGGGTGTCGGGATGTCCTTGCAGTAGAAAAAAGTGCTGGTCCAGTGCTTCACCGACTCGATGTATGGGATCTTTGGTACCAGTCGGGTTGGCGGCAGTTGAAGGTTACACTACCGCAGGTTGCCAGCTAGCCGCCTGGTATGGTTTGCCAACGGCACAAGAAGAAGTACTGGAATAGCTCTACGGATGCAGCTATGCCTAAGTACCCTTCGCATAGCGCTTGGAAGCCGGCTAGCACTAAGATACTGTTGGGCGCTATGTTGTGCGGCTGCAGCCCATAGAAATTAAGCACCGCCAAGAAGAAGGCGGAAAGCGGTAATGACATACCGCGGAGGCCGTGCGACGCCAACATGAAGCGCTCGCCGTCTTGTGGGTCGGGGACTGGTTCGTCGCCTGGGACTCTCCAGGCGCACTCCGTCTTAGGCGGTATGTAGCCGCCATCCTCCAGCTCTTGCAGATAAGCTGACGTCATGATTGACGGCAGCCAATATCTGGAGCCCAGGTCCGCCACCTCCTCTTCTTCCTCAGCGTCGTCGTCGGCGGCAGCTTCTGCCTCCGCCGTAGCCTCGGCGTTGGTCGCTGTCAGGGAGGGAAGGGGAAAGGTAGGTGTGGGCACGGCTGGTGCTGCCGGAGTTGGAGAAGAAGTCACCCCGCCTGCAGCCGCGGCGGGGACAGAAGGGGTCACCGGTGCGCTTGCGGGAACAGCCGCCGCCGCCGGTGCAGATCCAGATCCAGGCGCGGCCGCCGAGGTTGCAGCCAGCGCCGCCGCCGCCGAAACTTGCTCGGTGTTGCTCGCCATTGGGCATAGAAGCTTGTGAGATCCTGGCTCAGGGCTTAATAGGATTGATAGAATACTCATATCAACAAGTTGCAACTTCTTTTCCGGAAGCTCATCTGGAAGGAACTCCGAGGTTAAGCGTGCTTGGCCCGGAGCACTCCAAGGATGGGTGACCGACCGGGAACTGATTCCCGGGTGCGCACGAGTGAGGACAAAGTGCGCAGAAAAGACTAGTGTTGATCTGTGGGGCCAGTCTGGAGATCCTAGAGAGCTGCCAGGGGTGACAGGCCCGGCCTGGGGGTGGCCGGGGTGTTACAATTTGGTATCAGAGCCGACCCTCGCGGTAACTCGGGCGTGTGCGGGTCAGTGGGTGGACATGTTGAGCATGTGCCGGCACTGGGCGCACAGACGGGTGCCAAGGGGGGAAGTTCCTGGACTGGGGGCTGACCGACGAGGGCGTCGGTCTTCTAAGGGGGAAGGATGTGAGATCCTGGCTCAGGGCTTAATAGGATTGACAGAATACTCATATCAACAAGTTGCAACTTCTTTTCCGGAAGCTCATCTGGAAGGAACTCCGAGGTTAAGCGTGCTTGGCCCGGAGCACTCCAAGGATGGGTGACCGACCGGGAACTGATTCCCGGGTGCGCACGAGTGAGGACAAAGTGCGCAGAAAAGACTAGTGTTGATCTGTGGGGCCAGTCTGGAGATCCGAGAGAGCTGACAGGGGTAACAGGCCCGGCCTGGGGGTGGCCGGGGTGTTACAAAGCTCCACTCGATGGTTCGCCGGAGTTGCGTGCGAGGAGGAGGAGCGCTCAAGAAGGTGAAGTGGCTACGGTGAATGCGAATGGGGAAGAAACTCCTCCCCGTAGTGCCCTTTGGGTATTTATCTCTGCGTGCCGAGATGCGTGCGCGAGATGGGCGAGACACACGATCTCCGCCACGTGCCCACGATTTGCACGTCGTGGCAACGGTGTCTGCGGCCGTCTCCTCGATTCCCGTGCATAGTGGAAGAGCAATCATGACGCACACCAAGTCCAAACTGTCGTGGACTGCGTGACGTCATCTGTCAACATTTGACGGGACTGGTCAAATGACAAGACTGATGCCGGAAGGATTCCTGACAGCAGTCAGGCCGTCTTTCCCATGATGGCGGCAACCATCTGACTGCTTTAGACGGATTGCCGCTTACTTCAACTTTGGAATGGTTCAAGCTCTTCAGCCGCCTACGATACAAGACGGACATCGCCGACAAAAGAAGACGGCGCCTGAAGAACTCGAACCCTTCCAGGGGCTAATGTTGAGGATATACCAACTAGGGGTATCACCAGCATAGATCAATCCGGCTAGTCCAGGGTGGCCCGCAGTGGTGGTAAAGGCTTTGCCTGCCGGGCGGCCCAAATAGCTGACGACCAAGGAAGGCGGATGCCGGCAAGGAGGAGGACCAAGACCGAAGCCCATGAAGCCACCAAAACCAAGACGGAAGGCGGCAGACTTGCCGGCTAGGTTTAGGACTATGTATACTTGCCGGATACGTAATCACCTTGTAACGCTAGGTCCGGCCGCCTATATAAGCCGGACCACGGGAAGCCTTTAGGGCAAGATACTTTTCACACATCCCATAGCTTATTGTAACCTGTAACACGGCGATCCGCCTTATAGTGAGTTATAGCAGCACGTAGGGCTCCGCCACCGCCGTGGAGCCTGAAGCTGGGTAAACTGCCGTGTACAATCCCGACCTCGACGACGTCCACCTTCTTGCCCTACGTTCACCCTCGGTTAGCAGGACCCCGTCTCCTATCTCAGATGCCGATACGACGACAAAGAGAAAACTAAAGAAATGAGGTAGGACACGTATTGTAGTTTGGTAGCTGATTTGGAGACGGGTAGCTACGGAAGGCGGAATGAGCAAGACGGAAGAAGGGGTCGAGGAAAACAGAGTGGGGTAGGTTGGTCTATTTCCTGCTTAACTGGCTGTGTTCTTTATTGAAGCGGTGCGGTCGGTAGGAGCTGGCGCGTGGCGTGCAGATGGACGTACGCGTGTATGTTTGGGGTAGTTCCGTCTATGTGCAAGGCTGAACTGGAGCGGCCCTTATATATAGCTGGTCATGGTTGCTGCATTGCGAATCAGTTGGGAGTGTTAGAGATAAAATAGCAGTTAGCGTTAGATATAGGCTAACATGTCAGTTATTATCTAGCGTTGTCCAAACGCTGCCCAGACCGAAACGACACCACGTCTATTTGGAACAGTCGTGAACGTCTATTTGGAACAGTCGTGAGGCTTTGTAACCGACATGTAAAGGAGGCGGCGATTTGGCACATGGGTGCAGCTGCACCCGCTGCCCGGAAAAAAAATTCGAAATGTCAAAAAATTCGAATTTTTTTTTTTGCATGTAGTCCAACATGATAGAAGCCAGCACAAAAATTGGCATGGTGAAAAAACTTTTTTTGCAACCTGTGCAAAAAAGACAAATTCGGACATACCAAAAAGTATATGTACGCGTCCGAAATTTGTCTTTTTTGTACAGGTTGCAAAAAAGTTTTTTCACCATGCCAATTTTTGTACTAACACATCACGCTGTAATTTACATCCGGATTTTTTTTCGGAATTTTTTGACATTCTGAAAAAAAATTAAAAATAAAATCCATAGTGGGTGCATCTACACCAATGCACCGTTATGGATTTCCCACATGTAAACGACTCTTGGAGACCTATAAATACCCAAGTTCTGATCAATACAAGTACCACTTTTTCCTCTCAATCTCTCACTTCTTCTCACGTTATCATGCACGCTTCGCTCTGAAAAGAGAGCACAGGCCAGAAGAAGAAAGGTGAGAAAAGATGGTTTTGGCGGAACTCGCCTTTGCCTTTGCAAGTTTTGTTGCAAGACATCGTCGCCCCGCTCGCCGGACCTTCGGTCCTATTGCCGCCCGTCGTCGCTGGAACTCCGGCCGTCGCCGCCAGTGTCGCCCGGACAGGAACGGTGGCCTCCGCCACCGCAGGGCACTGTGTGATGTCCACCGCCGCCAGTACGACCCTTGTGGTGGCTTCCGCCACCGCCGCCACGGCAACCGCTGGATGCCCCGACGCCACCATAGTGGCAACCGCTGGGTGCAGCGCCGCCACCAGGTGGCCGCTGCCGAACCGGCCTTCGTCGCCGTGCCGGAGGTCCCGGCGGAAGAAATTGTCGATGCTCTGAACGAGGACGAGGCCTCTGCCTCCAACGCCTCTGTGGACGCCGATGAACTACTCAAATCCGAGCGGCTCATCGACGACCCAGAGCACGATTTCGCCTACGACTCCATGCCAGAGTTCTCCCCGCCGCCCAACGCGATCCAGCCAGGGGCGGAGATGCAGGAGGTCGAGATCGCGGCTCCCGCGCCGGCCGCCCCGGTACTCCGCACCCAGGCAGAGGAGAACGAGGACGCCGCGCTGATCGACATCCCGACGCCCTCGCCGAAGGACCGCGTCCTCCTCCGCACCTTCGCGTCGGCCATGGCGGCCCGCCCCGCCGAGACGTGGTTTGCGGCGCTCCTCGCCCTCACCAACCGCCTAGGAGGGCTCCGCCTCGACGACCCTTGCGAGGGTACGAATCGGCGCTGAAGTCGCCGGCCACGGCGCCGGCGTACAGCACGGCGTGGTCATGGGTGTATCCGATGAGGAGGATTTCGATTTGGGAATCGTACTCCAGTCTCGCCTCCTCGTTCCCCTTTGACCCGCTGGTGCTAGCGGTGCCCACGGCCACACTGCCACACACGCATGGGACAAAGGCCTACAGGCCACGTTCGTGTGTTAATAAAAAAAATGCTGATTTAAAATTTATTAGGCGATTTAGCAGATTACTCCCTATACTTTGGGAAACTGTAGATCTGCCCCTTTAGCAGTATTAAATGTACTGTAAATTTATATTTAGGACCCTCAGTTTGTCCTTTAGTCAGCTTAACCATGTACTGTGTTGTAAATAAAATATGACATGTTGTTAATATATCTTGCCTTCAGCATATTATAACATGTTATTTGGTACAACAATCTATTTTTGCATTTGCAATTTAATTTCGTGCAAAATTCTCATTAATAAATATGAGATTAAAAAAAAATGTGACTATCTCAGAATCATATTTGTGAATCACAAGGTAATGGCATCTACTGTATGGTATATTTATTCGCATTACGATAAATGATTACCTTCAAAGTGCTCTTCCAAATATATTGATATCAAAGTATAACACAAGGTACTAGATAGGCGTCTACTGACATATGTCAGATTGTGCTTCCCAGTACTGAGAGATGTACTCCATAAATGGAGATTATCTACAATGTGTTAACTTGAAATTCGAAGGTCTACACATATTTGGTTTAAAAAGCATCAGCTTAAAAAGTTTAAATTGTTCCTCTAGAACAAAAATGTTGTTTACCAAAATAAATTTTACTATCAAGTAAAATTAATCAAATGAATGATCAAATATGCAGGAAAAATGGCTGGCATCAATAATAAAGAATTCCAAGAACTACAAGTTGATGGAAGTAACTATCTATCATGGGCAATGGATGTGAAGATAAATTTGACTGGACGTAGCCTTGGCCCTTGCATCATCACACCCCCCGAAAATGCCCCAGAAATACCACAAGTGGTAAAGTATGCGGCATTACATTTCATAAGGCACCACCTCCATCTCGATCTAAAAACTGAATATCTAATGGAGGAGGACCCACTAGCTTTATGGAACTCCCTAAAGGAGAGATATGACCAACAAAAAGCAGTAATGTTGCCGGAAGCCCAGAGAGAATGGTCTCTCATAAGGTTCCATGACTTTAAGTCTGTAGCTGCATATAATTCTGCAGTGCATAAGATTAATTCCAAGCTGAGATTTTGCAATAAGCAAGTTTCAGATGAGGACTTAATAGAGAAAACCTTATGCACTTTCCACCCCTCGATGAGGATATTGCAACAGCAGTATCGTCAACAGAATTACACAAAGTATTCTGAGCTTATATACACATTACTTCAGGCTGAGAAGCATGATGAACTTGTCATGGAAAATCACAATGCTCGCCCAACGGGCGCCATGCCAATCCCTGAAGCACATGCTAATGCTCATTTTACTAGTAAATTTGGAAACCGTAAACGGAACTTCCGAAAATTCAAGAGAAAGTGGAAACCGAACAATGGTCAAAAGGCCAACGGTCCATCTAAGGGGAATGGTCATTTCAATAAAAATAACCAAAATGACAACTCTCAAACTTGTCAAAGGTGTGGATGTACGAATCATCGTACTAATGAATGCAGTATGCCCGACCACCTCATGGAACTATACATGAAGTATGGCAAAGAAGTCAAACAAGTTCATGGAAACAAAGCTAAAGCTCACTTCAACGACATACAAGACAACTCTCAAGTTGGTCCATCTCAAAGTTCTATTGAAGAATTCGAGCCAAAGGACGATATCATCCTCGATGAAGACATGCTTGTGGACTACACCCAAGATGTTTTTGGAGACCTCAATTAAACTCCATAAACACTTGATGTCATTTAGCCATTAAATTACTACAAAAGGTTATATTGTATAACAATAAGTAGAATAAAGTCTATCAGACTATGTAGAATAAAAGTCTATCAGACTATGTAGAAGAAAAGTCTATCAGACTATGTATATTGTATTATGTGAATCATGCATAATACTGTAATGTATTTATATTTGATATTTGTAACATGAATCATGCATAATATTGTATTATGTGAATATATGAATAAAAATATATTCTATACATTCTATTTTATTTACGGGAAACAATCCGATGAAAAAAAAATCCTATTTAAGTGACTGGTACCACCACTACTATCATTTTTAAGGGAAACAAAACATTTCCAAACTCTTACTAAGAGTAAGGACGATGTTATGACCGTAAATAGGCATAACACAACAATTATTGGTTCCTAAAGAACCATATTCATACTCCCTATATGTACTATTATTGTAGTTCAGAATGCACTCTTGTGTCCTGATTATACCTTCATTCGGATTATGTTATACATACATAAAACCCGTACCTTATGTTACAAGATAATTTTCAAAACCTTGATAAATTCAAGACTTGGCAAGATTGCCTTGATCATCCTGGAACAGGTATGATAAGAAAATTATTAACAATTATGTTGGTCACAACTTAAAAGTTGCAAATCTCAAGTCATCAGACTTTATGTGCACCACATGTGCCATGAGAAAAATAATTTTAAGGCTCTCTCACCTTAAAATTACAATGACCACTTATACAGAATCTTAATATACCAACGTCTTGTTGGAGACCTGCGGTCTTACACGCACAGATCTATTCTAGATCATTCCAACTGCATATCATAATGCTTCCCCTTGCAGTAAGTACGTGGAAATGAAACAAGTATGTCCTATCTGCGATATTTTGGTTCTTACCAATATCACCACTCCAGCGTATAGGATCTATGTGAGATATTACTATTTATTTATTATCCGTCAATCATGAATATCTCAAGCTCCTATCAGGAGAATAGCTTATAACCTGTACGCTGATTACACTTAATATAAAGACATTTTCGGCATTAGGGGGAGATTCGTACCACAAAAATGCCGATAAATTAGAAATTCCATAAGACATTCGGTCCTCATATTCACGTACTTAAAAACTGAACATAAAGTTCAATATATTTGCAACACATTGCAAATCTGCCACATACATTTACCTATGACAAAGACGTCATGAAATTACATTATGCATGCATGCAATGTACCGTAAAAGTGGAAGTATCTCGTACCACCACTATTCTCCCCAAATGAGAGCATTAGGGGGAGAAACATGGTCACAAGAGAAATGAGTTCTCATATGTATCCGCGGAAATAGAGGAAATTATATCCTCAACTAGTAAATGTAGTTCAACCTCAAGTTGAATAAACCATAAGGGATGCTCTTCATCCAAACCCAACATAAATGTGCACACTATTTGAAATGTTGGGAAATCGAAACACCTTGACTCCATTGTTATGGGAAATCACGAGGAGTTAAAAGATGTAAATATTATTTCCACAATTTTCCTTGATTCAACAGAATCATATAACATAAAGACTACATTTGTCGATAAATATTTATTCTTGGATTGCTAAACCTTTAGGGCCCTGAACCAAAATCCATTTTTGAGTGCCTCATGCACTCATATATTGGTTCAACTAGAAGGAGGCAATTAAGAATAGCATTCGCTAAACAAAAGAGATGTATTTAACACAGTAATACATTCTTCTCATAAGCATCTTCCCTTTTGGAAGACTTAATGAATTTTTGTTCATAATGAGGTGGTGAAAAAGCGATGCTTGTAGCACAAGGGTTCACGCAGAGACCCGACATCGATTATGATGTAACATACCCTCTTGGTATAAGTGGAATTACGTTTCGATATCAATATTATTGACAGTACAAATAAACTATCCATGCAGTTCATAGACTCGGTGATTTCATACTCATATGGATCACTCATCTCGGATATCTATATAGATGTCCAAGAACAAATCACAAAATATATAGTGTAAAACATCAAAAGTCACTCCATGGCTAAATAAAGTCGAAAAATGTGTGGTACAATCGACTGTGAGAGTTCCTTATTCAAAAGGATACTCGGATAAAGATTGCATACATGTAGTTGTTCAGGAAATCCCTCCCTGGATTCTACATGACCTATGTATATGCCAATGATTTTATCATCGAAGTCTATACAACACTTGAAAAGTGTTCGCAATCATATCAAGACGGATATTATGTAGTTAAGATTCAACAAAATCATCTACCATTATCTATCAAGATAATACCATTTGTATTACTCAAATGCATATGATTTATATATAGAACAATATTGCAAAATGAATGCAAAGTTCAAGGGGAGAAAACTCCTAGAACTGAACTTATTAATTATCATCCGATAAATAAAATATTATACTCTCTTCCTTATGAGTTCTCAAACGGAATTCTCATATAGGTTTTAATGAGACAAGTACTATACCTACGGTATATCAAAATTTCTATATTTTCCTCCTATATTTTTCCCACAGCATTAGAAGGATATAAGACTCTGCAAGATCAAAGATTCTCAAGATTTCAAGATCGGAGAGCATCAAGATAAACCAAGGGTTTTTCAACACTCACGACTATGTGAAGATTCAAAACTATGGCGTCACAATGGAAATTGGACAGCGTTGTCCAAGGGGGAGTGTTAGAGATAAAATAGCAGTTAGCAGTTAGCGTTAGATATAGGCTAACCTGTCAGTTATTATCTAGCGTTGTCCAAACGCTGCCCAGACCGAAACGACACCACGTCTATTTGGAACAGTCGTGAGGCTTTGTAACCGACATGTAAACGACTCTTGGGGACCTATAAATACCCAAGTTCTGATCAATACAAGTACCACTTTTTCCTCTCAATCTCTCACTTCTTCTCAGGGACCATACATAGAGGGCAACTCATCTAGAAACAACACGTTTGTTGTGATTAGGCAAGACATATATAGCAGTGAGTTGGAAGTGTTTGCTGCAAGGCTTTGGATGGAGGTAAAAGACGACTTGGTGCCCCTGGAGGAGAACGTCGTGCAGTTTTGGCTAGAAAAAAGTAACGCAGGCGTAGGAAGAACAGCCCGTAAATTTTTTCTTTCTTATTTTAGCAGCAAGCTGTTTTACTACATGAGAATGAAGGTATGCTATTCTGTGGAAAGTTTCATTGATCTCTCATGTATGATGCAAATTTGCCAGAGGATGCGACGACCGGCATAGAGTTTCGAGCCAAAATCTACAGATGTAAGAGCTTGCAGGCCGATTAGTATTGTTAATCATCCGTGGTTGTTTTTTGTACCCCGAGTAGATTTGCAGCATGCTCTTTATTTTCGGTTGCAAAATAAAAATACGGACAGTGTCACAATGACTACAGCATAATGGAAAAACATCTGGATATCTAACATTCGGGATGAGCAGGTCGTAAGATCGTGCAGTAAAACTATAAGTAAAAGTTAGAGATAGAAAAACACGGATCATGTGAAATACCCCTTGAAACTTAAACGGCGAAATGTAGCGGCGCAAGTCTGAAAGTCTGAAAAGGTGTAAGTACAAAAGAACTTAGAACTTAGACGACGAAACTTAGCAGCACAAGTCTGAAAGTCTCGCGAGGTACAGATATACAGTGCGGGAAGACTTTCAACAACTACCTCATAAACTATGTTCCTAGTCTTAATAGTGGGCTCTCCATCCTCATCAAGAGGTAGTACCGTCAGCCCAGTACAAACATCTTAGAACTTAGGTGACGAAACTTAGCAGCACAAGTCTGAAAGTCTCGCGAGGTACAGATATACAGTGCCTACAGACTTTCAAACACTTCCTCATAAACTATGTTCCTAGTCTTATCAGTGGGCTCTCCATCCTCGTCAAGAGCTAGTACCTTGAGCCCTTCCCTCGATGTTACCCGTGATACAGCTACATAAAATTGACCATGAGAAAAGACAGGTTTTGGTAGGTATACACCAACCTTTTCAAGTGTTTGGCCCTGACTCTTGTTAATCGTCATTGCGTAGCATAGACAAATCGGATATTGACGGCGTTGTAGAGCAAAAGGCCATTTTGTAGACGGTGCATACAAAATTATCCTTGGTATGCATACATGGTCGCCAACATTACCTCCGGTCATAATCTTGGCCTCAAGAACCCACTGCCCTAATCTGGTAACCAGGAGGCGTGTACCATTGCAGAGGCCAATAGATTGGTTAATATTCCGAAGCAGCATAACCGGAACACCAACTTTGAGAGCAATAGTATGCTTTGGGAAATTTGGAGGCTCAATGTTGTGTAAAAATTCTGGGGGATAAAGTAAATCAGCATCAGCCACGTGGTCCATGCTCTTACAGATAGCATCACAACTTTCAAATATAACCTCTTCTCCAGGAACTGAACCATAAAGCATATCATTTATCGAATCGGCCACCTTGTTGGTAGGACAAATAATTGCACGCTGTGCCAAGTAAGGGACGTTGCTGAAATTGTCTTCGAAGGAATCATATGTTGCATTGATAATAGACCTAATATATTCGTTGGGTGGCATCAATGCAATATCTGATGGCAATGTAACCCATGAAGGAATCATTTCTCCGTCCCGACTTTCCATTGGTACTGTTCCATCACCTACAGAAAGCACCCAAGATGCAAACTCATCCATTCTGGCCTTTTCACTGTCAGTCAAATGAGGATTGCATAATCTCATATTTTTCTCCAGCTTAAGAATGTTTACATGCTGCCAAATAGAAGATTTGATAAGAGATGAATGAAGGATCTCACGCCTACTTGCGCCCTCTATCACAGGTAGTACCTGTCTGAAATCCCCGCCTAACACCACTGTCTTGCCACCAAAAGGAAGTGATCTTCTGGAGCTATCATTCATGGAAAGAACGTCCCTCATACTTCTATCAACCGCTTCAAAGCAGTGCCTGTGAGTCATGGGCGCTTCATCCCATAAGATCAGGGCCGCCTTTTCAACTAATTATGCTAGATTTGTACCTCTTGACATGTTGCACATCGTTTGTTTACCAACATCAAGAGGAATTCTAAACCGGGAATGTGCGGTTCTGCCGCCCGGAAGTAGCAAGGAAGCAACTCCTGAAGATGCAACAGCTAAGACAATCTGATCATCTGCTCGCATCGATGTAATGATAGCGTTCCACAAAAATGTTTTGCCAGTACCTCCGTGTCTAGCTATGAAAAATAGCTTTCCACTCAGCTGAGAAGCAGCGGTTCTAACTTGATGGAAAATGTTCAGCTGGTCCGGATTTAATTTCTCATAAATTGAGGAAGCTGTAACTCTGAGGCTGGCACTGTCATATTGCATCTCCTCTAGTATCAATATGTTTCCAACAATTCTTGCACCATGCAAACCTTCCGTAGATATGTTGAAAGATTCCAATGAATATCCATTTCTGCTAAACATGGTAGAAAGCACCTGTAACAGCTCTGTATGCAAATATCTTGGAGGAATAATCAGATTAGGATCATTCATGGAATGACGAATGTGAGCAACCAAATCGTCGACCATATACTCGGAATACTTATCAAGGAGCCTCTGAGGATTAGTAACCCCACAAAATAATAAGACAGTCATAAGCAAATGTCTTAGTTGGAAAGAGGAGGCCCATAAGACAGCTTCATCAAAAAGGAGGAACCATTCGTTGTCATCGCCTACTAAGCCACGTGCTTGGCAAGCTTCTTTAAAAGTACCAAATAAAACACCATTGTGAGTCCTCAGATCAACGAAACTTGTAGCACCAGCCACCTTACTCAACAGCATCCGTAAAAAAAACAGCTCATTGGTGGTAGGATGGCAGTTGTAGATTCTTCCAATTGGTACTTCAAATCTGCCTTTGAGAACCCTTCTTTTCCACCGTTTTGCCTTACCATCCCATCTCCACTTAGACGGAAAGTCGACATATGTTAAAGATCTAGCATCTGGATACCACTGATTAGCAACAAACCATTCCGTCAACATAGTCTTGTATTTGTTAGGATTACGAACAATTGAAGCAAGATCCTCATCTTCGCTGTAAATAACCCGATTCATATTAGGCAAGTGAACAGTCAACCTTTTGACAAAAGGTTCTCGAACATGAATATCGTATGCAAATGTACGCCAGCAAGCTTCACATGTTGATAAGTATCTGCAAAAAAGAACAATCAGCAGAACACATCATATGACATCAGCTCGAAGGGAAACAAAACATGACATGTAGTCGTAAAAATATAACCAATAAATAACTATGCATACCTGCATTTAGCATAATCACTTATTTCATTTCTACCTTCAGATTGAGATCCTGAATCTTGATATATAGAATGTAGATGAGCACGGGCCATATCCGGACCCTTTGCAAGGTACTTGAATAAATACTTCAGAAGATTCATCTTGTTGCACCATTCTACATTAATGTGGGCCTGAAACATTTTAAGCAGTGCCATATTATACGGCACTATCCATCTGTTGTCTAAACAGTGGCCATTTTTTGTGATATAACGACCGTTGTTAGGCCGACGATAAACCGGGAAACCTAGCCAATCAATGGTGGTTTCTTCGTTGAACTCCTTCGGATAATGTTTAGAACAAACCCCATCTTTCATACACGGGGATTGTGGATTGTAATCACCGCAAGGTCCATGCACCATAAACTCTTCCACAAGCGCATAACCAAGCGCATCCTCGCAGAAATCGGGTATCTCGGCAGAAATATAAGAGTCTATAGTAGATGGAGTAGGATCATCCGTATCAGCCTTCAACCACACAAGCGAATGTATATGCGGAAGGCCCCTCTTCTGAAACTCCACGACATATAAATATGTAAACACATGAAGCAACAGCAGCATTAAGGTACAGAAGGTAAATGAGGACGTCGCGGAAAATGGAATGAAAACATGAATAATGGAAAAGCGGAACAACAGCGGTAAAACAATCAGATGGAGAAAGCATACTATACAATACTAAAGGTAGCATGTACTGAATGCTTGAGAAGTTAAGAAGTAAAAATAAAAACAGGAAGCGAAGGCAAAACAACATAAATCAGTGGACAAATACATACATGCGTCAATAGGTCCAAAAGTTTTTCCTTTTGGACACGACTTCTAAATTGATTCACCTTCATCTTGAATACACGTGTGACAATATCCGGCCTGTCAGCATGTGTTTGTCCAGGCTCAAATACCAGTGCCTCCGCAATTTCATCCCATTTTGGATTGCACGTAAAAGTGATAAAAAGATCAGGAGCCCCAAAGACACGACAAATTGCCATACCATCCTGATAGTTTTGGATCATATACCGAGGTCCTCCAGTATAGCTAGAATGTAAGATGTATTCGACTCCGACATTTTTCCCAGTAGAGGTACCCTCACCAAGAGCATCGGATAAACCTTGGTATGTCTTAGAACGAAGTGTTTCTTGATTCCAGAAATGATAGCTAAGTCTACATGATTCAACACAGGAATAAGCATCCACCTTTATCTGATCGGAAAGCCGACCGCAGCAAGTAAAAGGATTTGGTTCTCCTTTCCGATAATGAAATCTATAACAGTAGTACTCAAGCATAGACACATTTTTTCTACCACGTATAGGAGAACCATCAATAGAACGATATTGAATCCCAAGGTGGTAGCCCATGGAACCGTAAGGAAACAGGAGCGGATACTGCAAAGCCATAAGAGAAGGATTAAGCGGCGAAACACGTTGGAAAAATCCTGCATCTTTCTGAACAATCACATCAAATTTGTTCGCCTCCTCAGAGAAGTCATCAACAATTAGAGCAGCTAGTTCGGGCGCAGTAGGAAGAGAATAACGGTTACCATGATCGGCCCCTTCATGACCAAACAACCGAATAGCAACGTCCGGAGAGTCAGGTGAAAATATCCTCTTTTCTGCCATGCGAAATGTTTGCACAAGGGGATTATGATTATTAAGCATAGACCTCAATGAATCAACTACATCACAATCAGGTTCCTCCCTACGCAATCGCCGACGACGAAGAGTCCGTTCTGAACCATCCTCCTCATTGTCGCCTTCCTGAGCATCTCTTGAACGACGCCGACCACGCAACGAAGTCGACAAACGATCAGCTAACATGATCGTGTCATCGACGGCAGCGTTGTCGTCATGGAATATACCCATCCTAGTATTAACTTCATTTGATGTGTCGTAGATATAAAGCTGTGCAAATTTAGGTTTTGGATTGCTAGGCGGTGGAAGGAGAGAACCAATTTGATGACAAACCACACCACAAATTTTGAAAACATAAGGACCATTTCCAACATTCACGTTGTCATCAATATGAACGCCAAGAGACGTGAAAGCGAACATAGAATTGTATTCTCGAATCAAGCGCAAGAATCGATGAGATGTAGGTCTGCCATCAAACTTAAGTAGTTCAGACAAAGGAGATGGCCAGTCAGGATATATAGGAAGCGATACCTTCCCACGCCGACAGCAGCCCGTGTACACAGGTCGGCGTCTCTCCCTGCTTGCATCTTTGCAACGTTCCCGATACCAAAATGGAGCGCCGCAGTATATGCATATGTGATGCGGACCGCCGTAGTACGAACGAGCTGGCCAGGTGTCTGGTAATATAAAGAAGCACGTAAGCACACAACAGGAAGAAGAAAACAATATTAACAAAATTTAGTAAGGTAAGCAACTGGAATGATAAGAAGTTACGTTTGAGTAGAGTAATAAGATCCTTGGGTAAAGGTAGTTCGAGACTGCCAGGTTTATATCCCGCACGAAGCAATGCCCGGTGGCGACGGACAGCCATACGCATTCGACGATTAGACGAAGCTTTAGATGCAGGCACATAAGGAGTTGCAGGAACTGTAAGGGATGGTAGGAATAAGTATGCAGCGATAGAAGCAGTACGTAATTATATATTTTTTTTTTTGAAACCGCCGGGCAAAAGCTTTGCCCGTTCCATTTATTAAGAAGAGAGCTGCCCGGTTAATTATGGAAAACCGGGCAAAAACCCAACAAAGACACACACCACAACCGGTCCCGAGACCACACCTCCAACGGGTCGCCGAGACAAGACGACACCCCACCACACCTAAGAAGCTACATCGACACTCACACCGGCAAAGAATCGCCGAGACTACGGCTCTATCGCCAAACGATCAGAACAAACACCTGAACACATCGGAGCTGCTGCTCAAACTACCACCAGCACTAGACATTTGGGATGGTCTTCACGGCAGAAGGCTTTTCCTTTTCCTTCGGGCACCATTGGACTTGAGACTTGGCAGCTTCTTCTTCTGCTGCGCAATACGGCCGCTGCGGCGAGGAGTGTCAACCATCCCTCGAATTATCTTCTTCGGTGCCGGGGTGGACAAGAACGGCATGCGCACAGGCTTAGTCACAGAGGCGATGAATCTCTGCAGTGTCCATGAATCAGGCACCAGGTCCATTTGATCTTCCCGGGGAGACAGAGGGTGCGCAATACCCTCAGACGGGACCATCGACGCTGGCAAGGGCGGGGTCAAGGGCATTCCCAATGCCACAGGCTCAAAGTCAGCAGAGATGTCACGCACCAGGTAGGGAGAGTCATCACGGGACAGGAAGAGCGAACACTGTGACCCCGCGGGAGAGGGCGGCGAGCTAGAGCTAGATGGCGTGACGGAGGTGAACGTCGGGGAGGCGTCCGCGGCGATCGGCGTACACTCGTTCCAGGCTTGATGTTCTCCATGAAGAGGCATCGGGTCATGGGTCCTAGTTGGCCCCAAAACAGCACACGATGGCCCAGCAGCCACAATCACAGGAGGGAGAGGCCCCTCGGCAGGAGAACACGGGAGGGGGGCACGCTCCAACTCTGGCGAGGCGATGTCGAGTCTGGCAACAAGCACTTCCGCACGCTCCAGGAACGAGTAAGCGCAACCAAGTAAGGAGCGCAAAGCAGCAACATCCTCCTTTAACGGCTGAAGGGCCTTATCCAGAGCAGTGTTGAGGCCATCGCGAAGGAGGCGCCCCTGCTCGGCAAGGGCGTGGTGAAGCTCCACGGTAGCAACATTGGCACGAGCCGGCGAGGCAGCACGTCGACACCCAAGAGGGGAGGGTGTCCACGTGCAGCGCGACCGCTCGTGCCGGCCATCACCGGTGACATCAACGTTGAGGTCGTTTCGGCCTTCGCACGGCCGAGGAGGTGCAACAATCTCGGCCCAAGAACGGGCACCTGGGGCGGTTGGGGAAGACGTAGACCGATCCATCGTGCTATCACGAGCAGCAGGACAATCAGGAGGCTTTGATTTGCGACGGCGAGGGCAGAAGCGCTCGCGGTGGCCGGACTCGTCGCATGAGAGACAACGGATCTTGTCCAAGCACTTGGAGTTGCGATGGGGGGGGGTGCAAGGCATCTGGGGCACTTCCCCTTGGTCTTGCTAAGGAAGCGAAGAAGGCTGGCTTGCTTTTGCTCGATGCGGTCACGCGGCGCGGGCCGACCCGCAGCGTCGCCATCACGGTCGCCCTGACGCGGACGTCGCTGTCGAGATACGCCAATCCATGGCCGTTCATCCCCAGGCGGAGAGACGGCGCGCGAGGACGGGCAAATGCCTCCCTCCTCAGAGTCCCGCAGCAGGAAAGAAGGTGGAGCAGTGATGGTGGAGCCCAGCCGCAGCGGAGGATCGATGACGTCGGCCTGAGCTGCGCTACCAAGGCGAGGGGAAGGAGGTGCGGAGTCCGGCACCTCCTCCGAGTCAGCCACAGACGCCCAAGATGGCCGCAGCGGAGAGGCCGACGGAGATGGAGCTGGAGCAGCCGGGGCTGGAGCAGGGCTTGAGACGAGCACGGAGGACTGCAACATCACACGTTGCTCCGCAGAGAGAGACCAAGGGGAGCGGGGCGAGATGCGCACAGGCCGGAAAGGCGGAGGAGGGAGCTCCCGAGGCGGCGGCGGCGCGCCGGGCGCGACCGCGAGCGTCAGAGAAGGCTCCATCCTACATCACGGTCCGAGCACCCCGGCACCACGGCGACGTCGACGGAGCACGCCGGCAGGAGCGAGCGACGGCGGAGAACAGCTTGGACGCGGCGGCCGAAGTCCACGCTCGGGGAACGGCTGAGCGCCGCCACAGGAGCGACGAGGCTCCGAATCGAACTTGGCAGCGGGGTAGAGCACGGCTAGACGGAGCAGATCCACCCCTCGCTGGCGCCGGAGGCGGCCGGAGCACGCCGGCAGGAGCGGGCGACGGCGGCGGCTCGTCAACGCACAACGCCCAACGCCCAACGCCACTAATTATATTAAGTATGCAGCGATAGAAGCAGTACATAATTATATTAAATAGTATAGTCAATAGAATTTGAGGGAACAAAGCATACCTCGCGACAAATAATCCAAAGGATTAGCGCCTGGAGGCATAAATGGCAGAGGAACAGAAGCATCAGCATCACCGAACATATCATTAACAGGAGAACCAGATTCTGGAGATTGCTGGCGGGTCGACATATTGCGAAGTAGATGGGCCAGAACAATCAAAAGAAGGAGGCCGGGCCTCCGTCGAAGGAATCGAACTATGTAGTCCAACATGCCCCCCAGAATATCCAGAGCCCATATGTGGCCAATGAGAAGAATGGCCATCAATAACAAAGGGAGCACCCAAACCAGCGGGTAGACCATAGGAAAGACCACTGTCAGATGGGCCGCAACCCAAAACAGATCGACCAGAACCACCTGCATAAAAAGGAAAAATATGTGAAGAGAATAACAGAAGTCAGAGAGTAATAAGAACAGCAACACATGAACTGATAACAGCGGCTGGCTTAACAACAATGGCGGGCAGACATGTGTAAAAAGCCCTTGCTTAAGATTCATACATGCTCAAATAGTAATTTAATTTGACCATGTAATAACTGGAGAGTCCAAGCAGCACGTGTCTAAAAGCTGGGACGGCCACGGTGTTCAGCATGAAGGATGGCAGGAACACATCAGCAAAACGGTATAAATTAACATATTTTTACAGCATGAATAATGGCAGCAACAAAGCAACATGACGTTATAAATTAACATATTTTTACAGCATGGATGCGTACAGAGAGAACGGAAACCATCCAATTCGTTGATAGTGTACATGCCGCATACATATAAGTCTGAATATAGATCATACAGGCGATCGCTAGCTCCACAGAGAAAGCACATCCGAGAAGTAAGAATCCGTAAAAGAACAAAGGAAAATAAATGACAGCACGTACAAATGCACCATCAAAAGAAATATTACAGTAATCGTGACGAACCGGACGCTTGCCAAAGCGAATTTCCCTCCTGCGCGCATCGTCATGGAGCAGCACAGGAGACCCATCGGGATAATGGGGCAGAACAGAAGTCCCAGAATCGAACACAGGAGAAGCAAAAGCGGCCACCGCAGAAGGGCCAGCAGCCGATGAAGCAAAAACGGCAGCAGGAGAAGACAGACCAGCCCGATCGAAAGGGCCTGACAGCGAATGCGGAAGACCAGGAACGGCAGGAACAGAGACAGGCGGCGAATCATCTGATGCACGACGTTGACGCCGCGAGGGACGGGAAAAAACCTCAGGGAACTCAGGATCAGAACCGGTCGGCAAGGCATCTAACGCACGGCGTCGGCGCCTAGACGGAGGATCGCGCGGAACAGAGTGAAGAACAGAGGCTGCAGGCGTATCGTTGGAGGCGCGCCGCCGACGCTGAGGCGGAGGAGCAGAACCATCGGGGAAAACCTGCTGAAAACCATGGCGGCGGCGACACCCAGGAGCATCGAACACAGCAGACCCAGAAGCAAAATCCTGTAAGCGAACCGCATCGTTGGCGGTACCTCTATCCAATCCGGAGGAGTCTACCAACGGCCGCAACACAGGAGAAAGCGGACGGTCACAGCCAGCAGTTTCGGAAGAAGGATGAGCGAAAGAAGCCCGACCACGACCACGGCGACGACACGGGCGCGAGGAAGAAGGCGGCGGCGAAGCGACAGGAGGTACACCTCGACGACATCGACGAACCGAAGAAAGCGGAATCGAGGAAGGGGATGGGTCGCATGGAGCAAGAGGAGGACAGCCATCGGAAGGGGACGCAACGGGCCCGGAAGAGGCAGCAGCGCCGTGCCGCGGCGAAGGCAAACGGCGAGGCATCGAGCCCGGAACGGAATCACCAGGATCGACAGAGGCGGCAAAGGAGAGAGGCAGAGACGGAAAGAAAGAAGAACGCAGACGTAATTTCGGTAGACACGAAGGGGAAAAGCGGCGGGATAGCTAGCGAAACGACACGTGCAGCGGGAAAACGGGACAACGAAGTACAGGAGCAGCACGAACAGGAGACCAAACGGCGCACGCACTGTTCAACACTGTAGATAGTTACAGTGGTAGCTACAGTAACGCGAATGCTGAGAAGTCTTCGTTTCCGTTGTCTTTCATATAGTTAGTAATACTAGTGCATCTGATTGCTTCGTGTACTATTTTGGCTTTTGTACTGTTCTTCGTTTTCTTTGTTTGCTCCGATGGTCTCTAGTAAACATATTCTTACCATTAGTTATTAACAATAAAAAATATTAACTATATTTAATAATTGATAAAAAAATAAAAGTTCTTTATCACATATTTGTCATGCTTGCGGACAAGCATTGTTAATTATTTGAGGGCATGTACCTTACCATCTGATATATAAAATCCACACAACGTAGGGGCTTCCCTACGGTAATCCTCCTAAAAAACAATCTTTAGAATGTACCTAATTACACATAAATCAGCAAAAGTACACGTTCTCACGACTTTAAGGGTATTTCAGATAATTAAACAATTTACAACCAGACAAACAGCTAAGTTGTCAAAGAATAAAACTCAGAACAACGGCTTTTCCTGCACAGCAGAGCAGCTAGGCCCAGCCAAGCCAAACAAAGAGGCACCATATCTACTTCAATACTATGTCACAAAGCCAATGCAAGCCAGGCTAGTTCATCCTACCCAGAGGTCGGAAGATCCAATTATGTATGCATCACATTTTTTGGGTTTTTTATCATGTGATTTTTGCCTCTTTAAAACCGGAAATCAACGACTCTGTGACCTACGTCGTACACAACGTGTTCGGCCGTTTGCCCGACCTAGCTAGTTGTAAGGTATAAATCCTCTGTGGCCTACATTTGTCAAGACAATCTCTTTTTGGGATTGGAGATTGGCTTTTGGTGTGCTTCAATCTAATTGGACTATTGTTCGATACCCTGCTAGAACATGAAGTGTTGAAACAATGTGGGAGGTGATAACTATGTGTGTCATTGTGTGATCATGCACAACATAAATGTACATGATGAGCGTGATGCAGATGTCTATGACCATGGGCAGGACTTTCCGGGCGTGTTTTTGAGCCCGAGGTGGACCAGTAACATTCCAAGAGTTTCTCGAAGTTCATCACGAAGTACGTGATCGGGCAACTCACATTTAATTTCAAAATGATTTTCGAGCATGTGAAGACTCAAGAAAACCAATAGTTTTATCCTTCCATTTTCTTTCATTTATTTTCCTTGTGTGACCAATGTTTAAATTTATTGTGTAACCAAATTTAATTCATTTGACTGTGTGAAATATTTTATTTGTTCTAATCAATTAGATGTATAGACCAGGCAGATAAAATTGGCTAAGGGCGTGTTTGGTTTCCTGGATGGAGGCCGGCCAGGCCCGCTGAATGCAAAAATGGCCGTTTGGTGGGATGCCCCACTGCCACGTTCCTGCATAGCACGAACCTCAAAGAGTTGGAGATATGCCCTAGAACCAATAATAATTTAGTTATTATTTATCTCCAAGTTTATTATCAATGTTTATGTCTTTATGCTATAACTGTATTGGGCACTTGAATAGCAAATACAAAGTATTCAAGAGGAAAACCTCCAATACAGGTGTAGAGATACGAACAAGTAAAAGCGTTCCTGGTCTTGTCTCTAAGACTAGCCTATCTTGTTATTTGATGATCATGTTTTTGTTGGGGATCGTGGACAGAAAACAAAAAAATTCCTACCGACGATAACCATAAACTAGCCAAGATCTAACTATGCAGATATACTATACGGAGGAGGACGGAGTACATACCCTTGTAGACCGAAAGCGGGATTACGTTCCCGCACAAACATTGTCGATGAAGCCGACCTCAAGGTCGTGTAGAGGAAATAGTCGTACTCCCAGCGCCACCCGCGTAGCGCCTCGTAGTTCCACACACGTACGGTGTAGATGACGACCTCCGGCTCCAGATCCAGCAGAGCAGCGGAAGCGGAAGATTGGATCTAGCAGCACGGCGGTATGCGTATAGTAGAGAGACTTCCCTCCTCGTACGCAGCTCTAGAAACGGAACCACGCTCAAGGTAGGAGAGAAGAAGAGAGAAAAATGTGAATTTCCAAGGCATGGGAGGTCCCCTATTTAAAGGAGAGGGAGGGAGGCCACCTCCCTTGGCTCACCCATGTGGGACTAAACCCCACATTGGGTGCGCCGGCCAAGGGAGTCGCCGGCCACCTAGGTGGGCCCCATTCGGCCCACCTGGGGCGGCTGGCCTCCTTCCCCTTTTTTTTCCTTTTCCTTTTTGGGATTTCCCCTAATGGGCCTCTAAGGCCCATTTAGGTTTAATGCCTTTAAAAATTCGAAATTAATTAAATAAAAAATATATTTAATCATTAATAACACTTATTAATATTAAATACATATTATTTAATTCACTCGAGCTCCGAAACATATTTCGTTGCCTCCGATCAACATCGGACATGTTCCGGAACACTTTCGGAATCCCGGTTTCCTTCTCTCTTATATCCAATCTAATCGTCACCTACCCTTAAGTGTGTTACCCTACGGTTCGGGATCACACAGACATGAACAAGACATGCTCTCCGATCAATGACTAACAGCGGGGTCTGGATACCCATGGTAGTCCCTGTGCATCCATGAAAGTCTTTTATCGTTCGAACCTTTTAGACGTCCAGTCTCAGCCTTTTGCCTGGCGATACTTAGATTGTCCGAGCATCGTTCTCTGGTATCACGATTACCGAGCATGATCTCGTCATCGACAAATCTATCTTTACTCGTCTGTGATATTTCATCCCCGTGACCTAGTCACATGCTTGCAAGCTCATTGATGTAATCTCACCGAGTGGGCCCAGAGTATCTATCCTGCTATGTGGATTGGCAAATCCCGCTCTTGATCACTCGCCTCCACTGCTTCCTTCGGATACCGAAAGTGTCACCTTTATTGTCACGCTATATAAGACATGTCGTTTGATGCAATCAAATCACCTTCCAGATGCAGCGATTTGATATGACCTCACAATCGAAGGTATGAGCATTACGTTTCTATATCTTTTGGGTATGTCCATCACATCATTCACCTAACGACATGACTCCGTTGTCAACCGACGTAATTATCCATGATCAGGAAACCTTGATCATCTGTTGCCCAACGGACTAGTTAAATAGAGGCTACTAGGGACCTGGTTGTTTATATACCACACGTGTATTAATGTTTCCGCGTAATACAGGTATAGCATGGTACAAAAACATATTATGAACAATTGAAATATGACAAATAAAATCACTTTATTAATTGCCTCTAGAGCATATCTCTAACAGTCTCCCACTTGAACTAGAGTACAATTTAATCTAGTTTACAACTTGGTAAAAGTTTAACACTTATAGCAACTTGGTGTTTCTCATGCTTGTCTCGTGGAAGAGGTTTCGTCAGCGGATCTGCAACATTCAGGTCCGTGTGTATTTTGCAAATCTTCACATCGCCTTACTTGACGTACTGCCGTATGACATGGAAGCATCGGAGAATGTGTTTGGCGGTTGAGTGAGACCTTGATTCCTTCACGTTGGCAATAACACCTGTGTTGTCGCAGTAGATGTTCACAGGGTCTTGCGCGCTTGGGAACACTCCAAGCTCGATGACGAACTTCCTCAGCCAAACAGCTTCATTTGCAGCATCCGCAGCAGCAATATACTCCGATTCCATTGTAGATTGGGCTATTATGGGTTGCTTCCTACTTCTCCAGCTCACAGTGCCTCCGTTCACCTTAAACACATAACCTGTTTGCGATTTCGAGTCATCTGGATCTGTGCAGAAACTTGCATCAACGTAACTTGTTACGCCAAGTTCCTCTTCACAGTTCCATAAATAAGAAACATGTCCTTGGTATGCTTAAGATACTTCAGTATGTTCTTAACAGCTATCCAATGTTCCTTGCCAGGATTACTTTGGAATCGACTCGTCAAACTGAGAGCCAATGCTACATCGGGTCGAGTACTTAACATGGCATACATGATCGATCCTATAGCCGAAGCATATCGAGTGCCATCTATTTCGGCTTTTTCAAGAGCCGTCACTGGACATTGAGCCATGCTCAACATCTTACCCTTGACAACCGGCAGAAAACCTTTTTTGCCAAATGCATATTGAACTTCTTCAATATCTTGTCAAGGTAAGTACTTTGACTTAACGCTAATAGGCGCCTTGATCTATCACGATAGATTTTAATGCCTAATACGTATGCAGCTTCTCCTAAGTCCTTCATCAAAAATTTACTGTTTAAATATTCCTTCACGCTTTTCAGAAGTTCCACATTATCCCCAATTAGTAATATATCATCCACATATAGAACTAGGAATGCAACTGAGCTCCCACTCATTTTCTTATAAATGCAGGTCGCTTCCGCATTTTGGACAATTCCAAAACCTTTGATCACCTCATCAAAACGAAGATTCCAGCTCTGAGATGCTTGCTTCAATCCATAAATGGAACGTTGAAGCTTGCATACCTTGCCAGCACTCTCTGGATCGACAAAACCTTCAGGTTGTACCATATACAATTCTTTCCCAATGTTACCATTTAGGAACGCTGTTTTGACATCCATCTGCCATATCTCATAGTCATGATATGCAGCTACAGCTAGCAAAACCCGAATAGACTTTAGCATCGCTACCGGTGAAAAAGTTTCATCGTAGTCAATTCCATGAATTTGTCGGAAACCTTTTGCGACAAGTCGAGCTTTGTAGACGGTCACGTTACCGTCAGCGTCAGTCTTTTTCTTAAAGATCCATTTATTCTCGACGGCCTTACGCCCTTCGGGAATCTCCACCAAAGTCCATACTTTGTTGTCATACATGGATCCTATTTCGGATTTCATGGTTTCAAGCCATTTCTCGGACTCGGTTCCTTCCATCGCCTCTTTGTAGTTCGTAGGTTCGTCTTGTTCAATTAACATGACGGTGCAAACAAGATTACCGTACCACTCAGAGATGTACGGGTTCTTCTAGACCTACGAGGTACAATAGCCTCCTAGACATTTTCTCCTACTCCATCTGTTATGGAGGACGGTTCAGGAACAGTTTCCGTTGCGCCACTCAGCATTTCGAGTTCAGGATCAACTATCTCGTCGAGGTCTATTTTCCTCCCACTTACTCCTATAGCGAGAAACTCTTTCTCGAGAAAGGTGCCGCTCTTTGCGACAAACGTTTCGCCCTCGGCTTGGTGTTAGAAGGTATATCCTATGGTTTCCCGCGGATATCCTACAAAGACGACCTTCTCCGATTTTGATTCGAGTTTGTCGGGCTGTAGTTTCTTAACATATGCCTCACCACTGGCGGAGCCACGGCATGCTAGCCGGGTGCACAGGACACCGGCTAGAAACAATTTTCTTTGCAAAATCATATTTTTTCACCATGTATGCACCCCCTAAAAATAATTTTTATGTGTTGCGGCATCCTCTGTGACCCCTGGTTCTAGATGCTGTAGCTCCGCCGCTGCGCCTCACAACCCCAAACCTTCAGGAACGACAACTTAGGTTTCTTTCCATGCCATATCTCATACGGTGTCGTTGCTACGGATTTGGATGGAGCCCTATTTAAAAAAATGCGGCTGTTTCTAACGCATATCCCCAAAACGATACGGGCAAGCCGGTAAGAGACATCATAGACCGCACGCTATCTAATAAAGTACGATTACGTCGCTCAGACACACCATTGCGTTTTGGTGTCCCAGCAGGCATAAACTGTGGTACAATTCCACAGGCCTTTAGATGTGTGCCAAACTCAAAACTTAATACTTGCCACCACGATCGGATCGAAGGTGCTTGATTTTCTTGTTGAGTTGATTTTCAACCTCACTCTGAAATTCTTTGAACTTTTCAAACGTTCAGACTTGTGTTTCATTAAGTAGATATACCCGTATCTACTCAAATCATCAGTGAAGGTTACAAAATAACGATAACCATTGTGTGTCGACACGCTCATTGGACCGCACACATCTGTATGTATAATTCCCAATAAGTCCGACGCCCGTTCCACAAATCCGTTGAACGGTGTCTTGGTCATCTTGCCCATAAGGCATGGTTCGCAAGTGTCAAGAGATCCAAAATCTAGTGACTCCAAAAGTCCATCAGAATGGAGTTTCTTCATGCGTTTTATACCAATATGACCGAGACGGCAATGCCACATATACATGGCGGTATCATTACTAAGTTTAATCCTTTGGCATCTACGTTATGGAGTACTACTATCGAGATTCAACAAGAATAAACCATTACTCTCAGGAGCATTAACATAAAAGATATCATTCATCGAAATAGCACAACCATTTGATACTGAATTGAACGAATATCCATCTTGCAACAAGCAAGATCCACTGATAATGTTTACACTCAAAGCCGGTACAAAATAACATTTATTTAAAACCAAAACTAATCCCGATGGTAGATGTAGAGGGAGCGTGCCGACGGCCACCACGTCAACTTTTGATCCATTGCCGACGCGCATCGTCACCTCGTCCTTCGCCAGGCGCCGTTTATTCCGCAACTCCACCTGAGAGTTACAAATATGAGCAACAGAACCGGTATCAAATACCCATGCATTACTCCGAGCGCTAGTAAGGTAAACATCTATAACATGTATATCAAATATACCTTTCTCTCTTCCGACAATCTTGCCGGCCTTCTTGTCTTCTAGGTACTTGGGGCAGTTGCGCTTCCAGTGACCATCTCCCTTGCAGTAGAAGCATTCCACGCCAGGTTTGGGACCAGGTTTGTTAGCCTTGGATTTGGCAACGTGTTTGCCATCCTTCTTGGGCTTCCAGTTCTTCCTTCCCTTGCCGCCAGATTTCTTAAAATCGACGGTCTTGTTGACCATCAACAGCGTGTGCTCCTTCTTGATTTCCACCTCAGCAGTCTTGAGCATCACGAACACCTCAGACAGGGACTTAGCCATGCCCTGCATGTTATAGTTCATGACGAAGCCTTTGTAGCTAGGAGGCAACGATTGCAGCACCCTATCAATCGCCAGCTCATCAGGAATCTTGCATTCCAGAGCGTTCAGGCGTTGAACGTAGCCAGACATTTTGACCACGTGCTCGCTCACACTGCTATGCTCTTCCATCTTGGCTGAGAAGAAGAGCTCAGAAGCTTCATACCTCTCAGCCTTAGCCTGCGGCGCAAAGACAGCTTGAGATCAGTAATTATCTCAAAAGCACTCATCTTCTCAAAGCGCTTTGCAGGTCGGCTTCCATGGCGTAGAGCATGCCACTCTGGACAAAGGAGGAATCCTCCACTTGGACGATAGACTTTCTTTCGTCATCAGAGCGTCGTCTGCGGGGTCACCTGGCGGCTTCAATGACGTAGGCCACCTTGTGGGGAGTGAGGAGGATCCTCAGGTTGCGGAACCAGGACATGAAGTTCGACCCATTGGTCTTAAGCTTTTCTTTCTCAAGGAACAGGCCTAGGTTAAAGGTGGGGCGAGACATCTACAATGGAATTTGCAAAACATAAGACGTTTGTTCATAATAAAATATGGGTTCAAGTTTTAGTAAAATAAAACTACAGAACTCCCACTCAAAACGAACATCCCTCGCATCGTTTTAGTGATTACACGATCCTAATTCATTACACTACCCCCGATCGTCACGGCCGATAGCATAACTTCAAAAGTGGACATCGCTATGTCGATCACAACAACTTTGTGACTCGTGCTTAACCTTTCGGTCACTGTGTTCCGAGGCCATGTCTGTACATGCTAGGCTCGCCAAATAAACCTATAGCGTATTGCTTGTGCAACGTGGCTTACACCCACGTTATGCGAACGCAGATACGTCTGACACCCGATCGTCACGGCCTGCCTCGTATCGGAGAACTTTCGGTGGTGCACGCTAAAGGGAGAACACTATTTGGTATTTTAGGAGGGATCATCTTATATTACTACCGCCGTGTAACTAATATATAACCATATATATATACACAATATAAGATGCACTCAATACATAACATCAAAATGAAATGTAATGCGACATGATATGGTCTCCTCCGCGCCGATGGTCTCCTTCGCGCCACAGTTTATAAACAATTTAATAAACTTACCTCGACCATATCACATTGCCCCTGCAAAATAAAGTTAGACGCTTTCTACTTTATCTTTTGCATATTTTACGTGGCTGCTAGGGCTTTCGCACAAGAACCGTTTCTTACCTACGAAACAACCACAACAGCGATAAGACAATTGTCTCTATTACACCCCTTTCGGGGCCCTCCATTGTAAATGCAATATCAACTATTGTAGGAGATACAGACACCCGCCAGCCACATATACGGTACAAGCCGTATGTCAAGTGTGGAACCAGTCTCGCGTAAGAGTACGCGTAAAGTCGGTCCGGGCCGCTTCATCCACAATGCCGCGATATAAACAAGTACACGCGAGAGGGTAACAAATGTAGAATCGATGCCCACATTCAACATGTGTTCTAACCGTACAGATATATCTACGCATAGATCGGCTCTGATACCACTGTTGGGGATCGTAGACAGAAAACAAAAAATTTCCTACCGACGATAACCATAAACTAGCCAAGATCTAACTATGCAGATATACTATACGAAGGAGGACGGAGTACATACCCTTGTAGACCGAAAGCGGGATTACGTTCCCGCACAAACGTTGTCGATGAAGCCGACGAAGCCGACCTCAAGGTCGTGTAGAGGAAGTAGTCGTACTCCCAGCGCCACCGTGTAGCGCCTCGTAGTTCCACACATGTACGGTGTAGATGACGACCTCCGGCTCCAGATCCAGCAGAGCAGCGGAAGGAAGATTGGATCTAGAAGCACGGCGGTGTGCGTATAGTGGAGAAACTTCCCTCCCGTACGCAGCTCCAGAAACGGAACCACGCTCAAGGTAGGAGAGAAGAAGAGAGAAAAAGGTGAATTTCCAAGGCATGGGGGTCCCTATTTAAAGGAGAGGGAAGGCCACCTCCCTTGGCTCACCCATGTGGGACTAAACCCCACATGGGTGTGCCGGCCAAGGGAGCCGCCGGCCCTGGTGGGCCCCATTCGGCCCACCTAGGGCGGCTGGCCCCCTTCCCCTTTTTTCCTTTTCCTTTTTGGGATTTTCCCTAATGGGCCTCTAAGGCCCATTTAGGTTTAATGTCTTTAAAAATTCGAAATTAATTAAATAAAAATATATTTAATCATTAATAACACTTATTAATATTAAATACATATTATTTAATTCATTCGAGCTCCAAAACATATTTCGTTGCCTCCGATCAACATCGGACATGTTCCGGAACACTTCCGGAATCCTCGGTTTCTTCTCTCTTATATCCAATCTAATCGTCACCTACCCTTAAGTGTGTTACCCTACGGTTCGGGATCACACAGACATGAACGAGACACGCTCTCCGATCAATGACTAACAGCGGGGGTCTGGATACCCATGGTAGTCCCTGTGCGTCCACGAAAGTCTTTTATCGTTCGAACCTTTAGACGTCCAGTCTCAGCCTTTTGCCTGACGATACTTAGATTGTCCGAGCATCGTTCTCCGGTATCACGATTACCGAGCATGATCTCGTCATCGACAAATCTATCTTTACTCGTCTGTGATATTACATCCCCGTGACCTAGTCACATGCTTGCAAGCTCATTGATGTAATCTCACCGAGTGGGCCCAGAGTATCTATCCTGCTATGTGGATTGGCAAATCCCGCTCTTGATCACTCGCCTCCACTGCTTCCTTCGGATATCCGAAAGTGTCACCTTTATTGTCACGCTATATAAGACATGCCGTTTGATGCAATCAAAGCACCTTCCAGAAGCAGCGATTTGATATGACCTCACAGTCGAAGTATGAGCACTACGTTTCTATATCTTTTGGGTATGTCCATCACATCATTCACCTAACGACATGACTCCGTTGTCAACCGACGTAATTATCCATGATCAGGAAACCTTGATCATCTGTTGCCCAACGGACTGGTTAAATAGAGGCTACTAGGGACCTGCTTGTTTATATACCACACGTGTATTAATGTTTCCGCGTAATACAATTATAGCATGGTACAAAAACATATTATGAACAAATTGAGATATGACAAATAAAATCACTTTATTAATTGCCTCTTGGGCATATCTCCAACAGTTTTCCTGATCATGGACTTTGTATAAGTCACACAACTATAGGAATTTATTCTCGGAATGACAATAGTACTGAACCGACCCACTGTATGATCTTGCTAAGAGACTAATCGTCAACGATGAAGGTAGCAATTGATCATATGTTTTGTTTTCATTAGATGTATTCCTTTACCCTGAGAATATCTGGGGACCGCTTATTCGACACTCATACTTTGATCGTCATCTAACGTCTGGCCGTAACTGGGGACCAGAACGGTGGCTTTTGGGTGTGAACTAGAATAATGTATTGGAACAGAGATTATTCAAGAATGACACTTACTCCTCCAGGCGAGGGAAATATACATCCTCTAGGCCATCTCAGTATTATTATTGTCACCCAATCATCTGGCCAGACACAGCGTGATTTATCACGGAACAATGAAAATACGGAATGAGAAAAGAGAATGATATTGGTACAAAAATTATATGTGTTATGATCAAAGGGTTTGATCACACTTGAGCACATTGTCTCAATCTCGAGATATCATTGGTATCGTGTACGTAAGGGGATTAGCGTAATGAGAAACACACAGGTTCTGTCGTTCACTCGTGAACACATAGGATCTAGTACGGCCGTCTAGGTCCCAATGCTAGTTATTGTCTGGTAAGCTCCCGGACATGTCTATGTGTTACCGAACCTTCCGGGTCACACACTTAAGCTATGAGTCAATCTTTTATTGAGAGAATAAAGTTGTAGTTTTGTGGTTATGAGAAGAGGTCGGAGTCCCTCCGATGTCACAGGAACAACTCCGGAGTGATTCAGAGGAGTTCCAGTGAAGTTATCATGAGAGGGAAATAATGCCGGTATAGGGCAAAATTTCCCGAGAGAGAAATATGGCGAACACGAGATGTTCCGGGATGCGGGAAGTGTTTCCGACATCAGTGGATAGAGTCGTTGATTTTATCTATTGAGTATATTTGGTTCTGGAAGAGTTTCAGAGGTTTGCCGGGAATGGAGGGGGTGCGCCGGAGGAGAGAGGGGGGTGCCCTGCGTGCCGCGCCACACCTAGTGTGGGTCGACCGCATGGGACCCACCTCCAGGCCGGTCGCACCAAGTTCCCTCCTCTCCTTCCTTGTTTAAATTGGAGATTTAAAAGAGTCCAAATTGAACTAGGAAAGAAATAAAGGAAATTGGTAAAAATAGGAAAGGAAAGGAGGGAGTCTGCAAGGACTCCCTATCCGACTTGGAGGAGGGGGCGGCTGGCCCTTCTAGGGCCAGCGCACCAAGGGGAGGGGCTTTCCCCTTCCCCAAGCACCTCCTCCCCTTACTCCCTTTATATACTCCACCCCCTCACACAAGGAGATAACAACAATTGACTTGCACAAGTTCCTCTCTCTAGATATTGTGCAATTAGACAATGCTCTAATTAGACGGCGCTCTAATTGGACTTTGATCTAATCTCTCTAGTAGATCTCATGTGTTGAGAATTAGATCTCTCTAGTCTCATATAGATCTAATCAAATTCGATTAGATCTACCACCTAAACTACGCCGAAAGACAGTCTCTCTTCGTTGGTGCTAGTAGCTCTAGGCAGCGAATGTGCTGACGGATTGGCGTGGCGTACGTGTGGATACTGTTAGAGCGAGGTTGCGCAAGTAGTGCCTCGACGACGAACCGGCAACAATCTCACCTCCCGGCGTGGACGTGAGATTCTTGATCAGGCTTCACCAATATCTTCTTCGACAAACACAAGATCTTCCGCAACGGTTTTTGTAAATATCTAGATCTAGCATTATGGAGTGCAACATATCTTCATAGAGTAGATCCTGACGGCAAGGTTACAGAAATTTTTAAAGTTTTACCCGCAACCCAATAGTGGTATCAGAGCCGGGAGCATATCTTCATACTCCGCCCCCTCCTCCAAGTCGGACGGGGAGTCCTTGTTGACCTCCCTTCCTTTCCTATTTTTTCCAATTTCCTTTATTCATTTCCTAGTTCAATTCGGACTCTTTTAAACCTCTAATTTAAACAAGGAAGGAGAGGAGGGGACTTGGTGCGGCCGGCCCACACTAGGTGTGGCGCGGCGCGCAGGGCACCCCTCTCTCTCCTCCGGCGCACCCCTCCTTCCCGGCAAACCTCCGAAACTCTCTCGGAACCAAATATACTCAATAGATAAAATCATCGACTCTATCCACTGATGTCGGAAACACTTCCCGGCATCCCCGGAAAGTCGGAAACATGGGATGCCCGTGTTTAGATGTTTAACCAGGTCTTATGTATGCCCAGAACTTGTGATGATCCACGGGCATTGGATGCCCCTGTTTAGATGTTGATCCAGGGCTTATATATGCCCATGATGATGATACTATGCTGTTAATACCTACTCCCTCCGTTTTTAATTATAAGATGTTTTAGCTTTTACCTAGATTCACATGTACATACATGTATCTAGACATGTTCTAGTTCACATGTTCACTCAATTTAGTGTGCATGTAGTCAACAATATGCAATGTCTAAAACGTCTTATAATTAAAAACGGAGGGAGTAGACGCTAGTGAACTTCTATTAATTAAGCTCTGAAGTTAGCTCTGAATATGTGTTATGTCTGAATGTAGCTCTGAATATGTGTTATGTCTGAATGTTGCTCTGAATGTGTGTTAGTAGTGAACGTTTTAGGTGGTAACATCACCATTTTCATATGTGGTGAGCATAACACGACACTTGGCTGTAACCAAACATTGTGTTTTGGCGCTAATACATGTCCAGCCACGTAAATAACACACCAAACAGCGGGTAGGAAAATTGCAAAACAGTAAAAACAGGCAACCAAACGGGCTACACAACGTGGCTCCGGCCTCGTTTTTCCTGGACCTGTACCTGGGGCTGAAATGCGTGCAGGAAACCAAACACGGCCTAAAATGATGCCTAGAAAATAACGGACAAGGCTAGATGCGTGTCCATCCAACTCCACTGCAAGTTCTAAAAGAATAATAACTTGACTCCATTGCATCTTTCTTCTCTACGCTACGCTGCCGCCGCCCGCCGGCGAGTCTCTGACCGCCGCCGCCGACCATGCGGGGCCCGCAGCACCCCCACTGCACGCGGGCCCATCAGGCGGGCGCTCTCCTCCTCGTCGCCGTCACCTTCCTCCTCACCCGCCTCCTGTCCGCCCCTCCTCAGCCCTTCCCCACCTCCCGCTCCGCCACGCCGGTCCCATGGCCTGACCTAGCTCCCCACCACGACCACCTCCGCGTCTACGTCTACGACGAGGACGAGATCGACGGCCTGCGCGCGCTGCTCTGCGGACGCGACCACACCGTCTCCGCCGCTACTTGCCTCAAGGGCCAATGGGGAACACAGGTACGCTCCATACGGGATCTCCCATCGCCTCCCTCTTAACTCACGCCAACCCTTGGGCTGCAAATAATATGCCTTTCTGTTGTCACGGCGGATGTCGTCCTCAATTGTTGTCTTGATCTGTTGCAAACCTGGCATTTGAAGTTTTGAACCTGACGGCTTTGTTAATTCAAATTCGGGCAATAATATGCCTATTGTCTAAAAAAAGAAACCTGCCATTATTAGTTGCCAGTGATGGTTCACTACTACAATGTGGAGAACAGTGATGCCACAACCCTCATGCCATGATGCCAATCACTTACATTTTCTCCCCACGATGACGATGATAGGTAAAGATCCACCAGCTTCTTCTCAAGTCAAGGTTTAGAACATTGGACAAGGACGAAGCGCACCTCTTCTTTGTTCCCAGTTATGTTAAATGTGTTCGCATGACCGGCGGACTCACTGATAAGGAAATCAATCACACCTATGTCAAGGTATAACTCCCTCAAAAGAATTACTTCACTTCACTTCACTCATGTGTGTTTAGGTCGTATAACAGTAACAAGTTTCCTTCTTAACCGTGTTACTTTTCATCCCCTACAGATCCTGAGTCAGATGCCATATTTCCGTAGAACGGGCGGACGTGACCACGTTTTTGTCTTCCCAAGGTACAACTTTACTCTTTAAACGCCCAAAATCACATAGATAGTCAGTACTGTTTTTTGATTGAAGAAACATTTTTTGTACACTACATAAGATCATTGATGTTTTATGGATTATGTAGTGGTGCTGGAGCTCACCTGTTCCGCTCGTGGGCAACGTTTCTGAATCGATCCATCATCCTCACTCCAGAGGTACACATAGCCACTTGGGTTGCTCCTCATATTTCTCCTTGTTCATTTTTTAATTGCTACTAGTATAACTTATCCAAGTATTAGGAATTGCTTCCGGGGCTGTCTTTGCTGTTTCATGTTTATAATAAGAAGGCCCGCTAATTCAACAATGGCACAAGAGTTCATGAATGTCGTTAATCCCCTTTAAAGTATGAAATACAATTTGTACTGTAAATGTGTATATACGTGTGGTACAATCATGGCACATGTTGTATTTGTTCTTTGCTATGCCATCTGATCTACGCTAGTGTTATATCGATCTGTGTGCTCTAGTATAATCGCGTCAATGTTTCCCCAAATCCTAACACAAACAATGGCTGTTATGTCTGCTGGTCTAGTTTAATGCATTTCATGAGATACCTGCAACTTGGTTGCAAATATTCTGCAGGCAATTGACTTGGCTGCTTAGTTAGTGCTGCAGTATTTGTCTTCCATATAACTCAACTTGCAAGTCACTTCTGGTATCTTCTTACATAGCGACCCGTGTTCTGTTAATACATGCATCTTCTAACATAGCGATCTGCGTTCTGTTTATAGGGTGACCGTACTGACAAGCGAGGTATAAGCGCATTCAATACATGGAAAGACATTATTATACCTGGAAATGTGGATGATTCTATGGTGAAGCCTGATGCTCGTGCTGTCCAACCAATCCCGCTAACGAAAAGGAAGTATTTAGCAAACTTCCTTGGTCGTGCGCAGGGAAAAGCTGGCCGCCTTAAACTGTTGGAACTTGCAAAACAGTATCCTGACAAGGTCTTCCTACCTTTTGTTATCCAAATATAGTTTAAATGATATTACACTTTATGCCTTCTGTTGGTTATATCAAAGTTATTGTGGTAATGTTCTCAACTATGCGATTCAGTTTCACTAATAAACTGGCATATAGCAGTCAAAACCCTGGTATGCATTCTTATTGCTAGTCCATCATGCTCTATGGTCAGAGAATTATTTACTTGCATTGCAACACATACAAGTTAGTATTCTCGGGCGCTACCAGTAGTTTTTATAGATATGCCAGGTTAATTGTGCTTGCAAAATACTGTTTTATTTATTATGTTAGTTTCATTTGTGTTTAACGAGGCTTATACATATTTTATCCAGACTGGATGTGCGTTTATTTTGTGAACAGCTCGAGTCTCCAGAATTGAAGCTGTCTGGGCCTGACAAATTGGGAAGGGTTGATTACTTCAAACACCTGGGTAACGCAAAGTTCTGCCTAGCTCCGCGTGGGGAGTCCTCGTGGACGCTTCGCTTCTATGAGTCTTTCTTTGTGGTGAGCTCTTCCTCCCAAAATAAGAGTTTGAGTGCATACTTACACCTAGTATCTGAGTCAGCTGGTAACAATTTTGACGACAGGAATGTGTGCCGGTGCTTTTATCAGATGAAGTTGAGCTCCCTTTCCAGAATGTGATTGACTACACCGAGATATCGATAAAATGGCCGTCGTCCAAGATCGGTCCTGAACTTTTTCGGTACCTTGAATCAATACCAGGTACGCTCCCATTTCTCTCCTTTCCACTTATACCATTGTTTAGCCTTGTTCCAGTGAGCATCCAAGTTCTGGAATATTCACGCAGAGCAAAGGGTCGAGGAGATGATCGCCCGTGGGCGCGAGATGAGATGCATGTGGGTGTATGGCCCAGATACAGAGCCTTGCTCCGCGATGACTGCCATCATGTGGGAGCTTCAAAGGAAGGTCAGGCGATTCCATCAGTCTACACAAACCTTCTGGCTTCACAACAGGTCGATTGTGAATAGAGATCTGGTGGAGTTCCACCAGTGGAGAACACCTGTTCCATTACCATGACACCCTACTTGTATATTGAATTGAACGGCCAATTTTTCGGTTTGTTCTATGTATATTAAACAACCTGATCCATGGTAGATGTTTGAGGGAGGATGGCTGAGTAATTTTCTTTTGATTTATTCGTTATTACTTTGAGGATGGATGCCACTTAGTATCCTATATAACTAAATAGATTTATTTGTTATCACTATGAGGGAGGATGCCACTTATTCTTTTTGTGAATTGTGGGTGATACTGTTTGAGAAGTCTTTTGTATTGTTGTGTCGACAAAGATTGCAACGTTTTTGTAAGGGAACTTCATTTTAATCGCCCAAAGTATCGCCATGCTGTGCAGAACGATTTAAAAAAAAATATTACATGTAAATATGAAGTACTGATTTTTGTACGGAAAATATGAAGTAATGCAAGGTAGGAATAAGGAAGGCGGGGGAGAAGGAGGCTCAGCCCACTACCCAATGGAATAAGCAGAAACTGAAGGAAGGAAACCCAGTTTGGGCGACAAGGCAAAGCCAAACCTTCTCCCTCTTTATGTTTCTTCCAATGGTGAGTTGCAACATCAAGTCTGCTTTTCGGTTTATTGTGATTTGGACCCACACATGTATTTAGCCTATGAGTGAAGAAAGCTAATTGTGTTTCCAACGTAACCATTTTTTGAAATGAAATATCCTCTTTTGTTGCTAGTATATTGTTTCGTTTTTCATCATCCAAACTTTTGACTGCAACGTGAAATGAGCCCTGCCTTTTCTGTGGCTACTGTGGACCCTCGATGCCCGTGGCTCCAATGAAGGCTGGATTTTTCACACAGGTTGATTGTCGCAGGTCCTGAAGAACAATGGTCAAAACTCTGGATCGTTTATCTCAAGAGCCGACTCATGGTGTAAGTAGGCAGAATTTGCCATCCATTGTGGTGACCAATTTTGCACTATGCCCCTGTGTAGGTGTAGCCATGCGTTTCCTTTTGCTGTCATGTGAATGTACATAGTTTCAAATTTATCACAGGGTTGTGTTGCAACACCCAACAAAATCACACATTTCTAATTTTGCAAAAGGCAGATTGTTATTGCTCTATTTTATTTTCATTACATAAGCAAGTTTGATATACAACAAGACTGCCAGAGAATAAGGTAGATACTATCATACATGCTGTAAATCACATAGAAGTAAAAGCGGACGAGATAAATTGTTTTTGATGATTTAGGACCCAAGTGACACTTGGGCAGCTGGGCTAAAGATTTAGGACCGCCCATGCATTTAACTCTTTTTTCATTACACAAGAAAGGTTGATATACAACAAGACTGCCAAAGAATAAGGTAGATACTATCATACATGCTATAAATCACAGTGAAGTACTCCAATAACGGATGAGATCAAAACTGCGGACGTGTTTCGGGTGCGGCTGAACTCAGTTAGTCTTGCAGCCTACCTAGACTAGAGGAGGAGGGCTTCAGTTCCTGGAGGAACGGCGCGGGCCTGACGTAGGTGAATCCTGCAAAGTTGCCTTGCCCACCGCCGGCTGTCACGGGGGTGGCTGCGGGGGAGTCCAGCACGGACGAGTTCGTCCAGCACACGTCGAAGTTAGCGATGCATGTCAGACTGGCGACGTCTGGCCGGAAGCTCGGCGGGATCTCCCGGGCGTCCAGCTTTCTCCAGTTGATCGGCTTGAACCACTTGTGCATCTTTATCTCGTCGCTGCCGCCAGGTCCAGTTCCCAGTCGCTTGCCAGCTTCTTTGTGGAGCAACTGAAATGTACAGGGAGTTGGGATTTTTTTTCTTTTCAGATAATAAACGACACAGAAACTAAAGTCTTAGCTACTCCGTACTTTTTGAGAGAAGCCAGCTTGTACTTGATAGCACCTATTGATTTTCAGATAAAAACAACACAAAATCTAAAACCTTAGACAGTTTTTACTTGATAGAACGTTTAGTTATATCCCTTTGTTGTAATACATAGCAGAAATATTTCCATTAACTTGCAAATGATAGGCACTCAGTGTGTTCTCTTGCTGTTGTTACAAGGTTGTATGTGCGCTTCAAGTAATGAGAACAAAAAGTTTGAAAGCTTACTCCTTTCAGGAGTGAGTGAGCTTCGCTAGTCAAAAACGAAGGAAGCTTCAACTTCTCCTTCACTATCTTCTGCTGAACTTTCTCCCTGTTACCGACAAATGGGGGCTGCAATGTGTTGCAAAACGTGGAAACTATAAGCCATTACACGCCAGCATGCAAGACCTCTCTGATAATAAGCTTGCCATTTCATGCAAATACGCAACCCACCTTTCCTGTCAGCATTTCAAACAGGAGGATTCCTACACTCCACCAATCTGCGGCCTTATCATGCCCCTGGCCTTGAATAATTTCAGGGGCCATATACTCGAGAGTGCCACACAACGAGTTTGATCTGGTATTCTCACGGAATTCTTTCGCAAGGCCAAAGTCAGTTAGCATGGCCTGGAACAGCGGCACAAACAAACGGATGTCAGACAACTGAAGAGGTGACAATATTGGATTGTTGGTTATCATAAAGAATTCTTACATGGCCTTCAGCATCCAATAGGACGTTCTCGGGCTTAAGATCTCTATGCATAATCCCATTAGCATGGAGGTGGGCTACAGCAGATATAATTTCAGCCGTATAGATTCGTGCAAGTTCCTCCCTGTTATATCAAAGTGTTTAGTTTAGAGGCATTTGCCATTATCTTTTGGCAAACAAACATACCAAGAAAAAGTGGAACAGCACCTAAACAATCCTTGCTTGTAGAGCTGGAAAAAGAGATGCCCCCCATTTATGAAGTCCAGGACTAGGTAAAGTCGATATTTGGTCTGCACAGGCAGAACACCGTTGGAATATTTCTACCAAGATTTGAATGTCAAGATAGAGATAATAATATGGATACAAACGGCCTACCTGAAAGGAGTACCTCAGCTGCACTATAAAGGGATGGTCAATTTTTGTCAGTATGTCTCTCTCGGCTTTCATGTATGCAGAATGGTTCTTTTCCAATATCTTGTCCTTCCTCATAACTTTCATCGCATATATCTCTGAAGTACCCTTCTTCCTGACCTGAAAGACTTTCCCGAATGCCCCTTGGCCTACGAGCTTCAAGATTTCAAAGTCATCAAGCCCAACACCCTCATCCTCTGTCACAGCGTTATCAAACTCTTCATCACTGAACTGCTCTAGGTTAATTTCCTTTTCTTCTGTAGTGCAGTCTTCAAGTTCTGATGATCCAACTGCTTTGTTTAGAGTGAGTTTGCTAAGTCCCAAGGAGCAGCTAACAAGTGATGATGGGCCAACAAGAGAATGGGACCACTTGATGATGACATCAGGGTCATTATAAACCTCCTCATTGGACTCAATCAGAGCTGCGGGGCTGTCTGGACCAACAAAACAAAGGTCTGTTGACGTCTCGACTGGACTGGAACCAAAAACATCAGAGAAATCATACTCAGCATTTTCAGAGGAGATAACACTCGGGGGATCCATTGGGAGAAGTATGTTTGTAGTAAAGAGCCTGGGTCCTTGTGCAAGCTTTACTGGCAGAGAGGATGTCTGAGAAGAAACCATCTATCAAAGGCCTAAGCAGCCGAGGGTGGCAGCTCCAGGGAAAGTCTCCAACTTATTGAAACTAAGGACTTCTGCTACCTTGCATCCTAAAGGACGGAAAGTGATGCACTGCTGAGAACGAAGGCCTTGAGCAAGATAAAGTTTCTGCTAGGAATTGCCAAGTATACTGCAAAAAGGCAGAGCAAAAAGATGCTGCTGCTTCCTGCTGTGTACGACTCGCTTGATGTCAATGTTCTTCCTGGACTCATGAAGTAGAAACCTAAAATGGACAATTGGACACAGAACATATAAATTGTTAGTATCCTCAACTTGGTGAAATAAGTATAAAAAGGAGAGACAATTTCCCGTACAAGTATTAGATAGGGATACAGTGTGCAAACGGTCACAATTTAATCAAAAGTGTCTTTTGTAGGGGAAGCTATAAGAATGGTAGTATAAATGGTTATTTTGGTCAGTTCTAAGAATAATTATCTTGCTAAGATTTCCACATTCTCTGACACCAGAAACAATGTATGACATGCAGTCATGCAGCACACAATATGTTGGAGGAAATTAGTCTCTGGTCATCGACAAAACCAAATGAAAACCAATTGACTACTTGGACAGTTCAGAGCATCTCCAGTCGGGGCGCCCAAACGGCCGCCCAAAGCCGTTTGGGGCGTGCCGGACACAAAATCGCGCCCACTCACGGCGCCCAAACGCGAATTCGGTCCGGCGCGGCCCAGTTTTGTGTCTGGCACGCCCAGCCCACGCCCTCAACTTGGGGAGGCTTGGGGCGGCCCCGGATGGAAGGAAACGCACGCCTCCGACGCGCGGGCCACGCCTGGCAGGGACACGGCCACGCCCCGCCGTGGTCAAAGGCGTCGTCAAAGGCGCGTGCCGCGTGGCGACTCCTCGTTTTCACGGCCGGCGGGCGGCCAGTGAGCCGTCGCGTCCTCTGCTCGCCGGAGTGAATGCGGCGCGCCTTTTCGAGGCGAGCGGCGTTAATGCCACCGCTCTCCGGCCGCCATAAAAGGCACGCGCCGGCCTCCACTCATCGCCACTCTCGCCCTCTCCGTTCTCTCTCCCTCACCTCGCCGCTCCTTCTCCACTCGAAAAACCGCCGCCGCTCTCCTTCTCCATGGCCGGCACCTGGAGGCGCACCGGCGGCGCCGCGGCCAACGGCTTCGCGCCGCGCACCCTGCTCAAGGAGCAGACGGAGGCGCTGCGCGACAACGGCTATCCGGTGCCGCCGGATATGCGTGTTTGCCACGGGTTCGTCATCGGCGTCAACGGCGTGCCGGTGATGAAGCCCCTGACGCGGACGAGCCGCGGCTTCACCGCCGCGGTAAACACGCACTACTGGCGTGACCTGACGCCGGAGCAGCGTCAGGACCCGCGTTGGGATCCGCGGAACCCGGCCAACCATGGCCGGTACGAGGCGGCGTTCCAGCGCGCCTATGAGGAGGAATTCAGGCGCCGGGCGAACGTCGCCGGGCGCGACGTGATGAACCACATCGCGAACGGCGGCTCGCTCCTGACGGCGGCGCCCGCCCCTGCTCCGGCCTCCGGCCAACCAGTGGGCGCCGCGCGCGACGCCATCCTCGTCGCGCTCCACGGCGTCCTCGTCGCGGGCGTCGTCCTCGCGCTCGTCCTCATCCCGCTCCCGCGCCTCCTCTCTGCTAACGCCGAAGCCGGAGCAGATGAAGGTGAAGGCGGAGCCGGAGCTCTCGCCGTTCATGGCGGAGCTCATAGCGGCGCAGGAGGGGACGGACGACGACGCCATTGCGGCGGTCGTCGCGGCCGCGTCGATGGACGACGTGCCGCCGCTCGACGGCCCCTCAGCCTGCGCCTGGTCGGCGCGCGATACCGCCAAGGAGAAGGGCGTGCCCTTCTTCGACCTCACCGTCGACGACGGCCCAGGACCGAGCCGCGTCAAGGAGGAGGACGACGGCGGCGCGTGGACCGGCGGCGCGTGGAGCAGCGGCGGCGCAGGGAGCAGCGGCGGCGTGAAGGAGGAGGTGAAGGAGGAGGAGGAGGAGGAGGAGGAGGAGGAGGAGGAGGAGGACCCCTACTACGCCTTCAGGCGCCGCTACCGCGGCCGCCAGTAGATTTAGGTTTAGTTTTTTTAAATTTCATTCAAATCTGTAAACTTTCCTAAAATTTGAATGAAATTTGTCGAAGTTTAAATTTAATTATTTTTAGTTTGGGCGTCGCGAGTGGGGATCGACGGCGCCCAAATGGGCAAGGTAGTCCGGACGGCGCCCAAAGGGCCTGTCCGGACGGCCTTTGGGCGCCCATTTGGGCGCCGCGAGTGGAGATGCTCTCACATCGCCAACTATGGGCACCTCTCACCGGACACATCTGAAGCTCCAACACATCAATCAACAAGCAAGCAGCCAGCAGATAACCCTGCAGCTTCGCCACTTACAAATACCTAAGGTGCGTCCTTAGCAATTCGAGCATCTTGAACGAGCTCAAACATTCTACACTGTGCACAGTGCACTAAACTCCTAGCACAAAGAAACCGAAGCTTCGCAATGTACAGAAGCAAGGAGACAAGAATTACTTCAATCATAGAGCAACGGCATACGTGCTTCCTAAAAACTGGCCAAATTCCCAATTCTACAACACTACCATCCTAGGCAAGCTACGTTGTTCAGCACCTCGAACCAGCCCAGATAACGAGACTCTTTTGCTGAACTGCCAATCAATTAGCAGTGGATCCCCATCAGATCGAATTCCACACCATAGACACAGCAAGACTAAATAGACGGAATTGTCGGAAGGCAGCCGTAAGATCTGCAGTGGGGAACGTAATAGTGCGCCGATCAAGCAAAAAGAAAACAGATCGAGGAGCCGAGACGCGGGACAAATCTGCGGTTCCGCGAGCGCTGAGCCGGGCAGTAAATACTAGATTTCAGATAAGAGGTGACATCGCCACACGGGAATTCACCTTCCGTAATTTGTGGGTTTATCGCCGAGGCGCGTGCGGGACCGGCGACGCGCCGGCGAGCTTCCGCGGCGGCGAGCGCGGTTGGTGGAGCGAACTGGGCGGTCTGGAGGTGGAGGGAGGGGAAAGGCAAAGAGGTTGGACTGGGCGGGCGCCGCGTCCAACTATCCGGGCTGGGGAAGGCCCACCCGCAGTGGGTGGTTATGGGCCAGATTAGTTGCGCCGCCAGGTGGGTCCCACCGTATAGGGGAAAACAGGTTTTCCCGCGAATTGGATATGCCGCAGCCGAGTTGACACACGTGGGAAAGCATATCCGATATATACTACTCATATACCCCTCAAATCAACAAATAAACACGGAAAATTAAAAAAAAAACACGGGAAAAGCATATCAACTGCCTTCAATTCTAGTTGCTGGATCTGAGATGAGCGGTCCATAGCTCATATTACACATCTACATTACATTGTACCGCTGCAGTAGAAAGCAAAATATTGCAACATTGCCTAGCCACTCTAGTAGATTCAATCTTGGCCATTCGAGCATGAATGGAACAATGTGTGTCGAGTGAAAAACTGAAAATACACTTGCCCCATTGCTAAAAAGACACAAATTTATCCTCTCCAAACACAAAGTCGCAATATAAACTCACGAAACCTCATGATGGAAACAAAAAGAACTCTAGCCACCAGGAGAGTCCTTGGAGACGATCTTGATGCGTGCCCACCCACAAGCGTTCTTGTCGGTATGGCACGGATCCGAAGGCGCTTGTGGCTTTGGAGATGCGGCGGATCTTCGCTCCACGCTAGCGAGCGGGAATGTTCTACTTCTATGTTGGTTAGGTTTTCTTGGTGACAATGTCGAGGTGGTGGCGGTGTTCTCATGTCGGAATAACTCCAACCTACTTCGGTGATGCTAGTTTCGGGGCTGACAAGGAGGAGAGAGTGTGGGCCCTTTATCAGATCTAATGGAGATATAGGGGAGCTACTGGAGATGAACAAAATTTAGGGGAGGAATCTTTTTAGGAGAAATAGGGGGCTGCTGGACATGCTCTTAAAAAAGGGCAGTGGTTGGTTGCACCGCCGTGTGGGGGACGTGCGGTTAGTTCCTTTGTTGATGGAGGCAATTCTATCCTGTACTAGGAAAATACCTCGCGCGTTGGAATGGAAATTTCATGAAGAACTTTGTGTAAATGAAAATGTGTAAGACACATAAAATATGATTTTTTTTTTTCAGAAATATGCAAAAGACCCACAATAGTCAAGAGGTTATAACTCTTTAACGCGAAATTGTCGTGTATTTGACGATAAATAATGGTGACATGGACGTATGGCTAAAAAAATAGGTGACATGGATAGATTGCATGTACAATATACTATGATTAATGAATATTAGTGGGAATGACATGGACAATTGATTGGCTAAAAAATGGATGATGTTGAGATAAAAATAATAATAAATGCATGTTAGTGCGGTTTTGAAGTATGGATTGCTATCGTATACTCCCTCCGTTCCAAATTAGTTGACTTGCATTTGTCTAAATATGGATGTATCTGTACTTGTTTAGTGTCTAGATACATCCATGTTTTGACAAATGTGAGTCAAGTAATTTGGAACAAGCTATACGTGTACTATTTGTTTTGTTCATCTTTGGACGCATCTTTAATATAGAGACGTGTACATCACAACCTTTCGATTCCACTTTTTTCAGGGAATTCAATTGAACGTTGTAAAAAAAAGAACTTGGACACACACGGGCAACTATAGGATGCAGAATGGTCACGTACGTTCTAGACGGGTATATACGGCGCACTCTAGCCCTAAGGACTTGTAGGAGAATAAATCCCTAAAAAAGGACCAGCGGCTGGTTGCACCGCCGTGTGGGGGCGTGTGGCCCCGGCGACCAAAAAAACTCGCTCCCGGCGACGAGCGCGTAGCAGGCGGTAGGTCGCTGAGTGCCTGAGTCGCCGGTTGGTGGCGGTGCGATCGCCCAGCTGTTCCGCCTGCAGCTTCAGTTTCACTACTGTTTTGGGCAGCCGGCTGGCACGGCACCGCCCACCGTCCACACCGACGTGCAAATCCTGGGCTCATCGCCGTTGACAAAAATGCTCGTTCGACGCTTGACTTGCGAGCACATGCCGCCAAGAAACGCCTTTTTCCATTTCAGGGTCAGGCGGCGGCGCCTCATTTATTCGGCCCTCAGTCGTGGCGATGGTCATGGTGTGTGGTGTGGTCAGTACTCCACTCACTGTTCAGTACCAATAACTGCTCTGTGCTTCCTTCAGTTGATTATACGAGTATCCTTGCCTGAATCGGTCGTGTGAGTGTGAGGCCCGCCGAACAATCTTATCACCGCGATACGACGACTTTGTTTGTTTGTTGGATTTGTTGTGTTTCTCTTGTGTGAGCGCTGGCCGCTTGGGATGGCGCTGATGCTGTCATGCGAAGGAAGGAAGTCTTTCTTAAACGTCACTCCGTTTTCTCCTTCCTCCCCTCGCTCGCTCATGGGAGGCAGATTTAATCCGTTTCTTCCTCCCCTCGCTCGCGACAGCGACAGTGAGCGGGGCCGGCGCCACCACGAACGCGTCAGCCGCTACGTCCCCGGTGGACATCCAGAAGGGCAACGCGACCGCGGATGACGCGGTGGCAGCGTGACGGGCGTCGGCGACACGGTCGCATCTCCCCACCCCCGGACCCGGCCGTTCCACTCGCTCCCTCGAGCCTTCTTTCCACTCGTTGTCGTTGAAGCGGTCCCCCGGCCCGGTCACCCGCTCGCCCGCCTTCTTCCCCGGCTCGCGTATAAATTTTTCTCGGCAGCGCACGCAGCGTTTTACATCGTCGTCTCGGCCCCGCCTTATTCTATTGCTCCGTTGATCTCTCCACCCAACAGGGACGCATCTGCTTCCTCCAATCCCCACACGCACGCACCAGATAGACCTCACCTGCCATTCTTATATAAATCAGACCTCGCTCTCTTCAGTGCACCGGTGACTACCAAGAATTGCAGGCCAAGGAATTCGAGCCGGAGAAGGAGACGAAGGAGATCGATCGAGGCTGCGCAATTCTATCCCGAGGATAGCCGAGAAGAAGAGGAAAGACCACGCAAAGGGGAACGTCTCGTCTCGAGTGGGCGCCAGGGGAAAGTGGAAAAGGTGGAGCTTTCCGAGTCTGAGTGGGTGCTCCGCTGTACCTGCCCGGCGAGTGTGATGTTCTTGGGCCCTGTCGGCGGCTCATGGCGATCTCCGACACCAGCACCGGCAGCGGCGGTGTCCGCCATGTGAGGTGCCCCAAGTGCCACAGCGTTCTCCAGGAGCCCAGCGGCGTCCCGGTGTACCAATGCGGCGGGTGCGGCGCCAGCCTCCGAGGTAAATTCCAAGTTTCACACTTGCTTTTGAAAATTCTGCGCCCCTAATGCGATTTGTCCCAGGTTTCTGATTGAATTCGTTTTCTTGTGTTTGTGCAGCGAAAATCCGCAGCGGCGACGCGCACGACGCGGCTGTCGGTGCCGCTCCGTCGTCGAAGAGTGTCTTGCCGCCGCCGCGTCTGACGTCTCCACGTCCCAGCCAGAGCGCGCGCTTATTGGGCTCCGGCGATGTCGCGAGCACCAGCGCCCCTGCCTCCACTCCTGACGCTCTGACCACCGAGCGCCACCAAGGCGCGGGCACGACAGGCCGACCCGTGACCGGCGATCTCACGCCGGAGAGGAAGCATCCTGCCTCCGCGCAAGAGCCGTCGAACGTCGAGAACAGGGGACGTGATCACCGGAGTGCCGATCGGGGCGAAGATGACGGCAGCTCTGGACGTCACAGGGAAGGGGTGCTGTTAGTGCCCCCGACGCCAGCGCCAATTTCTCCAGGGGAAGTAGAGACGCCGCCGCCGAATTGCAAGATTCAGAGGGGAGACGGGAAGCCGAGCCTGAACCTGTTGATGCCACGACAGAGAGAGGTTCAGACAAAGCGTCTGCCGGAGAAGCTGCAGCAATATCCGGCCGTGCCGCGGATTCACGATCTGCACCGGCTGCGGTGAGCTGGAAACAGCAAGACGATGTCACGGCGGCGGCGGTTGCCGAGAAGAAGGGACGTGATCATCCGAGTGCCCATCGGGGCGAAGCTGACGGCAGTTTAGGACGTCACAGGGAAAGGGGTGCTGTTAGTGCTCCCAGCGCCAGTGCCAGCTTCTCCAGGGGAAGCAGGGATGCCGCCGCCGAGGTGCAAGATTCGGAGAGAAGACCAGAAGCAGAGCCTGAAACTGATGCCGCGAGGAAGAATGGTTCAGGCAAAGCGTCTGCCGGAGAAGCTGCACCAATATCCGCTCGTGCCGCAGATTCCCGATCTGCACCGGCTGCGGTGAGCTGGAAAAGGCGAGACGATGTCGCGGCGGCGGCACCGGCGGTTGCCGAGGAACAGGCACCGAGCCCTCCTCCTCGGCACGCGCTCAGTCCGCAGAAGATGAGTCCCCTGCACGAGAAGATCCTGAAGACGGTGGACGAGCTGAAAGACGATCTCTCTGAGCTATTCAGCAAATCACCGGAGCTCAAGCCAAGCACACCGCCGCGCGCTCCTCGCCATCCCACGCAGGAAGACCACGCTTCTCGCCCGGCCATCCCTACCAGCAGACCTCGCCATGCTGCGGCCGGTGCTGCTCTGCACCGTCGCGGCAAAGCAGGTTATGCTGCAGAGAAGCACGGCCAAGCTGCTCCCCGCGGCTTGCCGTCGCGAAAGTACCGCCGGTGCAGGGCAGATACTTGTGGCGGCCACGAAGCGCGCCCTGCGGGACCATGCCGTCGGCACGGCTGCTGCGATCACGGCAAGCCCGAGTGCGGCAGCTGCAGGGGACACTGCTGCGGTTCATCCAGAGCGCGACCGCATGCCGCCGTGGCGGAGGCCAAGCGGCGCGCGCCGCCGCCGAAGCAACACTGCCGGCCAGTCCTGAAAGGCGCGCCATTCATCGTCTGCTCCAGCTGCTTCACGCTGGTCCAGGTGCCAGCCGGCTTCGCCGTCGCGAGCGCCAGGGTGCGCGACCTGCGGTGCGGCGCCTGCTCCGCCGTCCTCTCCTACTCCTACCGCGACCCGGACAGGAAGAAGCCCGTCGACCTCGGCTCTTCTCCGGCGCGCCACGTCGGCGGCGCGCGGCCGGACCTGTTCTCGTTCATAGAGGACTTCGCGGGCGCGTGAGCAGCTACTCCACCACGGAGGACGAGCGGCCGCTGCACGTGTCGAGGAACTCGTCGTTCGACACCGTGGTCGCGGCGGAGGAGGAAACGGGGGCGCGGCCGCACAGCAATAGCCTGCACCGGCTCATGGGGTACGGCTCGGCGAGAGAGCTGCTGCTGCGCCGCTCCCCTAGCCTGTACGAGTACGGGAGTTTCGACAAGAGATCGTCGGACGCGAGTAGGCGGCACGTCGACAGGAAAGGGAAGGCCGTCTGCCTTGACACAGACGACGACGTCGCCGGCGACGATGATTCGGACGACAGTGGCGCGCTGAGGCGAACGAACGTGAGAGGAGCTGGCTGGGGGATTCCTACACCGGGAGCCATCAGGATCAGGTCGTAGCAGAGGAGATCGATCGACTCGTATATATTGTGTAGACAAAATAGTTTCAGGCGATAGAATTCTGACAGGTACAGTGAACTGTTTTTGGTTTCACCATTCGTTCGTTTTGGTAGGCAGCAAGAAAGACTCGGGTAGTCGGGTGCATTGCATTGGTGTTGGGTTGATTTTTTACATTGTTTGAGGGTAGCAATGTTGAATGTGGATACTCTGCCTCAACGTAGTGATTTTTCAGTCTCTCTTTTGGGAGTGTCAATTGAACAGACCCTTTCTTGTTTGATGTTTCACCATTGTTTTGGTCCGAACTGCAAATATTTTTAGCTGGTGATCCTACTTAAACGGTTAATAGTACCGACTGAAAAACTATATTAACTAGCTAAATGCCCGTGCGTTGCTACGGAGCAACACAAAAATATTTCGGGATGTGTTGCTACGGAGCAGCCCAGAAATATTTCGGCAGCATTGTTCATACAATTATTACATCGTGTGAGAGAGTTCAGGGACGGTCATACACAATCTTTACTCGTAAGATAGATGTACATATATCTTCTCAATGAGCTCCCGCAGCGGAAGTCTATAATGCCCCTAGAATGTCATACAATATATTGTGTAGTTCACTACTATGCTCACCATAGATGTGAGCAAGAAAAAAATTACAAACGTCATAAAATACTAAATATTATTGTAGTGGAAATAATTTGTCTTTTATACTTGAGAACATGTCAAATAAAAGAAAGGTCATCAAATATTGCAAGTTTCTTCCCATTGAAAAGCAGGTACAATAACATTGCATGATTCATGGTTCAAAAGAAGTTGCAATAATATCTCTATTTGTTGATAAAATACACCTCTGCATCAACTACACAACACTGACTAAAATCATCACATTGCATATTACATAGACCTCTGCAGTAGTAGCAACAATAGCAGAAAAATCACGATTTTTGGGCAATAATGTTAAATAGCAGAGCTGCCGTCATTACAAGAACACTGAAGTACATGTATGAACACTCAACTCGCATCTCAATTCTCAAATCAGGGAAATAATAAAAAGAAAAATAGCAGAGCTGCTCGGCCTGGTGACTCACAAACTTCAATTTTTTTTGAGAATCCAAGTTTGCACCCGTGCACTTTCTGAAGCCGAGTTGAAGCACTCGGTGACATTGAAACTCTGAACTTCTCTGATTTTCCCATGTATCCATGGCAACAAATAGCACAGATCAGAAAAGTTGTGAGGAGCGCCTGAGCTGGCTGGGGCGAAGGAGAGGCAACGACTTGCTCTTGCCAGAGGTTGTCCGGAAGGGCCAGAAGGTCGGAGGCTACCCAAGGCGGGGCTGAGCTGGTCGGGGGCGGAGCAGAGTTTGTACAGACGGGGCAGAGCTGGTGGGGCGTCCACAGCAATGATGCAAACACAACTCCCCCCGCGAGATTCTTCCCCTACTCAAGAAAATTCAGAGAAAGCACAACATTAAATCATTCACTTCGAGTATGCTCTTAACTGATTAATTCTTTCGTCAAGTAATCGTTCAATATATGCATAAAATTAATACAATCCATTCTGGAAAGAGCATACTGTCGTCCTCATGTTTTTAGCCGAGTCCTGAATGGGTGTGGTGTTCTTATTTTTGCACACGGTGCCTTTCAGGGAGCATGAAATCGCCTGCACAATTAACTGTGAAGAACATAGATGGAAAAAGAATCAGGGGTTCAATTGACATTCTAGGATCACGTCACTTTGGAGCCTGCATTTGTGATGTATAAATAACCACAGGCCATGCTCTTGATCATCTTAACCACTGCAACATGAAGGACACACAATTCATGCCCATAGCCAACTGAAATATATAAAGTAAGAATTAATAATATAAAATGATTGTATTTCCTCTCAAAATGCATTTGGACTATATGGATGGACCGTCGCCTATGAAATACAAATTACTTATAAATCAGTTTGTTTTAAACTACGCTGCAGCCTCAAACAAAAATACGCGAGCAAACACTGAATTCACACAACATGGGAAAATGGCACTCCAGACTAAAGCCTCGAAACAAAAATACACGATCAACCACTGTATTTCCTCCAGACTAAATCATAATCCGCCAAATGAAGCTAAGATAAAAAAAAATCAAATCGTACATGGCACATGCTTAAGAGGTCAAAACGGCCGACCTCTACAGGTAAAAAATATACGACTCACCTGCAGTTTTCAGACATAGCAGCTTTGGCACTAACTGTAGAAAAGGCCAAGCTAATATGCACATAAATTTATGACATCATAGGGCCCTCTAATTTCATTAGCATTATGAGCGCTGAACTTGAAATGATGAGATTTTTTCCTTTAGTCCAGTCCACCAGCAGCTAAAAACATAAGAAAAGGACTGCATTAGCAAAAGAAACAAGTCGGAACTGGGATATGAAATTCTAAGCTGGGGCACAGATGTCTCTATGAACCACTGGTTTGAGCATAGTGAAGGTGAGATGAACTTGCGAGACCAAACAAAACACAAGCAATAATGTTGCAGAAGCAGTAGACTGTATGCAGGTAGCGGTGAAAGGTAGCACAGCACGATGGTAATGAAATTCAAACTATTATTAGATAACGTTTGCATTCACTGTGAAGGAATAAGGGAAGTGGAGTCGCGTAGGTAACCTTGGCTTCAGCTAACACTTATCCTTGAATTGACATCGTCAATGAGGGGAGAGTATGCAATCTCCAAATGTATCCCCCTCTGCAATCAGATGGATATACAGTTAGTTGAGCACATACAGACATTAAACATTGATTCAGTGAAGAATGGGAACGGAGGCGGTGACAGGCATAACGATTTCTTACCTGCAGTGCACGCTTGATTATTGGGAGCCTGAGACGGAACGGCAGTTTGTGAGAGAAGTCGATGGAGATAACATCAATCTCTGTGGCGGACTGGCAGAGATGGTCGAGCGTGGCCTGGGTGAGAGGGCGCGGAGGGGCCGAGCGCGGATGCGGCGGTGGCGGGGGAGTCGAGGGAGAAGGTGATGCGCGTGTACTGGCGGAAGGGCTTGTCGGTAGGGGCTCCATTGCAAGAACGGTGGAGGGAGGCGGAGGAGGGGAGTGGGAGGGAAGAGAGGACGGGGAAGGGAGTGGTGCCCGCTGCAGTTCCTCGACAGGCTCCCCCGCTCCTCTGCGAATCTCCGCCGCGCCATGGCCCGACTTCGCGCCGCCCGCGTGACGTCACCCCTCCGCGAAAAGGGGGCCCGTCCGGGCTCGCGGACCTCGCCCGCCGCCTTCAACGGCCAGTCCCCGCCGCCACCGCCGGCGCCGGCGGCAGCGGCGGCCAAGGAAGCTCGGGGGAGGGGGTCGCTGGCGGCTAGGGTTGGCCCTCCGGAACCGCCTGCGCGTGCGGTCTGGGAGAGAGGAGGAAATGATGGCAGGGGGCGGACGCGATGGGCGGCGGTGGGCCCACGCGTGGGACGATAGTGATTAGCGATGTTGGACGAACGATGGCAGAATTTTCTGCCAGGCTACCTACGTACGAACTCCCATTTAATAGTAAAGAAAAGGCTATACAAACAACAAAAAGTCTCGATAAAGAAAGTAAGTTACAACTCAACATATGAAATCATTTTCAATCTCCATGTTTTCGTAGTATTTTCAACATTTACACGTGAGACATATTTCTCATGCAATTTCGGATCCTCCTTTTGGCAACCCGCTCTTAAAGCCTTTTGACCTCGCTCTCCTCGCAAATGGACATGAATTTCAGAGGTGTCGCGCAATTTGTGAGGTGGACAACTCAATATTTTCATTTCTTTCTATTCAACTTGATAATAAATTCAAATACAATGCAAATAATAAAGACAAAGTCTAAAGATAAAATGACATAATATTACAAACATATTTCAAAACTTAAATAACTTGAACGACCTGATTTAAACAACAAACATAATTCAAACATTCCACATGAAACAACATAATTCTAGACGAGATAGATCATCAATACTCCTCTGTAGCGCACCAATTTGAAAATTTGAATCACCATCCCTCTCTCATCATGGCATCCAGATTCCATAATCAATACCAACAAGTCACCATGATGAAGATCTACGGTTGGATTCACGGTGGATGAAATCCAATGGTCGGGATCTTTGGGATTAGCGGTCTGTCGGCGTGCACGTCCTTGATTCCATGTCTTCGCCACACACTTGAATTGTAACACCTAGAATCTCGGTAGCAGCTTTCAATACCCATGCTCTACCGTTGCATTCATCTCTTTAACGTTTGTGCTCAGCGCCGCTCTCCCAACACCCCTGCTCTCCAAGCCCTCCATAGGTGACTTGTCGAGGTTCCCAATGTGCCTGTCCATGGACACAACATATATACTCATACGGTTTCTGATCTGAATCAACCAAAGTAAGTCCACCACCGGTCGCTCCTACCTCACCATAGGTTTATGCCGCTCTAGGTTCGTATTGTTGTCGCCGCTCCTTGACATCTCATGTCGTAAGCTCCTTCTCCACCAGCCACGACAAGCGCTCGTCCACTCAAAATGTCCTAGGTCGCCTCTCCGTTTGTTGCTAATGCCGCAAATCAGTTTTAGTTCCTTCGCCTCTTGGGGCAGGGGCACTTGTGCCATACCGTTGCAGCCCAACAACCCATTGAGCACATCATTCTCAACCCTACACGCTCAAAATTTGAAAATGAAATATGGTATTTCAGAAAGGAGTAAGCTACCACCTTTTTTGACCACGAGGTGTTTGTGTTTATGTCCACTAAGCTTTTTAAAATTTTCCGTCTATTTTAATTTTTCAAGGACTATTGTACAATGTTATAAACATTGTAAGAACCTACAGTGGTTTTATGTTTTAACATGTCAAGTGAACCATCTTCTTACAGGAAGTGGTTTTCCATTTTAACTTGACAAAATGTGTTGATAATAGCATCAATAAATAATGGAGTTTATAATGACATTTTGTTGTTTTTGGTTGAATAGTTATGTGTGACTTAAGCTTCGTTTATTTGTAGAACCACATGTTTTCTGTACGTCTCCAGTTATGCTAAATAGGTTGTCTAGTATGCTACATTTTCTAAATATATAAAAATACATATTGCAGAGCCTTGGTGGAATCACAAACATTTATCTATTAAGAAAATTAAGGGGAAAAATCAGATAATCATTGGGGAAGGTCCACCAGCAAAGTACAGGGAGGGAGTCCATTTCAAGTTCTTATAAACGTGTTTGACTAACGTATATAACCATGGAAAATGATGTATTATTTAATATTTTAATTGGCAATTTTTGAGTCAATAAAACTCCCTTCATAGGATTTTTATGATCACCAGTATTTTATAAATGATGTACTATTTAATATTTTAATTGGCAATTGTTCACCAATTTCAAGCTGTTCCGTTTCTCGCAGCAACAGCTGCAGCAACACTCTCAGGTAGACACGCGTTCACACGCCCGTCTATTATGTTAAAAACATGTTAGTTTATAGTGGAAAGAATACAATTATCACCATTTCAACAATAGAATGATAGGAAATTATATTTGATGCATAACTTCATCCAATTTGGTCATAACTTTACTTATAAGCCCATACATTAAAACACGTATACCTTTTGTAGAGATGGTTGGGACCAATTAATAGTTCTACAGGACATGCCCATCTACACATTTGATTTAAAGTAGACTAAGAGCGTTGGATTGTTTGAAACCAATTCCAATCTTCTACATGAACTTCCGCTTCTTCATCTTTCTTTTTTTCAAAAAAATAAACCAGCGCATATAATCACTTCCGATAGCTCGATCACAGCAGTAGATACCTTTTACCTCCATGGCTGATGATCATGAGCTTCTCTGATGAAGATACCTGACAACATAAGTTAATTTGTATCAAATATAGTGTTGAAATAGAAAATAATCAAATACTTACATAAGCATTAATTGGTATATCCAAATTATGAAGGGTGGTCAAGAAGATGAGGCCGCATGTAACATAAAGGCTAATTGCAATACATGTGTGCCTACCATATTGTACTATTTGTGTGCATTCAGTCTTCATATTTTAATTTATACATATAAAATATGTATGTTCTACACCTGCCTAAGTCAAGCCCTGTATATGCTCAACGTGGCGGATCACAAATGCTGGTCAAAACCTTCGTGCATTACAAACCAATGATTAATATAAGAAGTTTTGCTCAATGTCCTCGTCAAAGCAAACTGTTTACTAACAAAACTTTGTCACTGATTTAGCCTCCTCTGTGAGTTGTAAACTCGCAATTGTGCACTACTTAACTGAATGCTAACGGATTAACTGACAATGGAGCAATTCCAACAGAAGGTAAAACTAAGTAAATAGTGGTTGGAGAAGTCAAAAAATTCTTATGTTAATGGTACAATCATCTACAACGTGATAAGAAAAATATCCCAAACAAAATGTAGTCTCCATATCTGCCAAAACGCACTTCATTTACATATGTCACATATTAATTAGAGAGTGACGTGAAACGGTTTAGAAATCATATTACAATGGAACCACCAACGGAAAGCTAATAAGAAATGATACAAATGGGAGAGAAGCCATACCATAATGTGATTTCTCTCTGAATAGTTTCTTCATTTTATTTATTAAAAGAAAGCAGCATCAGATCGCTTTATATCCAGCTCCACCATTGAATAAAGAGGGTTGTATCGGCTCAGGGTAAGATTAACCACAGACCAACTTATCTCTTAGCTCTAGTATAGTGTTTGCAGCCTCAACGTCTGTCTTTCGTTACCATTCCTAGTTCATTTATGAGCAAAGGTAACCCGGAAAGGCAACTCATCAGCTACAAACATATATGGCTGCTTGCCCATAGAAGAATAAGCACCGAGAAATTACATATAACCCTTAAATTCATGGTCATTGCATTGCATTGCATATATCTTCCCCATTGCACCCTTCATTTATATCTGATCCATACGTAACTGAGACCACTTGAATTCATGGTCATGGCATTCATATAAACTGTTTCTGCGAGGTTACTATGTGAACCACTAAGTTTGGATTCTATAAAAGTTGTGACGTCAAATCTGACGAAAAATATATTATGTGTCCACCCGTTCCCACAGAAAAGCAACAGTCTAGTGGAGGCAAAATTGCATATTTGACAGAACAGAACAAGAACATAGTACGTAAGGCAGGATGCACATGGATTTTGATTATTGATGTAGCAAAACATCTCTATTAGATATCTGAAATACAACAGCAGTTTTTTCTATTAATATACCGTTCTTCGTCACATGTTTAAGGCCAAAATTTGCAAGAACAACCCCTCACTGGTACTTTCAAAATTAGCATCTAGAGCTCTAGACACACCCAAAAAAAAATTCTCACACTGATTGGTCCTGCAATTATTTAAGTAGTTTACTGCATCGTACACATATAGCGAACACAAAATCTGCATGTTTAGCAGTAAGTGCATCGCATACCATTGTTCATGGTGGGGATCGGAGGGGGTATTATTTTGCAGCGCCATATATTGCAGACCAATTATCACAGTGATGGTCCTGTTATACCCTAGGAACCGGGAATCAAAATCACAAGGTGGAAATTACAGACCCGCACGAAAAGTAAATCAAGGAGGAATCAATGGCAAGGACACAAATCAATCCCGACAAATCGGCTTAAAAATTAAAAGGAAGGAAATTGTGTGTTGTGGAGAAGGGATGGAATACCTTTGGATTTTGCTAATGGTGATGGGGAGAGGCGCACACGGGGATGGGATTTCATCGCGTGATGGGGAGAGCGTTGGAGGTCGTAGGAATTAGAAGAGGCGTAGGGATAGAGGGAGGCCAGCAGAGAGGAAAGGGTGGGAGTCGTGTAGACTATCTTCTTAGGTGGGCTGACTTATGACCGCCCTGGCTTTTAGCGTGTGTTAATTGGGCTTACTGCGGGTATTTTGGCCCGATCAACCATGTGCCACGGATTTTGATGAATAGAGTAGCGGCCCCAGGGATAATCGGTACAGTTTGTGCGCTTAATTATCATCGGACGGTGAGGAAAGGTTTGGACGAGAAATCTGACGGACAGAATTTAGGATGCGTGTGGTAGCTCCCTCTTGTCCCAGTTTTAATATCCCTAATGGGAAGTGATGCCATAAGGGAGATATAAACATGGTGCAAGTGCAACCGCCTCAACGACCTTGTGGTGTTCCACGGAGTGGCGATGACGACGAGAGAGGGGGGGGGGGGGGGGGGGATGTGCCCCCTCCCAATAAAACAAGCGAGACTAAACTGAAAACATGATTTTTTTTGTATTTCTTACATGAAGTTCAAGATCGTCACCTAGACCATGATCGTCAACACCAGTAGCAGCGTAACGTGGGTACAATGAAGCTCCTCGAATGGGTCGACCCTCTTCGTCACCTACACTATATTCCCCCAAAATGTTGTTTGTTTTATATAGCTCGGAATACGACATCTTTTGCACCAAAAATTGACACATACGTCCAGAACATGCATATTGCATCATAGGGATTTTTTGGGATTTTTTCAACCTATAATTTATTTTTATTAAAAAAAAAACTAGAAGGGCACACTTGTCTCGGGAGCCATAAATCCGTGTTCTCAGTCCCTTATTTGGAAGTGTGAACTGTGAAGTGTGTAGACCCTTTTTTGTTTCACCATTGTTTTGGTCCGAAATGCAATCTGGTTTTTCTTAATCGGGGCTGGATCCGAAGAACGAAGATGGTGCATTAAAGCTAAGTGGCGGAGTTACAATTTACATCCAGAACCCAGAAAAAAATTATAACCCATTCCCACAATTTGACACAAAGGAGCTCATGTCTGATCTGATTCAACTCAATCTCCATCTTCAACAAGCTTGTTGAGCTTCCTAAATCATTAGTGTTGTCACAAAAAAGGTTAATTATATTTGCTAGGCTAGCCGCGCCGTCATCAAGTCGCATAAGTCATAAGTCACGCGATATCCGCGAGCACACGTACTATGGGTATGAGCAGACATCAAAGTTTGCTCGACCCCAATTTTTTCGTTTACATGCACCAATGCCCGCACTAACTTGTGCTCTAGATCAAATCATAAGCTCTGGTACCACTATTGGGTTACGTGTAGCAATTTAAAAAAAATTATGTAACCAAACCTCTAGGATTAGGTGTGCTTGCCAATAACGATTTTTTTCGTTTTTCTTTTTGTGCTGACATATTTGATGTTGTTTCTCAAGTTCAAATATGTTGTATTTGGAGCTACACAAAAATGACAAAAATATTGATGTAAGTATGCATATTTTCAATTCTCTAAGTTTTATCTATTTGTTATTTTTGTGTAGCCCAAAATATAACGTATCTCAAAGTGAAAATTTACATGTTTGTGGAATATATGATTGACTACATCCATATTTTTTTCCAATTTTTTTGCAACTCCTAAATATTATTTTTGAATTTTTGAAATAGGAGGGTGCACTGGAGCCCGAGATCAAAAAGCACTTTCCGCTATATCTATCGCTACACAAATATCATATGTGTCTCAACTTTTGGTAGACCTGCTTTCGCAGTTTCATGATTCTTTGAAGGATAATTAATTTGCATTTGTTACGACATAAATTTTAAAATGGACGGGGATTGGTGGAAACTTTAATTCGAGGTAATTGTACTAACTTTGCCACTGCTTTTTCCTATCGGCTAATTCATCAGTTGGATGTTAAAGTAGATTTTGTCTATAATCAAGCCCTGTAAATATCATGTTCATGCGACGATACTACATGTTATTAGGTTTTCTAAAATGGTTGATTCATGTCTTAATCTTATGTAATCATTGGGTTGTACTCTTGTATCCTTGTATGAACACAGTTATAATGGAACAAAATGGTCATATGCATTAGATCGATACAGAGACATCTTTCCCCTTTTCTAATTTTTGTTGTTGTTGGAGTTGATCTTTATACCAGCACAAGCGTGCACCTTCTGCACGATAGTGTCAGGCCAGCGTTAGCGCGTTGAGTTCTATTTTATCATGGTTCAGTTGCTATGTATTTGCGTGACGAATCACGAGTGCCGGTTGGTGATCTCTCGTCCGTGTCCTCTAGTTAAACACGTTGATCAATTTGAGGCCCCTCACTAAGCTTCACAGGAAGCTTCTCCGATGGGGCAAGATAGATCATAGACGCATTGGATAAACAAATGTATAACCGGGATTTAGATGTGACAGTGCAAGTAAATAACGGTGGCGAGGGGAGGAGCCGGAGAAGCTTGGCGTGCTGTTTTTGGTGCAGGTGTGTCTTGGTGGTGTTCTTCTTCTTCGGTTTCTCTGCCTTGGCCGGCCGTGGTGGCGAGGGAGGCGGTGTCTGCCGGAGTTTGGGTGCTGTGGAGGGTGGGCCTCGTCGGAGCTGGGTCGGCTGGAAGTTTGGCGGTGCTGGGGAGAGGTCTCTGTGGTCGTGGTCGTTCAGCGGGCTCAGATTCCGTCGCGCGGCGGCGGATGGTTCATGCGATCGTCTTCTTCATGAGGTGGAGCTTCTTCTCCGGTGGTTCGAGGTACGGCGATGGCGGCTCTGGCTAGGTTTCTCGGGAGCGAGGTGGTGGACCTGATTGCGCTCTTTCATGGAGGCTCGGGTGCTCAGTGCTTTTTGCAGGGACTCCTTTGTATTTTCGTTTCTATGTTGGGTCGCGCTGTAATTTGTACTCTGCTTCCTTCTTTATAAATCAGGTCCTTTCTCAAAAAAAAAACGGTGGCGTAAACGATTATTATTATACAAGTCAAATTTCCTAAAGGAAAGCAATTACGATATCAAAACTTCACTGTCAGGTACGTTTGAATCTTTATTTATTTTCTTTTGAGAATGTCCCATTGACACTGTCCAGGTCAGTTATCCATAACGAGCTGCGCCTCTGGGATTCAAAGTCAAGGAGTGAATTTCATGCTTTCTTCTACTCCGTATAAGGTTACACATAGAGGACAATCTTATATGCATTCCAATCGCGTCGGAATATTTTTACCTACAGGAATGGATATGATTAACTGTCGAAGGTGACGACTGAATCAGACCATAAATTTCTGGCTAATTCATAATTGCACGCGGAGCACGTGCTCTATGTGTAGAAAATGATTCATTAAATGTGAAAAAACCGTTTAGGAAAATATCTATGCATATGAAAAATCTGAGAAAACAAAAAAAAACTGAAAAATCTGACAAAATCAGAAAAATGCAGAGGAGCACGGCGGCAGATGCGCCAATCTCCTCCATGCCCCCCTCCCCAGCGCGCCGCCGCCACCTCCGGGCCCCTCCGCTCGAGCTCATCCTCGACAGCAGAGCACCCCCGCGCCGCCCGTGCGTGCGTACGCCGCCGCGCCGGCTCTTTAGCTCCGGTCCCAGCGAGCTGCCGGCCCTGCTGCGTCTCCTCCCCGGGAGCTTCACCTCGCCCCCGCCGTGCTCCTCTGCGGCTCGCTGCAGCGGCCCAGGGGCCTGCTGGCGGCTATGGCGGAGCAGGCATCGTGCTCGACAGCTCCGCTGGTGCCACGTCACCTTACAGGTGGGTCCGGGCATTCAGATTCGGTGTCAATTCGTTCTGGATTTGTTTATGCTATCATCAACTCTGGAGAACACGATGCCTTTCCCCCTCCACCTTCCTTTCCATTTCGCTCCAGCGTCGTTGACGAAATCTCGCCTACATGTGATTGGTTTTTGACTTGATCCAACCAAGACGAAGACTTGGAGCCGCGTAGACTTGGAGTTAGTATATTGAGGCCATCACTTATTCACTTGGTCGTCTCTCCTCCTTGCCATTTCTCTCGTGCACGTCTGCTTGCTTGCTTCTTCTTCTTCTTCTTCTTGCTCCTGTCTGTCTCGGCGCGTGTAAATCTGATATGGTTCTGTCCACATCCAGTGGGGATCCTAGATTTGGATAGGGAGATTGGTGTCTGGAAAGGTCAGTCTTGTTCTTTTGCCGGGATTGGTAATGGGCGTGAAAGAAGTGATGGCAGCCTGATTCGCCATTTTTGGTCTTTGGGATTGGTTGTTGGGGGAGCAAGAGGTAGTTGGCCCGTCTCCTGGCAGGGCTGGTTCTCTTGGTGCGGAGTTTGTTTGGATCGGGAAAGGACCAAGCTCCTGATCGGTTCCTGACATTTCTTGTCGGCCGATTTGTGGGAACTGAAGCAAGTCTGTCATGAGGCTGAATGTGCGTGTGGTCGCAGCCCGCAACCTGCGCGCCATGGATTTCAACGGCTTCAGCGATCCCTACGTCAAGCTGCAGGTTGGGAAGCAGAGGTTCAAGACCAAGGTGGTCAAGATGAACCTCAACCCGGAGTGGGATCAGGAGTTCAGTTTCGTCGTCGCCGATGTCCGGGAAGTGCTCAAGTTCGATGTCTATGATGAAGACTTGATCGGGATTGATGACTTCCTGGGCCAGATGAAGGTGCCGTTGGAGGATCTTCTGGCTGCCGACAACTTGTCGCTCGGTCAGCGCTGGTACCAGCTTCTTCCCAAGGGCAAGAGCGACAAGGCGGTTGATTGTGGTAAATTTTCAACTTCTCTAGTTATTTTCTCACTAGTCATCATCCTCTGCACTTGCACGGGCTAGCAATTTTCAAACCATAAAAATAATGAGATCTGAAATAAATGAGATCACTTGAACTCTAGAAATTTTCCCAATTTTTTGTATGTCTTGAACGATAAAACATGTATGTTGTGTCATAAACTTGTGACTTCAAACTTAGCTGGACCATTTCTACGAAAATTATTCCAGAAGATATGCTTTAACTCTACATATCTAGAAACAATATGTTAATGTAATCCAAACTATATCCCTTGAAAAATAGGTCGAAATCATATTGTAGTAGTCAAACTTCTATTTTTTTATCGTTTATGTATATAAAATATATTAATTGGTCAACCAAAAAAAATGGATCATTAGATTTGTATTTGTGAACACCTTAACAACAGAAACTTGCCAAGTAAGTGAGAAATACCATGACAACAGCAAGTTTGTTCTCATTGTAAGGTCAATGTTCAAATAAATATTTTTATTGAGACCTCAAACATATTTGAGTTGCACACAACCAAATAAGATCGCTATTGGTCAGGCTTGCTTACTGAAAACAATATATACAGTAATTTGCTTTCAGCTGTTGAAAATTATACCCAAAACAACTTAGCACATATGGACATGAGTCATGCAAAAATTAGATCAAGATAAATTTTTAGGAGTATCAGAATGTAAATGATACCTCTCATAAAGCAAAGTTGAAAAAAATGGATAGTATCCTTTTACTGAACGCACTATACACCCAGCATTCCCAGCTTGGTTTGCAGAAAAATGAACCAATTTGTACTCTTAGAGAAGTGTAGGATGGCGGAAGAAAATTCACCCAGCTGAAGGCTAATTTATTAAGCAAAGAAGCACCTGGTCAGTGCAATCTTCCGTTGAGTTAGTATCAGCACTTTGCCGGTAAAACTGTAAAGTCGGTCTCGAGTACCACAAACAACATGTTTTTCTTTCGCACCTTTAGATTTAAATAGAGAACCACCTACATAAAGAAGATGGTATTATTTTGTCAAACTAATTCAAATGAGATTCTACACAGAGGGAAACAATTTAAACAGTTCCCTCACCGCAATCCATTATATCAATATGGTTTCATGGGTATTTGAGCAACGCAGCCCTTCTAGGTGCTCCTGCCAAGAGAGCTAAAGAAGAGTCAGAACATGTGACACCACATTATTTATTCAAACCAAGACATACATAGACAAACATTCATTTACGATATCTAAGATATTGGGAACTTCTACGGTTTTTACTTCTTATGGTGGTGGATTAAAAGGTGCTTCCATTTAGATATATATAATCATTCATTTAGATTGAGGAAAAAATGAAAATTTATGTAGTACTTTCTAAAGCACATTCCTGTCATCCATAGGCAAGGAAAAAATTGAATGCATGCTTATTGCTTGTTTTGAAATTTTCATATAACAATAAGCTCCATAACATGGCTATGGGGTTAAAATAGTTGACCTAGTATTGTAAATCCATAACCATGTATTTTAATGTTCTAGAACCAAATTAAAAATGAGATGAGCAGGGCCAGTTTGATGCATGTTGAATAGTTCTTCTACCATGAAGGTTACTAAAGCTTCAATATAGAATTTTGATTTACCTCCATTTGCCAGCCCAGCCATACTATTCTCATGATGTACGAAATAGGAATTTGTGAGGCTGGGATGCTTAGATGATGAAATTAGTTGCTCAACAGCTACACTCGTGCATGACCATGGATGACATCCAAATTCCACAATTCAGTCATGTAATAGTATTAGTACTCTGGAGGATTTTTTCCCTCTGAACATCTTACAAACATCCACACATCGTCTTTTGCAAACGACATTCTGGACTGGCTATTAGACATAAATTATATAAGTAAAACTATTTTGGAGCATGAAATTCAAGTATACTGAGTTTATTGCCTATTGAGTGGACTCAGTAACCACCAGCGACAAAATCGAACAGTCTTGTACCTGCGCCCTCTGTCAGGACCTCATCTGAAGTGTCACAACCTGAAGTTGAATATTACATGCAGCCTACGGTGGAGATGTGTCCCACACGTTCAGCCAGAACAGTCAGAATATAATGAAAATTTACCTGTTGTTCTTAGCGCTCAGTTTTCCTTCTGGTTCTGTATTAATCAAACTAAGCAAACCGAATATTTGTTGGCACTTTGGCTTCTATATAAAGCACAGTGAGAGATTGATGGGAGGGAACGAATGCAAAAACCTGAACTTATCTTGCACTGTATCTTCCTGTCTTAGCCTTGCTAGCTACTTTACTGTTCGACTATTTTTTCTGCAACACTGCCCTGTTCTAGCTGTAGAAGCCCTCAATATCAGTGGATCCTCAGCTGTTCTAGCTGTAGAAGCCCTCTATATCAGTGGATCCTCAGCTGATTCCTTTCGTCTTGCTCCTCTAATCATTGGAGCCCTAACACCCTTAGTCCAACACAGTTCTTTAGCTTGGCATCGCTCGCCGACAGCGGTGGACGCCCAATCTGCTTCTAACAGCCGTCAGTGTACCCCTCCTGCGCTCAATCAATTATCACGTGATAATTCATCAATGTATCTAGAGTTCTAGACGTATTTTAGTTTGTAGATAAATCCGTATTTTGACAAAACGGTGTCAACTTTCCCGACCGGAGGGAGTAGTAAATATAAGATGGTACTTTGCTATGTTACGTCATGCCTTTTGTCGTTTTGCATATGGATTCGGTATCTGACTTTCTCAAATTGCAACATGTGTTCATCTTACTGCTGTTATTACCTTTACGATCTAGAAGGGCATAAATTCTACTTATTTCATTGTGTGAAAAAATCATAGTCACTTTTCTGTTTGTTGCACCCTGCAGGGGAGATTTGTGTTGCAATATCTTTAGAGACAGCTGGGGCCACACGATCATGGTCTGATGCAGCCGAACTAACTGGGATACAGAAACAGTATTCACTGTCATCAAGTCCAAGCACAGGATCGTCAGCTGCATTAGCTTATCAAGAAAGTGAAGCCTCTAGAAAAGATAATGTTAATGAGTATTCTGATGGAGCTGAAATCCCTGAAGAGGATGAACACAGCGAAGGGACTGATCAAACAGCTGCAGATGACAGATTTAATGGGATTCCTAATGAAATTTCTAGTGATGCCGAAACTTCTAAAACAGAAAAGCTTGACAGACCCTCGCTTGTTGATCGTGTTTATCAAATGTTTGTCAAGAAAAATGATGATCTTTCATCAACATCTTTGGCAAAGACTGAGGCATCAGAAGAAGTCCAACAAGCACCAGCAGGATGTGACACTCCTGTAAGCCAAAATGGTGATATGTGTTCAGAGGCTCCATTTGATGAACTATTGAGATCTTTTGAATTAAGACATGAAGGAGTCGAAATGCCTGTGAATTTACAAGGAATTCTTGTTAATCAGTCATATTTTGCGTCGCCTGGTGATTTGAATAACCTCCTGTTCTCACCAGATTCAGATTTTCGGCAAACATTGGTACAGATTCAGGGTTGTACTGATTTCAAAACTGAACCCTGGAGAACTGATAATGATGGGGAATCCCTGAAGAGAGTGATAACTTATACAACTGCACCATCCAGATTGATTAAAGCTGTTAAAGCAACAGAGGAGCAATCTTATTTAAAGGCCGATGGGAAAGAGTATTCAGTTTTAATGAGTGCTAGCACCCCTGATGTTCCTTGTGGTACTTATTTTCGGACAGAGATTCTTTTCCGTATTATGCCAGGTCCTGAACTTGATTCCGAGCAACAGACTTCACATTTGGTCATTTCTTGGCGCATGAATTTTCTTCAGAGTACTATGATGAAAGGTATGATAGAAAATGGAGCAAGACAAGGCCTGGAGCAAAGCTATGCACAGTTTTCTGATTTACTGTCAGAGAAGATCAAACCTATTGATTTAGAAGATGCTGGGTCAGACAAGGAACAGGTCTTAGCTTCATTGGAAGGGGGTCAGGAGTCTGATTGGAAGATAGCATTCCTATACTTCTGCAACTTTGGTGTCTTGTCCTCTCTTTTTGTAGCCCTGTACATTGCTGTGCATGTTTCACTAGTGAATTCAGGTGCTGTTCAGGGGCTTGAGTTTCCTGGATTAGATTTGCCAGATTCACTCAGTGAGATTGTTATGGGTGGGCTACTGTTTCTTCAAGTGCAACACATATTTAAGAAAATTGTATGTTTTTTTCAGGCAAGGGAACAAAAAGGTACTTTATCCCCTTCCAATCCTTATTTTCATCACTTTCCATATCTAATGTGTATGTACCTGTGGGAGCCTCTTTGGAAATACAAGATTGTAATGATTAATAATCATGGATATGTTGTCGAATAACAATGTTCAGCTGAGTTGCTATTTAGGATGTCTTACGGAAATTCTCCACTCCCCTGAAAAAGTGAAAATAACTTGTAAATAAGACGAGCTTTTAGTTTGCTTCATGCAAAAGAAATACGAAACCTCAGTCCTGTCAGTTTTCGCACAATGAACTTATGGATTTATACCATATTAAGTTGACCCTCATGTTTTGATGTACACTACTGAATCTTGTAGACATAAATGTGATTTTGTGTTAGGCTAATATTTTTCTCATGTAGTTGGTGATCATGGTGTCAAAGCAAAAGGCGATGGATGGTTGTTAACGGTTGCCTTAATTGAGGGAACCAAGTTGGCACCAGTTGATGCTACTGGTTTCTCTGATCCTTACGTGGTATTTACTTGCAATGGTAAAACAAAAACAAGTTCAATCAAGTTCCAAACACTCGAACCTCAGTGGAATGGTATGTGTTTTGTGGTAGACTTTCTGATTTCCTTCCTCAACTATTACATTCCTTCCATAACCACATATCAGTAAGAAAAGTAACTTGGAAATTCCCCATTTTAGTAGAAAAGATAGGGACATGGTTCATCATGTATCGGGCAACTAAATACATTTCCCTAAATCTTGCAGACATATTTGAGTTTGATGCCATGGATGATCCTCCATCAGTGATGAATGTACATGTGTATGATTTTGATGGACCATTTGACGAAGTTACTTCTCTTGGACATGCTGAAATCAACTTCGTCAAATCAAACTTGTCGGAGCTAGCCGATGTATGGATACCTCTTCAAGGTAACTTGGCTAAGTCCAGGCAGTCTAAGTTACACCTAAGAATATTTTTGAACAACTCAAAGGGCACTGGTATGGTTACCGAATATCTGAGCAAAATGGAGAAAGAAGTTGGTAAGAAGGTGAGTACTTTCCTTTGCATCTTCTTGGAAGCATACTTACTATGTGAGTTCACCTAGTCTGATCTGGGTTACTGCTGACAGATGCCATTGCGGTCTCCCCGAACTAATACTGCATTCCAGGAGCTCTTCTCTCTACCATCAGAAGAATTTCTCATCAGCAGTTTTACGTGCTACTTGAAGCGTAAATTGCATACACAGGTACTTCTGAAACTGTGACTACCAGTATCGTACAGAGGAAAGCCAAACAGCAAGGCTTGATGGGGATGGGGGATATTGGAAAAGGGAGTTATAACATAGATTGGGATGGTAGAGTATTAGGGAGAGAATATATTGGTTCTTCTTTGCTTGGGCTCATAACCTGTAGCTTTTAAATACTGCCACTTTTAAGCCTTGAACCATTGCAGAAGTTCAACTTTCAGCCTTGAAATCTGAAACAGTTTTTCCTGAACTATTGGATCACTTTACTTTACCCCATTGGCCCTATCCCAAGCTGTTTTGTGCTGACTAAGACGACATGTGTCATCTCAGCAAGATATATTTTTATTAGAAAAAACGAGAACAATAGGAAAACAAAGTTACAATCATATTTCTTTTGCTAAAATATGGACGGAATTTTGGCAAAATATTTTTCCAGATTGGCTATTAAATTCTGTTTCAGTTTGACTATGGGGCTTAACATCTCTGGAAACTCAGGTTTTTTTCAGATTGAATATTAAAAATAGTTTAACTACACGTCATCTTTGGACTATTTAATCCACTTTCCAGAACCTTACACTGTTTCCATTTTTTAAAGTTTTTCCAAGAATTATTTTCCTGCTTTTGCTAGATTTTTGTAATAAAATATACGTTGCTGACATGAGAAGGTGCTGACGTGTGTAAGTGACACCATGCATGTCGTCCTAGTCAGCACAAAACCACTTGGGATAGGACCATGGGGGGTAATGTAAACCGATTCAAGCTTTCAAGGTTAGAAACAACCGGTTTCGGAGTTCAAGGTTGAACATATGTTGAACTTGAGGAATCGTTAACTTTGTACTCCTTATTCAGTTATTCTTAAAAGATATGGAAATTCATTGATTTAGATGTGGCTAACATGTTAGGATGTGCACACATTTTGTCTACCATGAGCATCTTATTTTGCTAGTTTCAAACATTTGTATTGAAAAATGAAGTTTAGAAAAAGATGCATGTGCTACAAGATGTGTCATTTCAGATAATAAACTAACAAAAAATGAACAGCTTACTAAGCGTTCTGTCAATTAAGAAGATCATCTGTACTTCTCATTTCAGGGCCACCTTTTCTTATCTCCAAGAACGATTGGGTTCTATTCAAGCATGTTTGGCCGGAAAACAAAGTTTTTCTTTCTATGGGAGGATATTGAAGACATACAGGCAATTCCTCAATCACTATCATCGTGGAGTCCATCCCTTACAATAACTCTTCACAAAGGTAGAGGCATGGATGCAAAGCATGGTGCAAAGACCATTGAGAACGGAAAGCTGAAATTCTGTCTGCAGTCTTTTGCATCGTTTAATGTGGCCAACCGGTAAATTTCCACCTTTCTGAAATAATATGAATTACTAAAATTTCGCTTATCTCCAGTAGAATAAACCGTTTGAAGAGTTTTCCTATTACAATTGTCAGTCTAGACCATCAAGAAATTTCAACATTGGTACACTAGACCATAGCACATAGAAATTACCTTTTGTATGTCATTATGATTATTGGCATTTCACTCTGACCACTATAGATATTTTCTGGGATGCTTTACAGGACGATAATGGCTTTATGGAAAGCAAGATCTTTGAGCTCAGAGTCCAAAGTACAGATTGCCGAGGAACAATCTCAGAATAAAACCCTCCAGAGCGAGGACAGTGGATTTTTTGTTGGTGTTGAGGATTCCAAGAGCCTTCAGATGAGCGAAGTTTTCTCCTCAACCATATCTGCTAATGTAATTTCAGTTAACTTATGCAGATCATGACCACTTTCATTTGCACCTGAGTTGTACTTGCAAGTTTTGTAACTATTTATGATGAAATTTATCACAAGTTGAACTGAAATACATGTTCCTCTTGCCAGATGGCCTCACTTATGGAGATGTTTGAAGGAGGTTCGTTGGAGATGAAAGTCATGGAGAAAGTTGGGTGCCTTAAATACTCGGCTACACAATGGGAATCAGAAAAATCCGATGAATCTGAAAGACAAATTCATTACAAGTTCAGCAGGAAATTGTCTCCTGTTGGAGGAGAAGTGACTGGTACCCAATTGAAATCTCCTATGCCCAATAAGAAAGGGTGGATTATTGAAGAGGTGATGGAACTTCAAGGAGTCCTCCTTGGTGACTTCTTCACGGTACGTCGATATACTTGAGACTTTTGTGCATGGCTCTTGGAAAAACAGAACCATGCTTATACTAGTGGCTAAGTTGGCTTGAGACTAGCACGATCTCAATGGAAAAGTTTTGCTTCTCGGTGCATTGATAGAAAAAGAAGTTTAGATACACGCCTAGGACTCACATGCAGATGCAGTTGCATGGTTTTCATGTGACACCTTTCCCAAATATTATGTTTTTTTGGGAAGGTCACAAATGCATGTAGCTTGCCCCTTTGTCCACTTTGTCGATTGTGGAGGAAACCTCAGGCTTTTACTTCCATCCAAAGAAGAAAACCGATGTCCACATGGTCCAGAGGTCATAAAAGGTAGAAGAGAGGAATTAACCTAGAGGTAAGAAAATAAGAATGGGTTTGCAGCCACCTTAAAATGTGAAACAAAAAGTAGCATAATCCAAAGCAGCAAACAAAGCAGATAGCAGCAGCCCTTCATCTTTTTTTCCCTACAAGACGAACCCCTCGATTTTAATGAGCCGACTGTACGTAATGAACCGACTGTTCCAACTTGTTCATTTATTTATTTTGAGCAAATAAAACACGTTTTGTGCATAAAACCGAATTAAACATTGTAAATGACATGTACACCTGGCTTTTGCATGCAGCTTCATATAAAATATCAAATCGAAGACCTTGCTCCTAAACAAAAGGCGTGCAGTGTCCAAGTGTATCTTGGAATAGAATGGTCAAAGAGCACCAGGCATCAGAAGAGGATCGAGAAGAATGTTCTTTCAAGTTCATCTGCTCGTCTGAAGGAGATGTTCAGCCTCGCATCAAAGCAGCTCTCACACGCCAGATAGGATCATTCATCTGTGACATCCCCCCCTGTGCATAATACCGAATGACTGAACATATCCTGACAACCGGTATGATCTTCTGTACATACATTGCTTGATTGAAGATACACACGGGTGACCGATTCATTGTTAGACCATATTAGAGTGAGCTTTGGGGATCCTGCAGCAGCTGAACCATTGTGGCTAAACTCGGGATACAATTCCGTTAGTTCTGTTGCACTGTATCTGCTGAAACGTACGTGTACCCAATTTGCACAGATGACAGCGTTTAGACCAGCTTCACTATGCAGTGATGAACTACAGTGAGACTAGGATCCACAATTTGTTTTTATGTAGACTCTAGTGTATGTTTCTGCATGGACGTACATAGGATTGCAGTGTTGTGCTCTGCGTTATCATTTGTACATGGAATTGAACCATTTGAAACCTTTGCTTTGAAGATCACATGTTGAATTTGAATTGTACAGAAGCAAAAATAAGTGATCCAATAAAGTTGTGAAGTTTACGGACAGTCAATTCACTGAACCGTACTACTTTCTTGTGTTCATTTGTTATATATATCTTCTTTTATTCTGTTCGGTATGATCTATTCCGTATATAAAATGCGGGGATGGCGAAGGCGTGAATATGGAGAACCAAACAAAAAAGCTATGCTGAAAAAGAAACCAGTACTGTACTATTCTTATCCCGTCTGTGTAAAACCAAAATTGGACTCTTCTCGGTTCGCCAATTTTTTTTGCAGTTTAACCAACTTCTCTCTGTTGCCAATTTGCCAGTTGTGACGGTAGCGCATGCACCATCGCACCAGGTGACACAAGTACTCGAGAGGTTTATGACCCTCGTTAGAAATGGAGTATTTTTCGTTCCATCTTGTAAATAAAAATAAAAAACTATCACTGCATATGGGCCATGTAGCCAAGATAACAACTTGGTTGCTGAGATAATTGATGAAGCTTTTTAGGGCGATTATTTTTTAGATGAAACATTACCTCTTCTGAAATCTCAAGAAACGGCGATCTCCATCATGTCTATCAGAATCAAAGAAACGGTGATCTGTTCCTAGGGTCGAACGGGAAAGGTCCACGTTGGACCTAGTTTTTTGGCGGATCGGCCTGTTACCCTATTGGTAACAAAATACAGGTCCGGTCCAGCGGATCACTGGGCCGAATCGGACCACCTACATCTCGAGTTGTCCTCGTGATGTGCAGGATCAAGGTATGCACATCCAAGTGAGTCTATAGCGGAGCCGCTGATGACGACATCTCGAGCGCCCTGTTCCTTCCTAAAGGAATCCCTAATTAATTAGGTGATGCTCTCCTACGGACTTCCTTCCATGTTTGCTCTGGGGGAATTCAAGTGTTACCAGGAACTAAGAGATGAAATGGTTTCACAAAAATAGTATCATGGAAGTCTTGTATTGGTATAGTTAGACTCGTTTAGTAACCCGACAACTAAGATATTACAATATGGTAAATGAAAACTCCTTAGGTTCTGATAAACATGGTTGAATGTTGGTAACTGGAATGTTAATTTGATTTTGTTAACAATAGGACCTGAGATTTATTGGTTCATCATGATTTGATGCAAACCTGGCATTCTTAGCTGCCAACTAGGGATCTTAGCGCGGCAAATGCCGCGCCTGTTTGGTGAAATTCAAATTTAAAAATGTCGGTATGTAAAAGTTGTGAGGTTTTGAAATTGTTTAAAATGCGAAGAAAGTTTACGTTTAAAAATTGTTTATACTTCGAAATTTTGTGTTTTTGTGATAATTTTGATATATTTTTTCCCTGAGGCATATGTTGCGCTCGTGTGGTAAATTTCAATTTTGGAAATGTACGAATTTTAAAAAGATTTGAAGTTTTAAAATAGATCATATTTGAATTTTGATCGTATGCCATATAACGTTGGAGAAATGCAGATAAAAATTAAAAAAGAAGGCGCTAAAAATATATATTACTGTCGTGCACGTCGAGGATGTCGGGAAATCGACACCAAATTTAAGGTATAGAAATACAGTTGGAAAATGTGGCGGCAAATGGGAAAGAAATACTGACATAGACGTAGTCTAACCACCGTCATAAAGGCCGGTAGACGTGACGTAGAATTGCCGCCTAGTAGTTGAGAAGAAGAGTTCGATGACATGCCGCGTCCCTAGCGATAAATTTAGTTAGATTAACATTTAATCTGAGAAAAAAAATTAGGTTAACATTTATGGGACAATTTGTAAACTTAGTTAAATTGTAGCCGTGAACATCATGTTTAAATTCTCTAAGAAATGTTCGCATTTTAAGTAAGTAGAAATTTGTCTAAAATTCTAGAACTCTCCCTAATTGTCGTTGTGGCAAAAAAATTACGAAATTAAAATAAAAAATGTGGGGAGCTCCATATTTTTATGCAATTCTAAGAGCGTAACAAATTTATTAAAAGTTGAGAAATACAGTTGGAAAAATACGTCTGGAAATTAGGTAAAAAATAGCTAAAATAATATTGTCTTACACGTTAAGGATGATACGTCTCAAATTCTTGATGTTCCATGATGATATTATACCAATTGTTACATGTTTTGCATCCACTTTATGTCACTTTTATACATTTTTTGGGACTAACCTATTAACAAGATGCCACAGTGTCAGTTCCTGTTTTCTGCTGCTTTTGTATTCCAGAAAAGCTAGTCAGGAAATATTCTCAGAATTGGACGAAAATTCACGGAGGCGCCTATTTTATCAGGATACACATGGAGTCCAAAGGAGAGACGAAGAGGAGCCAGGAGGGCCCCACACGCACCCTGGGCGCGGGCCCCCTGCCTGCCGCGCCCTGGGGTGGTGTGGGCCCCACGGGGCTCTCCAGCCGCCGCCCTTTCGCCTACTTATTCCCCCCGATGCGAAAACCCTAAATATCCGAGTCATATTCCACGAAAAGATCCAGAGGCGCCGCCGTCGTCAACCCTAGCTCGGGAGGGTCCAGAACCTCTTCCCGGCACTCTGCCGGAGAGGGGAATCATCACCGGAGGGCTCTACATCACCATGCCTGCCTCCGGAGTGATGCGTGAGTAGTTCATCCTTGGACTACGGGTCCATAGCAGTAGCTAGATGGTTGTCTCTCCACTTTGTGCCATCATGTTTAGATCTTGTGAGCTGCCTAACATGATCAAGATCATCTTATTGTAATGCTACATGTTGTGTTTGCTGTGATCCGATGAATATTGAATACTATGATCAAGTTGATTATTAATCTATGATACATGTTATTTATGATCTTGCATGCTTTCCGTTACTAGTAGATGCTTTGGCCAAGTAGATGCTTGTAACTTCAAGAGGAAGTATTTATACTAGATAGTGGGTTCAGTCTCTAGTAATCTGGGCGAGTGACAGCAACGCCTAAGGTTGTGTATGTGCTGTTGCTACTAGGGGTAACATAACAATGCTATGTCCACGGTCATATGTATTTGTTTACTTTACGCACATTGCTTAATGCGATTATCCGTTGCTTGCAACTTAATACCAACGAGGAACACGAATGTCAACCTGAAGGTGGATTATTAGTCATAGATGCGGTTGGATAACGGTCTATGTATTTTGTCGTAATGCCCAATTAAATATCATGGTAGCCATCTTGTCATATATGTATGCATTCACTACACCATGGTAGACACTTGCCGACAGATGATTCTGTCGGCATAGGCCCCCTTTGCCGACAGATAAGGTGTCACTATGAGTTTTACCGACAGAAGATAAAGAGTCGGGGCAAAAGCAGTCGGCGAAAGTATTGCCGACAGACTTATCTCTGCCGACACATCTTCTGTCGGTGTTTCCTATGCTATGCCGACACTTATTCTGTCCAGGCACACCCTACCTGCGCCAACACTTGTTCTGTTGCCATGCCTTACCTATGCGACACATAATCTGTCTACAAAAACTGTACCTCTGCCGACACTTATCATGTAGGTAATACCTTTGCCAACACTGATTGTGTCGCTCCACCAGTATACAACCAAACGCACATTTTACATATAATAGTTGCTCAGATCGCACAATCCATATATAGTTCACAATGAACTACTATATCAACAGACATTGCACAAGTCGCACAATCCATATACAGTTAGCAATCACAACACACATTGCACAAGAAACAAGTTCACATCCATATATATATTATCAATATACTGATCACAAGTACAAATACATCCACTTCTTGACATGGCTACTGTTTTGGCCAATAGACCAGAAAAATACAACAGAATATTTCAGCTCATCACATCCATAAGCACAAAGTTGCTGCTTTGAAACACTTCAAGCATCCTATGGTCGAAATACTTCAATGTCCGTGTGCACGAGGTGGTTAAGGACCTGAAAAATTGTCGCATGAATTTGTCATGCTCTAGTGAGTTCCTCAAACCAGGTTGTCATGCTCTAGTGAGTTCATGGTAGACACGACAACAGATGGCTTCCTAGCTACATAGCGTGCAAACAAATTGCTGTAACAGGTAAGTACCAATTAGGCCATGTGATGGGGGTGAAGCAAAAAGACTTGGAGCAACCACTGCTGCTAAATTGCCATTAGCACTACACATGAAGTTAAATATTTTACCAATGAATCCATACATAGTTATCTACTAGTTAGTGTCACGATATTGTTTTTAGAGAAACTTACTGTCAGGATTCAAACAGCCAGAATGTATTTATTCTGCTTTTCAAACGAAATGTGGCCACACTTAGATAATTAATGGAAAGTAGAAAGCTGCACAATTGCATTAAAAAGTCCCTGCAAAACCTATCAGAGATATACGAGTAACAATGTCTTATAATGTAGGACGAGTATCTACATCAAGTTCATAGGACGAGTATCTCTATGAGTAAAATACATGGCAATATGCAAAGGATTCGATCCTTTAAACCACCTAACTAATTGCATATTTGTGATTCGCAAGTGCCCACAACATGGTAAATGCAACACAAAACAGTTAGAAGATCAGTGATTAATCATAACAGTTTTATATTCATTTTTGTTTGAAGGAACTGTTCCCGCATCAGAATGGGATTTCAACGGGTTGCATAAAAATACCAGAAGCAAAGATAGTCGTATTTACCTTTCCTTCTAAATGGAAGCTGAACTTGATTGTGAACCATCTCAGCACTCTGTCAACAACTGGAGCCATTTACAGGCTCTGGAATGAAACAAACGAATGATCTTTCAGTATAGAGGGCAGTGTATATAGACATGCAACACATGTTCTTCAAATTTTTTAAAGGTTGTTTGTTTGAGGATGTTTCTCAAGTCACAACTGAAAGCGAGAATCCAACTATGGTTCGCTACAATAATTAGGAAAACAAGTTATACAGCATGTTGGATACTTACTGACTCTCCCAGTCTATTGCTTGAAAAGTTTATTAGCCTGACTGCCAGCCCACACCATTTGAACACCAAAATTAATCTGCAACCATGTAAATAAAATAACTAAGGATGCTGAACCTTTTTGGCAGAACGAAGCCACACAAATATCACCTTCACGAGTAGCCTTTTAGTGCTAAGTTGATGATCGAAACACCAGGATATGCCTCTCACCTTGACGAGTAGCAATATATATTACCAATATAGAAAACGTATCTGGATGATCACAGCTTTCATGAAACTAACGGGAAGCAAATAGCAATATCTAAACATGAAACTTTTTTATGGGACGAAACACACTTTCTTTGAGGATGGGTACGGGTGAGGGAAGGGGATGACTCACCATCAGCGTGCTTGCATACTGTGACGCAAGGAGCCGACATCCCGCTGCTAGGGAGGCAAAGGCCTGGTCCAGGGAGTGGGGGTAACGACTTGTAGCAGGAGAGGCAGCCGGCCAGCGGCATTCCCCAGGGACTGGGGGCAGCGCCCCATTGATGGGAGGTAGGGTCGCGGTCCGGAGAGAACAGGTGGCGTCCCGTCCCTAGAACCTGCTCGACGCGGCGGTAGACTAGGTTGCCGGTGCCGGATGGGGACGGAGTAGGTGCCTTCTGTGGCCAGTAGGCGATGTGGAAGCGGCTGCCGGAGCACGGGAGTTGGCGGCGGTAGGGTTAGAGTTGCAGGCGGCAGAGAAGACGAGATGGACCAGGGACGCTGTTGCTGGGGAGCTGAGTGAGGCCGTGGACAGAGATGGCGAGGCGGCGACCTCCGCTAGGCGGTGGCGGCGGGATGGGAGAAAGGGGATCTGATTTGAGATTGGGGGCCGGGAGAGAATAAGGCAGATTTTGCCCCAAAATTTTCCAAGTCCGCGCCCAGATCTCCCGCGACACCGAGGGCTGCTTGCTGGACGCCACGTGCAAACATACGCCGACTGTTTCTCTGCCTGTATGAACTTGTACCGACAGTTAAACAGTTGCAATACACATGCCGACAGGTACTGTGTAGCTAAGTGTACACCGACAGAGAGCAGGTTGCCATTTTTCCATGTCTGCCGACAGATAATGTGTCAGCGTAACTCTAAACATACGCCGACACATGTTTTGTGGGTATAGGTATACCTTTCCCTACAGAACTGTGTCACTAAGTTCATACCGTGGTGTAGTGATTGTCATGCGCTCAATATTTTATCAATTGCCCAGCTGTAATTCGTTTACCCAACATGTCGTTTATCTTTATGGAGAGACACCACTAGTGAACTGTGGACCCCGGTCCATTCTTTTACATTGATTAAACCACCAACTATAAACAATTGTTCTCTTTTACTTTCTGCAATTAAATACTGTTTTCCACACCATACGTTTAATCCTTTGTTTTCAGCAAGCCGGTGAGATTGACAACCTCACTGTTTCGTTGGGGCAAAGTAGTTTGATTGTGTTGTGTGCAGGTTCCACGTCAGCTGCCGGATTCCCTGGTGTTGCGCCGCGCCATAGTCCGCCACTGACAACCTTCTGAAGTGCTACTGCTCCTACTGGTTCGATAACCTTGGTTTCATACTGAGGGAAAACTTGTTGCTGAGCTACATCATACCTTCCTCTTGGGGTCTCGCAACGGATATATCAAGCAATTTTTCTGACGCCGTTGCCGGGGAGTCAACAGACTTCTGCAATGGGAGTTTCACGCTTCCAATCTCTTTACTTTGTTTTTGTCTTGCTTAGTTTATTTTATTTTATCTTGTTTGCTTTTAATTATCAAAAACACAAAAAAATTAGTTTCCTGCATCTAGTTTTGTTTCTTGTTTTAGTTATTATGTCTAGTTCTTTACTTGCTATCAATGGTTACTTTTCTTGAAACTAGTCCTATGGCTGAAAACAACATGAGAGAGCTATATGAAATTTATCTTGAGTTGGGACATGAATTGTTTGAAGAGAAAATTAAAAAACCTATGGAACTTTATTTGCATAACAATCATGATAGTAGCAATGTTATTAGCATACATTCTTTGAACACCATTATTGCTAATGCAATGGAAAGCTCTAAGCTTGGGGAAGCTGGTTTTGATAAAAATGATATTTTTAGTCCCCAAGTTTGGAGGAGGAAATTTGCTTTGATGATACTTTGCCTCCACTTAATGATGATTATCATGATTGTACTAGTTTTACTCCCACTATTACTCATGAAATTGATTATGCTTGTGTTGATAGTAATGATACTTTTATGCATGTGTATCATGATAAGAATGCTTTATGTGATAGGTATATTGTTGAGTCTATTCATGATGCTACTGAAAATTATTTTGAAAGAGGAAAATATGGTTATAGAAATCTTCATGTTATTAAATTTCCTCTCTTTATGATGAAAGTTTTGAGCTTTCTCTTGTGTTGCTTCTATATGATGTTTGCTTTAAGACTTAATGGTCAGTATGAGAGAGGGAGACACAGTTTCATATATCTCAATAATATTAAGTCTCCTCTCTTTATGTTGAAAGTTTTTAAGTTGCACTTGTTTTGCCTTCCTATGCTAGTCACTTTGTGCTTCATTGACTTGTTTTCTTATAAGACTCCTATGCATAGGAAGAGTGTTAGATTTAAACATGTTATATATGCTCCTTGATGCTCTCTTTTATGTTTCAACTCTCATCTTTATATGAGCATCATAAAAATCACTATGCCTAGCTAAAAGGCGTTAAAGAAAAGCGCTTATGGGAGGCAACCCATTATTTTTATTTCTGCAATTTTTCTTTATTGAGTCAAGGTGTTTGTTTACTTCTGTAGCAACTCCTTTGTATCTTTACTTTTTCGCATTGTTGTGCCAAGAGTAGCCTGATGGCGTGAAACACACGTTCGTTGGGAGACCCCAAGAGGAAGGTATGATGCAGTCCAGCAGCAAGTTTTCCCTCAGTATGAAACCAAGGTTTATCGAACCAGTAGGAGCAGTAGCACTTCAGAAGGTTGTCAACAGCGAAATATGATGCGGCGCAACACCAAGGAATCCGGCGCTGACGTGGAATCTGCACACAACACAATCAAACTACTTTGCCCCAACGAAACAGTGAGGTTGTCAATCTCACCGGCTTGCTGAAAACAAAGGATTAAACGTATGGTGTGGAAAACAGTATTTAAATTGCAGAAAGTAAAAGAGAACAATTGTTTGCAGTTTGTGGTTTAATCAATGTAAAAGAATGGACCGGGGTCCACAGTTCACTAGATGTGTCTCTCCATAAAAGATAACTAACATGCTGGGTGAACAAATTACAGCTGGGCAATTGACAAATATTGAGCGCATGACAATGCATATATATGACATGATGACTACTATGATATTTAATTGGGCATTACGACAAATACATAGACCGTTATCCAACAACATCTATGACTAATAATCCACCGCCGGGTTGTCATCCGAGTCCCCCGTTGGTATTAAGTTGCAAGCAACGGATAATTGCATTAAGTAAAGTGCGTAATGTAAACAAATACATATGATCGTGGACATAGCATTGTTAGGTTATCCCTAGTAGCAACAGCACATCCGCAATCTTAGAAGTTGCTGTCACTCTCCCAGATTACGGAGGCATGAACCCACTATCTAGCATAAATACTCCCTCTTGGAGTTACAAGCATCTACTTGGCCAAAGCATCTACTAGTAACGGAAAGCATGCAAGATCATAAATAACATATAAGATAGATTGATAATCAACTTGACATAGTATTCAATATTCATCGGATCCCAGCAAACACAACATGTAGCATTACAATAAGATGATCTTGATCATGTAGGGCAGCTCACAAGATCTAAACATGATGGCACAAAGTGGAGAGACAACCATCTAGCTACTGCTATGGACCCGTAGTCCAAGGATGAACTACTCACGCATCACTCCGGAGGCAGGCATGGTGATGTAGAGCCTCCGGTGATGATTCCCCTCTCCGGCAGGGTGCCGGGAAGAGGTTCTGGACCCTCCCGAGCTAGGGTTGACGACGGCGGCGTCTCTGGAACTTTTCGTGGATAATGCTCGGGTATTTAGGGTTTTCGCATCGGGGGAATAAGTAGGCGAAAGGGCGGCGGCTGACGACCCCCGTGGGGCCCACACGTGGCGCGCCAGAGGGGGGCCGCGCCCTGCCGCGTGTGGGGCCCACGTGGCTCCTCTCGTTGCTCCTTTGGCTCCAGGTGTGTTCTGATAAAATAGGTCCCTCCGTGAAGTTTCGTCCAATTCCGAGAATATTTCCAGACTAGCTTTTCTGGAATACAAAAACAGCAGAAAACAGGAACTGGCACTTCGGCATCTTGTTAATAGGTTAGTCCCAAAAAATGTATAAAAGTGATATAAAGTAGATGCAAAACATGTAGCAATTGGTATAACAGCATGGAACATCAAAAATTATAGATACGTTTGAGACGTATCAGCATCCCCAAGCTTAGTTCCTGCTCGTCCTCGAGTAGGTAAACGATAAAAACAAAATAATTTTTGAGGTGACATGCTACATCATAATCTTGATCATATAATATTGCAAGGCACATGTAAATGAATGAAGTGATCCAAGTCAATGGTCTATAATTTGCTACCAAATAGATAATGAGTAAACAATGAATCACACAAGCTAAACTTTTCATGAATAGTACTTTCGAGACAAGCATCAAACAGTTTTGCATAAGTGTTAACTCATAAAGCAATAGTTTCTAAAAAAGGTATTTAATCAACACAAAGGAAGAATTAAGTTTCAGCATTTGCTTCAACTTTCAACATATTTATCTCATGGATATTGTCAACACAAAGTAGTATAATAAGTCCAATATGTGCATATAACGCATGTTGTAACAAAGTTGACACTAGTGTTTGCTTGTGGAAGACAGAAAGAATAGGAAAACTGACTCAACATAAAAGTAAAAGAAAGGCCCTTCGCAGAGGGAAGCAGGGATTAAATCATGTGCTAGAGCTTTTAGGTTTTTGAAAGCATATAGAGATTGCATAAAATATTTGATACTCCTCCCAACCTTGCTAACACAAGCCATGGCTAACCGAATCCTCGGGTGCCTTCCATCAATCACATACCATGGAGGAGTATCTATTTTTGAGAGGTGTTTGTTAATTGTCAACGAATGGTAGCGGTGAGAACAGTATTCTACCTGTCAAACGGACTTTTAAGAGCGGCTCCCATGAAGGACGTTATTTCTACCAGCAAGGCAGATCATCCCTCTTTCTCTTTGGTTTACACACGCAGGTATTTCACTGTTTGTCATTGCTTACTGATGAATCAGGGCAAAAGTGTGAAGAGAATTAATTGGTTAAAGTTGTAATTAATTGGGACTGGGCACCCCGTTGCCAGCTCTTTTTGCAATTATTGGATAAGCGGATGTATATGCCACTAGTCCAGGTGTAAAAGTCTTTACAAATAGAATAAAGAATAACCACACTTTCCTCATGAGCTAGTAAACATTGACACAAAAAGGGAATAATAACATTTTGAATAATTTAAAGGTAGCACATGAAAAATTTACTTGGAGTGGCAAGGAAATACCACATATAGGTAGTTATGGTGGACACAAATGGCATGGATTTTGGCTCAAGGATTTGGATGCACGAGAAGCATTCCCTCTCAGTACAGAGTTTAGGCTAGCAAGGTTATGTAAGCAAACAAGAATATCAACCCGTACACCAAGTTTTATATGACAAACATATTGCAAACGTTATAAGACTTCATACCGTCTTCCTTGTTAACCAAACCCTTTATTAGAAAATATCTAGACCTTAGAGATACCACTCATGCAAACCAAATTTTCAACAAGCTTTACGGTAGTTCTTCACTAATAGGCTTAACTCATGTGATGCAAAATTTAATCATGATCTACTTGTTAACTCAAAACAATTGACAAGCATCAAGTTATCCATTAGTGATCTACAAGAAAGCAAGTTTTTCCTTATACCAATTACCACATGCAACATTTTTGAACCAACCAAACACCAATCAATTTATTTCATCAACTCTCCAAACAAATATAAGTGAAGCAAGAGAGTACTTTCTTTAAAAGAAAGCTAATAGCTCTGACAAGAGATACATGAAAACAAGAGCTAAAAGCTGAACAGCGCTAGATATGAATACTCAACAAATATAAGTGAAGAATAGGAGTATTCTCATGAAAAAGCGGAGCGTGTCTCTCTCCCAATCAAGAATGCTAGGGTCCAGTCAAGCTTATTGAAAATAAAAGTACAATACTGAAAATAAAAGCACACAGACGCTCCAAAAAAGCACATATGATGTGAAAGAATTAAAATATAGTTTCACTAGAGATGACCTGATAATTTTGCCGATGAAGAAGGGGATGCCTTGGGCATCCCCAAGCTTAGACGCTTGAGTCTTCTTGAAATATGCTGGAGAGATCCATGGGAGCCTCCCCAAGCTTAAGCTCTTCACTCTTCTTGATCCTATTATATCATCCTTCTCTCTTGACCCTTCAAAACTTCCGTCACACCAAATCAAAGCAATCTCATTAGAGGGTTAGTGCATAATCAAAAATTCACATGTTCTATAAAGACGCAATATGGCCCTTATATGGGTTAGGTTGAGACTCCAATGGCAGAGTGTGTAGTATGGGCAAGACTTGTTTTCCCCATGAAGGTGATTCGAGGGTTTATATCGAACTCTCGGGGAATCAGTAGTGAATGCTTTACCTCCTTATCCTTCCCTTGGAAACCTGCAAACAAAATAAATTGTTTTGTGCCCTCAACCTCACCAAGTGGTTGTCAAGCACAAGGTGTGAGAATGATATGAAAACAAAACAATAAATAAATATGCAATGATGATAAATAAATATGCAAGGATGGTGGAAACAATGATGGATGATATTTTTGGGTTTTATATTGTGAATGCAAGATGCAAAAGTATTTTTGTATTTCGGATTTAATAATGGCTGAAAATGGAAAATGCTTGAAGTTGTTGGAAAGGTGTTTCTTATGATTAAAAAAATGGGTTCATGGTTTCACAAATGCACTCTCTCTTTAATAAAGTGGTAGACAATGGAACAGATAGAGTTAACATATGAGATTGCAACAAAAAGGTTTCATGACAAGTTATTAATCATATGGGCATCACGTCCTAACATAGAGATCTTTTGGTTATTAATCCCTCTTATACTCCACTAAGATGCGAACTAAATCATAACACCTTAGTATTAAGATAAATCAGAGCATAGCATTAAGTTTCTTGACATGAAGTTAAAATAAGAACATGCTAGATCTAGTCATGGAGTAGTGGCATGGTCACACCCACATCTCCGGTAGCAAGGTATTTTTGTTTATCCCTAGTGAGGTAACAAAGTAAGGTAAAACATCCAAGTGGATCGCGGAACTTTCTCTCACGTTCACCGCACTAGCCACCCCCCGTTACTCCATCTAATGCACACGTTCCCCCACACACGTTCTCATACACATGCTTGATCAAAACAAGTAAACAAGAACGGGGTACATAATATGCATCTACTTTCATAACTGAAACAAAACAATTGCAATCTCAAACATATATTAACTCATAAGAAGATCCACCACAAAGGTATTACATAGATGACCGTAATCATGTTCGGCAGCTCATATGATGCTAATTAGTGAAGCTCAAGAGAGAGAGAGATACATAAGTTACTTCCACAAACCCATAGTCCAGGGGTGGACTACTCCCTCTTCATCATGGATACGGTGGAGATGTCGTTGGAGGAGGTGGAGACCTCTCCGCAGCGCCCCGCCGGAGTTTTCCCCTCCAATCTGCAACTCCAGGTCTCTGTTTCGTGGTTTCTGTGTTTCTGCGGCGCTCCTTTCCGAAGAGCCTCAGGACTATTTTTATAGTCGGTTTTAGGTCAAGACGAAGCTTCTGGAAAAAAGATCGACGACATGGAGCCTCGAGGGCCAAGATGGTGGGTCCCACGCGGCCAAGGAATCTGGCCGCGTAGGCCACCCTCTTTTGGTCCTCGGGCCTCCGTTTGTTCGCTTCCTTCGCTCCTACGCTTTGTTCCTTCCAAAAACTGATGCTCGTGAAGTTTCAGGTCATTTGGACGTCGTTTGGGTCCCTGAAACATCAAAATATAGAAAATAGGGTTTTCTGCCTGTGCAGGGTTAATTCCAGAAAAATAGGGGAACTTGTGGAATATTCCCAAAATCAATATAAAACAATGATATAACCTTATATGATGCAAATATGATGGAAATATAAGTAATATAATGCAAAGTTCATGTATGCATTTTACATGCATCAGATACTTCACGTTTCAATTTTTCTTCTCTCACTTGTATGAGGGCATTAGTAATATGTTTAGTAAAAGCCATGTTTATCTCACTTGCCTTAGGACTTCTAGCAAGCTTTTGTAAGAATGTAATCACTTCAGAAAGATTACAACCATAAAAATCAAAATCATTATCATTAAAGGTGATGGAGCTATTGTCTTCCTTATTACTAGAAATTTCAGCATCTTTATCAAGAACAGTTTCAGAGTTATCAGGCAATTTAGAACGTTTTGCAATAGAAGTGGAAACATTACCAACACCAATTATCTTGCCATTAATAGTAGGAGGTTTGCTAGCACTTGAGTTTGAAGCATTTTCAGAAGTAGTAATAGTATAAACTCTAGCAATATTATTCTTTCTAGCAATTTCATCTCTCTTTCCCATCTAGCATGCAATTCGGCTAACATCCTCACATTGTTATCAATTTTAACTTGTATAGCATTGAGAGTTTTGCTCTCTTTAACATCATGAGGCATGTTTTTTAGTTTCAACAAGTCACATCAAGAGCAAGACTATCAACCTTAAAGGCAAGAACATCAATTTTCCCTTGTTTCTCCTCAACAGTTTTATTGAAAGCAGTTTGTGTACTAATAAAATCCTTAAGCATGACTTCAAAATCAGAGGTTACACTTTTATTATTGTTGTAGGAACTACCATAGGAATTACCATAACCATTGACACTATTAGAAGGATAGGGCCTATAATTGCTATTACCAAAATTATTCCTATAAACATTGTTGTTGAAGTTATTGTTTTTAATGAAGTTCACATCAACATGCTCTTCTTGAGCAACCAAAGAAGCTAAAGGAACATTTTTTGGATCAACATGCGTTTGACTATTTGCAAGCATAGACATAATAGTATCAATTTTAGCACTCAAGGAAGAGGTTTCTTCAACAGAATTTACCTTTTTACCTGTTGGAGCTCTCTCGGTGTGCCACTCAGAATAATTTATCATCTAGAAGCTTTGTTGCAGCACCCAAAGTGATGGACATAAAGGTACCTCCAGCGGCTGAATCCAATAAATTCCTTGAAGAAAAATTTAATCCTGCATAGAAGGTTTGGATGATCATCCAAGTAGTCAGTCCATGAGTGGGGCAATTTTTAACCAATGATTTCATTCTCTCCCATGCTTGAGCAGCATGTTCATTATCAAATTGCTTAAAATTCATTATGCTACTTCTCAAAGAAATAATCTTAGCAGGAGGATAATATTTTCCAATGAAAGCATCTTTGCATTTAGTCCATGAATCAATACTATTTCTAGGCAAAGATAGCAACCATTCTTTAGCACGTCCTCTTAAGGAGAAAGGAAAAAGTTTAAGTTTAATAATATCACCATCTACTTCCTTAAGCTTTTGCATTTCACAAAGTTCAACAAAGTTATTAAGGTGAACAACAGCATCATCAGTACTAACACCAGAAAATTGCTCTTTCATAACAAGATTTAAAAGTGCAGGTTTAATTTCATAAAATTCTGCTGAAGCAGCAAGTGGAGCAATAGGTGTGCATATAAATCATTGTTGTTCGTGCTAGTGAAATCACACAACTTAGTGTTCTCAGGAGTACTCATTTTAGCAAGATTAAAAACAGGACAGAAAATAACTCGAAAATAAACTAGAATCAAGTAACTAATTTTTTTGTATTTTTGATAATTGAAAGCAAACAAGATAAAATAAAATAAACTAAGCAAGACAAAAACAAAGTAAAGAGATTGGAAGCGTGAAACTCCCTTGCAGAAATACTTCTACTCCCCGGCAACGGCGCCAGAAAATAGGCTTGATGGCGTGAAACACAAGTTTGTTGGGAGACCCCAAGAGGAAGGTATGATGCAGTCCAGCAGCAAGTTTTCCCTCAGTATGAAACCAAGGTTTATCGAACAGTAGGAGCAGTAGCACTTCAGAAGGTTGTCAACAGCGAAATATGATGCGGCGCAACACCAGGAATCCGGCGCTGACGTGGAATCTGCACACAACACAATCAAACTACTTTGCCCCAACGAAACAGTGAGGTTGTCAATCTCACCGGCTTGCTGAAAACAAAGGATTAAACGTATGGTGTGGAAAACAGTATTTAAATTGCAGAAAGTAAAAGAGAACAATTGTTTGCAGTTTGTGGTTTAATCAATGTAAAAGAATGGACCGGGGTCCACAGTTCACTAGAGGTGTCTCTCCATAAAGATAACTAACATGCTGGGTGAACAAATTACAGCTGGGCAATTGACAAATATTGAGCGCATGACAATGCATATATATGACATGATGACTACTATGATATTTAATTGGGCATTTGATGCATGTAAAATGCATACATGAACTTTGCATTATTTTACTTATAATTCAATCATATTTGCATCATATAAGGGTTATATCAGTGTTTTATAATGATTTTGGGAATAATTCACAAGTTCCCCTATTTTTCTGGAATTAACCCTGCGCAGGCAGAAAACCCTATTTTCTATATTTTGATGTTTCAGGGACCCAAACGACGTCCAAATGACTTGCAAATTTAGGAGCATCAATATTTGGAAGGAAGAAGACTGGGAGCGAAGGAAGCGAACAAACGGAGGCTCGAGGCCCAAAAGGGGGTGGCCCACGCGGCCAAAACCCTAGGCCGCGTGGGGCCCACCTTCTGGAGCCTCGAAGTTCCGTTGCCGTCGATCTTTTCTCCACCGACTTCGTCTTGACCTAAAACTGACTATAAAAATAGTCCCCGAGACCCTTCGGAAAGGAGGCGGCGGAGAAACACAAAACCACGAAACAGAGAGCCAGAAGGCTGCCGCCGGAGAAGATCGGAGGGGGGAAACGCCGCCGGAATCACCTCCGGAGGGCTCCACCCCCCCTCCGGCGTGTTCATCATCAACATCTACAGCAAGATCTTCTCCACCATCATCACCATGATGAAGGGGGAGTAGTCCACCCCCTGGACTTGGGTTTGTGGTGGCAACTTATGTATCTCTCCTCTCTTGAGCTTCACTAATTAGCACCGTATGAGCTGCCGAACATGATTACGGTCATCTATGTAATTCCTATGGTGGATATTGTGGTGTGAGATGATATTTGTTATGCATTTACCGTTGTGTTGGATCTTTTATGACTTGTCATACTTTGGAGATATTCTATGATACATGTGATGGTTTGATTTATGCATAATGCCTTGTTTATCATGTCATGAGGTGATTGACACCACCACGTGTGGATAGATGAGAGAGATGTGGTCATGCACACGAAATATGAATCATTGCACTAGTGTTTATAATATTGTCCATTTTGAAGTATGATGTATGTAGGTACGGGATGGCCGGTGTGACTACGGCATATGTATTGAGTGACACAATACAGCCCAACATCCTTTATCTGGGGTAAAAGGAAGAAGTATGATGTGGGAGTGACAGCAACCACGCTAGCCTTACGAGGGTGACATAGCAACACAAAATGATTATTTTCTTCCAACTATGTGTTTTAGAACATGTAGCCATCATAGAAGTTTACCATGAATGCATGACAATTGTGTGTACTTTTATTATCTATAACATGATCATCACCATAGATTGAGAGAGAGAGAGGACGAGTGAAACCATGAACCCGTGTCCATTGTTCCTATAAGAGAAACACACACTTGAGCTTGTCCTCTTGCTGCATAGAGGATTGGGCTTTCTCTCTCTTTGAGAGCTTTTACTTGCTACCATTTACCTTCAGCACTTTTACCAAAAATCCCAAAAACACTTGCATCTTTCATTGTTTTATTTATCATTCTTGTTACCAATACCTTCAGCTCCCTGTGGGTTCGACAACCTTTTCTAATCGAAAGGTACTACAATTGATCTCCTGCACTTGGGAGTCATCAAGATACTTTTCTGGCGCCGTTGCCGGGGAGCGTAGCGCTATTGGTAAGAAGTTTGGTAAGGAAACTTGAAAGCTGAATTTTATTCACTGCTTTATCTCATTGTTACTATGGGTTTCATGGATGAATATACACTGAGGAACTTGAATCATTTACACATGAGGAACTTGAATTATTAAAAGAAGTGATTATGTCTTTTCTCCAGAAAAGGAGAATCTTAGAAAACTGATTGGGTGGCTAAATGAGTGTGCTAAACGACTTTGTGGGTTATATAATGTGTCTTGCTGCACAAGACAAAATGATAAGCATCTCTATTTTCAATGCAAATGTAGTGACAACTCTATAATTCCTCATACCATAAGAAGGATAATAATTGCTTTGACATAAGATTACGGGATCAATTTATTGCTTTCATGGGAGCTCATGAGGTGGATTTAATTATTAATAAGAAATATAAAACTTGTGAACTAGCTCGTGATCTTAAGGAAACAAGTTCAATGCTCCTTGAACAATTTCAAGAAACCTTTTCTGATAATGCTTATGTTATTAAATATAAAGAGATAACTCTTGCTGCCATGGAAAGAACTAATATTTTTCAGGAAGAAGATGATGAAAACATAAACTTGGAAGAGGAAGAATGTGAGAAGAGGATAAAACCTAAGCTTGGGGATGCCCATGCAATCTCAAGAAGATGATGAAAAGGATGAACAACTAGAGAATGAAGAGTTGGATCTCCCAACTTCACCATCAACAAATGATAGTAACACTCAAACTCAAAAATCTTTTGCTATTTATGAGAACCCATGTTATGATGAATGTGATATTTTCAGTTCACCTACTATTGAGGATATAGTTTATGTTGATTATGATATCCTCCAATATATGATGATTACAATGATGATTATGAATGTTTTACTCCCACTATCACTAATAGGAAGGATTTTACTTATGTGGAGAGTATTAATACTTTTATGCTTGTAGGTCATGAAAGACATGCTTTATGTCATAATTATATTGTTGAATTCATTCATAATGCTACTGAAAGTTATTATGAGAGGGGAAAATATGGTTCTAAACATTTCAATATTATTACGTTTCCTCTCTTTAAGTTCAAGGTCTTGAAATTGCTCTTGTTTTATCTTCCTATGCTACTTGCTTTGTGTTTCAATGATTTATTTTCTTACAAGATCCCAATGCATAGGAAGTGGGTGAGACTTAAATATGTTTCATATTTTTCCCTTGATGCTCACCTTTGCGTTTCAATTCTTATTCCTATGTGAGCATCATTAAAACTATCATGGCTGTCCAGAAAACAGATTCCTAAGCTTCACTGCGAAAAATGTTAAAAATCACAGAAAAGGAATTTTGACCTGAAATTTTACGACAGCAATATTCAGTTATTAATACACATTTCATTAGTTCAAAGTTTTCTGATTTGAGCAACGTAAGTGCCTCTAAAAATTGACTCTTTACGGGCTGTCCAGTTTTTGACAGATTCTGTCTTTATTTTGCATTACTCTCATTACTTGTGTTTTGTGTGGTTCTTTTGATCAAGAGCAATACACAACCATAGTAACAGTAGTTAATGTTTAGAATCAACTCATGATATGTCTTTGCTGTACCTATGTGGATTTAATTTATGGAGACACTAACCCCTCTAATCAAGTTTTATGATGAGTTTTGTGTAAAGAAATTTTCAAGTGGAAGAGTTGAGGGTGATGAACAATGATCAAGAGGGACAAACACTCAAGCTTGGGGATGTTACCCCTAGGCTCACCCTACATACATCAAATAAGTACAAGAATTTAAGCTTGGGGATGCCAAGCCACCTCACTCCAACCATCTTGATATCAAGTAAGAAGCCTAGCTATATGGCTATAAAGAAAGCGCTTTACGGGAGGCAACCCGGTTGTTTTTATTTTTGATTTTCTTTGTGTCCTCTTGCTGTAACAAGAGACTAGGTTTTTAGTTTAGTTTGGAATTTTTAATAAAGTGCCAAGTTTTACCCATTTTGGTTTGAAAAAGTTGCTTATAGCGTTCGGAGATATTATTCCAGCACGAATCTGTGCACGGTATGATTTTTAATTCCTATTCTGTAACTCCGAATGAGCTGATATTTAACTGTAGAAGAAACTTTTCATCCTCTGTATGCATGAATTTTTCAGAATTTTTAGACAAATTTAGGTAGGGTAGAAAAATACGTTTTGCTGCTGCTGTTTTTCTGGACAGATTCTGTCCCATTTTGTTTGATGCATGCTTAGAACTTTTAGCTTGAATCTTTCAGATCCAATTGAGTTTATGAGTAGGCATACAACATAATACACTTACTGGACATTCATATGAATTTTTGTCTAAGGATTATATGCAGCAAGAAACCTATTTGTTTATCACTACTAATGTCACCCCACAGAAAAGAAATGGGAGAAACGGTGTTTTGAAGTTTTTTCACAGGGATTAGAGGAGATGCACCAAGAGTTATCTAAGAATGGTGAAAACCATAAGCTTGGGGATGTGAAGACAACCCCACTGAACCAACACACTCTCGGTTTGCACACGTCTAACTTCTGTTTTTCGATCAACACTTTATCGCATAAACTTGGAGCGTCTTTTTGTTTGTTTAGGTTTGATTTTTATTTATTCTGTGAGACCACCACATTATCCTTATATATGAGAGAGCTACTGGAAATTTGGGTTGAAATATGTTGGATGCTATTAAAATGATTGGGAAAGGGATGTTCAAGTTGATTTTAAAAGATACATATAGTTGCATGATTCATGAGCTTGTTAATGAGTAATAACTTGCAAGTGTTTTATCAAGAGCTATCTTTTATTCATGTTTTGATGCTGAATGTTACTTTACTTTGTTTAACATGGATTAGTTAGTTCTATGGACACTCATGCATGCATTTAGACGGTCAACTTTCTCCCTCTTGCTAGCCCAAAAATTCCAACAAGTAAAAACTTGTTTCCAACACCTTCAACCAAAGTTTTTCCAGTGAGTCCACCATATCTACCTATTAGCTTTATGCTATTCCGAGTATGTTTACCATGTTATTTTGTATTATTTATACCTCTGAATTAAAATGCTTATGTTGTTGATTGTTTGGAAAAGTTGGTTATATAGCTCTCACGAACTTGATGCACACTTTACTTTTATTGCACTTAATGAACATGACCCATTGTGATTAAAATTATGATGTTATGAGCTTGACAAGAGTCTTGGTTGGGAGTTAGCAGAAATGTGTATCACATGGAACGCTTTCAACATTGCACTCATTTATATTTAGTTGATGTCATGTACTTTTGTTTATGGATGCTTACCATGGGTGAAATAAATGAGGAGATGAAGTAGGTTTAAATGAGTTTGTATAAATGGTTAGAGAGACGCCTGGGCCGCTAATCTAAGCCATGCAGGATCATGGTGGAAATTTACTTACATGCTATGGTGAACCTTCGGTGATACACCTTACAATAAAAAGCTATCCAATAGTAAATAAAAAGGGTGTTGAGATTGTTCATTATGTTTGTTTGTCTTGTCATTTTGATATGGGCTTGTTCCATATCCTGGGACAAGAGGTACCCCAGTTGACGCTCTTGATGATACTATTTTACTTACAATGATATTTAAATTGAACTTGCTTTGTTTCCGAGTTGAGTAACACATGGAGTAGGTACTCGTATTCAAGGGGCATGAGATTTTCAACCCATACTTTGTCAAGCACATTACTCATATTTGCTTTCACTTTAAACTTAATCATTCAAGATGCTATGATAGGGGCAATGAGAGCTTGACACCAAGGATTACCATATTACAATCATTAACTTAAGTAGAGAAGTTCAGAAGTTAGATGAAACTTATTCATGCTTTACCTCTACTCATATATATATATCTTTCCAAAGTGTCCACCTTTTATATTCAGATTTTCATCTACACTCTATGACCATTGTAGGATGTTCTTACTTATCATTATGCATACATATGGTCCATATTACTTTTTCATTCATGTTACACTTTGTGAATTATCATTGAACATCCTTACATTGAATATTTGATATCACTTCATAAACTATCTTGCATATTGCTACTCTTTTAAGAATGAACCATTTGACTCTATGTAGCAATAGTAATCATCTTTGATATCCATTGATAGTATTAAATTGCAAAGTCCATGTTAGTTTTATCACCTTCATACTCGAGGACGAGCATGGGTTAAGCTTGGGGATGCTGATGCATGTAAAATGCATACATGAACTTTGCATTATTTTACTTATATTCAATCATATTTGCATCATATAAGGGTTATATCAATGTTTTATAATGATTTTGGGAATAATTCACAAGTTCCCCTATTTTTCTGGAATTAACCCTGCGCAGGCAGAAAACCCTATTTTCTATATTTTGATGTTTCAGGGACCCAAACGACGTCCAAATGACTTGCAAATTTAGGAGCATCAATATTTGGAAGGAAGAAGACCTGGAGCGAAGGAAGCGAACAAACGGAGGCTCGAGGCCCAAAAGGGGGTGGCCCACGCGGCCAAAACCCTAGGCCGCGTGGGGCCCACCTTCTGGAGCCTCGGAGCTCCGTTGCCGTCGATCTTTTCTCCACCGACTTCGTCTTGACCTAAAACCGACTATAAAAATAGTCCCCGAGGCCCTTCGGAAAGGAGGCGGCGGAGAAACACAAAACCACGAAATAGAGAGTCAGAAGGCTGCCGCCGGAGAAGATCGGAGGGGGGAAACGCCGCCGGAATAACCTCCGGAGGGCTCCCCCCCCCCTCCGACGTGTTCATCATCAACATCTATAGCAAGATCTTCTCCACCATCATCACCATGATGAAGGGGGAGTAGTCCACCCCCTGGACTTGGGTTTGTGGTGGTAACTTATGTATCTCTCCTCTCTTGAGCTTCACTAATTAGCACCGTATGAGCTGCCGAACATGATTACGGTCATCTATGTAATTCCTATGGTGGATATTGTGGTGTGAGATGATATTTGTTATGCATTTACCGTTGTGTTGGATCTTTTATGACTTGTCATACTTTGGAGATATTCTATGATACATGTGATGGTTTGATTTATGCATAATGCCTTGTTTATCATGTCATGAGGTGATTGACACCACCACGTGTGGATAGATGAGAGAGATGTGGTCATGCACACGAAATATGAATCATTGCACTAGTGTTTATAATATTGTCCATTTTGAAGTATGATGTATGTAGGTACGGTATGGCCGGTGTGACTACGGCATATGTATTGAGTGACACAATACAGCCCAACATCCTTTATCTGGGGGTAAAAAGGAAGAAGTATGATGTGGGAGTGACAGCAACCACGCTAGCCTTACGAGGGTGACATAGCAACACAAATGATTATTTTCTTCCAACTATGTGTTTTAGAACATGTAGCCGTCATAGAAGTTTACCATGAATGCATGACAATTGTGTGTACTTTTATTATCTATAACATGATCATCACCATAGATTGAGAGAGAGAGGATGAGTGAAACCATGAACCCGTGTCCATTGTTCCTATAAGAGAAACACACACTTGAGCTTGTCCTCTTGCTGCATAGAGGATTGGGCTTTCTCTCTCTTTGAGAGCTTTTACTTGCTACCATTTACCTTCAGAAATTTTACCAAAAATCCCAAAAACACTTGCATCTTTCATTGTTTTATTTATCATTCTTGTTACCAATACCTTCAGCTCCCTGTGGGTTCGACAACCTTTTCTAATCGAAAGGTACTACAATTGATCTCCTGCACTTGGGAGTCATCAGCATTACGACAAAATACATAGACCGTTATCCAACAACATCTATGATTAATAATGCACCGCCGGGTTGTCATCCGAGTCTCCCGTTGGTATTAAGTTGCAAGCAACAGATAATCGCATTAAGTAATGTGCGTAATGTAAACAAATACATATGACCGTGGACATAGCATTGTTAGGTTATCCCTAGTAGCAACAGCACATCCGCAATCTTAGAAGTTGCTGTCACTCTCCCAGATTACCGGAGGCATGAACCCACTATCTAGCATAAATACTCCCTCTTGGAGTTACAAGCATCAACTTGGCCAAAGCATCTACTAGTAACGCAAAGCATGCAAGATCATAAATAACATATATGATAGATTGATAATCAACTTGACATAGTATTCAATATTCATCGGATCCCAGCAAACACAACATGTAGCATTACAATAAGATGATCTTCATCATGTAGGGTAGCTCACAAGATCTAAACATGACGGCACAAAGTGGAGAGACAACCATCTAGCTACTGCTACGGACCCGTAGTCCAAGGATGAACTACTCACGCATCACTCCGGAGGCAGGCATGGTGATGTAGAGCCCTCCGGTGATGATTCCCCTCTCCGGCAGGGTGCCGGGAAGAGGTTCTGGACCCTCCCGAGCTAGGGTTGACGACGGCGTCGCCTCTGGAACTTTTCGTGGATAATGGCTCGGATATTTAGGGTTTTCACATCGGGGGGAATAAGTAGGCGAAAGGACGGCGGCTGACGACCCCCGTGGGGCCCACACGTGGCCTCGGCGCGCCAGAGGGGGGGGGCGCCCTGACCGCGTGTGGGGCCCACGTGGCTCCTCTTCGTTGCTCCTTTGAACTTCCAGGTGTGTTCTGATAAAATAGGTCCCTCCGTGAAGTTTCGTCCAATTCCGAGAATATTTCCAGACTAGCTTTTCTGGAATACAAAAACAGCAGAAAACAGGAACTGTCACTGCGGCATCTTGTTAATAGGTTAGTCCCAAAAAATGTATAAAAGTGACATAAAGTAGATGCAAAACATGTAACAATTGGTATAATATCAGCATGGAACATCAAAATTATATATACGTTTGAGACGTATCATAGCCTCTAATGATAAGATAATAATGCTAAATTTCGATTGCTGCGCAGAAACAGATTTCTGCTGTTCACCATATTAATTCTATAAAATCACCAGAAAGTGAATTAAATCTGAAATTTTTTGTGCGTAATCTTTATGTATGTCTGCATCCGTTAGTTCAAATTTTTCGATCTGAGCTTCGTAAGTGTCTCGAAAAAATTCGTCTTTGCGGACTGTTCTGTTTTAGACAGATTATGTCTTTTATTTTGTATTCTCTCTTTTACTAGTGTTGAGTGAAATTCTTTTTTGGGTGGAAGAGCTTCACATAACATCAGTGGCTGTAGCTAATGTTTAAAGTAACGAGTCATATTGCGTCTTTATAGAACATGTGAGTTTTTGATTATGCACTAACCCTCTAATGAGATTTACTTTGAGTTTGGTGTGACGGAAGTTTTCAAGGGTCAAGTGGGAAGAGTGATATAATAGGATCAAGAAGAGTGAAGAGCTTAAGTGTCCTGGGGTAGATAACACGGCAGATGTTACCATAGGGTAACTTGAGATGAGAGGCAAGGCGACTCTGGTGTCCAGGAGTTGGTCTAGCATTACGAGGGCGGGTATTTTTTACCCAGGTTTAGGTCCCCTCGGTGGAGGATCCCTACGTCCTGCTATAAATCACTATATCATAACAGATTACATGGTGCGCCAATGGCGATTGCCGGGTTTGGATGACTCCGGCGTAGGAACTCTCTCTCTCTTTTGTCTATCTTATTCAGCTTGAGCCTTCTCTCTTGAATCTGTCTATCTATGACCTAGGAGCCGGCTTATAAATACATCCGGGTCTCCTGGTCGCTTACAAGGTAAGTCCGGGTTCCACCCGTACTCAGAGTCCTTCTCTAATTCTTCTAGCTCTTCGTGTCCTCCAAAGGACTCCGTGATGCGTACCACCTCCGGGTTTTCTGGAACCTTCCTTGTGTAGGCTGGGTTACCGACAAGCTCACCGGCCCATCAATGTAACTCGGCCCATGCTGATGGTTAGCTGGCCTGGCCGGGCCTCCTGCCTGGCGGGTCATGCTTCCCTCTTCATGAGCCTACCGGGTTATGATCTCGCCATCAGTAGCCCCCAGGTTAACTTGGACGTCGGGTTTGGCGTGCTTTTCCTTTAACTTCAAACTTTATTTCTCAAGGGGAGCCGCCATCCTTGATGTCCGGGTTAACCTCCTGAAAATAAGAAATACTCACAAAAAATATAAAGTCCGGGTTACATGGCTTTCTTTTTAGCTAGGCCGGCTCTTCTTGGAGGTCCATATCATAACCCGGCTACTATCTACTGGGTTCATACGCCTCCAGTTTTCTATTCACCACTTGGCCTCAATGATTCAGGTTGATCTCCTGAAAATAAGACAAACAAATAAATATTTAAAGGGTTAAAACCCGGGTTGCACTTTCTAGGCCAGCTCGCTTTGGCGGTCCATTTTATACCCCGACTTTTTCTTCCTAGGTTCATATGCCTCCAGGTTTATCTCAACATCCAGCAAATCCTGTCAGGAATATTTCCACATTTTCTTTTGTGGGTCCTCTGACCCGGTTTTTTATAGAGCCTACTCATACGGAGGCTGTGCTGAAGGATGCTCCAGATTCCTACGATCCGGGCTTGATGGAGCCTACTCACGCGGAGGCTATCTTTCAAGACCCGGCTTTTGAAGACCCGGCGCAAATACCTCCGGTTTTACCGGTTCAAGAATATTAATTTCGATTTTTCTCGTGTATATAATATGTATCACTCAAGCTCCGAGTTTATCACCTCGCGATAACTTGGTGTTTGTGATAGATAAATGAACACTTTGACCCAAGTAGCCCCCAAGTGCCAGGTTGTGTGCCTGCAGCAACCTGGGACTTTTTGCATCTTGTACTTCTGAAAGAAATGTTGAACTTCAAATACTGTAGCCCCAAGTGCCGGGTCGTGTGCCTGCAGCGACCTGGGACTTCTTCATTACTCCAAAAAATTTCAGCTTCAAACCATGTAGCCCCCAAGTGCCGGGTCAGGTGCCTGCAGGGACCTGGGACTTTTCTTGCCTTTAAACAACTTCAGAAAATTTAACTTCAAACCGTGTAGCCCCCCAAGTGCCGGGTTAGCTGTCCACAGCCACCTGGGACTTTGATAATTTGCTTTAGATAAACTTTTGACTAGTGTAGCCCCCAAGTGCTGGGTTGCATGCCTGCAGCCACCTGGGACTCACGCTTTTCCTTTTGTAACCTCGTAAAATTTGTAGCACTGTAGCCCCCAAGCGTCAGTTCGTTCGCCTGTAACAACTCGGGACTATTTTTCCTCTCGTACGTGACATGCATGAATGCGCGACCATCTTGGCCCTTGAGCCGGTTTCACACGAACTTGAGGCTGGCAATTATATCAACCTTAACCTTGGACTTCATCCAGCTGCTGGTTGCTTCTTGATTGCATGTGTGCCGCCTCTCTTTTTTCTCTGTCTTCCCGTGACTTGCCTTGGAAATCATGCAACACAAGGGTGTTTTTGATCCTCCTGAACACTAATGCATACGATTTACTTTCTTTCTCTTTTCTCGTACTTGACCTTGGCTTGCACGCATCTATACCAGTATGCGGCTCGTTGCCCCTTTTTCATCATAAAAATTTGATTCGATTCAAACTCAGCAGCAGCAACGTTGCCACACTGAGCCGGAGTCGAACAGTTGACGCACGTGATGCTGGCGATCAGGCTGTTTCGCTTAACTTCCCATAAGAACTTTCGACTGTCTCGCACGAATACCAACAGCACCCGGCTTTCTTTTCTTTAACTTCTTCTCTTTCTTTTTTTCTTTTCGAATCGCCTGATGTCGAACTGGATATGCACAATTTTCGGAAGCCGGCTGCTCTTTCCACTTCTTTTGTCTTTTGATTAATGTGCACGAGACTAAGGTACCTCGTATTTTCTTCTCTTGCTGCAGACCAGGTCACGTTGCTCTGATCCTGTGTACTTCAGTATGAAAGTTTTCAAACTCTTGAATATTTAAATGACGAGCCGGCAATAATGATCATAATGGGACTGCATTTGCTGATAGATTGAACTGATCACCTCCTCAACTCTTGTTTACTTGTTGTATACACGTACGTGGAACTTTGCTGGAGTAATGCCTTCATATCCACTTGAAATGCTGGTAACACCTTATATAATATCCTTTGTTTTGAGTCGCCAGCTGCTGCACACATCGTCACATCCAGGCGGGAAATTCCTGTTACTCTCTTTTGTTGGAGACAATAGCACGTGAACTTGCTGCTCTTAGCATGAAATTTCCTGACTTCCCAAATATCAAACTTGATGAGCCGGCTTCTTCTGCCGGGTTATAGATTAATCCTGCAAGAAATTTCCCTTGGGCATAAAACAACATTATACAGTATGATAGACTTGTAACAAATCAATAACATACGAATATTCATCTTGAATATGTATGTGCACACTGAGGATTTGTTTTTTTAATGAACGTTTATCTATCGTTCTGCAAATCCTTTGGTTTAGATGACCCTTTTGATTTCTTTAACTGTGAGCCGGCTTTCGCATGGATACCCTGTCGCGACTTCTCTGAGAAAAACAGGGTCTAACCAAGTCCCATTGGGCCTCATGGTTGATTGAATTTCCAGGTGAGCAATCAGGCCATATAAGTGCGAGTCACATCGAGCTCAACAGTAAGATAACCAAGAATACATTGGTGGCCTGAAAAAGCCGGGTCTTGGGATTGCAGCTACGAACTTATTATTTAAGTAAGAGCCCCCAAGACCCGGATCAATGTAAGGTAAAGGCTTAACTATGCAACTTTACCCCATTGATCCAAATACTATTCGAAATACTATTGCAATGCAATCTTGGGCACGCTAACCAAAGTTGCGTAACACTCCTGGGCTAAGCTTAATATTTTGCTGCGAAACACTCCTGGGCACGCTAACCGAAGTTGCGAAACACTCCTGGGCTAAGCTAGCAATTTGCAAATAGTCGACACTAGAAGATGTTTCATGGATTTTCCGGTAGGATCCATGTCTTCAACCCAGCAATCGATAGCTCAAAATGGGAGGATCCGGAATTTATGACTCAACCCTTCTGAATAATTTGGGACACTCTTGTAATTGATGATGCATAAGCCGGCGATTGAGCCGGAACAATGATAATAAATACGCCGCAGCGACGATGGAGCCAGCAATGATAATGAATATGCCGCAATGGTGGCACTTTAATAGCGATCTAAAATCCGTTGCGAGCAGCAGATAGCTTCATTTTGATAAATCCATTTGCAAGTGATAGATAGCTCGACTTTTAAGAAATCTATTGCGAGCGATAAATAACTCAACTTTGATAAATCCATTTGCGAGTGATATATAGCTCGACTTTTAAGAAGTCCATTGCGAGTGATAAATAACTCGACTTTGATAAATCCATTTGCGAGAGATAGATAACTCGACTTTTAAGAAATTCGTTGCGAATAATAAATAACTCGACTTTTAAAAAGTGACCTGCAATCTTTTGGATAATCTTTATAACTTCCTTATAAACAATATATTTAACTCCAGGTATTGACTCAAAGGGGCCAGATTTAATTGACTAAATAAACACAATATGAAATTTAAATATAAATGCAACTTAGCTTGTTTTGTCCTGTGTTGAAGACGCAGCGTGAGTGCGCGGGTCATCATGGGCGGCCACAATGAGATTGAACATGCTCACGTTATTGAAGCAGCCGGGTCATCGTCGCCTGAAGCCGGCTCGCGGCCGGGTCATCATCACCCGAAAACCGGCTCGCAACCGGATCTCCTTGGTCAATGCTCTTGCGCTTCTACGTCTTATTTTTTCATTATTACGTGAGCTGCTCTTTTTCATGCATGATCACGCAACAAGCCAACTAAATCCAATTGTTTTCTCCTTTTTTTTTCAAAAGATAATCAGATGCACGGGGTCGCACTCGAGGGCAACCCTCCGGATCACTTTCTTCAAAACAAGCAGCAATATACACGAGGAGCACTCAAGGGCCACTCTCCGGTTGCTGTAACTTTTTCTTTGGACTTGATCCACTGCGATGGTGTACTTTGGCGCTGATTTTTCTTTACGCTGGCCACACCGGAATCTAACTCAAATAGTACACGAAGCAAATTTTCATCTGATCATAACCCAGCCTCGGCAGCGTTTTTTTTTTCTTCTATCATCTTGGAAACCGTATCTCACATGGACTGTTTATCCACGTTGAGTGCTAGTGCTACTCGATTTGCTTTTTTCCTTCTCCATCCATACGTGGCTTTGATTCTGTCGAGCTGTCTTTCCTATTTTTTCTTGCTGCATCAATACGTATTACGTACACATGCGAAAGCAAACCAGACGGCTCTCAGCCACGTCCAGCTTGACATGCTTGTTTGCGCTGCTCGTGGAAAAACAGAACACGCTGTCCAGATTTGAGTAGAACTCGCCGTAACTTCCGATCTTCGAACTGTCGGGATAGGATCCGATCTGGTCGGCCTTCTATGACCCCGTAATTTCTTGATATTCCCGATCCAGCTAATCCTGGCTGCATGCAATTCAATCAGACCTTGCTCGCAAACGATGCGGGACCTGTCCGCCGGCCGCGCTTGACATGATTTTGATGACGATGACGCCGATCTCTGCTATTGCTGGCTCTCCCGGTCTTGTTTCTTCATGGCCGGGTTTCTTTTTGCTCTTCTGTCGAATCTGCTTTCGGCCAAAATTATCGATGATTTGATCTCTTTGCTGGTGATCCTCCACCTCTCGTAGCGCTTCTCTCTTGATGAGGATATCCTTGGACGTAGGCCCCACGGTGGGCGCCAACTGTCGTGGGGTAGATAACACGGCAGATGTTACCATAGGGTAACTTGAGATGAGGGGCAAGGCGACTCTGGTGTCCAGGAGTTGGTCTAGCTCTACGAGGAGGGTATTTTTTACCCAGGTTCAGGTCCCCTCGGTGGAGGATCCCTACGTCCTGCTATAAATCACTATATCATAACAGAATACATGGTGCGCCAATGGCGATTGCCGGGTTTGGATGACTCCGGCGTAGGAACTCTCTCTCTTTTGTCTATCTTATTCAGCTTGAGCCTTCTCTCTTGAATCTGTCTATCTATGACCTAGGAGCCGGCTTATAAAGACATCCGGGTCTCCTGGTCGCTTACAAGGTAAGTCCGGTTCCACCCGTACTCAGAGTCCTTCTCTAATTCTTCTAGCTCTTCGTGTCCTCCAAAGGACTCCGTGATGCGTACCACCTCCGGGTTTTCTGGAACCTTCCTTGTGTAGGCTGGGTTACCGACAAGCTCACCGGCCCATCAATGTAACCCGGCCCATGCTGATGGTTAGCTGGCCTGGCCGGGCCTCCTGCCTGGCGGGTCATGCTTCCCTCTTCATGAGCCTACCGGGTTATGATCTCCCCAGCATTAAGCTTGGGGAGGCTCCCATGGATCTCCCCAGCATATTTTAAGAAGACTCAAGTGTCTAAGCTTGGGGATGCTCAAGGCATGCCCTTCTTCATCGGCAAAATTATCAGGTCATCTCTAGTGAAACTATATTTTAATTCTTTCACATCATATGTGCTGTTCTTGGAGCGTCTGTGTGCTTTTATTTTCATTTTGTAATCAACTTGATTGGACCCTAGCATTCTTGATTGGGAGAGAGACACACTCCGCTTTTTCATGAGAATACTCCTATTCTTCACTTACATTTGTTGAGTATTCGTATCTAGCGCTGTTCAGCTTTTAGCTCTCTTGTTTTCATGTATCTCTTGTCAGAGCTATTAGTTCTTTTAAAGAAAGTACTATCTTGCTTCCCTTATACTTGTTTGGAGAGTTATTGAAATAAATTGACTTGTGTTTGGTTGGAACAGAAAATGTTGCATGTGGTAAATGGTATAATGGAAAAAACTTGCATATTCTTGTAGATCACTAATTTGGATAATTTGATACTTGTCAATTATTTTGAGTTAACAAGTAGATCATGATTAAACTTTTGCATCATGTAAGTTAAGCCAATTAGTGAAGAACTACCGTAAAGCTCGTTGAAATTTGGTTTGCATGAGTGGTATCTCTAAGGTCTAGATATTTTCTAATAAAAGGGTTTGGTTAACAAGGAAGACGGTGTGAAGTCTTATAATGTTTGCAATATGTTGGTCATATAAAACTTGGTGTATGATGACCCACAAGTATAGGGGATCGCAACAGTCTTCGAGGGAAGTAAAACTCAAATTTATTGATTCGACACAAGGGGAGGCAAAGAATATTTATAAGCCTTGACAGATGAATTGTCAGTTCAGCTGCACCTGGAAGTAGACTTGCTCGACACAGTTTATCAGTAGCAACAGTTTTATGACAGTAGCAGTAGTGAAATAATAGCAGCAGCGAAATAAAGGCAGCAGTAATAATTGCAGTAGACAGCAGGATTGAAATACTGTAGGCATAGGGATGGAGGAACGGGCGTTGCATGGATAAGATAATTCATGAAATAGTCATTCATAGGGCAATTGCAGATAAATAATGATGAGGTATCCAAGTAATAATCAATCATAGACATGTGTTCCGTATTTAGTCGTACGTGCTCGCAATGAGAAACTTGCACAACATCTTTTGTCCTACCAGCCCGTTTGCAGCGGGGCCTCAAGGGAAACTACTGGTAATTAAGGTGCTCCTTTTAATAAAGCACCGGAGCAAAGCATTAACACTCCGTGAACACATGTAATCCTCAAGTCACAACCATCCCCTCCGGTTATCCCAATTTCTGTCACTTTGGGGCCTCGGGTTCCGGACAGTGACGTGTGTATACAACTCATAGATATGATCCAAAATAATAATTATTCTCATGATTCAATAACATGTTCAGATCTGAGATCATGGCACTCGGGCCCTAAGTGTCAAGCATTAAGCATAACAAGTTGCAACAATGACATAAAGTACTACCGAGGGATACTAGGCACCATGCCCTAACAATCTCACAACTATTACATGAATGATCTCATCCAATCCCTACCATCCCCTTCAGCCTACAGCGGGGAATTACTCACACATGGATGGGGGAATCATGGATGGTCGATGGAGAGGCGGCGGTGATGACGATGACGATGATCTCCTCCAATTCCCCGTCCCGGCAGGGTGCCAGAACGGAGTTTCTGGTCCCCGAAATAGGGTTTTCGATGGCGGCGGAGCTCTGGAAGTTTTCTGGAAAAAGCGTCGATCCCCCCGAAGTTTTTAGGTCAGATGCAATATGTAGTCCAAAGGGGAGCGTCGGGGGCCACACGAGGTGGCCACACCACCCCTCGGCGTGGCAAGGGCCCACCCGCGCCGAGGGTGCGTGTGGGGCCCCTGTGCCCCCTCTTCGCTTCGTCTTCTGGCTCCGTGGGTCTTCTGGAAAAATAGGACTTCTGTAATTTTTCGGGAATTTTCCTGAAACTTTGACTTTCTGCACAAAAACAAGACACCAAGGCAATTCTGCTGAAAACAGCGTTAGTCCGTGTTAGTTGCATTCAAATCACACAAATTAGAGGAAAAACAATAGCAAAAGTGTTAGGAAAAGTAGATACGTTTTGGACGTATCAACTCCCCCAAGCTTAGCTTATTGCTTGTCCTCAAGCAATTCAGTTAACAATTGAGTGCGATAAAAGAAACTTTTACGAACACATTTGCTTCATATGATGTATACATACCTACTATATGATCAACTACTTAGGCAATTCATGATAGGAACCATGCAAATAATGACACCTAGTAGTTATGCAAATCATGAAAAGATACCAAAGTACTAAGAATGAATAACATAGCATACATCTATCCACAAGAATTGCAATGTTTGTAATAAGATATGACAAAGTGGTATCTCGCTTGCCTTTATTTGAAGGGCAAAACATAAATGCCAAGGCACCTCTGAAGTTCAAGTGAAGACTAGATATAAAGATATCAAAGATAAAAGCATCATAGTTATACCTCAATTAATCGTATTCTGGAACAAGCACATTACACTAAGAACGACAGTTATGCTCTCGAAGAAGTGCTCAAAGAAAAGATGGTGACTCAACATAAAAATAAAAGATTGGCCCTTCGCAGAGGGAAGCAGAGATTAACACGTGCTAGAGTTTTTATTTTAAAACAGAGGTAAAAATGTTTTGGGAGGTGTTTGTTAATTGTCAACGAATGGTAGCGGATGAAAACAGTATTCCCTTGTCAAACAGACTTTTAAGAGCGGCTCCCATGAAGGACGTTATTTCTACCAGCAAGACAGATCATCCCTCTTCTCTTTGGTTTACACACGCAGGTATTTCACTGTTTGTCATTGCTTACTGATAAATCAGGGCAAAAGTGAAAGGATATGGATGTCGCCTAGAGGGGGGTGAATAGGCGTTTAAAAACTTTTCCGGTTTAGGCTTGATAAATGCGGAATAAACTAGGTGTTTAAATTAACAAGCCAACAACCTAAATAAACTAGGCTCACCTATGTGCACCAACAACTTATGCTAAGCAAGACAAGCAACAAAGTGATAGCAAGATATAATACTTCAAGCATGAAGGCTATCACAATGTAAAGTGCATAAGTAAAGAGCTCGGGTATAGAAATAACCGAGGCACGCGGAGACGACGATGTATTCCGAGTTCCTCCTTTTTAGGGGAGTACGTCTCGTTGGAGGGGTGTGAGTATCAAACTCAAGACGCCACAAATGGCCTCACCCTATTCTCCGATGAACCTTGACCAAAAACTCGGTTCACCTTCCACTATTGATTTCCTTTGGGGCGGAAATCGAGTCCCTTACAACAAACTTGAGGCACAACCCACAAAAGGATTGGGAGCTCCCAAGTGGCCACAAAAGGCCTCCACCGCCACAAAAGGCGTCTAGGGTCCAAAGACCCAAGAGTAACAAGCTCACGAACTTTCACTTCCATGAATCCTCGTGGAGAGCACAAACCGATGCACAAAAGCAATGGCAAGAACACAAGAAGTGCTCAAGTCCTTCACTCTCAAATCCCACCAAAAGCTACTAATGCTTATGAGGGGAGAAGAGAGGAAGAACAAGAAGAGAACCACAAAAGAACTCCAAGATCAAGATCTACTAGGTTCCCCTCACTTAGAGGAGAGATGGATTGGTGGAATTGTAGATCTAGATCTCCTCTCACTTTTCCCTCAAAAATATGCAAGAATCATGGGAGGGAATGAGAGGGGGCAAGCTTTTCCAAAGGTCAACAATGGAGGAGAGAGAGGGAAAAACAAGCTCAAATGGTTGGGGAACCATTGGGGAAGAAGGGGGACTTATATAGGTACTCACGAAAAAGAGCCGTTGCTGGAAAAACCGCGCACCGGATATTTCCGGGTTGAGTACCGGATATTTCCAGACCCCCAAAAAATGACTAAGTCTCCCAAAACTTCAGTACTGGACCTGGGCCGGAAATTTGGCCGGAAATTTCCGGGGGGCCGGATATTTCCGCCCCCCAGAAAACTGCAGAAACACCAAAACGAAAACGACAGTAACTTTTTCATCCGGACTCTGATTTCGATAATCTTGGGCTCGTTGGAATCGCAACGAAGAGCTTTACAAGATTATGCAGAGAAACATCATAGTCCATCATGTGAGAAGGAAGCCACAAGAAAAGAGTTTGACCTCTCTTAGAAAAGGCAAATCGGTAAAACCTCCAACACAAAAAACGCAACAAGATATTCGTATGAAATCCGTTTTCGATGAACTAGAGCTTGATATGGAGAAGAACACAAGCTCTAAATTCTCACATGGATAAAAGCCAAATAAGAATCAAGAAAGATGATATGCCAAATATGCAAAGGTTTGAGCTCTCCACAAAGAAGCGATCAAGCTACTCACTTGAGAGCCCCTCTTGATAGTACGCCTTCTATCCTATAACCGGTCTCCCACTAACACCATGAGACCGGTAAAATAGAAACCCTATCAAGATCATACCTTTGCCTTGCGCATTCCACTTGAGCTAGATGATGACGATCTTGACTCTCTCAAGTTGAAACACCTTTCTTGATTGTGCTTGCTAGCACATGCTTGATGAATACTTCTCCAAAGACTCCCTCATACACCATTATGGGAGAGCCTCGCTTAGCTCCGTCTTCATGTATCCACATGCACTTTGACTTCTTATCTTGATATAGATGATGGATTGGAGATAAACATGAATGTTCACTCAATCTTCTTTTCCAAGCCATGCTTGCAATAAGCTCAACTCTAGATGACCATTCTTTATATAAATCCTTGAATAGAGCATTGATCATCAGTATCTTCTAGAGTCCAACACATGAACTCTAATCTTCTTCATGGACAAGATCTATAAAGATACCTGAATGCAAACATTAGTCCATAGGGATTGTCATTAATTACCAAAACCACGCATGGGGCAACACATGCCCTTTCAAAAAGTGTGAAGAGAATTAAGCGGTTAAAGTTGTAATTAATTGGGACTGGGCACCCCGTTGCCAGCTCTTTTTGCAAAATTAAAGGATAAGCGGATGCATATGTGATACGTCTCCAACGTATCCATAATTTCTGCTGTTCCATGCTTATATTATACCATTTGCTACATGTTTTATATACACTTCGTATCACTTTTATGCATTTTCTGGGACTAACCTATTAACAAGATGCCACAGTGCCAGTTCCCTGTTTTCTGCTGTTTTTGGTTTCAGAAAGTTACTTCTGGAAATATTCTCGGAATTGCACGAAACAAAAGGCCAGTCCCTATTTTTCCAGCACGTACACGGAGTCCGAAGGAGAGACGAAGGAGCCACGAGGTGGCCAAACCACCATGGCGCGGCAGTGGGCCCAGCCGCGCCGCCTGTGGTTTGGGCCCCTCGGGGGTCCGCCGACATCGCCCCTTCGCCTATTTATTCCCCGAGACGCGAAAACCCTAAAACACCGAGCCTTTCATCCAGAACATATTCGCTGCCGCCGCCGTCGTCAACCCTAACTCGGGGGGTTTCTGAAGCTCTTCCCGGCACCCTGCCGGAGAGGGGAATCATCACCGGAGGGCTCTACATCGCCATGCCCGCCTCCGGAGTGATGCGTGAGTAGTTCATCCTTGGACTATGGGTCCATAGCAGTAGCTAGATGGTTGTCTTCTCCACTTGTGCCATCATGTTTAGATCTTGTGAGCTGCCTATCATGATCAAGATCATCTTATTGTAATGCTACATGTTGTGTTTGCTGGGATCTGACTTATATTGATACCTATGTGGAGCTGAATATTATATTATCATGTCTATGTCATTTGTGATCTTGCATGCTCTCCGTTACTTGTTGAAGCCTTGGCCAGTGAATACTTGTAACTCCAAGAGGGGGTATTTATGCATGATAGTTGGGTTCAACCTCTATTTAACCTGGGATAGTGACAGCAAGTTCTAAGGTTGTAGATGTGTTGTTGCCACTAGGGGTAAAACAGCAATGCTTTATTCAAGGATGAATGTATTGTTTACATTACGCACATTACTTAATGCAATTGTCTGTTGCTTGCAACTTAATACTGGAAGGGGTACGGATGTTAACCGGAAAGTGGACTATTTAGGCATAGATGCATGCTGGATAGCGGTCTATGTACTTTGTCGTAATGCCCAAATGAATCTCATAGTAGACACCACAGCTCACACATGCATGTTATATGCACTTATCAATTGTCAATTGCCCAGCTGTAATTTGTTTACCCAGCATGTTAGTTATCTTATTGGAGAGACACCACTAGTGAACTGTGGACCCCGGTCCATTCTTTTACATCTGAAATACAATCTACTGCAATCATTGTTCTCTACTGTTTTATGCAAACAAACATCATTTCCATTCGATACGTTTAACCCTTTGTTTTCAGCAAGCCGGTGAGATTGACAACCTCACTGTTAAGTTGGGGCAAAGTAATTTGTTGTGTTGTGCAGGTTCCACGTTGGCACCGGAATCCCTGGTGTTGCGCCGCACTACACTCCTTCACCAACACCTTCGAAGCAAACCTCGTTTTCCTACTGGTTCGATTAAACCTTGGTTTCATACTGAGGGAAAACTTACTGCTGCACTCATCATACCTTCCTCTTGGGGTTCCCAACTGACGTGTGACGTACAAGCATTGTTTCTGGCACTATTGCCGGGGAGATATTCCTCGTCAACTAGAGCCACCAACACGTTTTCTGGCGCCGTTGCCGGGGAAAACCGAATTGCTTCTGCAAGGGGAGTCTCTCACACCCAATCTCTTTACTTTGTTATTTGTCTTGCTTAGTTTATTTTTATTTAGTCTTGTTTGCTCTCTTTATCAAAAACACAAAAAAATTAGTTCCTTTTTATTTCGAATTACTATTATGACTAGTTGTTTTCAATGTCTTATCTCTATGAAACTGGGTCTCGTTATAAGAATTACCGCTTCTCCAAAAGGAAAACATCTATGGGAACAAATAAGAAGATTGAATGGTTTTGCTAAGAACTTGTGTTCTACATATGATGAATCCTACTGCTTTAATGAATCTCTTTGCTATAGAAGGCACAAACATCTCCCTTTCCAATGTGAGTATACTGATAATGAAACCTTGGCTGCCTATGCTAAAGGAAACTATGATTTTGGTAATCTTGAACAAATTGAAGAGTTTATTGTTTTTAAGGGTGCCCTTGAAATTAGTTCTTATCTTGAACATAAAACTGATGCCCCTTATAAATCTGAATGTATTGCCATACTTAAATATTGTTGTGATACCTACAAGGATAATAATTCTTACATTACTGAACATCTTGAGAGGATGTTTCCTCAAAAAGATGAAACTTGTGCCTTGCAGGAACCTGAGGAAGAGGAAATTGCTGAAACTGTGATCTCATTGGATGAAAAAGAGGAGGAGAGTGAAGAACAAAAGGAGGATCTACCTTCTAATGACAGTAACTCTTCAACTCTTACACTATTTAATTGCCCTCCATGCCTACCTAAGGAGGAAGAGTGTTATATTGTTGAATGCCATGATTCTTTTGAAATATCTCCTTTTGATAAATTTTACGTAACAAGCTCCTTGACTCAAGAAAACGAAATTTCAGAAATAAAACAATGGCTCCCTAATGCTATATATGATAATGCTCTTGATGATGGTCCTATATTGCCTAATGATATTTATTATACTACTATTGTCAAAAGTGGGTTTAATGACCCCACTGTTTTTGAACTTAATAAAAATTATGTGTTTGTAGATCATGAAAAGCATGCTTTATGTGATAGTTATATAGTTGAGTTTGTTCATGATGCTACTGAAAGTTATTATGAGAGAGGAAAATATGGTTGTAAAAGTTTTCAAGTCACTAAAACACCTCTCTTTATGTTGAAAGTTTTGAAGTTGTACTTGTTTCATCTTTCTATGCTAGTTGCTTTATGCTTCAATAATTTATTTTGTTACAAGGTTCCCTTGCATAGAAAGTGGGTTAGACTTAAATGCGTTTGATATTTGCCTCTTGATGCTCTCTTTTGTTTTTCAAGTTCTATTCCTATGAGAGCATCATTAAAATCTTTTAGCCTAGCTAAAGGCATTAAAGAAAGCGCTTTAGGGAGGCAACCCTTTATCTTTTATTTTTAGTTTTTCTCAAGGAGTTTTGTTACTTCTGTAGCAACTCCTTTGTATCTTTATTTTATCGCAATGTTGTGCCAAGTAAAGTTCTATATTGAAAGTTGATGCAAGATTTGGATTTCTGCGCAGTGACAGATTTTTAGCTGTCACGGATTTGAGCTTATCTCCCTGTAGAAAATTCAAAAAATTCTGAAAAAATCACGCATATTCCTGAGATATGTACGCAACTTTCATTATTTTAGGCCAGATCCATCTGAGCAACTTAAGTGCCTCGAAAAAATTCGTCATTCCAGACTGTTCTGTTTTTGACAGATTCTGCCTTTTGTTTTGCATTCGCTCTTTTACTGTGTTTGTGTGGATTTCTTTGCTCCACAAAGCATTGGTGGCTGTAGCTAATGTCCAGAAGCTTTGGGATTGATTGTATCATTACAGAATATGAGAATTTTTGATTATGCACTAACCCTCTAATGAGAACTGTCTTGAGTTTGGTGTGAAGGAAGTTTTCAAGGATCAAGCGAGAAGGGTGATATTATGTGATCAAGAAGAGTGAAAAGCCTAAGCTTGGGGATGCCCCCGTGGTTCATCCCAACCATATTCAGAGAGACTCAAGCGTCTAAGCTTGGGGATGCCCAAGGCATCCCCTTCTTCATCAACAAACTTATCAGGTCATCTCTAGTGAAACTATATTTTAATTCTTTCACATCTTATGCGCTTTACTTGGAGCGTCTGTGTGTTTTTATTTTTGTTTTTGTTTGAATAAATTCGGATCCTAGCAATCCTTGTGTGGGAGAGAGACACGCTCCGCTTTTTCATGTGAATACTCATGTTCTTCACTTATATTTGTTGAGTATTCTTAACTAGCTACTGCAGTGCTTTTAGCTCCTGTTTTTCATGCATCTCTTCGAGCTGTTAGCACTTGTTTATAAATACTCTCTTGCTGCATTATATTATCATTTGGAGAGTTTATGTTTAAATAAATTATTGGTGTTTGTTTGGAAGAAAGAAAATGCTACATGTAGTAGTTGGTATTGGAAAAGACATATGCATTCTTGTAGATCATTGTCTTGTTTTGATTTGATGCTTTGCAATTGTTTTGAGCTCTCAAGTAGATCATGTTTAAGCTCTTGCATCATGTAGTTAAAGCCTAGTAGTGGAGAACTACCGTAGAGCTTGTTGAGACTTGGGATGCATATTTGTTCTCTCTAAGGTCTAGATATTTTCTGGTAAAATGTTTGAGCAACAAGGAAGACAGTGTAGAGTCTTATAATACTTGCAATATGTTTTTATGTGATTCTTGCTGTACCGGTTTATACTTGTGTTTGCTTCAAACAACCTTGCTAGCCTAAACTCTGTACTGAGAGGGAATGCTTCTCGTGCATCCAAAACTTGAGCCAAAACCCATGCCATTTGTGTCCACCATACCTACCTACTATGTGGTATTTCCTGCCATTCCAAGTAAATATTTCATGTGCTACCTTTAAACTATTCAAAACTTTATTACTCCTTATTTGTGTCAATGTTTTATAGCTCATGAGGAAGTATGTGGTGTTTTATCTTTCAATCTTGTCATTTACTTCTGACAGACTTTCACCTGGACTAGTGGCATATACATCCGCTTATCCAATAATTTGCAAAAAGAGCTGGCAACGGGGTGCCCAGCCCCAATTAATTACAACTTTCATTAATAATTCTCTTCACATGTTTTGCCCTGATTTATCAGTAAGCAACTTAATTTTGCAATAGACACTCCTCCATGGTATGTGAATGTTGGAAGGCACCCGAGGATTCGGTTAGCCATGGCTTGTGTAAGCAAAAGGTTGGGAGGAGTGTCATCTATAAAGAAACTAAAATACATGTGTAAACAAAAGAGAAGAGGGATGATCTACCTTGCTGGTAGAGATAACGTCCTTCATGGGAGCCGCTCTTTGAAAGTCTGGTTGACAAGGGGGTTAGAGTGCCCACTACCATTCGTTGACAACAACAAACACCTCTCAAATACTTATTTTGTGCTCTCTATATGCTTTCGAAAACTTAAAAAGCTCTAGCACATGATTTAATCCCTGCTTCCCTCTGCGAAGGGCCTATCTTTTACTTTATGTTGAGTCAGTTTACCTACTCCTTTCTATCTTAGAAGCAAACACTTGTGTCAACTTTGTGTGCATTGATTCTTACATATTTACTTATTGCACTTGTTATATTGCTTTATGTTGACAACTATCCATGAGATATACATGTTACAAGTTGAAAGCAAATGCTGAAACTTAATCATCCTTTGTGTTGCTTCAATGCCTTTTACTTTGAATCTATTGCTTTATGAGTTACCTCTTATGCAAAACTTTTTGATGCTTGTCTTGAAAGTACTATTCATGAAAAGTTTTTGCTTATATGATTCATTGTTTACTCTTTATCTATTTGTTAGCAAACTATAGATCATTGCTTTGAGTCACTTCATTCATGACATGAGCCTTGCAATATATTGATCAAGATTGTGTGAAAGCATGTCTCCTCAGAAATTATTTGTTGTTATCGTTTTACCTACTCGAGGACGAGTAGAACTAAGCTTGGGGATGCTTGATACGTCTCCAACGTATCCATAATTTCTGCTGTTCCATGCTTATATTATACCATTTGCTACATGTTTTATATACACTTCGTATCACTTTTATGCATTTTCTGGGACTAACCTATTAACAAGATGCCACAGTGCCAGTTCCCTGTTTTCTGCTGTTTTTGGTTTCAGAAAGTTACTTCTGGAAATATTCTCGGAATTGCACGAAACAAAAGGCCAGTCCCTATTTTTCCAGCACGTACACGGAGTCCGAAGGAGAGACGAAGAGAGCCACGAGGTGGCCAAACCACCTGGGGCGCGGCAGTGGGCCCAGCCGCGCCGCCTGGTGGTTTGGGCCCCTCGGGGGTCCGCCGACATCGCCCCTTCGCCTATTTATTCCCCGAGACGCGAAAACCCTAAAACACCGAGCCTTTCATCCAGAACATATTCGCTGCCGCCGCCGTCGTCAACCCTAACTCGGGGGGTTCTGAAGCTCTTCCCGGCACCCTGCCGGAGAGGGGAATCATCACCGGAGGGCTCTACATCGCCATGCCCGCCTCCGGAGTGATGCGTGAGTAGTTCATCCTTGGACTATGGGTCCATAGCAGTAGCTAGATGGTTGTCTTCTCCACTTGTGCCATCATGTTTAGATCTTGTGAGCTGCCTATCATGATCAAGATCATCTTATTGTAATGCTACATGTTGTGTTTGCTGGGATCTGACTTATATTGATACCTATGTGGAGCTGAATATTATATTATCATGTCTATGTCATTTGTGATCTTGCATGCTCTCCGTTACTTGTTGAAGCCTTGGCCACGTGAATACTTGTAACTCCAAGAGGGGGTATTTATGCATGATAGTTGGGTTCAACCTCTATTTAACCTGGGATAGTGACAGCAAGTTCTAAGGTTGTAGATGTGTTGTTGCCACTAGGGGTAAAACAGCAATGCTTTATTCAAGGATGAATGTATTGTTTACATTACGCACATTACTTAATGCAATTGTCTGTTGCTTGCAACTTAATACTGGAAGGGGTACGGATGTTAACCGGAAAGTGGACTATTTAGGCATAGATGCATGCTGGATAGCGGTCTATGTACTTTGTCGTAATGCCCAAATGAATCTCATAGTAGACACCACAGCTCACACATGCATGTTATATGCACTTATCAATTGTCAATTGCCCAGCTGTAATTTGTTTACCCAGCATGTTAGTTATCTTATTGGAGAGACACCACTAGTGAACTGTGGACCCCGGTCCATTCTTTTACATCTGAAATACAATCTACTGCAATCATTGTTCTCTACTGTTTTATGCAAACAAACATCATTTCCATTCGATACGTTTAACCCTTTGTTTTCAGCAAGCCGGTGAGATTGACAACCTCACTGTTAAGTTGGGGCAAAGTAATTTGATTGTGTTGTGCAGGTTCCACGTTGGCACCGGAATCCCTGGTGTTGCGCCGCACTACACTCCTTCACCAACACCTTCGAAGCAAACCTCGTTTTCCTACTGGTTCGATTAAACCTTGGTTTCATACTGAGGGAAAACTTACTGCTGCACTCATCATACCTTCCTCTTGGGGTTCCCAACTGACGTGTGACGTACAAGCATTGTTTCTGGCACTATTGCCGGGGAGATATTCCCTCGTCAACTTAGAGCCACCATATATGCCGCTAGTCCAGGTGTAAAAGTCTGTTTGACAAGTTGAATAAAGGATAACCCACTATTTCCTCATGAGCTGGTAAACATTGACACAAAAAGGGAAATATTTTGAAGGTTTTAAAGGTAGCACATGCAAATTTACTTGGAATGGCTGAAATACCATGCATAGGAATTTTTGGTGGACTCTTTGGGATAACTTGGTTTTAAGGATTTGGATGCACGAGCAGCATTCCCGCTCAGTACAAGTGAAGGCTAGCAATAGACTGGGAAGCGACAACCAGAGAGCGATAACGGTCATAATCATGCTTGCGACAAAATAAAATTAACGGAGGCATAAAGATGATACTAAAACTCTGAGGCAAAATAGATCATCAAGGCTTAATTGACTTTTATTTTTCAGTCATAACATGTGTGAGCATGTGCCAAGTCGAATCAAGTGAATTATTCAGAGGAGGATACCATCCTGCCATACCGTTTTACGAATAGAACAATGCATGTAAATATCTATATGACATGTTATTCACTATTAGCAATTTGGTACTGACATAAGAAGACATGAACTACTAAGCAATCATTAAATAACATAACCACTACCATGATAGCTAAGCATGTTCACATGAGTAGGTATATTTACAAAAATGAAAAACAAATAGAGTTCATACCAGCCTTTTACCACATCCGATTGTCGTAATCGTCATTATTGCTTTTCACTTGTGTGGCTTGAATGATGTGAAATGATAACCAAGCCCAAGTGGAACCACGGAAATTTTCGAACTCCTGAAACAACTATACAAAACGGCAGAAGAACAACAAATATTTTTGGGTTTTCGATTTAAAGCAAGCATAGAAAGAAACAAGCAAACAAAGCAAAATCTTTTTGGATTTTTGAATAACAAACCAAAATGAAAAATAAAGTAAACTAGCACTACAAATTCAAAAGCAAGAGAAATAAAGGAAATATTTTTGGTCTTTTGGTGTTTTGCGAAAATAAAATGGATACAAGAAACAAAAGAAAAGAAAAGAAACAACTAAAACATGGATATACAAAGTACCGACATGATATGAATATGATAAAATGAGTGAACTTGTCGGCATACCTCCCCCCAAGCTTAGGCTTTTGGCCTAAGTGGGAGACCAATCATCCCCATGGCCGCCAGCTAGGCGCGCCCTCAGTGTACGAGAGGAGGGTTCCTCGTCCGGTAAAGCTCGAGGATGCACCACCGTAGTACACGGTGTAGTCCTCAGGGGGCGCCACGAAGGTCTCCTGTCGGTGCTCAGGGTAGTGCTGTAAATGGAAATCCGGTGCACCGAGGTGGTTGTCCAAATCCTCCCTCGAATATGATAGAGGACCCCTGAAAACACTGAACAAACTAGGCTGTGGAAGCCGGACCTCTAGCTCAGGTCCATTAGCAAAAACAACTCTATACATCAAATGTCCAGTATATGAATTAGTAGTAACAAAATCATGAAGTTTCATGGCAGCAAGATCAAGTCTTTCCGGAATCAATAATTCATCAGAAGGATCACAGGAAGACCAAGATCAGCTAAAACACGTGCAGCAATAATGCCTCCAAAGATGGGACCTTTGGCGGCAAGGCGGCGAGCAATCAAGGCACCAAGGTTGTAGGTTTTATCATTTTTAAGTGCATGAGCAAGAAAAGCTAGATGATAGAAGAAATATTACTAGTGTTCTCTCTAGCAAGCACACTCGTGGCAAGATAATATGTGAAGTACCTGATGGCTGGAAATTGAATGTTCCTTATCTTACCACGCTGCACTCTACGGAGATCATCATAGCTCAGCTCATGGTAAAGATCCAACAACTCGCGCGGCTGTGCCTGATCTTCCTCGCTGTCCCAGATGGAGCAACACCTATGACCCTGCAAAATCTTTTCAAGTCCATGTTGCATGCACGATCATAAATCTTAAACTCAACAGTGGGGTTAAAAGTAGAGTTATTAAACTTAAAGCTTTCAACAAAAATCTTAGTGAGGTTAGCATATTGTGGCCTCTCATCCTGCATAAATTCCATCAAGCCAACATTGTTAATCATCTCATGAAGTCATCATAAATCCCTGCATCTCTCATAAAGTTAAAGCATGGAAAAATAGATGGATGAGGAACACCATCATCTTCCTCTTCACCGATTCTTGGTGCCAAAAGATCCTCATTGTATGATGGCCTAGGTGCACCTCTTGATCTTGAGGCCCTTGTTTCCCTTGAGGAGGATGGTGTTTGCCTCTCAAAGATTTCTCCATAAGTGTGTTTATCCATCTTCTTTTTCTGAAATTTTAAACAAACCTCATAAAAAATTTTGGAGTGATTAATTCAAGGGAAACACTAGGGAGACTTGCTAGAGGACTAAACATGCATCAAAACTATTTAATCTAAACAAGAACAAGCATGCAAGCTCTAATAACATGTCACCTACAGTACCAAAATGCTAAAGATATAAGCAACTAAACAAAATTCTATTTGGATAATCGGAGGAGTCACATACCGGAGAGCAATTGATCCAAATTTCAGCAGCAAAGATGGGCTGAGCAAGTAGATCGAAAAATTCGAGCAAGAGCAGCAAGAACACGAGTTTGAGCAATGGTGGTGTGTATGGTCGGGAGAGAGAAAGGAGTGGGAGAGAGATGAGTGAGTGGAGGGCCAGGTGGACCCCACACCAGGGCAGGGCGCGGCCTCTCCGCGCCGTGGGGCGTGTGGTGGCCTGGTGGGTCCCCCTGGTCATCCTCTGGTACTCCCACGTTCCTCTTTAAAAACTAGGACTTGTAGAATTTTTTCAGAATTTTTTGAAAACTTTTATTTCTGACATTTTCTGGGTGCTTTAAACAATGAAAACTAGACAAAATGAATTTATGTAAAGACCAAGCATTACTTAACTTTGCAAATTACAGTAGCAAAACAGTAGGTAAAAACAAAGGAGAAGGAAAATGTTGTTTAGCAATTTTATGCATGTAAAACATATTTGTTAACAAGGTTGATCAAGTCTTGCCACCAAATACATTTTATATGACATAAAAGAATTAAACCACATTGAACAATCATGTTACCTTAAATGTATAGCTATAGATCCAATCATAAGATATTGAAGTTCTTCATGAGGTTCATATATAGGGCAATCAATACTTCCCACTTTGATACTTTTAATATTGGTAATTGTATTAACTCCAAATATCTTGTCCAGCTTCTTGGGAAAATAAACAGTATGCTCTTTGTCATTAACATGGAAAGTTACTTTTCCTTTGTTGCAATCAATAACAGCCCCTGCAGTGTTAAGAAAAGGTCTTCCAAGAATAATAGACATATTATCATCTTCAGGCATTTCAAGCACAACAAAATCAGTTAATATCAAGCAATTATTAGCCACTTGAACAGGAACATCTTCACATATACCAACAGGAACAGCAGTAGATTTATCAGCCATTTGCAAAGATATATCAGTTGGTATCAATTTTTCCAAGTAAAGTCTCTTGTAAAGAGAAAAAGGCATAACACTCACCCCTGCACCTAAATCACATAAGGCAGTTCTAACATAGTTATTTTTGATTGAGCAAGGAATAGTTGGTATACCTGGATCTCCAAGCTTCTTTGGAACCTTACCATTGAAAGAATAATTAGCAAGCATGGTAGAAATCTCTTCATTAGGAATCTTTCTCTTGTTAGAGACAATATCTTTCATGTACTTTGAATAGGGAGGTAACTTAATAGCATCAGTCAAAGGAATTTGCAAAAACAAAGGTTTCATCCATTCACAAAATTTGTTATAATGTTCTTCTTCCTTAGATTTGAGTTTCTTAGTAGGAAAAGGCATTTGTTTTTGCACCCAAGGTTCTCTTTCATTACCATGTTTCTTAGCAAGAAAATCTTCTTTAGTGTACTTTTTGTTTTTAGAATGCTTTTCAGGTTCCTCTTCACTTTCCTCTTTATCAGAAGCATCATTCTTATCTTTATCATTAGCATGTTCATTACCACTTCAGTTTCAGCATCAGAGATAGATATACTATTTGGATTATTAACATGCTCATTGTCTTTAATAGGTTCAGGAGATTCCTCAACATGTTTATGTTTCTTCTTCTTCTTTTTCTTAGAAGGAGTAGTAGTTTCATTAACTAGTTGAGAATCTTGCTCAATTCTTTTAGGATGTCCCTCAGGATACAAAGGATCCTGAGTGGAAGCACCACCTCTAGTTGCTATACCAAAAGCATGTTTATCATTTTCTCTAGAAGCATTATCTAGCAAATCTTTTTGCACTTTAGTCAATTGCTCAATTTGAGTTTGAACCATATGAAAATGTTTAATGAGTATTTTAACATCATTAGAAGTTCTTTCCAAAACATCATGCAAATGATTAATGACATGAGAATTCTTTATGAAGCTATTTTCTATTCTCCAATTGAAATTGTTTTGCTTAACAATGAAATTATCAAACTCATCTAAGCATTGATCAGGAGGTTTAGAATAAGGGATATCTCTATCATCAAAGCGTTGGAGAGAGTGTACCTCAACTGTAGATGAGTGAGGAATTGGCTTACACAATTCTTCTATAGGTGGAAGATTTTTCACATCTTCAGATTTAATACCTTTCTCTTAAGAGATTTCTTGGCTTCTCTCATTTCTTCATCATTAATTCAATCACTCCTCTTTTCCTCGGTGTAGGTACCGGAGTTGGTTCAGGCAGGGTCCAATCATCATGATTTTGGCTTATCTTAGCCAATAATTCCTCGGCTTCATCTGGAGTTCTTTTCCTGAAAACACAACCAGCACAACTATCCAGGTATGTCCTAGATTCAACAGTTAGTCCATTATAAAATATATCAAGAAGTTCTTTTTAGCTAGTTGATGTCCAGGCCGAGCTCTAAGTAAAGAACAAAACCTTGCCAAGATTCAGGCATTTTTTCTCCCTCATTTTGCTTAAAGTTAAAGATTTTCTGTAAAGCAGCATGTTGAGCACTAGCAGGAAAATATTTCTGAAAGAAAGCATTGACTAAACCCATAGGGCTCTCAATAGATCCAGGAGATAAATCATTAAACCAAGTTTTAGCTTCATCCTTCAATGAGAAAGGGAAAATTTTAGTAACAAAGTAACTGCGTTTCTTAATATCATCAGAAAACAAACTACTCAAAGTAGAGAGAGTGTTCATATGTTCTACAACACTTTCATTTTCAGTTCCTCGAAAAGGCTCTTTCTCAGCAATTGATATAAAAGACAAGTCCACAGAGAAATCATAATCTTTATCTTTTATATTTATGGGAGATGTAGCAAACTTAGCATCAGGAGAAAGTTTATAATTGACAGCATGTGATGCATGTAAAATGCATACATGAACTTTGCACTTTAATTGCTTATATTCCAATCATATTTGCATCATATAAGGGTTATATCAATGTTTTATAATGATTTTTGGGAATATTCATTTATTTCCTATTTTTATGGAATTAACCCTGCACAGGCAGAAAACCCCGTTTTCTTATTTTAATGTTTCAGGGACCCAAACGTCAACGAAATCACCTGGAAATTTACGGGCGTCAATATTTGGAAGGAAGAAGACTGTGGGCAAGGAAGCGAACAAACGGAGGTCCGAGGCCAAACGGGGGTGGCCCACGCGGCCAGGTACTGTGGCCGCGTGGGGCCCACCGTTTGGCCCTCGTGGCTCCGTTGCCGTCGATCTTCGCTCCACCGACATGTCTTGACCTAAAAACGCCTATAAAAAAGGTCCCCCGACGTTCTCTGGAAGGAGCGCCGCACAAACACAGAAACACCGAAACGGAGATCAGGAGCTGCAGATTGGAGGGGGAAAACTCCGGCGGGGCGCTGCCGGCGTGGTCTCCATCTTCTCCATCGACTTCTCCACCGTCTCCATGATGAAGAGGGAGTAGTCCACCTCTGGACTATGGGTTTGTGGAAGTAACTTATGTATCTCTCCTCTCTTGAGCTTCACTAATTAGCACCGTATGAGCTGCTGAACATGATTACGGTCACCGTTGTAATACCTTTGTGGTGGATCTTTATGAGTTAATATATGTTTGAGATTGCAATGTTTGTTTCAGTTATGAGTATAGATGCATATTATGTACCCCGTTCTTGTCTACTTGTTTTGATCAAGCATGTTTATGAGAGCGTGTGTGGGGGAACGTGTGCATTAGTTGGAGTAACGGGGGGTGGCTAGTGCAGTGAACGTGAGAGAAAGTTCTGCGATCCACTTTGGTATCTTTACCTTACTTTGTTACCTCACTAGGGATAAACTAAAATACCATGCTACCGGGGATGTGGGCGTGACCATTGCCACTACTCCATGACTAGATCTAGCATGTTCTTATTTTCACTTCATGTCATGATACTTAATGCTATACTCTGAGTTATCTTAATTACTGAGGTGTTATGATTTAGTTCGCATCTTGGTGGAGTATAAGAGAGGTTAATAACCAAAAGATCTCTATGTTAGGACGTGATGCCCATATATCTAAGTAACTTGTTATCAAACCCTGTGTTGCAATCTCATATGTTAACTTTGTGTGTTCCATTGTCTACCACTTTATAAAGAGAGAGTGCATTTGTGAAACCATGAACCCCAGTCCATTTTTAATCATAAGAAACACCTTTCCAACACCATATACCACTTTTCTATTTTCAGCCATCATTAAATCCGAAAATACAAAAATACTTTTCATCTTGCATACATCATTCAAAAACCCAAAAATATCATTTATCATTGCATCCACCATCATTGCATATTTATTTCTTGTTTGCATTGCATAACTATCCTGATATCATTCTTACACCTTGTGCTTGACAACCACAGGTGAGGTTGAGGACCAAAACATCTAACCTTGTTTTGTAGGTAACCAAAAGAAGGATAAGAAGATAAATCTACCACTTCAGATTCCCCGAGAGTTCGATATTAAACCCTCGAGTCACCCCTCGTGGGGAAAACTGTCTTCCACTTACTATACACTCTGCACTTGGAGTCTCAACCTAATCCCGTTTATTTTGCAGGTATCAAGCCTTGCTCTTCGGGATCATCAAGACGTTTTCTGGCGCCGTTGCCGGGGAATCGTAGCTGAGAGATTTATCCAAGGGTGTGCATCATCGCATTCATCTCACAACAAAGTCAACGTCACCAACTTGTGCTAACACCTAAGCTTGGGGAGGTTGCACCTACGTGAGCACCATCTTATCCATCTTTACTTACAAAGCAATTTATTTGTTTTGTTAGTGTCATTGCATATCATATCATATTTATTTCAGTTTTGCATAAAAAATCAAAAATACCAAAAAAAACTTGCTATCATGGTGCTTGGAAACAAACAAGGAGGGAGTTCTCTAGGGAATTCTGTTTCTAGTTTTAAACAATATCATGGAGAAACATTAAAAGATGCTTGGGTAAGAATTAATAGGATGCATTATGAAGATCCTACACCTTGTGAAGATGAAAAGCTAAATCTTTATTTCTATTATGGAATAGATCCTTGGTATCAAAATGCTTTAGATGGGGCTACAGGTGGAAGTTTTGTCTTGTCAACACCACCTTGTGCAGCCATGACACTTAGAAGGATTTTTGGTAGCTTTGTGGGTAGCAAGAAAAAGTTGGAAGACACCACAATAGCACTTGCTTCATCAAAGGATAAATTTGAAACTAAGTTAGAAAAGCTACCTAGTAAGGAAGATTTTGAACAACTAGTTTCTTATTCTGAAAACATTATTCCAAAGATAAACAATGAATTGGTTAATGTCATGCATAAGTTGAGAATTTGTGAGAAAGAATTTCTGGAAAAAGATGTTTACCTGAACAATATTGAGGAAAAATTGGTTCGAGTTAGTGATTCATTGAGAAAAGATTCATCTCTTAAACATGTGAAAAGTTCCTGTAAGCAACAAGTTTGGGTTAAAAAGGAAAAGAAAGTTGAGGAAGTTAAAATGCTTAATGAAGTCAAGGATCCTTTGCTTGACTTAGAAAATTGTAGCTTGCATGAATTAATATCTATCTTACAAAAATTTGCAAGTGATCCTTCCATCAACACTAACCAAGCAGGTTTTGGTTCTTATATTGCTAATCATGTCTTGAAAGAAAAGATTGCTAGGTACAACCAAGAGGCTATGATACCACCTAAGCTTGGGGATATGTGGATACCTAAGGTACTAGTAACTATTGGAAAAGAGACACACCATGCCATACTTGATCTAGGATCTAGTGTCTCTGTTTTATCTAAAGAACTATATGAAGTGCTTGAATTGAAAAATCTTGAAAAATGCTCTATTGAACTAGCACTTGCTGATGACTCTATTAAACATGCTTTGGGAAAAGTAAGTGATGTTATGGTAGAGTTACATATGACTTTTGTGCCTGTGGATTTTCTAATCATGGACATGGGGAATAAAACCTCTAGTCCTATTATTCTTGGAAGACCTTTTCTTCGTACCACAGGTGCTATCATTGATTCAAAGGAAGGGAATGTAAAGTTTCAGTTTCCACACAAGAAGTGCATGGAACACTTTCCAAGGAAGAGGGAACCACCAAAGTTCAAGCTCCCTCATGAGCTTCGTCCACAATAAAACAACAAGTAAGAAGCCTAGCTATATGGCTATAAAGAAAGCGCTTTGCGGGAGGCAACCCGGTTATTTTTATGTGTGATTTTTCTTTGTGTCCTCTTGCTGTAACAAGAGATTTTGTGTCTAGTTAGGTTCTGGAGTTTTTAATAAAGTGCCAAGTTTTACCCTTTTTGGTTTGAAAAAGTTGCTTATAGCGTTCGGAGATTTTATTCCTGCACGAGTCAGTGCACGGTATGATTTTTAATTCTTATTCTGTAACTCCGAATGAGCTCATATTTGAACTGTAGTTGCAACTTTTCATCCTCTGTATGCATGAATTTTTTCGGAATTTTTCGAGAAAGTTTGGTAGGGTAGAAAAATACGTTTTGCTGCTGCTGTTTTTCTGGACAGATTCTGTCCCATTTTGTTTGATGCATGCTTTGAGCTTTTAAGTTGAATCTTTTTGATCCAATTGAGTTTATGAGTAGGCATACAACATTATACACTTTCTGGACATGTCATATGAATTTTTGTTCAAGGATTATATGCAGCAAGGAACCTATTTGTTTATCACTATTAATGCACCCCACAGAAAAGAGATGGGAGAAACGGTGTTTTGAAGTTTTTTCACAGGGATTGGAGGAGATGCACCAAGAGCTATCCAAGGATGGTGAAGACCATAAGCTTGGGGATGTGAAGACAACCCCGCTGGACCTACACACTCTCGGTTTGCACACGTCCAACTTCTGTTTTTCGATCGAAACACTTTATCGCATAAACTTGGAGCGTCGTTTTTTGTTTTTGTTTGAGTCTTGAGAGACCACCACACTATCAATTATATATGAGAGAGCTACTGGAAATATGGGTTGAAATATGTTGGATGCTTTTATAAGATTGGGAAAAGGGATGTTTGACTTGATTTTTAATGATACATATAGTTGCATGATTCATGAGCTTGTTTATGAGTAATAGTTTGCAAATTCTTTTTGTAGAGCTATCACTTATTCATGTTTTGGTGCTGATTGTTATTTACTTGGTTTAACATGGATTAGTTAGTTCTATGGACACTCATGCATGCATCTAGATGGTCAACTTTCTCCCTTTTGCTAGCCCAAAAACTCCAACAAGCAAAAACTTGTTTCCAACACCTTCAACCAAAGTTATTCCAGTGAGTCCACCATATCTACCTATTGGCTTTATGCTATTCCGAGTATGTTTAACATGTTGTTTGTGTTATCTTACCTCTGAATGAAAATGTTTATGTTATTGATTGCAATGGAAAAAATTGGTTATATAGCTCTCACGAACTTGATGCACAATGTTCTTTTATTTGCATAATAAAACTTGACCCATTGTGATTAAGATTATGATGTTTGTGGCTTGATGAATGTTTTGGGTTGGAAGTTAGCCCATATGTGCTGTCACATGGCAAGCTTTCAACACGCTCTTCATCTCATTTAGTTGATATCATGTGCTTTTGTCTATGGATGCTTATCATGTTGAAATAAATGTGGAAATAGAGTGAGTTTAAATGAGTTTGTGTAAATGGTTAGAGAGACGCCTGGGCCGCTAATCTAAGCCATGCATCATTCATGGTGGAAATTTACTTACATACTATGGTGAACCTTCTGTGATACACCTTGCAATAAAAAACTATTCCAAATGGTAAATAAAAAGGGTGTTGAGATTGTTCATTTTGTTTGTTTGTCTTGTCATTTTGATATGGGCTTGTTCCATATCTTGGGACAAGAGGTACCCCAGTTGACGCTCTTGATGATACTATTATGCTTACAATGATATTTAATTGAACTTGCTTTGTTTCCCAAGTTGAGTAACACATGGTGTAAGTACTTGTATTCAAGGGGCATGAGACATTCAACCCATTCTTTATCAAGCACACTACTCATATTTGCTTTCACTTTAACCTTAATCATTCAAGATGCTATGATAGGGGCAATGAGAGCTTGACACCAATGAATACCTTATTGCAATCATTAACTTAAGTAGAAGAGTTTGGAAGTTGGATGAAACTTATGCATGCTTTACCTCTACTCACATATACATCTTTCCAAAGTGTACACCTATCATATTCAGATTTTCATCTACACTCTATGACCATTGTAGGATGTTCTACTTATCATTATGCATACATGTGTTCCATATTACTTGCTACCATGTTACACTTTGTGAACTATCAATGAACATCCTTGTCTTGAATACTTGATATCACTTCATAAACTATTTGCATATTGCTACTCCTTTGAAGAATGAATCATTTGACTATATGTAGCAATAGTAATCATCTTTGATATCATTGTTAAGTATTAAATTGCAAAGTCCATGTTAGTTTTATCATCTTCATACTCGAGGACGAGCATGGATTAAGCTTGGGGATGTTGATGCATGTAAAATGCATACATGAACTTTGCACTTTAATTGCTTATATTCCAATCATATTTGCATCATATAAGGGTTATATCAATGTTTTATAATGATTTTGGGAATATTCATTTATTTCCTATTTTTATGGAATTAACCCTGCACAGGCAGAAAACCCCGTTTTCTTATTTTAATGTTTCAGGGACCCAAACGTCAACGAAATCACCTGGAAATTTACGGGCGTCAATATTTGGAAGGAAGAAGACCTGTGGGCGAAGGAAGCGAACAAACGGAGGCCGAGGGCCAAACGGGGGTGGCCCACGCGGCCAGGTACTGTGGCCGCGTGGGCCCACCTTTGGCCTCGTGGCTCCGTTGCCGTCGATCTTCGCTCCACCGACATCGTCTTGACCTAAAAACGCCTATAAAAAAGGTCCCCCGACGTTCTCTGGAAGGAGCGCCGCACAAACACAGAAACACCGAAACGGAGATCAGGAGCTGCAGATTGGAGGGGGAAAACTCCGGCGGGGCGCTGCCGGCGTGGTCTCCATCTTCTCCATCGACTTCTCCACCGTCTCCATGATGAAGAGGGAGTAGTCCACCTCTGGACTATGGGTTTGTGGAAGTAACTTATGTATCTCTCCTCTCTTGAGCTTCACTAATTAGCACCGTATGAGCTGCTGAACATGATTACGGTCACCGTTGTAATACCTTTGTGGTGGATCTTTATGAGTTAATATATGTTTGAGATTGCAATGTTTGTTTCAGTTATGAGTATAGATGCATATTATGTACCCCGTTCTTGTCTACTTGTTTTGATCAAGCATGTTTATGAGAGCGTGTGTGGGGGAACGTGTGCATTAGTTGGAGTAACGGGGGGTGGCTAGTGCAGTGAACGTGAGAGAAAGTTCTGCGATCCACTTTGGTATCTTTACCTTACTTTGTTACCTCACTAGGGATAAACTAAAATACCATGCTACCGGGGATGTGGGCGTGACCATTGCCACTACTCCATGACTAGATCTAGCATGTTCTTATTTTCACTTCATGTCATGATACTTAATGCTATACTCTGAGTTATCTTAATTACTGAGGTGTTATGATTTAGTTCGCATCTTGGTGGAGTATAAGAGAGGTTAATAACCAAAAGATCTCTATGTTAGGACGTGATGCCCATATATCTAAGTAACTTGTTATCAAACCCTGTGTTGCAATCTCATATGTTAACTTTGTGTGTTCCATTGTCTACCACTTTATAAAGAGAGAGTGCATTTGTGAAACCATGAACCCCAGTCCATTTTTAATCATAAGAAACACCTTTCCAACACCATATACCACTTTTCTATTTTCAGCCATCATTAAATCCGAAAATACAAAAATACTTTTCATCTTGCATACATCATTCAAAAACCCAAAAATATCATTTATCATTGCATCCACCATCATTGCATATTTATTTCTTGTTTGCATTGCATAACTATCCTGATATCATTCTTACACCTTGTGCTTGACAACCACAGGTGAGGTTGAGGACCAAAACATCTAACCTTGTTTTGTAGGTAACCAAAAGAAGGATAAGAAGATAAATCTACCACTTCAGATTCCCCGAGAGTTCGATATTAAACCCTCGAGTCACCCCTCGTGGGGAAAACTGTCTTCCACTTACTATACACTCTGCACTTGGAGTCTCAACCTAATCCCGTTTATTTTTGCAGGTATCAAAGACTTGCTCTTCGGGACCATCAGCATGTCTTTGAAGAAGATTTTTAATAGCATTAACATCTTTAGAGGTATCACAATTCATGCATTCATCAATAAAGTCATCATCAAGTTCAACATAAGTTTCCTCAAGATCATCACAAGTAGTTTCTCTCGTTTCAGGTGAATAAGCAGGTGTAACAGGAGTTTCATTGGGTGTTTCAGTATTTTCAAGTTGTTTAGATTTAGCAATTGTAGCATCTAGAAAAGGACCTAGTACTGAACCTCTTTCATCAAGCACAGTAGAAGCATCATCAAATTCATTAGAAACATTCTCAGATTCAGCAGAAGTAGCATCACGTGAAGCATGTGTATGTGGTGGTGTGACAAGTTGACTTATAACAGACGTGAAACACACGTTCATTGGGAGACCCCAAGAGGAAGGTATGATGCAGTCCAGCAGCAAGTTTTCCCTCAGTATGAAACCAAGGTTTATCGAACCAGTAGAGCAGTAGCACTTCAGAAGGTTGTCAACGGCGAAATATGATGCGGCGCAACACCAGGGAATCCGGCGCTGACGTGGAATCTGCACACAACACAATCAAACTACTTTGCCCCAACGAAACAGTGAGGTTGTCAATCTCACCGGCTTGCTGAAAACAAAGGATTAAACATATGGTGTGGAAAACAGTATTTAAATTGCAGAAAGTAAAAGAGAATAATTGTTTGCAGTTTGTGGTTTAATCAATGTAAAAGAATGGACCGGGGTCCACAGTTCACTACAGGTGTCTCTCCATAAAAGATAACTAACATGCTGGGTGAACAAATTACAGCTGGGCAATTGACAAATATTGAGCGCATGACAATGCATATATATGACATGATGACTACTATGATATTTAATTGGGCATTACGACATAATACATAGACCGTTATCCAACAGCATCTATGACTAATTATCCACCGCCGGGTTGTCATCTGAGTCCCCCGTTGGTATTAAGTTGCAAGCAAAGGATAATCGCATTAAGTAAAGTGCGTAATGTAAACAAATACATATGACCGTGGACATAGCATTGTTAGGTTATCCCTAGTAGCAACAGCACATCCGCAATCTTAGAAGTTGCTGTCACTCTCCCAGATTACCGGAGGCATGAACCCACTATCTAGCATAAATACTCCCTCTTGGAGTTACAAGCATCTACTTGGCCAAAGCATCTACTAGTAACGGAAAGCATGCAAGATCATAAATAACATATAAGATAGATTGATAATCAACTTGACATAGTATTCAATATTCATCGGATCCCAACAAACACAACATGTAGCATTACAATAAGATGATCTTGATCATGTAGGGCAGCTCACAAGATCTAAACATGACGGCACAAAGTGGAGAGACAACCATCTAGCTACTGCTATGGACCCGTAGTCCAAGGATGAACTACTCACGCATCACTCCGGAGGCAGGCATGGTGATGTAGAGCCCTCCGGTGATGATTCCCCTCTCCGGCAGGGTGCCGGGAAGAGGTTCTGGACCCTCCCGAGCTAGGGTTGACGACGGCGGCGCCTCTAGAACTTTTCGTGGATAATGGCTCGGTTATTTAGGGTTTCGCATCAGCCGGAATAAGTAGGCGAAAGGGCGGCGGCTGACGACCCCCGTGGGGCCCACAAGTGGCCTCGGCGCGCCAGAGGGGGGCGCGCCCTGCCCGCGTGTGGGGCCCACGTGACTCCTCTTCGTTGCTCCTTTGGACTTCCAGGTGTGTTCTGATAAAATAGGTCCCTCCGTGAAGTTTCGTCCAATTCCGAGAATATTTCCAGACTAGCTTTTCTGGAATACAAAAATAGCAGAAAACAGGAACTGGCACTGCGGCATCTTGTTAATAGGTTAGTCCCAAAAAATGTATAAAAGTGACATAAAGTAGATGCAAAACATGTAACAATTGGTATAATATCAGCATGGAACATCAAAAATTATAGATACGTTTGAGACGTATCATAGCCTCTAATGAAAAGATAATAATGCTAAATTTCGATTGCTGCGCAGAAACAGATTTCTACTGTTCACCGTATTAATTCTATAAAATCACTAGAAAGTGAATTAAATCTGAAATTTTTTGTGCGTAATCTTTATGTATGTCTGCATCCGTTAGTTCAAAGTTTTTCGATCTGAGCTTCGTAAGTGCCTCGAAAAAATTCGTCTTTGCGGACTGTTCTGTTTTAGATCGATTATGTCTTTTATTTTGTATTCTCTATTTTGCTAGTGTTGAGTGAAATTCTTTTTGGGTGGAAGAGCTTCACATAACATCAGTGGCAGTAGCTAATGTTTAAAGTAACGAGTCATATTGCGTCTTTATAGAACATGTGAGTTTTTGATTATGCACTAACCCTCTAATGAGATTTACTTTGAGTTTGGTGTGACGGAAGTTTTCAAGGGTCAAGAGGGAAGAGTGATATAATAGGATCAAGAAGAGTGAAGAGCTTAAGCTTGGGGAGGCTCCCATGGATCTCCCCAGCATATTTCAAGAAGACTCAAGTGTCTAAGCTTGGGGATGCCTTGGGCATCCCCTTCTTCATCGGCAAAATTATCAGGTCATCTCTAGTGAAACTATATTTTAATTCTTTCACATCATATGTGCTGTTCTTGGAGCGTCTGTGTGCTTTTATTTTCAGTACTTTATTTTCATTTTGTAATCAACTTGATTGGACCCTAGCATTCTTGATTGGGAGAGAGACACGCTCCGCTTTTTCATGAGAATACTCCTATTCTTCACTTACATTTGTTGAGTATTCGTATCTAGCGTTGTTCAGCTTTTAGCTCTTGTTTTCATGTATCTCTTGTCAGAGCTATTAGTTCTTTTAAGAAAGTACTCTCTTGCTTCACTTATACTTGTTTGGAGAGTTATTGAAATAAATTGACTGGTGTTTGGTTGGAACATAAAATGTTGCATGTGGTAAAAGGTATAATGGAAAAAACTTGCATATTCTTGTAGATCACTAATTTGGATAATTTGATACTTGTCAATTGTTTTGAGTTAACAAGTAGATCATGATTAAACTTTTGCATCATGTAAGTTAAGCCAATTAGTGAAGAACTACCGTAAAGCTCGTTGAAATTTGGTTTGCATGAGTGGTATCTCTAAGGTCTAGATATTTTCTAATAAAAGGGTTTGGTTAACAAGGAAGACGGTGTGAAGTCTTATAATGTTTGCAATATGTTGGTCATATAAAACTTGGTGTATGATGACCCACAAGTATAGGGGATCGCAACAGTCTTCAAGGGAAGTAAAACCCAAATTTATTGATTCGACACAAGGGGAGCCAAAGAATATTTATAAGCCTTGACAGATGAATTGTCAGTTCAACTGCACCTGGAAGTAAACTTGCTCGACACAGTTTATCAGTAGCAACAGTTTTATGACAGTAGCAGTAGTGAAATAATAGCAGCAGCGAAATAAAGGCAGCAGTAATAATTGCAGTAGACAGCAGGATTAAAATACTGTAGGCATAGGGATGGATGAACGGGCGTTGCATGGATAAGATAATTCATGAAATAGTCATTCATAGGACAATTGCAGATAAATAATGATGAGGTATCCAAGCAATAATCAATCATAGGCATGTGTTCCGTATTTAGTCGTACGTGCTCGCAATGAGAAACTTGCACAACATCTTTTGTCCTACCAGCCCGTTTGCAGCGGGGCCTCAAGGGAAACTACTGGTAATTAAGGTGCTCCTTTTAATAAAGCACCGGAGCAAAGCATTAACACTCCGTGAACACATGTAATCCTCAAGTCACAACCATCCCCTCCGGTTATCCCAATTTCTGTCACTTTGGGGCCTCGGGTTCCGGACAGTGACGTGTGTATACAACTCATAGATATGATCCAAAACAATAATTATTCTCATGATTCAATAACATGTTCAGATCTGAGATCATGGCACTCGGGCCCTAAGTGTCAAGCATTAAGCATAACAAGTTGCAACAATGACATAAAGTACTACCGAGGGATACTAGGCACCATGCCCTAACAATCTCACAACTATTACATGAATGATCTCATCCAATCCCTACCATCCCCTTCAGCCTACAGCGGGGAATTACTCACACATGGATGGGGGAATCATGGATGGTCGATGGAGAGGCGGCGGTGATGACGATGGCGATGATCTCCTCCAATTCCCCGTCCCGGCAGGGTGCCAGAACGGAGTTTCTGGTCCCCGAAATAGGGTTTTCGATGGCGGCGGAGCTCTGAAAGTTTTCTGGAAAAAGCGTCGATCCCCCCAAAGTTTTTAGGTCAGATGCAATATGTAAACCAAAGGGGAGCGTCGGGGGCCACACGAGGTGGCCACACCACCCCTCGGCGCGGCAAGGGCCCACCCGCGCTGAGGGTGCGTGTGGGGCCCCTGTGCCCCCTCTTCGCTTCGTCTTCTGGCTCTGTGGGTCTTCTGGAAAAATAGGACTTCTGTAATTTTTCGGGAATTTTCCTGAAACTTTGACTTTCTGCACAAAAACAAGACACCAAGGCAATTCTGCTGAAAACAGCGTTAGTCCGTGTTAGTTGCATTCAATCACACAAATTAGAGGAAAAACAATGGCAAAAGTGTTCGGAAAAGTAGATACGTTTTGGACGTATCAGTGTACTGGTTGATATTCTTGTTTGCTTACATAGCCTTGCTAGTCTAAACTCTGTACTGAGAGGGAATGCTTCTCGTGCATCCAAATCCTTGAGCCAAAATTCATGCCATTTGTGTCCACCATAACTACCTATATGTGGTATTTCCTTGCCACTCTAAGTAAATTTTTCATGTGCTACCTTTAAATTATTCAAAACTGTTATTATTCCTTTTTGCGTCAATGTTTACTAGCTCATGAGGAAGTAGTGGGTTATTCTTTATTCGACTTGTCAAACAGACTTTACCACCAGACTAGCGGCATGTACATCCGCTTATCTATTAATTTTGCAAAAAGAGCTGGCAACGGGGTGCCCAGTCCCAATTAATTACAACTTTAACCGCTTAATTCTCTTCACATTTTGTCAACTGAATACTCAGTGAAGCATCTGCATGTGTAAACAAAAGAGAAAGAGGGATGATCTGCCTTGCTGGTAGAAATAACGTCCTTCATGGGAGCCGCTCTTAAAAATTTGTTTGATAGGGAGAATATTGTTTTCATCCGCTGCCATTCGTTGACAATTAACAAACACCTCTCAAAACTTAAATTTTACTCTCTATATGATTTCAAAAACTAAAAAGCTCTAGCACATGATTTAATCCATGCTTCCCTCTGCGAAGGGCCTTTCTTTTACTTTTATGTTGAGTCAGTTTTCCTATTATTTCTATCTTCCACAAGCAAACACTAGTGTCAACTTTGATACAACATTTGTTATATGCTACATATTGGACTTATTATATTGCTTTGTGTTGACAATATCCATGAGATAAACATGTTTAAAGTTGAAGCAAATGCTGAAGCTTAAATCTTCCTTTGTGTTGATTAAATACCTTTTGTTAGAATCTATTGCTTTATGAGTTAACTCTTATGTGAACCTGTGGATGCATTGTCTCCAAAGTACTATTCGTGAAAAGTTTAGCTTGTGTGATTTAATTGTTTACTCATTATCTATTTGATAGCAAACTATAGACCATTGACTTGGATCACTTCATTCATTTACATGTGCTTTACAATATTATATGATCAAGATTATGATGGTAGCATGTCACCTCAAAAATTATATTGTTTTATCGTTTACCTACTCGAGGACGAGCAGGAACTAAGCTTGGGGATGCTGATACGTCTCAAACGTATCTATAATTTTTTATATTCCATGATGATATTATACCAATTGTTACATGTTTTGCATCCACTTTATTTCACTTTTATACATTTTTTGGGACTAACCTATTAACAAGATGCCACAGTGACAGTTCCTGTTTTCTGCTGTTTTTGTATTCCAGAAAAGCTAGTCAGGAAATATTTTCGGAATTGGACGAAAATTCACGGAGTCACCTATTTTATCAGGATACACATGGAGTCCAAAGGAGAGACGAAGAGGAGCCAGGAGGGCCCCACACGCACCCTGGGCGTGGGCCCCCTGCCTGCCACGCCCTGGGGTGGTGTGGGCCCCACGGGGCTCTCCAGCCGCCGCCCTTTCGCCTACTTATTCCTCCCGATGCGAAAACCCTAAATACCCGAGTCATATTCCACGAAAAGTTTCAGAGGCGCCGCCGTCGTCAACCCTAGCTCGGGAGGGTCTAAAACCTCTTCCCGGCACTCTGCCGGAGAGGGGAATCATCACCGGAGGGCTCTACATCACCATGCCTGCCTCCGGAGTGATGCGTGAGTAGTTCATCCTTGGACTACGGGTCCATAGCAGTAGCTAGATGGTTGTCTCTCCGCTTTGTGCCATCATGCTTAGATCTTGTGAGCTGCCTAACATGATCAAGATCACCTTATTGTAATGCTACCTGTTGTGTTTGCTGAGATCCGATGAATATTGAATACTATGATCAAGTTGATTATTAATCTATGATACCTGTTATTTATGATCTTGCATGCTTTCCGTTACTAGTAGATGCTTTGGCCAAGTAGATGCTTGTAACTCCAAGAGGGAGTATTTATGCTAGTTAGTGGGTTCAGTCTCCAGTAATCTGGGCTAGTGATAGCAACGCCTAAGGTTGTGGATGTGTTGCTGCTATTAGGGGTAACATAACAATGCTATGTCCACGGTCATATGTATTTGTTTACTTTACGCACATTGCTTAATGCGATTATCCGTTGCTTGCAACTTAATACCGACGGGGAACACAGATGTCAACCTGAAGGTGGATTATTAGTCATAGATACGGTTGGATAACGGTCTATGTAGTTTGTCGTAATGCCCAATTAAATATCATGGTAGCCATCTTGTCATATATGTATGCATTGTCATGCGCTCAATATTTTATCAATTGCCCAGCTGTAATTCGTTTACCCAACATGTCGTTTATCTTTATGGAGAGACACCACTAGTGAACTGTGGACCCCGGTCCATTCTTTTACATTGATTAAACCACCAACTGCAAACAATTGTTCTCTTTTACTTTCTGCAATTAAATACTGTTTTCCATACCATACGTTTAATCCTTTGTTTTCAGCAAGCCGGTGAGATTGACAACCTCACTGTTTCGTTGGGGCAAACTAATTTGATTGTGTTGTGTGCAGGTTTCACGTCAGCTGCCGGATTCCCTGGTGTTGCGCCGCGCCATAGTCTGCCACTGACAACCTTCTGAAGTGCTACTGCTCCTACTGGTTCGATAACTTTGGTTTCATACTGAGGAAAACTTGATGCTGAGCTACATCATACCTTCCTCTTGGGGTCTCACAACGGATATATCAAAGGACGTCGGGAAATCGGCAACGTATTTACCGTAATTGCATTATTTTGGGGGCATTTTTTTGTGCAACTTTTGTGTGCAAAGTTTAAAAATTTGGTAAATTTGAATTTTTTGACATATCATTTGCATTTTTCCGAATTATAATTTAGAAGTTATGAATTTTACAATTTTCATCATTTTGCTGTAATATTATTTGCATTATTTTTTGTGCATTTTTTTTGGTGCAACTTTTGTGTGCAAAGTTTGAAAATTTGAAAAAATTTGACATATTATTTGCGTTTTCCTGAATTACAGGTTAGAAGTTATGAGTTTTATAATTTTCAGCAATTTTTTTTTGTAATTGCGAAATTTATGCCAGGTAGGACCCACACGTCGGTTTTCTTTTTTTTTCTTTACTTTGGAAATTGTCTGTGAAAATGTAAAAACGCTGACATGTGGGTCCACAGTGACGTCAGCAGGCGGCGTCACTCGCCGGCGGCAGCCGCGTTGCCGAGCTTGCGCTCGAGCACGCGAGCATGCGCGCAAGCCTGGGATCGCGCGGATCTGCGCGAGGAGATGGAGGGGAGCAGAATGGGCGGCGCGGCGGTCCATTTAGTCGCCGGACTCGCCGGCGGCGAGCAAAGTGGCGGTGGCGGACGGCGAGCGCGGTGGCGTCGATTCCGGCGTGAATCGGCCGTCCGAGCACGCGGCTGTTGGCGAAGATGGAGAGGAGAGGACGACGAAGTGTGCTGTGTGCTTGGATCTGACGGGGGAAGAGCGGAGAGGCGGCGTGGTGCGTCGGCGGTGAACTCGGGCCGTCGCAGGAGAAGAAGGAGGGATGGGGAGGTCTGTGGATGTTTTTGCACGGAGGTCCTTGGTCTTTCGCGATATTGCAAAATAGTCCTTTTCGGGGGTTTTTCTGCAATTTTTCTGCGCCAAAATTCGTGCGCGGGGTGACCGGCTGGAACCGGATGCACCGGCTGGTGACCGGGACACGTGGCGACATCCGATTGGAGGAAATTCGGAAGTACCGTAGCTGGGAACAGTGGCGCGCTGGGGGCGACGTGGCCGTCTCCTGGCCGTTGAATCGCGTGATCGGACGGCCGTGAATAGAGGGCGACGTGGACGCTGCGGAGCTGGGGCGATTCTAGCCAGCCTTTATATATATTGATCGATGATGGGTCGCTACTACAATGTGTAGAACAATTGTTACCGACGCCATGGCCCTCACGCCAACCATTTCTATTATCTCCCTACAATGACGATGACAGGTATTGCGGCCCTATCATCAACAGTGTAGTATTTGGCTGAAGGGTTACGATGTATAGCTTCCAAAAACCACCACAAACGAACTCCAACGCGTTTCCATGCGGTTTCGCACCTCCGTGACGTCGCCCGTGACGACTTCACACGTTCAAATTGAACTCCAGGTCAGGGTGATTTCGGTATTTCTAGAAATTTCGGTCAAACAGTTCGCTTATCCTTCGTCGGATCTTTTTCAGAACTCCAACATGACGTCACAAACATAACAACCTACCTACCCTGATTCTCCCGAAAACAATTACCGCGTCTGCCCTTGTTCCTCTTCCCCGTTCGTGCAAAACCCCTCCCTCTGGCGTCTAATTCAGAGGAGCCAGACGCGACGAGAATTGCAAATCCACAGCGCCAGAGCCCCCAATCTCCCGAGCCGCCCCTCCGCCGCAATCCCCAATATCTCCAGATTCCTTCCTTCTCGAGTCTCAATCGCGAGGATTTGGAGGATTTTCTAACCGCTCGCTCAATTCCGGTTTCCCGTGCCGCGCCGCGTGCAAAACCCTCGCTCTCCAATGCCCGAGCGAATCGCTTGAGGACGCCGCCGCAATGGGGAGGAAGAAGTCGCGGCCGTCGCGAGCGAGGGGGCTCGGCTCCGCCCCGGAGCCCGACGCGCCGAGCCCTAGCGGCAGCCATGCCCCCTCCAAATCGAAGCGCGCCGCCAAGGGCGAGGCGAGGAGAGACGTCCTGGTGGAGGTGGACGGCGGCGCGCGTGGCTGTCCCGGAGGCGAACCCCGCGACCTCGCCGAGCTGGTCCTCCGCGACGTGAGGCTCGACGGCGAGGGGAAGGATGGGGTCGACATTGGGGCCCTGAGCCAGGAGTACTCGGAGGAGTTGGAGAACAGGGGGAGGTGCTCGCTGCGTCTGCGGGTGCGGGACGCGCCGGAGGACGGGTTCAGGCTGGGCAACTGGCCCGTGGTGCCGTCGGACTGCGTGCTCCTGGAGTATCACACGGAGAAGTTTGCAGGTCGTGTGTTTATGTCAGGCCAGTTCGATGGCCCCGATGAAGGTGTATCTGGTCTCGTTCATTTGGTTAGCTTGGGCTTCATGACGCTGCGGGTTGTGGGGTGTAGCTTGTTCCAGATTGATGATACTTTGCCGGCTATGGTACTTCGGGTTAGAGTGGAGGTGATGGACCGGGCTTTCACTGTGTGTGAATCGCTTCTGGAGGTCACCAGGCATCCCTGGAGGAAGAGCTTGATGAATGTCATGGCTTGGGTTCGCCCCGAGGTCACCACGTCCGCTGTAATATATGGGATACCGATGGACGGTGATGCTGATTGTGAATCCGCGCCAAAGAGTGACTCACAGTTTGATCTTGCTGCTTTCTACGAAGCGGTTAAGCCTTCGATGTGAGTGCCTTACAATCATCTCATGTCATGTGTTGTTATTAGGAATCAGTTGAGGCAGTTTTTCTGAACTTTTAAATCAATGCTTCAAGAAATATAGTATAAAACATTACACCAAAATAAGCTAGTACCTTCTGCTGTGCATATGTTGGCTTGGTAGAAATATTTGGTTTTGTGCGATCTAGAATCATACACATCAAAGTTATATGTTGTATTATGACAGCACCATTCTCTTTCTGGCTTTTATATGATGCTTTTTTCTTACTACTTTTTGACAGGGGCGCAGGGCTATTGGAAGAGGAACTTCCTGATTTACTTCCTCATCTCAGACCATATCAACTTCGTGCAGCAAATTGGATGGTTGAGCGTGAAAAAGGAAATTCAGCTGTTTCATCACCCAATGAGGATCATGTTCATCCTGCACCCTATTGTGTCCCAATAGATTTTATTAGTAAGAAGTCCAGGATGTTCTACAATCCCTTCAAGTAAGAGTCCACTGCATTTCACTTGTACTTCCCCGATATTGCTGTGCTTTCCTTCAGTGTAGATTAACATGCTTGAGCTACTGCTATATTAATTATCCTTGATCTTTTGTCACCATGTAAGGAAAATATATGGCAATTTGGTTTCATGTGGGGTGATGTTGGGTTGAAGGAAATAAGCATGTATGTGGTCAATTATGTTGAGATTTTTTTTTCGGATGTCAAAGTTTGGCTTGATTTAGGATTTTAGCCAGGGACACAGAACAAGGCCGCAATGCAGCATCAGAAACATCTTAGACTCCTGTGCATATTATTATCTGCTTTGCATATTTGTTGTCTTATACTCTTATTACCCAGTTGATTTTTCCAAAAGTATATTATTTCCAATGCTCTGGATTTGGAATTTATTTGTGCCTATCAATATCCCTAAATAGTTCAGTTTCATGTAATTCGTTACTTTGCAGTGGAAATATTTCATTACATCCAGAGCCTTCTCCACCTTATGTCTCTGGGGGAATTTTGGCCGGTATGTTGATACGAAGTGTGAACATAATTACAGTGCACTAATGTGTTGCACACTAAGGATATTCATTGCTAATTTTTCCTTTTATGGCTAAATAATTTCAGATGAAATGGGTTTGGGGAAAACTGTCGAGCTTTTAGCTTGCATTTTTTCCCATCGTAGCACATTTTCCGTAGACTGTTCTGTCTCTCCAAGCAGAAAAGATTTAGATCGGATAAGTAGGCCAAAAAGAGAGAGAATTGAATGCATTTGTGGGGCTGTAAGTGAAAGTTCTGCCTACAAGGGGATATGGATCCAGTGTGACATTTGTGATGCGTGGCAGCACGCTGATTGTGTTGGTTACTCACCGAAGCAAGACTTAACCTTTGATGATGATGATTTGTTGTCTAAATGTGAAGAAGGCACCATGAAGTCAAAACGTAAAAGGCAAAAGAGAGCCACATATTCTATTGCATGTACAGAAGAAAACTACGCTTGTGCAGTGTGCTTGGAACTTGCTGAAGCTGCTCAAACTACGATTTTCAGTCATGCTACATTGATAGTATGCCCATCGCCAATATTGGCACAGTGGCACTCTGAAATTACCCGGTATGATTTCTCTTGTCCAAATAATAGTTGCACAGTATTGTTTTAATTCTTGAATGAATAGCAGAACCCTGTATTTTTTGAAGTCCGTAGATACTCAGACCTGTTGTCAGAAAACTTCAAGAATGTGCATTGGCCAACGGACCATTTATGTGCTGTTATTTCTTCCTATTTCAGATGCATATCTATTTGATTGGAATGTAAAATGGTGATTTTTTGCTTTACCCGTGCCAGTCACATAAAAACTTTCTCTTCTTCTCTGCTTGTATCAGATCATTGTAGAAGCTCTGCAACTTTGAGTTAAAATCCTTCTCACGTGTCTATAGGAATTAAGCATGCTCATGACAAAAGGCTTTCTAGAAAAAGATGAGTATGTTTTTTAGGAAGCTCCCAACTACTCCCTCCGTTTCTGAAAGTAAGGCCTATTATAGCTGTTGATCTTTTGTCTAAAAACTTGGTCAAATTTTACATTGTTGGACTTTTGAAAGAACTTATAGGCCTTATTTTCAGTAACGGAGGGAGTATGAAGAAAATTTGTTAGTATGGGCAACAGATTCCGCCAGCTGCTTCCAGTGTAGTACAATAATGCATATAATTGAAGCTTCGAGTGCCTTAACCAGTCTCAGTTATTTCGATGCTTAGCATTACCTCTTCTGCTCAGTGATTATCTGCATACTATGATAGTGCTGACTGTTAAGTTCCTTCTTACTAGACACACAAGGCCGGGATCTTTGAACGTTCGCATTTATGAAGGTGCAAGGAACTTGGACTCAGCTTCTAACCAAAGAAATGATCTAACTGAGATAAGCACTGCTGATGTTGTTTTGACAACTTATGATGTCCTCAAAGAAGATCTGTCACATGATTCTGATAGACATGATGGAGATCGCCGTTTCTTGAGATTTCAGAAGAGGTAATGTTTAATTTTCAGGAAGTTTGGCCATGCATTAATTGGATTATGTTATTTTAAAGTTGACTATATATGACACTCTAAACCCCAAGTTAATGTGTCCTTAACTGAAAAAGGAGTGTTGTCCCTGACTTATAGGTGCAGCACTTCCTAGTTAACCTTTTACACGAAGCGTGGAAATAATTGTAAGCGAAGTGGTGCAAATACATGTCCACCCCATGGCGCACAAGGCTGTTATCCTATTTGAGCCCCAGGGTGTTTACACATTTGTTCAAGCATTTTAGGTCGTATGGTTGTTTTGAAGCAGGGGAGGATGCTTTACGAGTTTCAAAGTTATGAATATATGATACATATCGTCTGGTCTTGAATGATGTGAATGTGGGAACTTGCTAAACCTGAAATTGTCATTAAAATGTATTTAACTTAAGCTTTGTTCTGCGTAGAATCATGTTATACTGGTAATAGCTGACATAGAAGCGAACTAGCAAGTGCCATTAGGCCTGTGGATATCATAGCCAATTAAGCTCGCCAATCATTCAATAGTATGACATAACTACGGCTTAACTTCTACTGAACTCCCATTGCACACCTAGGTACCCTGTCATTCCAACTGTCCTAACAAGGATCCACTGGTGGCGGCTTTGTTTGGATGAAGCACAGATGGTAGAGTCCAGCAAAACTTCTGTTACTGAGATGTCAATGAGGCTAAATGCGCAACACCGTTGGTGTATCACAGGAACTCCAATACAGCGCAGGCTGGATGATCTATTTGGCCTTCTACGCTTTCTCAGGACAAGTCCATTTGACACATACAGGTGGTGGGTGGACATTATTAGAGACCCATATGAGGTACACTGACTGCTAGTGCCATCTGTGAGCATTTAATACTTCTTTCTTAAACCTATATGTTCCTCTAACAATTGATAAAATAATAAACAGAGTATAATATTTCTACGAATGGTAAATAATACATCACAGTTTTTAACATAGGAGGTTATGGGTTTTACTGTTAGCTCAGAAGCTAATTGCTCTTATGTAGGTTCATATATTTCAAAAACATGCATTCATACTGAGCATATATGAAGGAACTGTACAATCTGATTAAGAATACCAATCTTAGCGCGGATTGGCATAGCAATATCTGAATGATGCTGAATGATGGAAGAGCATGCAATGCTCTGCTTACTGCTCTACAGCTTTCGCAGCATTTGTTTCTTGAGATGGTTGGAATAATTAATCCTTTTCATAATTTCCTTATTAAATTGAACTGCAGAGGGGAGATATGACAGCTATGAATTATACACACAAGTTCTTCAAGGAAATCATGTGGCGCTCCTCTAAAATTCATGTCTCGCGGGAATTACAGCTGCCTCCTCAAGAAGAATGTTTCTCGTGGCTCATTTTTTCATCAATTGAAGAATATTTCTATCAGAAGCAGCATGCAACTTGCATGGACCATGCACATGAAATTATTAGACGTTTAAGAAATGACGCCAACAGAAGTGAACCTACATCAGGTACTCTGTCCATTATATCAATTATTTGCTGCTTCTAGTTGCTAGATTTATACTGCAGGGACAGGATTTTAACAATTCCATTCCTTTGATGCTGCTTGCTTTACTTTTGTGTTTGGATGGAAATAATTGAAAGTCTAAACGACATGTCATACAGAACAGCAATATACAAGACAGTGATGCAAGATCTGCATCTTTTCTTGTTTTTTTCTCTCAAATGCCAATAAGATAATTTCTGTCAGAAACTTCCAACTTTTTCCATATCTGCACTCGAACAAAGCAACCATAAAAAGTTTTGTTGATGAGCACAAATTCACAATACTGGTAAAGGTGTTGTTCAGTTGCTGTAACAGATACCACGCTGCATAACTTCGTTCAAAAAATCTGAAACTGCTTTAACATCTTGTTGTTTTTCGTAGATTCAAATGTTTTATCAAATGTGTACCTCTCCAACAATGACACTGCCAAACTTCTAGTCCCACTGCTCAAGCTTCGGCAGGCCTGTTGCCACCCGCAAGTGGGTAGTTCTGGTCTCTGCTCTCTGCAACGTACTCCTTTGTCGATGGATGAAATTTTACAGGTGAACAATTAATGGTTTTACCTCCCCTTTTGGCAGCTATTTTTTCACGTGATTTTGTGCTTAAAGTTGTCGATTATCCTTTTCTATCCAGGTACTTATTGGTAAAGCAAAAGTTGAAGGGGAGGAAGAACTTAGAAAAGTTGTTGTTTCCCTAAACGGTCTTGCTGGAATTGCTATCATCGAACAAAAGAACCACGAAGCTATCTCTTTGTACAAGGAAGCATTGGATTTTGCTCGTCAAAATATTGATGATTTTCGTGTTGACCCTTTGTTGAATCTTCATATCAACCACAATCTTGCGGAGCTGCTCAGAACTAGTTCTGAATTTTTAGAAGAATGCCCACTAAAAATACAAACTTCTCTTGTCTATAACAAACGAAAAAGAAAAGAAGCTAGTCATCCGGAGTCAAATTTATGTGCCATAAAGCGAAATAAAGTATCTGAGAACAGCGGATCAGTTTTGGCAGCTAATGGTGCTGAAAACTCTGAGGACAAAAATATTATTGGACAAGCATCTACAAGTGTAGAGTTGCATGCAGAGAAGGATGTGGGATGCCACTCGTCATCTGAATGTTTTGCTGATGGTTGCTTGAGAAAGACATGCAACACACTTAAAGAAAAATATTTGTCAGTTTTTACTACAAAGCTACTAATAGCACAGAAGGATTTCAATGCATCAATGGAAGAGGTTGATCTTGTCACTATACTGCTATTTTTTTGGTTGCAGCTTGCAACGAATGATCTTGATCCATGTCTCCTTCTTTGGAATGTTCTGTGTATTGTTGCAACATTGTTGTGTGTTTTCGATCTTGATTTGTGCTCTATTCCATGATGTTTGCCTCCGCTCATTAGTTCTTACAGTGTTCTAGACTAAATTCATCACTGTTCTCTAATGAGCTTCTGCCTCTAGGTCAGCACTCTATATAAAGAACTACAAAATCAGGGTATGGATTGGTGGCTATACGCTTTGGACTGCATCGAGAAGAATAAGGAATCTGCCAGTGAGCTATTTAAGAAGATCGATAGTTCTAGCATTAAGAGCACCACTGGCTTGGGTACAACGGGAATATCGTCCAGGTCAGCACGAAACTTGGTTCAGTTTGTTTTCGTTGCAATTTATGGTGGTTTTCTTATTTAGGAACTTGTGGTTTTAACTATCTCGGAGTTAATATCATGAAATTAATGAATGCAGATTTGTGGCACCCGAGCTCCAGTTTTTTTTTTTTTTGAAAATGGCACTTTGGAGTTTAAAAAATTCTAATTTTTTGAACGTAAATACATATACATGGTATTATAGTTGCGCAAAGTTTCGGTAAAAAAGGCATTTTATTTTGGGCTACAGAAAAATAACCAATTTGTGGCTGTATAAAGGAGTACAAGACTCTTATTTTGTCTAGAAATTTGTTTTTTTATGTAGCTCAAAATACTTTTAAACGAAACTTCTGGTGTACATAGTAAATATGTATATGCATTTCTATACTTTTTGGCAGATTTTTTTGGGCCCTAGAAATACGATTTTTTTTTGGAAAAATAAGCTCCAGTGAGCTCGGGTGCATCAACAAGTTTTCCGAAATTTGATGAATAACTTGGTTGTTTTTTCGATGCATAGGGTTCAAACTATTGCTGGCTTGAAGTATACCATTCAATCTAGCATTGATTCCTTGCAAGGTTCAAGGCAACAATTAATGTTTAGGCTTTTGGAAATTGACAAAACAATGGATAACCCAAGGGACGAGGATATTGAGGGTCAGCGATATTGTCCGAACTGCTATGATGGCACTGGTTCTTTGTGCATCCAGTGTGAATTGGATGAGCTGTTTCAGGTAATCTTGTATGCTCGTGCTCTTTAAAGTATTTGTGATCAGATGGAATTAATCATGTGTTATTTATCTCGTCACTTCTAGGGGTATGAGGCACGGCTCTTTGTTGTTAAGAAATCAAACAATGATTCTGTTATTGCTTCAGTAGATGAAGCACAGGATTTACAAAGGCGAAAATACGAGTTGAATCACTTTTTCCGCAACAAAAAAGCCAATGAAAGATCGGAAGTTGGTGGTGACAATAACAATCCAAGATCTGCTCGGGAAAACATACAGGTAAATTTTGCTTTATCTTGGTCCAGATGATTGTCGTGTCTTCCATTTGTACATTTAGTTCAGTAGCTGTCACTATATTTAATTATTCATTGACAATTACTATATTTAATTATTCATTGACAATTTATCTAGGATAGTGTCGCACTTTTCCATTTTTGGAAGGAGCTAGAATACCCTTTACTTTACCCTTTTAGAGTTTCATCCATCTATGTATTGTACTGAGTATCCTTTTTGTCCTTCTAGACACTTCCATTCAAAACTTGTCTTTTATTTCTCTCCACATTTTAACATATTGCAGGCCTGCATATAAATTATGTAATCACATGCTCATGTGATCTGCTTTAACCTTTCAAAGTCTATTGTATGTTTTTCATTCCTAACCATCTCACTGTTTTTTTCGTAAGCTCGTTTTGAGCTAACTTTTTCAGCCTTTCTCTGCAAGACTAGAATCTTTCTAATAACTATTAAGACACCCGTGCTACGCTATAGAACCAAAAAACGATGGGAAACATTGTTTACTCAAGTTTATGTCAAATTAATTCACTCTGATGCTTTTATTTGTCGGGGTGGCAGTGGAGACGATAGCTTGCTGCTATGCTCTCTGGTTTGTATGGTCGTACTTATTTAACTTCTCTCTAACTGAAGTTAACTAGAAATGTTTTTTGTGTCAGCTATCTTCTATTAAACCTGGCATTTAAAGGAATTCAAAAGTATTCAATTATTTATCTGTTATTATTTTCAATGCTTCTTAGAATACATTATTATAGTCTTATATGCTGCTTCTCTTTACAGGTCTACAGGCATCCTTCTCAAACTGAGACTGCCCTAAGGGCTATTCGGGCCCACTCAAAGACTGTACTTGGAAAGCAATATGTCGAAATTGCGAAGAAACATTTGCTTCTTTTTGAGGTAAATCATAGTTTGTATGTTGACGGCTTGACGCCTTCTCTTTTCACATGGTTGAGATGCTCATATGTCAATGGCAATTGGTAAATTTTAGCACTGGGCATTATTCTACCGTAGCACAGGAAATATCAAATACAGTGGGCACACGATTGAACGAGGAGTAGCTTTTCCTTCAAAGTTTAAAGTGATTTTTTGTCATATAATGTTTTTTTTATCAGAGGACAAGCACTTGTTTTGTCCAATACTATTCGGCCTGTTATTGGTGTAAAACCTGCAATGTCTTGTTTGATGAACGAGATCAAGGGGACATCTTGAAAGAGAACTGTAAGGGAGACCCTCACAATATCAATATGAACCCAAATTCGTGTCGGTGGGACCTGAGGGTTGTAGGTCCACTCCTCCAACCAAGTGAACTAGGCTCACTTCCTACTGTAGAGGCCACTCTACTTATTTGGCCATCATTTTAGAAATCTTGGCAGATGTCAAACCTTAAAATCTTGCTTACCTACTGTATATTTAGTTTAAAATATGAAGGTTCAAAACATATCTTGAGCTAGGATATTTTCTGACCATGACTGTTAATTTAGGCTATGCGCAAGGAGTTTTCTCTTGCAAGAAGTTTGTCGATTTCTCAAAACCAATTGCTGCGTGCTCATGATGAGATCAAGATGTCTATCTCACGGCTACAGCTCAAAGAGAATGATGATGAGCCTAGTGCTGTCAATATTGTAACCAGAGAAGAGCTCATACCATACAACGTGCAGTTCACGAGTGACAAATTTTTAGCTCTTTCATCTTTAGCTCGTATAAGGGGTCAACTCCGATACTTGAAGGTAAATAATCACTCTTTACTCTTCTGTCTACTTGATATTCTGTTCTGAAACTGTCTTCCTGAAAGAAGAACTATTTTCTGTCTGAATAACTTCTAAATCATTTAGTTTAAATCTACTTGTATGTTCCATAATCTTTTTCAGCGAGTTCTTTTTATAGAGGTTGATCACATTTCCATGTACTTTTAGGGATTGATGCTGCCCAAGTCAGGCAACAGTGTTGCTACAGCAACTTCCTTGCCTGCCACAGGGCAAACTGGTTCTGAGATCAGCAATGAACCATGCCCAGTTTGTCAGGAGAAGATTCTCGAGCAAAAAATGGTTTTCCAATGTGGCCACTCCATGTGCTGCAAGTGTGAGTACTCTGGTTTTCTCCTCAAATTTATTTACCAGTGATACTGCATGTAATTTTGTTTAAATTTACTTCAGTTGAAGAACATCTTAACTGATGCAGTTGATTCTTCTGGCCCTCTACTGTTGGCTGTTCTGTTATAAGTAGACAATATGTCTGCTTGCTTGTTGTATTATGGATTTTGCTTTATCAATCTTTTCCCGATATTCTGACTAAACCATTGATTATTAATGACATATGTCCATTCGATGTATAATAAACTCTGTCTTTACTAAGTTTATCTCCTCGTTGCTCTCAGGTTGTTTGTACCTGACAGAACGAGCTGCTGGGAAGCATCAAAAATGGATTATGTGCCCTACATGCCGTCAGCGTACATATCTTGAGAATGTTGCTTTTGTGGTTGAGAAACAGAGTGAAAATACTGATAAACAAGCTGAGGATTTGGCAGAAAGCGCTATTTCTGTCCAAGGTTCATACGGAACAAAGGTTTCATTTATTTTCCTTACTTACGACCATTCTATCTTTTTGTTCTTGCGAAGTGAATGCTTATGCTGTTAAATAAATTTAATCAGAATGACTGGTTCTCCAACAGTCTTGCTTAGTTAGTGCAATAATGCATTTAATCTTTTTGTTCTTTTACTTGAACTAAGATTGAAGCTGTTACAAGAAGGATTTTGAGGATCACTTCAACTGACGGAGCAGCTAAAGTACTTGTTTTTTCAAGTTGGAATGATGTTCTTGATGTATTAGAACACTCCCTTGGTGCTAACAACATCTCTTATGCTCGTATGAAAGGAGGAAGGTGAGATACTTGTAGCCCAGGGCGCACATACTTTAATTATCTGTCTCACTGCTGAGCACAATAATGTTATGAAATTAGATTTCTTGAAGTTATCCCTTTTCCCTGTTCTGCTTCCAGTCCCGATAGTCGTCATTTTAGCAAAGTATTTTGTATATGCTGATCTTATGGACAATGCAGTCGCTTAATGAAAGTCCATTTTCCTTCAGAAAATCGCAAGTGGCACTCTGTCAATTTAAAGGTCAGGCATCCACCATAAATGGAGAGAAAGTGAAGAAGGCAGTTTCCAAAATGCAGCCTGTTCAAGTATTGCTAATGCTTATTCAACATGGTGCAAACGGTCTGAATCTGCTAGAAGCACAACATGTAATTCTATTGGAGCCATTACTAAACCCATCAGCTGAGGCACAGGCTATCAGTAGGATCCATAGAGTTGGGCAAGACAAGAGCACATTTATCCACCGGTTTGTGGTAAGCACCATATCCTATGCAAATTTATTTTATTCAAAATATGCTTGGAAAAAAAATCTCAAAGAACTGTTGATGTCAGGTGAAGAAGACAATAGAAGATAGCATATACAAAATGAACAGGGGCAGAGCTGTCTGCTCCACGATCAACCGCAAGTCAAAAAACTTCAAAGACGAGCTTGCTTTGACGCTGAAGGATGTCGAGTCACTATTTCCTGTGAAAGCTCCTGATCAGCCTCCAGATGAGGAGAGTAAGGATCATGGTGATAGCTTGAGGAGTTTGCCTCCATCCGTTGCTGCGGGGTTGGCTGCTGAATTGAGGGCTGCCAATGGAGCAACATGATAACCAGCATCAAGTTAACAGAAGTTGTCTTTGTCTGACTGGAAATTTCAGTGTTCTGAAAGCTCAAGGCATACAAATTCAGATCACAGGGGGAGAATGACAATGATTTTAGATGAATAGGTATGATTTGGTCATGTTGCTGCATCACTAGAATCTGGCATCACATATAGAATGGCGTAGAGCACCGGAGCCAGTGAGGCCAGGCCGTGACGGTGTAGTTTAGGGAGATGATAAATGTGTAACATAGGCTGGTTAGTTTGACAGAAGCATGAGCATGTAACATGGCCCATCTCATTTCGCCTATTTGTTATGGTAATTCTGCCATGACAACTTGTCCCAGCTTACAATGTTTATAAACGTAGCATATGTATAGTTCTGTTTTTAAATCTTGCGTAACATGTACAGGTTGTGCTACTTATGGCTTATTTTAGCTTATGTACCCTGGGCACGCCCACTTGTTGCTGCGGCTTGCGTCGAGTATTCGGCCATGCAAGTCGACAGGGCAATCTGGCAACAGTGCCTTTTGTTTGCTTCCTTCGTTTGGTTTGCTGTTTTTTTTTCTGAATTTGTCTTCCTGACGTTTCTCTTCAGAAGTTAGTCATCTTGTCCTTGCTGCACCTAGGTGGAAGAAATAGACATGGCTTCTCCACGCACGAAAATAACCATATCTGTTTGGGGACCGCGGTTTCCGTGTTGCCATCACGCATGCATGTGCCAATGCAAAGACTAGTCATCCTAGATACAAATATGTTGACAAGAAAACTGTCTATGAGTAGCAGTCAGGGTGCTTGGCAGATTCTCCCCACTTGGCCGAGATCTCAACTTGGCCCTTGCACAGATTGTTGATGTGCACAATGCACTTCACAGCAACACATATGTAAGCAATTTTTAGTCTGTGAGTGAGAAATTTATTAGTTCTCTAATGTACCTGTACGCGTTATCTACGGATAAACTAGCGTTATCTACAGATAAACTACAATTGAGCCAGACGACGTATGTCCTGTAAGAAAAGTGTCACACATTGACCCTTTCCCTCCCGCTTGTACTATATGATAGTGAAAACTCTGAAGTGCCAACATGGCAAAAAAAATGGTATGATAACTATAATATATGCATCATGTATTTGAAAACTACGTTTGTTCAATCAATTTCTATGTTACTTCACAGAGCTTGAACTAAGATGTTACTACTTCCGTCTTGGAATATAAGACATTTTGGTACGTCAGTTTAGCCTACCTAAATGTCTTGTATTTTGGGTCAGAGGAAGTAGTTCCAAAGAAGCATTAGCATGTAAAACTTATGTATGTCAGGTGTTCATGTCTATTTACATTGCATGTGTACTTTCTGTTACCGCTTCTTCACCCTTGTTGGTACGCCCACTTGTGTCTGCGGTTCCTGGTACTGGCAGTGCAAGTTAATCGGCAGGGGCAAAAGGGTAACATTTTCTCTTGTATTGCTTCTTTCATTTGTTATTTTTTCTTCAGATGGTGCCATCTTGCTTCTTCAGAAGCACTACAGTCCTTTAGTCATCCTACGTGGAAGAGATAGACGCGTCTTCTCCACACACGAAAATATACCATATCTAGTGGGCCCTTGTCCCTTAAACTTTAAGGTCTCGTTTGGTTCAAAGAAATTTTGTAGGCGCTGTAGAGAATTTTATTTCTTAGGACTTTTTCCAAATCTGTTTGGTTTGTAGGATTTGAAATTATATGGTTTATTCCACGATCTAGTTTGCATCCAGCTGTAAAGCAGGGATATTTTCTTGAGTTCAACCTCGTAGATTTTTTTTCTTTGTTCCAATGACAAATATGACATGCATCCACTGGTGGAAACAGGGCCACTGGTCCCGGGTCGTAAGGGCCTCTAGTACTGGGTGTCCACCCGGGACTAGCAAGGCGACACTAGAGGCCCCCCCTCTAGTACCGGGTCCGTTACGACCCGGAACAACAGGCTCCCACGTGGCCGCCTACGGAGCGCGCTGGGGGCAGCACCTTTAGTCCCGGCTCGTATAACGGGCCGGGACCAGAGGTCCACCACGTGGCCGCCTGTAATTTTTTGTTTTTCCTCCCAATTTAATATTGAAATGGTGCAAAAAAATATGCGTTTAATTAATTAAAAACAGAAACTACATATAACATATCAAAATGTTCATAAATAAAAATATGTTCACGTCTATCCGGTTACATGGAGGTGCTCATAACCGGGACTAGAGCCCGTCTATTCGATTACACGTGTGTGGAGATCATAACCGGGACTAGAGCCCGTCTATTCGGTTACACGGGAGATCATAACCGGGACTTCACCGCTATTCTCCATTGTATCTTCCTTTTGTAGGTATGACTTCGCTGAGCAGAAACCCCGCAAGTTCCTCTGCCAGTGCTTGAAAGCGCTTCTTTAGTGGCATACTCTCGCGCAATGACTCCGCCTATAAAAGAAGGAGATCAATACGAATATTAATCATGACTATCAAAAATTATGAATGACACTGGAGATCAATTGATGAATATGATTGTTCACGTACGTCTAAAAATTTCTTTGGGTCCCGCTCAGTGACCGAACAACGAATCCACTCGCAAACGAAATATCCACAGAAATTGGTCCCCTGTGGTTGCCTCTCGATCCACTTTACGAGAATAGAATTCAATCAAATCATAGTCAACATATAGTGGTATTGAAAACTATAAATAAAGAGATGCGCGAACCTAGCTAGACCGTACTACCTACCTGTGGGTGAATAAAAGTCAGCTGTTCTTCAAATGAACCTGAACCCTTTGTCCTCGCTTTGAATTGTTTCCAAACCCTGCCGGCCAAAAAAAAAGAATAAATGAGTTATTAGTTGCTTGATATCTCTGAAATCAGTAAGAGAGACTAATATAGTGCGATAATGTTTGAAATTACCTTTGGAGCGTATCTAGAATGCTTTGGTACCTCTCCTCAGGCCAGTCCAATGAGTCGTAGACTTGAACTCTTGATCTATCAACTTCAGTGACTAGCAGAATGTAATGATCGCTGCGCATGATTATATACACGTCAGTAACTCATCAGTTACACTTAATTTGTACAAGCGAGTAACACTCTCTTACCTGAAGAAGTAAGGAAACATTATCTGCACCTTGAAATGTTGCTTCATTAGGGCATTTAACAAGTTCTTCTCCGTTTCCTTCACGTGGTTTTTTAGTGTCCTTGCATTAACTCGTACTGGGTTAACGAACCCAAAGCCATAGATGCCCTTTCTGTCACATTCATCACTCTTCATTCTGCATAATACCGTAGTGAGCATAATTAGCGATGGCAATGAACGAGCTGAGAGCTAAAGACTTTTATCTTTTTTGGAAATAAATGAATTGAATCACTTACAGACAGTAGGCACCGACGAGAGCCAAGTCGAGGGAGTCAAGGTTGTATAAGTACCAGAGTTCTTCGAGCTGAATTGTGAACATGTCTTCACCCGCGAAATGATTTTTTGTAACTTTCACACAGATCAAAAAGTCATCAAATTCCGTTGTGGTTTTCATGTACCAACTATGGAGTTGTCGCATACATGTCGGTAGAAACTTTATCTGATCACGTCGCAGAAGGGACCTCCCCCATTTGCATTTCCATGAATCATCTACATCAGACGGAAAGAGATTCTCGTTGTCCAATTGAGCAAGAGTAATACCAGCATCTGCAGCAAAGTCCTTCCTGAAGGATAAAGTAGGAATTAGGTCCGTCACGGAGCCATGACCACTGGGTATAACTACGAGCGGGGCTATCGACTGGTTTGCCTGTTGTCCGAGCTGGGCAACGTCTCTTTTCCCTCTGGCACTGCTACTTTTACTCAGAGCTCGTAAATAGTTATCTGGCTTATTTTTCTCATATTGCGATGGTTCCGTGAGGAATCCAGTAGCCCACTTGTTTTCCTCTGCAGTAAATGTTTGCTTTTCCTCGGGCTTTTTCCGTGCAAGCTGTCTTTTTGTGTCTGCATCCACCCACGCATCCAATTGCTCTTTAGTCTTGTCGCAAGCTCTGAGGTCGTCAAGGCTTTTGGGTACTTTTGGGAGGGGCGAATGTCGGGGGTCTCGCCGGAATCCCATGGACGACGAAGTGGCGCCCTTCCTATGTCGGGGCTCAGGAGTCGGCTCATGCAGCGGTGGAGTCGGCTCATGCGGCGGCGGAGTGGGCTGACGCGGCGGTGGAGTCGGCTCACGCGACGGTGGAGTCAGCGCACGCGGCGGCGGAGACGACTGATGCGGAGGCGACTGATGGTTGTCGTCCCCTTCATCGTCATCAGGTGGTGAATCGTGAATTGGCGGAGACGATGGTGGCCTTGGCGCCCAGCCTGCAAACTTGATGTATTTCTTCCGCCATAGAATTAGACCACCCGCGACGTCCCCTAGCACCGACTCATCAGCAGCTCTTGGGAACTCAAGGTTCAGTGATTCATATCCTTGTACAACTTGATCCACGCCGACACGAGCAAATCCATCTGGAATGGCATTGCCAAGCCACGATGCTGTAGAGTCAATGGACAATGCATAGCCGTCCGCCGCCTTCATGGATAAGTTAAATACTGGGACATGCAGCTCACAAGTTGTTTTCTCCGTGATATAATCCACGGGGTAACTTGTCTCATCATCACCGACCATAACCGAGGAAGCCACGCTGCTTCTGCTTCTGCGATGGGCCGCCTTGACTCGCTTGTTCCAGCTGAAGAGTTGGCGCCCCTTGCTCACGCATTTGATCTATTTGCTTCTGCTGCTCCTTGTAGAGAGCAACCATCTGGTCATGATTTCTTTCTAAGATCATCAACCAGTCTGATTCCTGCTGCTCCTTCCTCCTCTTTGCTCTCGCTCGGCTTCTATAAGAGGCACGGTCCTGGGGAAACCCTTCAATCCACGGCACTTCTCCTAAGCCTCGTGTTGATCCTCCTTTTTCTTTGGTCCCGAGGGCCTCTGGCAGCTCGTCCTTCTCTCTGTCGGAAATAAACTTTCCCTCTTTAGACTTGGCAATTAAGTCAATTCAAAAATTTATAAATCAAGTACTACATGCGCAGTGGATCATTTCACATCACAAAGTTTGATGCTACATCAAAAATTTATAAATTAAGTACTACATTCCGCCACCGCCATACGCTTGATTTCATTGACATGTCTGTCTTGTCCTCCATACTATAAATTATATAAAAGTTTAATAAATTATTACACATCATGAACAACATCCCTATTTAGTCTTCGCTTTTTCTTTTTGTGAGACCCTTTCTTCTGATCGCTCCGTAACCATGGACAAGGGTCTGCATATAACTTGAGACTTGGGTCAGTGGTCACTTTGAAGGGCGGAATTTCATGAAACTTGTCGTAATCTTCTGACATGTCTGTCTTGTCCTCCACTCCCACGATGGTTCTTTTCCCTGAAAGAACTATGTGGCGCTTTGGCTCATCGGCTGATGTATTCACTTCCTTATCTTTTCTTTTTTTTGGCTTGGTAGACATGTCCTTCACATAGAAAACCTGAGCCACATCCTTGGCTAGAACGAATGGTTCGTTGTCGTACGCAACATTCGTGAGATCCACTGTAGTCATTCCGTACAATGGGTCTTCCTTTACCCCGCCGCCTCTCAGGTTGAACCATTTGCACCAGAACAAAGGGACCTTCAAAGAAGGTCCATAGTCAAGTTCCCATATCTGCTCTATGCAACCATAATATGTGACCGTGGCCTCATTCGTGCTCTTATCATCAAAGCGGACACCACTATTTTGGTTGGTGCTCTTTTTATCTTGGGCGTTCGTGTAAAATGTATTCCCGTTTATCTCATACCCTTGGAAAGTCCAAATAGTCGAAGATGGCCCCTTAGACAACAAGAACAGCTCATCTGAGACTGTGTTGTTGTTGTTCAGATGCGTTTCCAACCAACCGCCAAAATTCTCCATGTGTTCCTTTGCAATGGCGGAGTCATCCATCCCCGGGTTGTTAGAGCGTACAATATCCTTGTGCATCTGGATATACGGAGCCACCAAAGTGGAATTATGCAGAACTGTGTAGTGTGCTTTTGTGAAAGAATACCCGTCCCTGCATATGTATGATTTCTTTCCTAGAGTGCCTTTCCACTTAGTCTCCCCTCATGTCGCGATTCAGGAAGACCAATCGACTTAATGCCGGGAATAAAGTCAACACAAAACTCAATGACCTCCTCTGTTCCATACCCTTTGGAGATGCTTCCTTCTGGCCTAGCACGGTTATGAACATACTTCTTCAACACTCCCATGAACCTCTCAAAGGGGAACATATTGTGTAGAAATACAGGACCCAGAATGTGAATCTCGTCGACCAGGTGTACTAGGAGATGTGTCATAATAGTGAAGAAGGATGGTGGGAACACCAACTCAAAACTAACGAGACATTGAGCCACATCCTTCTGTAACCTTAATAGAGTGGTTGGGCTGATTGACTTCTGCGAAATTGCATTGAGGAACGCACATAGCTGAACAATGGATACTCGAACATTTTCCGGTAGAAGCCCCCGCAATGCAACCGGAAGCAGTTGAGTCATCAGCACGTGGCAGTCATGAGACTTTAGGTTCTGGAACTTTTTCTCTGCCATATTTATTATTCCCTTTATATTCGACGAGAAGCCAGACGGGACCTTCATACTGCTCAGGACTTCAAAAAATATCTCCTTCTCTTCTTTGGTAAGAACGTAGCTAGCAGGACGTAGACGTCCTTTATCCGTCCTCATTGGATGCAGGTTCTTTGGGTCTTTCAAAAGTTGCTGGTCCTCTCGTGCTTCCGGAGTATCTTTTGCCTTCCCATACACGCCCAAGAAGCCTAGCAGGTTCACGCAAACATTCTTCGTCACGTGCATCACGTCGATTGCAGAGCGGACCTTTAGGATTTTCCAATAGGGTAGTTCCCAAAATATAGACTTCTTCTTCCACAGGGGAACGTGGTTGTTAGCGTCCTTCGGAACAGACTGTCCGCCAGGACCCTTTCCAAAGATTACATCTAAATCCTTGACCGCATCATATATATCTTCACCACTTTGGAGGGGTGGCTTCGGCCGGCGATCTTCCTCACCTTTGAAATGCTGCTGCTTGCTTTTCTTTCTTAGGGGATGCTGAGTTGTAAGAAATCGACGATGACCCGGGTACACATTCTTGTTACCTACATATATACTTTCAGTGCTATCTAAACAGTGTGTGCATGCATTGTATCCCTTGTTCGACTGTCCTGAAATGTTACTAAGAGCAGGCCAATCATTGATGGTTACAAACAACAACCCTCGTAGGTTAAATTCCGCTTGTTTGTACTCATCCCACACAGGTACCCCTTCATCACGCCACAACTGTAAAAGTTCATCAACTAATGGCCTCAGGTAGACATCAATGTTGTTACCGGGTTGCTTCGGGCCTTGGATGAGCACTGGCATCATAATGAACTTCCGCTTCATGCACAACCAAGGAGGAAGGTTATAGATACATAGAGTCACAGGCCAGGTGCTATGACTGCTGCTCTGCTCCCCAAAAGGATTAAAGCCATCCGTGCTAAGACCAAACCTTAAGTTCCTTGGGTCACGTGCAAATTCCTTGTACTCTGTATCGATTTTTCTCCACTGCGACCCATCAGCCGGGTGTCTCAACATCTCGTCGCTCTTGCGGTCTTCTTTGTGCCATCGCAACAACTTGGCATGCTCTTTGTTTCTGAACAAACGTTTCAACCGTGGTATTATAGGAGCGTACCACATCACCTTGGCAGGAACCTTCTTCCTGGCGGGCAGGCCCTCAACATCGCCAGGGTCATCTGCTCTGATCTTATACCGCAATGCACCGCATACCGGGCATTCATTCAAATTCTCATACTTCTCACCGCGGTAGAGGATGCAGTCATTAATGCATGCATGTATCTTCTGCACATCTAATCCTAGAGGGCAGATAATCTTCTTTGCTTCATACGCACTCTCGGGCAATTCGTTACCAGCCGGCAGCTTGTCCTTCACTATTTTCAGTAAACTCCCAAATCCCTTGTCAGATAAACCATTCGCTGCCTTCCATTGCAATAATTCCAGTGTGGTACCGAGCTTTGTGTTGCCATCTTCGCAAGTTGGGTACAACTTTGTTTTGTGATCCTCTAACATGCGCTCCAACTTCAACTTCTCAAGTGTAGTTTCTGCTAGGGTATGTGCATCAACGATGACCCCACGTAAATCATCATGTATGATGGGATCATCTGGTACCTCTTCATCATCAGCTTCCCCTGTTGGGTTACCAACATATTCAGGGTACATGTAGTTGTCATCGTTCTCTTCTTCTTCGTTGTCTTCCATCATAACCCCTTTTTCTCCGTGCTTGGTCCAACAATTATAGCCGGGCATGAAACCAGAAGTTATCAGGTGGAGGTGAATTCTGTCTGTGTTAGGGTAATCCTTCTCATTCCGACATTTTTGCATGGACAACACATAAAACCATTCGGCCCCTTGTTATCCTTAGCCACATTGAGAAAAGATTGCACGCCATCCATGTACTCTTTAGAGCGTCGGTCAGCGTACATCCATGGATGACTCATCTGCAAATCACCGCTAAAACCCATTACGATAAACCAACATAATAGGAAACATACCATATTCATTAATACAAGTTCATCACATTAAAACCAAAGTATAGTAGTGACCAAATGTAATACATAGTTCTCATAAAACATAAATTAATTGAAACTAGAATACAACTATCTAAAGAATTTAAATCCAACAACAAATGCGATCAGAATCGCAACTAAGGTAACTATTGAACCAACAGCATAATGATACCAAGCCTCTTGACTAATGACATATTTTCTAATCTTTTAAGCTTCAAGCGCATTGCATCCATCTTCATCTCGTGAACAGCGACGACGTCGGTAAGCTCGACCCCGTGAGCATCAACGATGTCGGCAATCTTCAAGTCCAATACCATCTTCTCTTCTAGGCATTGGAGACGAAGATCTTCACTTATCTTCAATTTTGCTTTCAAATCGTTGTTTTCTTTTTTAAAAACTCTACAATAGGGTCGGCTGGAATTTCCGGTTCAACTACCTCCTAAATAAAATATATCTATGTCAATTTGGTCGGCATGATTGTTATAAACACGAAACAAAATAAATAGTGATAAAAATATACCACATCCGAATCATAGACCGGACGAGGGCCGACGGGGACGGATATCAAAACCATGACACTATACATATAAAAAACATAAGAAAATTATACAAGAAAAATAATTATGCATTCAAATCATACAAGTAATTTTGTAAAATAAAAGATAAAAGAAGAGGCTCACCGAGGTGGTGCCGGTCACGGGATGGCAGGGGCTATCGACGGCGGTGAGGACCGAGAAGACACTAAAATTATACAAGAAAAATAATTATGCATTCAAATCATACAAGTAATTTTGTAAAATAAAAGATAAAAGAAGAGGCTCACCGAGGTGGTGCCGGTCACGGGATGGCAGGGGCTATCGACGGCGGTGAGGACCGAGAAGACACTAAAATCCACAAATAATAAATTAATTTGAGCTCAAAATACATAAAAAAAATGAACTACCTAGTTTAGGCATTTCATCAAACACCTAGGTAGCACTATAAAAATGAAATGAGCTAAACTTGTATGGAAATGGCTAAAATTCGGCCGCCGGGTGAAAGGATCAAGTGTTGCTAACACTTGGAGAGATGGGTGCCGTCTATCTTGACAAATCTTGGAAAAAAATGGGGCTACACTTGAGTTTGAGAGAGGAAACAATGAAGATGAGCTTGAGAGTTCAAAAATGGTGGCTGGCCCGGGGTGGGAGATGATATAGCGGGACCTCTAGTCCCGGGCTGTACCATGGCCCGGGACAAAAGGTCCACCCTCCTGTCTCCACCCTGCCGCTGACTGCGTCGGTCCCGGGTGGTGTCACGGCCCGGAACTAGAGGTGCCCTACAACCCGGGACCCGACCTGCGCAGCGTCGGAGCAGCTGGCCCGGTACTAGTTCCCTCCTCTAGTCCGGGTTCGAACCACGCCCGGGACTAGAACCCAACCCCCCTCTCCACCAAAGCTCCTGTTTCCACTAGTGATCTAACCTTACTGAAAATTCCGTGTTTTTCCTAGGGCACAATCAAACAACATATATACACATTCCCTATCTTTTCAGTTACTATAGAATCCAACATGTTTTAATCCTTGGAACCAAATAGACAGTAAACTAAGGTGCCTCCGTATTGCCATCATTCAGCATGCATTTGCCGGGCAAAGACCAGTCGTCCTAGACGCAAATGTTTTGATAAGAAGATTGTCTCCGAGCAGTTAGTTGTCTTGGCAGATGCTCCCCACTTGGGACACAACTTGCTGGGGTGCACTGCACACTGAACACTGCTAAATTACTAGTATTGTCTCCTGAATGAAAAAATCATGGGTTAGTCAAAGAGCATGACTAAATTATTCGTTCCTTGAGTGCTAAACTTTTTTGTTATGCGCATTGCGCTTATGGTTAAAGTCATGTGCTAGAAGACTTCCATGACCCGAAGGAGAAGTGGCAGGGGTTAATTGGCCCTTTCTCCTGGTCCCAAGCTTGCACAAGTACTGTAAAAAAAGAAGGATTACGGAAATCCGTTGCAGCTCCCGAGCACCGGTGCTCTGTGTATTTGAAAATTTTGAAAATCAAACTTTTTCGCTTCCAAAATGCTGAAAATATTTACACAAATACGTATACATATCCTGCAAGTACGTCAGAAATTTCGTAAAGAAATTCATTATATTTTGGGCTAGGAAAAAATGAGAAATTTCTGACAGATTCAACACACTTTATACACTTTACACTGACTAGAATTTTGTTATTTTTATACAGCTCGGAATACGACGCTTTTTGCACCGAAAATTGGCACGCACGGAAGAAACATGCATATGTATCATTGGAATTTTTTCGGATTTTTTTGAAACATAAATTTAAATTTTTCAAATTTTCAAAATATCGAGAGCACTGGTGCTCGGGAGCTGCAAATCCGCTTCCGAAGGATTACTACTACTACTACTACTATACAGTACAATATATGCATCAACTAATGCTACCTAATCTTTCTGAACAACTCATTTGTCTTTCTCATGGCACAATCAAACAAGCATACATATTACACATCCCTATATTTTAAATTCTTGTACGATCTAATATGGTATATCATCTACAAGTAATTCACATTGTTTTCCTATTACCCTGTTTTAAAAATCCGTTGAACCAAGTAGACACAGTAAACGTGTTTTGGTGAGAAGATTATCTCTGAAAGACCGGTCGTCTGTGTTGCCATCATGCAAGTTGCATCTGCCGGGTCAAAGACCAGTCGTCCTAGATGCAAATGTTTTCGTTAGAAGATTGTCTCTGAGAAATTAGTTGTCCTTGGCACTTGGCAGATGCTCCCCACTTGGGAGTTGGGACACAACTTGTTAGAGGGCACTGCACACAGAACAATGCTAAATTACTGGTAGTTTCCTGAATGATAAATTAATTGGTTACAGGCATTGCCCTTATATATATGTTTGAAAAACATGTCTATGTTAAGTATTATTGGTTTCCTGATTACTGCTAAAAGTTATACCAAATTGCACTTACGGTTAAAGTCATGTGCTAGACGACATGCATGACCCGAAAGAAAAGCGGCACACGTTAGTTGGCCCTTTCTCCGGTTCTCCAGCTTGCACTGTAAAAAAAAAAAGATATGCTAAACTCCTACTATACAATATATATGTAGATTAATCGTAGTGCTAACATCATGACTGTGCAACCCATTTTGCAAGGGGTGCAGGAGACTGAGCCACGACCATGCAGTGCATGAGAGACGGCGCGCGCGCGTTGATGAGCTCACCCCGCTGCGTCACGGCGATGACCGGCGGTGACGCCCCGACGTCGCAGGGACACACATTTGGCCGGGGCCCGCCTGCGCGAGCCTATTCCGCGCCACTTCCTCCCTCTCTATCCTCTCTTACTTTTCCCCCCAACTTCCTACGGCGCGCCAATAAAAACTGGAGGCCTGGAGCCCTCACCGGTGAGCGCACCCTACCTAGCTAACTACTCTACGGCCGGGAAGTTGCTGGCCGCCTTGCAAGTTAGCATGACGTCCCGCGGCGACGATGATGACGGCGAGAGGTCACCGCCGGCGCCAGCGCCTCCTCCGCCTGTGGTCTACCACGACCTGGTCGAGGTGCACGAGCACGCGAGGATGCTGCAGAGCGTGCTGCAGAGTTCATCGCCTCGCGTGGCCAGCCACGCCGGGGAGCTGGTGAAGGGGATGATGGCCAAGCTCTCGTGCGCTATGTCGGGTCTTGGCACCACCGGCGGCGGGGTGGCGCCATCGTCATCGGGCACAGGCAGGGGACTGGGCGGGAGGAGGAAGAGACCAGGTGCGGCGGCCTCGGCCGGGCCACACCGCCGGAGCAGCTCGAGGAGAAGGTGAAGAAAGCCTAAAACCCACCCTTAATTAACCACCGTGCTAGTAGCTTGCTAGTAGGTCTCAGCATATACATGCACTTCACTGTGGACGCGATTTAACAAGTTATTGTGCGGCTTCCTATTTTACGCAAATTGGACTATTAATTCGGCCTAGTGGGGGGGACTTTAGGCGCCAATGATCAGGGGAAGGAAAGTAGCTATAGCCTTCTGTCGTGAGATCGAAAAGTTCAAAAGTGCATGCATCTAAGATCACTTGGCCACTTGGGTGTTCCCTTTCAGAAAACAAAAGAGATCGATCACTTGGGTCTTGGGGCATGGATGCATATGGGGGGCATATCAAATCATATATAGTTGCTACTTAATTCGGTTTGTTATGCATGGCAGGACGAAGAGCCCTTTCATCAAGATGGTTACGGCGACGACGACCGACGACGGCAAGTCATGGAGGAAGTACGGGCAGAAGAAAATACATGACTCTTCTAACCCGAGGTACACAGATGTATATGTCAAGAACTATTCTTTTTTTTTGAGAATTAAGAACTATTCTTATTATGCGCAGTGCATATATGTAGCATAGACTTACTCATGATTTATGTCTTATGCTGTGTTGCGACTTAATGTGCAAAAATAAAATAGCTGTTGCAGCAAGAAGCTAAGTGAGATCTTGCGGCGTGCAGTTCCGAAAAAGAACAGCCCAGTTACAGTACGTCGAGTTGTCGAACTATAAGTACGTAAAGAGTGATTATTGAATCATTCATGGAAGCTGCCTAGGAAAGGACACACTTGCCAACTGGTTGATACCCTAGCAAGTTGAGCTTTTTAATTTCATTTTTTTGGGTGAAGTTGAGCTTTTTTATTGTTCAAATGCATATTGTGCTTCTCCACATATAGCACTAGTGTAGCATAGACTCGTAGCTCACATTGGTAGACTGGGGAGGAGTACTTACCGACATATTCACATCTGTGTCCAGGAGCTACTACAGGTGCACGCATAAGCCAGATCAAGGCTGCATGGCCACGAGGCAGGTACAGAGGTCCCAGTCCAACCCCTCGGAGCTCGAAATCAGCTACTACGGTCAGCACACCTGCAAGGATCCCTCCATGTTTGCATCGTCCATCGTCCAAGGTGCCGTCGCCATCACTGCGCCGTCAGATGGTGGAAATCTCATCAGCTTCGCACCCATCAATGGCGCCGCCGCAAGCACGAGCACGAGCGCTTTTGCTCATCGTTTCGTGAAAGAGACGACGGATCATCAGATGCTCTTCTCCCGCTTGTCCAGCTACAGCTCCTCGGCAGCGCAAGAGAGCGCGCCCAGCGGCTCGCCGTCGCCAGCTTGCTACGAGAAGTCCATACAGTACAGAGGAGGGCAGCTCGCCGACGTTCTGGGGCGGACGACGTCCGCGTTTACCGTGGGGTCAGCCCCGGCGGAGTACTGGCCGGTCGTGGAGATCGGCGTTGACATGGATGCTGCCGCAGGCATGAACAGCTTCCCTTCTTCTCCTAGCAGCCTTGGGTTCATGTCAGGCTCTCTCGAATCGTTTGGCGGCAATAACCTTGGCGGCGACGACGACTTGTTTGGTTTCGATTCCTGACGATGGCTATTACACCATGCATGCATCCTTGTCGTAACAAGCTTGCAATTTGCATGCAGGGTACTATATATATTTTCCTGGACATGTAAAGATATGAACATGAATATTTACGTATATATAGTAAAAAATTGGCTAGCTAGCTACATAACCTGTAATGTATCGGCGTGCAAAAGTTGTCGGTTTGTATGTGTAAAAAATGTAAGTACATATGTACACACAACGTCAAATTATGGTTTAGTAAATGTTGGTATATATGTATATTTTTAGTGATATCTATGTATATATTACTGGAAATATGTTCATCTTTATCTAAACAAGTACATATTTTCTGATAGTGTTGCTACAGTAATGCTACTTAGAGTTTCCTTAAACAAAATCAGGGATCATATCTATTTTTTATAACTCAAGGATCTAATCGATCAATCTGTTAAACTGTGGTTGATGACACAATTTTAATGTTCAAAACAAATTGTTGAGTTATTATTCTGAAAACCACGGCAGGGTTACTTTCGAGAAACCTTGGGAAAGCAGGACCTAGCACTGTGATTCTTTAAGAAAAAATGGCCCTCCTTCTAAGAGAACCAGATAATTATTTTTTGTTTGGTTTGTTTTGATAAAATAAATATATTAATATCAAGAACATACCATTTACACTTAGCCTTTGTAATTTTAGATATAGTTGAGACGGATGTGCACAAGTAAAAAAAAAATGCCCGCCAAAGCGATCAATAGCTCACAGTAGCATGAAACAATCACCACTATTGGCAATACCTGGACTACGAAAAGTTTACCTAAAAACCACTCCTTACGAAAAGAAAACAACGCACGAGCGTTATCGTCGTCGCCCGATCTAACCACCGAAATCCGACCATGGGTTTTCGCCCCAGAGTAAGTTGGGGAAATCTCCCAAGTCCTCAATAAGGGTACGACTAGAAGGTCGTCATTGCCAGGTATAACCAACGAATGTCAGATCTAGGTTTTTCACCCCAGAAATTGAGACTCAATACTCAAATATGAGCACAAAAAAAGAAGTCACCCTTTGTTTCCACCCCCACTTGCGGACAAGACTGCTACAAAGCACCAATTATCGAGCTGATAGTCGTCACGAGCAGAGTTTTAACAATGGACATTGCCACGCAGACGAAAACATGTTCGCACAACACATTGTGAAACATTGTCTTCTCCACATATGTTGCGTACACACCCGAACAGTTGCAGGCACGCATGGTGGTCGTGACATGGACATCACCACACGACTGAAAAACCATGCCAATGTAAAGTGAGCTGCCAAGATGTCGTCGTCAGCCAGCATCGTCTTGCTTTCACCTCGGTACATTGGAAAGCACTTTGAACACTGCTTTAGGGCATCCACACCGTTGCCATTGCTAAGTTTCCAATAAAGCTGTATTTGCATCAGTGTGAAATATGGCCAAGGTTCTACATCGTTGCTAGTTCTAAATATTTGTAGAATGGGTCCCCACCACAAAATTAAATCACATAGACAATGGGCATTCTCTCTCCTCTCTCTCACACATGTGAATGTTTCTGTTGGTAGTTGAACAAATAGTATTTATTTAGTGTTTGTCAGAATTTGGCATCGGAGCAAGGGTGCTCTAGTTTTTTTTTTGCTCAATTTGGAACTATGGTCACAATATAGGAAACTAGTTGCAAAAAGCCAAAAATCAAATATAAAACTAGCATTTGGCATACGTTATGGCCGCCCTTACTTTCCCCGCCTCCGTCAATACCTCAGTAATCACGACTGTGGATTTTCCATAGTGGACATACCCAACAATGCCGATGAAAATTGGGGCGTCAGGTGGGTGAAATTCACCATGGTCCTCGCCTAGGCCCGCGGCCTAGGTGATGTCGATGGCACGCTAGAGACCACATCGGGCCGAGTCAAGGTCGGAAAGACACAAGAGGTTGCCAAACCACGACAACCACAAGTCAGCAGGCAAACGAGTGCCTGACCTGGATGGCCTCCGAGCCCCAAAAGGCATAATATCTCTGTCCTGGAAACATATAAGTTAGATCGCATCGGCGTGTTGACAATGTTGGGTGAGAATGGTGTAGGGTCCATGACAGTAGTACAGTAATACAAGTAGACATAGTGGGTCGGATAGATGAGGGCAAAACGGGAGTAATGGATGTATCAGGAAAAGTCAGGAAGGAAATACCGCAACGGAGGATGTCGAAAGAGAGGATGGGCGTGGTTAGAAAGGATGAGTCTCATCAAAAGTTCCATCCCGAGAAATCTGCAACCAGCGACCAACATGATCCCAACACCTATAATCTTTATCTTTATAATCTTTATCTTTATGCTCATCACTATAACCTCATAAAACACACTTGACAGACTGAACGGTCAGTTTTGCGTGTTCATGAGGGTCAGAAGAACAAAGCAAACACAACCAACAAAGTAAAGACGGGAGAATAATCAAAAAGACGGGAGGAGATAACAACGCAAACGGAATCGATCTTCTGCTAAATCGTGTGCAATGAGATAACAACGCAAACGAATTGCTCACTCTAGTCGTGTGCGATAGATGAACAATGCACACGGCTATTCTCGCTGTGCCGTGTTTTTGTAAACTAATTTCATATATTATATATTGATATTTCTAACAAAAGACTTGCGAGGAAACATGCTACACATAAGGAAAATAGCAAAATAACTATTACAATAATCTACACTACTACTACTCCTCGTCGGAATCGGAGATGCAGATTATCTCATTGCCGAAGCCTAAGGCCTCGTCATCATTGAATACGCGCGATCTATTTTCTTCTAGCTTCTTGGCGATGGAGTATTCGACCACGCGATGCTCTTCAATTATGGCCCGGTCGTCCTCCTCAGCCTTCTCGGCCTCGCGCACAGCCGCCATGGCCTCCGCGGCCCCGAACTCAGCTTCCTAGGCCTCGCGCTCAGCCACCTCCCACCACTCGAGACGCGCCTCGGCGTCGCGCTCAGAGGAATCCTCCGGCCTCTCCATCGCCGCGACCTCGCCCTTCTCCATATTCGCATCATCCTCCGGACACTCGTTCTCCACGCGGCGACGGCGCGCAGGCGGGGAGGAGTTTACGGAAATCGCGGTGGGCGCGGCAATGCTCCACTGAGCCACACACGACAGGCGAGCAGTCTTCTTGTGGCGCACCATCGTGTACCTACTGAGTCTACGGTGGCGTCGCTGCTGAGTTCAATGATGAACGGCTGCGAGCAACATTATATAGGACGAGGAAGCTGGCTCGTCGCCAACGCGTGGCAAACTGGAGGAGGCGAGAAGGCTGTATAGTGTACACGCGTCGAACGGAATACGAGTAGGCAATTGAGATTACATACGATTTGTGGAAGTAACTCGTGTGTGAAACAACACGATAATGCAAACGCGTTGCTATATGTAATCGTGTGCGATATATCACACACGCTTTAAAAACCACAACCGTAGGCGAACGTTTGACCAGCGAACACCCGTTCATGGACTCACACACGGCTATACTTGCGAAGCGAATGCGATAGGGCATAACGCACACGGGTGGCTGCTCCCGTGTGCGATGGCGATGCCTTAAATTGTCCGATCTGTATAGTGGCAGTAGGAGAGTCTTCACGCGCAAGTCTTCTGCTTCAGCACAATAAAAATCTATTCCAAAGAATTATTGTCCTTACACTAGTTTTTTTTACTTATGAGCAATGCAGTGCCCATACCTATCAGGTGAGGATTATAGTTAGTTACTGAAAGTAACAAAGCATGCATGCAGATCTTTGGAATTAATCTCTTCCCCTTCGATTGACTTGGTGAACTGAAGAAGGAAGATTTTACTTACCAACGCACACTATCACTAAGATTCTACTTTGCGTGGCAGGTGCATTAATTTGATTCGCATGTAAAATCTCCGGACCTAAAAAGTAGATGTCATTAAGATTTTATTACTTCACAGCACATACAGGCCTCACATATCCAAGCTCTCCATCCCGCGAAGTCTCGAACGCATATCTAACGATCTACATCTCACTAGATACGCCGCCTCCCGGGTAATGGCCGGATCAATTGGCTTTAGTACTGAAAGCAAGTCAAGACACTTCTCCATGCCGATTGGAAGTAAATATTTGTCGTGTTATTGACAACCGATGAACACAAGCAGAAAGCTATAGATCCACATGCACCAAAACGTAAGATAATAATGCACTATAGCTGGCTGGAAAGAGAAGGTTCACACTTCACAAAACATGGTCGAAACTTCTTCGGGAAGTGAAAGGACCATTTTTAGACTTTCACCATCGTTGAAGCTTCTATTAGCTCAACTTTTACCCTGCAGGTAGCACAAACGCCAAGGGAGAAAAAGCTCACCCAACTTTTACACATGTAAAGTCCTCAAATAAGATGTGGATGTTAACTGACTGACTTGAGAACCTGATCAACTCGTGGTGACCAGGAAAGTACTTTTCATTTCATTGCTTTGTTTGTTCGAGGAACATAAAAAATAATAATAAAAGATGTAGAGGAAAACTACACATGTTCTTTGCTTTTGTTTCCATGATCGAACCCATCACCTGGAGAACAGATGCATGCATGAGCTTTTTTGTTTTTGTTATTTCTTATGTGAAATGTTTGAAGCCATGTGTCGAGTGGTTGAGCCAATTGCAGTAGTTTCTGCACTACTATATATGCACTGTAGTCAAAGTCTTTGGAGTGAAAGACTTGGAAAGTTGGCGTGACAATAGCTCTATTGGCAAAGGAAACATTTTTCAACTTTCGTTGTCACTAGGGCCAACGTGGATATCCATTGGTCCAGCTTAAGCATCGATGCCGACCCTAGTTGTTCGTTGGTTTCAAGGGCTAGCTGGTGACATGTAACTTAATTGAAATGCTATAAAAGGTAGCCATAAACCGGGCCGATATACAGGTAATCCATGTACAATTGTTTAACATACCAGTTAATCAAAATAAGACATTTTAATACCCTGCGAAGATGGAGGTTTTGTCCAATATTATTTTTGAGAAATTGTCAAGAGTACCATATTTCAATCATGAGACAATGAAATGATAGTAATAAGTGGTTTGATTAATGGTCAAACCTGGATACTCCAAGCATCCACATGCTGACTATTCCCAGAAAGCTGCAGAGCACATATCGTTGACCAATGCCATTACAAATGGAAAATAGTGACGATTTAGTCACCAAAGTGGAGAGTCACAAATCAACACATTTCTTGCACTGAAGGATGAACAAGTATGCCACAACTATTGTTCAGTTACAAGAGGAATACAAGCATATGATGGAGGAAATGCATCAACAAGTCTGACAAGCAAAAGGATGTGGCGGAGCTATTCCCAAGTCAGAGGGGGCCACCGTCCCCCAATCTAAAAAAAATAAGCCTATATACCCTATATAATCTAGGTTTAGGTAGGAAAATTTGAGTAATTGGCCCCTTCAGCCAGCTTATATTACACATGCACATGGAGCGGCCACCCCACAGATTCTGCTGTAGCTCCGCCACTGAAAAGGATGATGAGTTTTAGCAATCCAAGAGAAATGAGAGAAGAACCAGGAGTGCTCAAGAACAAGCTCTTGATATGAAAGAAGATGTTGATGTGGACACCATTGCCAAGGAGCCAACTCTTACAAACACCCAATAACTTTAAAGTGATGAATTAGAGGACAACTCAGATGATGAAGAAGACAACTCCAACTCAGGAAGCTCAAGTAAAAATGAATATTAAGATGCTCTTCGTTGCTAACATGTTTGAGTGGATGTTAGATTTCCTATAAAATCTAGCGCAAAGAATACCACCATATGAATCTCTTTAAAGATTAATCCTACAAAGCTCCTATTCAAATACTTTGAATCAAATAGGCCCTAAAGCTTATGGTACGACGGCTTACACTGGAAAAAAATCGTGACTGGCTAACCCATTTATTCTACTCCAGCCGATTCGATAAAAATGTCGCAGAAAACAACTATAGTCACCTACGAGTCAATAGCACAACCAGCGACAAATATTTTTTTTTGGATTGGAGAGAGTAGTGTGATTTGTGCCAGAGACCGAGCCACGGCCCACAAGGCCACATGCCCACAACCATGCACGAGACGGTCATGCGTCGATGAGCTCACCCCCTTGCGTCATGGCGATGACGCCGCGAGCCGCGACACGTCGCCTTGCGCGCGCACAGTGACACACATCTGGCTGGGGCCCACCTAGCTCTCGCATATTCCGCGCCACTTCCTCGATCGCTCTCTATCGCATCTTACTTTTCCCTCCCAAACTTCTCACCGCACGCGCCACGCAGCACAGCGCTTCAATAAAAACTGAACCCTAACTGCTCTACGGCCTGTCGGGACGGTAGCTTTACTTGCCTGCTTTGCTCACTCCGAGTTGCATGACGTCCTGTGGGGGCGGCGGCGACGATGATGGTGGCGGGCGCTCACCGCCGACGGCGGTCTACGACTACCTGGTCGAGGTGCGCGAGCACGCGATGATGCTGCAGAGGGTCCTGCAGGGTTCTTCGTCTCGCACGGCCAGGGACGCCCGGGAGCTGGTGAAGGGGATGATGGCCAAGCTGTCGAGCGCTATGTCGGTGCTGGGCACCACCGGCGGTGCGGCATCGTCGTCAGGGGCAGGACAGAGACCGGGTGGGAGGAGGATGAGACCAGGCGTGGCGGCGGCGGCGTCGTCCGGGCCGCAGTCCCCGAGCGGCTCGAGGAGAAGGTGAAGAAAATCTGAAACCACCCTTCAAATTAGCCACAGTGGAACTAGCTTGCTAGTGGCTCTCACCATACATGATACATACACTTCACTATGCATGCGTTTTCACAAATTATTATGCGCCTTCCTCGTCTGCAATTAGGGGACTACTAATTTTGTCCTAGTGGGGGAACTTTAGCGACAAAAGTAGCCTGTTAGCTTCTGATGACCAATTTTGCGTGATATATATGCTAGTAGTACTAAGATTACTTGGGTTGTTGGGCATGCATGCATGGGCAACATATCAAACCATATATATTTAGTTGCTAACTAATACTGTCTTTTATGCACACATGCATGGCAGAACGAAGAACCCTTTCATCGAGATGGTCACTGCTACGACGATCAAAGATGGCAAGTCATGGAGGAAGTACGGACAGAAACAGATATATGCCTCTACTAACCCGAGGTACATATGTGTATGCCACCAACTATATATAGATCTCATTAGTATTAGTATGTACAGTACATCGTACAACTCATGCTTGTATCGTAATGAAGTGAGATCGCTGCATGCAGTTCAATAGAATTTCAGTATATATGTCTAGTTGTCGAAGTTTAGGTAAAGAATGATTATTGAATCATTCGTTGAAGCAAGCCAAGGATACTTGCCAACTGGTTAGTTAACTAGTTGATTAATCTTACACCTTAGGTAGTTGAGCCTTTTAATTACATTTATAGGGAAGTTGAGCTTTTTGATTGATCAAAAGTCCATAAGGTGTGCTTTTCCATATATATAGTACTAGTTGTATTAGGGTACTATCTAGGCTCTAGCTAGCGTATTAGAGAAGTCCCACATGCATTTGGTCACATACTACTACGTAGAAGTACTCATTTGCATATGCACATATGTATCCTGTATCCAGGAGCTACTACAGGTGCACGCACAAGCCAGATCAAGGCTGCATGGCCACGAGGCAGGTCCAGGAATCAGAGTCCAACCCGTCCGAATTCGTCATCAGCTACTACGGCACGCACACCTGCAGGGACCCCTCCACATTATCATCACCCGTCGTCCAAGACGCCGGTGCTGCCGCATCGCTGAACTGCACAAACCTCATCAGCTTCGCACCCCTCAATGGCGCCGGCGGTGCCCCCACCGCAAGCACGGGAACCAGCGCTTTCCCTCATCGTTCAGTGAAAGAGAGTATGGATCATCCCATGCTCTTCACCCACTACTCCAGCTACACCTTCTGTCCGGCGCAGGAAAGCGCGCCTAGTGGCTGGCAATCTCCGGCTTGCTACGAGAAGTTCATGCAGTACGCTGGCGGCGAGATAGTGGATGTTCCCGGCAAGATGACGTCGGTGTTGGCCGTGGGGTCTGCGCCGGCGGAGTATTGGCCGGCTGTGGGGGTCGCCGGCGTCGATATGGATGCTGGTGTTGGCATGGTGGGCAGGTTCCCTTCCTCGCCTATCAGCCCCGGATTCATGTCAGGCTCGCTCGGATCGTTTGGCAATAACGACCTTGGCGGCGACGATGACCAGTTTGGCTTTGATTCCTGACGCTGTATTATGCAGCCATGAGCCATGCTTGCTTGTTTATTGTGTAACACGTTTAAAATTTGCATGCATGGCAAACGTTTGAACATGCATATATACGTACGTATAGCTAGTCAATAAGGCTAGCTAGCTACATAATGTGTATTGTATTGGCATGTAACCAATGTCAGTTTGTATGTGTGGAGGGTAGAGAGGCCTGAAGAGTCGCGTGGTGTCACGTTATGCATGACTTAACGAAGTTGTAACTTGGCCTTTCTGTCCCTTCTTCTATGATCTGGATACACCTTTGTAACTTGGCCTATCCTTGAAAAAATGTTTGTATGTGTCGGAAATGTAAGTACAAATATAGGAGTATGTACGTATTTTTTTTAGACTAACAGGGACCCGCCCCGGCTCCATTTTCTCATTGAAAAAACGAAACCCTCGCGTTTCTTACATGAAAGTAGAGTTCAGAAAGTAAAAGGCCCACATCAGGGGGTTCAAACTAAAACAGAGGCTATTACGAAACTACTCTGCACGCAGGCAGCAAAGTTCTCGGAAACCAGAGACAAAAACAGAGCCAAGATGAACTGGTAGACTCAGGACCGCCAGCGAAAAGCCCCCAGCACACTTGTCTTCATCTTCACATCTAGCATCAGGCATCAGTGGAGAAGAAACAAGGCACCAGGTTGTTGGGGAGGTCCAGGGGGAACTTCTTTTTAGTCCATGACGACGTGGATATCATCAGCTTCCTCAGGATGATCACGCAGATAGCTCATTGAAGCCCTGCCGCCATGGACTTTCCCCGCTGTCGAGCTCCAGGTAGAGGTCCATCCAAAGGAGAGGCACCTCAATCCGGCATCAGCTCCAACGGGGTTTGAAGTTTTCTCCTCAGCAGCGCCATGAAGCTGTCGACCAGCCCCCAGTCTTCGTCCTTGTAAGGAATCTTCCAGTTTCTTAGATAGGTCAGAGCCATGCTCCATACCTGCTTAAAATTAATCCAGGTTTTTCTGTTAAACACTATATTGTTCCTGTTATTCCATACAGTCCATAAAATAGCTGAAGAAACAACATTAAACTGCATGTGTCTTTTATTACAAATCCACTTGGAAGCTAAAGAAAAGTAATCTGTAACCAATATGTCAAAGATTTCTTTAACATCAGCCCAAAGACAAGCGGCAACAATGCAGTCGAAGAACAAGTGTCGAACAGTTTCTATATCCTTGCATAAGCTACACTCAAGAGGTTTCGGCATGCCCCTTTTTCTCAAATTATCTCTAGTCATCACCTTATTTTGAGAAAGGAGCCACAGAAAGTTGTGCACTCTTGGTGGGATTTTCAGGTCCCAAATAGCCGGCAAGTACACTGGCTTAACTCCTCTAAAATTTATAACAGCATAATGTGATTTAGAAGAGTAAACACCTTTTGATTCATAACGCCAGATCAGCTGGTCGTCTGAGTCAGAAAAGGAAATAGTTTTTGCTATCTCAACGAGCTCATGCCATTGAATCATCAAAGCCTCGTCGAAATTGCGTCTAAAGTTACACAAGAGATCTGTCCCATTCCAAATCTCAGCTATGGTTTTCGTTTGTTGATTCGTATAATATACAAATCCCAAAATTGGGTCGCTAATGGGGAGTTACCAAACCATGTGCCCTCGCAAAATCTCACTAATTTTCCATTTCCTACCTGCCATTTATAGCCTAGTCTAACAGCTTCCATTGCACCCATGACCCCTTTCCAAAATACCGATGGATGCGGATCATGACAGCAAAGAATGTTCGGGCTCTTAGTATTATACTTAGAGTCGATAATTTTCTTCCACAAGGTCCCTTCACCAACAATATATCTTTTTACCCAGGAACCTAACAAACAGATGTTAAGATCCTGCAAATTGGTAATTCCTAACCCACCATACTCCTTCTTCATACAGATGGAGGGCCAATTAGCCAGGTGGATTTTTTTCTTCCCATCTTCATCTGACCACATACAGTGTGCCATCTGAGTATTAATGAGCTGCAAGGCCCACTTTGGGAATTTAAAGAAAGAAAGCATATATATAGGGATACTTGCAAGGCAAGTTTGAATCAGGATTCTTTTTGCCTCAGTAGACAAAAGCTTCCCTCTCCACCCTGTCATCCTACTTAAAAGACTATCAATGAGAGGCTATAGATCCTCTCTCCGTAAGGCATCAAAATGCATTGGCAAACCCAGATATTTGATGGGAAAAGAACCAGCTACGCACTGAAAAATGTCTAAAAAAGGTTGTATTTCCTCCTGTTCCATATTAATGGCCATGAGTTCGCTCTTATGATAATTGATACGCATGCCTGAAATTTGCTCAAAACAGGTTAACACCCATTTTAAGTTAATAGCAATCCTATCATCTTTTTCAAGGAAAAGGAGCGTGTCGTCTGCGTATTGCAGACAGACCACACCTCCTGGAACAAAATTGGGACAGAGTCCTCGGATCAGGCCTGCCTCACAGCCTTTTACCAACATTTTGGCTAAGACATCCACGACAAAATTAAACAAAAGGGGGGCAAGGGGATCTCCTTGTCGTAAGCCTTTTCCAGTTAGAAAGAAATTCCCCTCAGTATCATTCACTCTCACCCCTACTGAGCCCCCGTGACTCACCTGCTTAATAAAGGAGATGATTTTTGGTCCAAAACCTCTAAGTTGCAGGATCTCCAAAAGGAAATCAAGATTAACTTTGTCATAGGCTTTTTCATAATCTATCTTAAAGACTAACCCCTGCTGTTTTTTCGAATGCACTTCATGAATAATGTCATGTGCCGACACTACGCTTTCAAGGATAAACCTACCCTTGATGAAGGCAGATTGCTGATAAGATATCAGTCTACCAACAACCACAGCAAACCTGTTAGTTAAAACTTTGGTAAAATTTTTGAAACTACAATTCAGAAGGCTAATCGGTCTGAATTTTTTCATAATTTTAGCATCATTTTCCTTTGCGATAAGCGTGATCATAGCAAAGTTTAAACGGAAAATATCCAATCTACCATGATACCATTCGTTGAACATTTTCAACAAATCATATCATATCGATCTGAGTATGTACGTATGACCTTAAATTGTTGGGTTGTAAATGTTTATGTCTATTTATACATTATTACTGGAAATATGTTCAAAACCAAGTTATTGGGAAAACATCTGCAAGATTAGTTTTGAGGAACCTTACGATAAAGGGCATTTACTACTCATATCATAGATACATACTCCCTCCATGTTTGAAAGAGTATACGTCCAACTTTCCTTGAAAAGTCAAAGTTTTATATATTTGACAGTGTTTGTACAAAAAAAACAAAAACATTTATGTCAGCAAATTAGTAGCATTAGATTTATGATAAAATTTATTTTCATCCTATGCCTATTGGGTTTCACAATCATTTATATATTTTTATACAATGTTGGTCAAAGGTCGAAATATTTGACTCTCCAACAAAGTTGGAAGTACACTATTTTAAGTACGGAGGGAGTAGTAGTTTACACCTGGCATCTTCATAACAACGATGCACACAGCCAAACGAGTCAGAAAAAGGAAATAAACAACAACGATTAGAAGAATCATAGAGAGCTCGTAGAGCGCCTATAAAAGAGGAGGGTCAATCCGAAAATCATACTACCACCCATGTGGGGGTAAAAACATCCGTCACCACATTCTCCAACCGTGTAGACACCTCTATAAATAGGTAGCGAAACTCCACACGTTGTAGAGACGACCATAAACAAAGCATATGTGTGACCGGTAGATGACCTGTATAAGAGAAAAGTTGTTACCATTAACCAGGCTTTTATCTTATAAATTCATCCCCTCCTCTTCGAGTTTGTGGATGTTTGGATGACATTATAGGCCTCTTTGATTCACGTGATCAATTAATGCGGGAGTTAGGTAATAAGTTGTTTGGTTGCACCATACAAAAAGTCATGGTTTTTTCTCATTAAAATTGAGTACATGTCATATTATTTATAGACACATGGGAATATACCTTATGAAATGAATGTGTAGATGAGTACTGATGATGACCTCAAATTAGTACCTCACATGGGAATATCTAATTTGCCTTATTGATGCCAAAATTGTGGCCCACTTGTGCAAGGATTATACTTTCACGATGACCGCTTACAATCACCTAGAGTAAACCCGATCGATGGGATCAAATGTTGCTCTCTAGCTCATGGTCATATATAGTATGGTTGATGATTGGTAAAATGCTTTTCTAGCCACACATCCTCATGCATAACCGCAACACGTACCCTTATTAGCAGACCACCTAACCCTAACCGACATCATCATGTAGAACGTTTGGAAGATGAGAAACCACCGCAATTTAACAGGACGAGGATGAACCTTCCGCGAGGTAGCATCCATCGCCTTCAATGGCGCCATTGGTCAACAATTTGCATGTTCTGTAACATTTTGGGAGTCACGTGGATCTCAGAGTTTCTAGATTTGGCCATTAGTCAAAACCGTTTGTAACTATCACGATATATCTTCTTAATCGAAAGGTGGTACTCCCACCAGTTTCTAAAAATACCAAAACTGCACAAAATCTCCACCTCTCCCACAACATTTACAATGGTTTGCCAGTATATCAACCCGATTTGTAGCTACCTTTTATAGCCTTTTGATTAAGTTATCCGTATGATTTTGTTTATTAGATGATGCTTGTCACAAGCAAAGCCCTTGAAACCAACGAACAACTAGGGTCTGCATCAATGCTTAGTTGGACCAACAGATATCCACGTTGGCCCTAGCGACAAAGAAAGTTGAAAATATTTCTTTGCAAATAGAGTTATTGTCATGCCAACTTTCCAAGTCTTTCACTCCAAAGACTTTGACTTCAGTGCTCATATAGTACTGCAGAAACTACCGCAATTGGCTCATCTACTCGACACATGGCTCCAACCACTTTTACATAAAAAATTAACAAAAAACAAAAACCCATGCATGCGTTAGTTCTCCAGGCGATAATCTCAGGGAAACAAAAGCAAAGAACATGTGTAGTTTCTTCTACATCTTTTTTTTATGTTCCTTGAAAAAACAAAGTAGTAACGTACGGCTTAAAAAGTTAAAAGTACTTTCCTGGTCACCACGAGTGGTCTCAATTTCTCAAGTTAGTCAGTTAACATCCAGTTCTTATCTGAGAGGGACATTTTTTAATGTGAAAGTCCAGTGCTTTTTGCCCGCGTATATACTACCCAGTAAAAGCTGAGCTAACATACAAGCTTCATTGCTGAATAAAGTCTAAAGATGGTCCTTTCACTTCCTGCAGAAGTTTCAACTACATGCGGTGAAGTGCGAACCTTTTGTATCTGTCCCTAAATAATTTATAATCAAGTACAATTCATTATTCACTAGTAAGAGGCACAAAACTATATGTATTGCGCTCAGAAAAATGACTATATATAGATGAGTATATAGTTTCTATGTATGTTTTAAGCACGACTTCACATATTTTAAAGTTTTTAGTAAAGTCTATAAATAATTATTGGGAAGTAATTAAAGGACTGTGTCACTATATAACAAGCTTTGTTTTGGTTGTTACCTAATCCTACTGGGTTTAAATAGTGACTAGAAGGGGTTGGCGCGCTTTGCTACGCCCGAGGATATTACTGTGGTTATCAATACATGAAAATGCTGAGCTGACTAAAATTAGAGTCTCATACATGATCGGGTACAAATTCATACCCATTTCAGAAAAAAAATTGCACGTATTGGTCTAGCACCTGCAGTATAAACTATATAATACAAAAGTGACAACTTTGAAATTTTGTAATCTCTTAAAGAGGTGAGCCTGACAACTGGTGTGTGGACGCGGAGGAGCCGTGTGAGGCGGGGCTAGTCAAAGCGCAGCCGGATGCAGAGTTGTTCTGTCTCGCTCATGCTCATGCTTACAGGGAAGGAGGAGGCACAGTGAGGATGGGGAGGGGAGGAGGGCTGCTTGGGTGGCTCGTTAGCCGGAGCTACAAATGAGAGCCATTGGTGGTCGCGCCCGGGAGAATAGCGATGGCATCACTCGAGACTGAATCCCTGTCGATCGGTGGTGCGCTTGAGAAGTGGTGGCGGATTCGCGGTCGAATCGGTCCGAATTGTGGCGGAGCTGCCGGACTCACGGCCGAATCGATGGGAGAAGGGGCGGCGGTGGTCACCGGAGGAGAGGCGTCAGGGCGACATGAAAATTCTGATTCACGGTTGCCGTGTGCGTGTTGGCCTTTCCGTTTTATAGTAGCAGCCCAAGTGTTTTGCAGCACTTTTTTTACAAACTTTTTTTTGGTAAAACTTACATCAAAGGCAGCTGTTGGAGCCAGATTTTTTGGTACAAATGACTTAATACGGATGAAAGTCGATGGTGGCTATGTGAGGGAGGAGAGAGACGATCAGCATCCCTCGAGGCCGATCCTCCCGATTTGTGGTGGCCTTGAGAACTGGTGGTGGATTCGCGGCCGAATCGGTTAGAGTTGTGGCAGAACTGTCGAATTCGACGCTAAATCGATGGTAGAAGAGGCGGTGGTTGTCACCGGAGGAGAGGCGTGAAGGCGACATGAAACTTCTGATTGGTAGTTAGCGTGCACGTGTTGGCCTTTCTGTTATATAATAGTAGCCCAAATGTTATATTTTTTGCATCACTTGGTGTTATTTTTGGTAAAAAATTATATCAATGATAGGTGTTGGAGCAAGATTTTTTGCCCCAAATGACTAAAAAGTTATGCCATAAAATAAGGAAGCTATTGAAAATGGTCTAAGAGAGGGGCGGCACAATAGTTTCGTATGCAATTGATAGGAAGTGAGTTTTTTCTTTAGCTGATAGCAAATAATATTATTTCTACATTGATCTAATGTAACCAATGGAATGTTGACACGTGGAGGAACCATGGAGCTCTATTCCTAGGGAGTTTAGATATTGGAGGGATGCATCATTGTCGCAATAATCACTACATGCACTTTATAATCTAATACTTGTGAAACTCACCGTCACGAACAGCTAAGGAAAGACCAACGTGTGGGATAGACATCAAACGTTAAACCTTGTTTAATGACCCTTAAATTTGGCTGTTTCGTAAACAAAGCTAAATCTAGTTAAAGTTGTCAATAACACGACAAAGTTTTAACCTGCTTTCAGTAAAGCGAACTGATCCAGTGCCCGGGAGGCGGCGTATCCCGCCAGTCGATGTAGATCGTCGGATATGTGCGTGGACATGCATGGATGGTGAGGCATGTGTGTTGTGTACCGATGGCACCCGTAAACATTGGGTGTGGGTAGATTTAACCAAACCCGCACCCGCGTACTCGTATCTTAACCCCACCCACACCCGCGTCTGGTTATAAATTTTGTACCACACCCGCACCCGCGTGGGTATTTAAAACCCACAGGTAAGCCCACCAAAAAAGTCATTCATCCACAATATATAAGAAAATTAACCATCGGCAAGTATGCTTGTTAATCCACTGATTCGGCAAACGACAAATCTATGTATGAAAAGAAACAACAAAACAACACAATGTATATGAAAAGGAACAACAAAACAACTCATTCATCCATGCGGAGCTCGCCTCCGCCAGTGTCCATGGCGAGCGGCCGCGGGTGTGGCCGAGCTGGCTATCGCGTCCAAGGGAGTGTGTACGGAGAGGACGAGACGGCGGACTGGCGGAGGCCAGTGGCTGCCTGGTTGGGGGAAGAGTAGGGTGGTGACGAGGAGCCGGGAGAAAGATTGCCATGTCGATCTAAAAATAGTAGAGACTGGAGAGGAAACGACGTGGGCAAAAATTAAGTGGCCGCACGTATGGGAAAGAAGCAGCGAGAATTATGTAACTGGTTAGTATTTCGAGATTTTTTCCCTAAAATAACCCTGCGTACCGCGGATCTACATGTCAAAACAAAAATAGATAAGTATGTGGGTATGTGGGCATGGGCATGGGTACTACTTTACCATACCCACACCCGCAATACCCACGGGTACACACTTTTAACCATTTACTTACATATGGGTAAAGTTTTTTTTAATCAAACTCTTATCCTAATTGGTAAATACCCACTAGGTATGCGGTAATGCTATCCATTGCCATCGGTAGTGTTGTGAAGTACAGCAAATAAAATCTCATTGACAAGTCAGAGATTTTACGTGCGGATCAAAACCACCTGCCACGCAAAGTAGAATCTTAATGATGGCATGTGTTACTGAATAAAATCTTCCATCTTTGATTAATTCACCAACTCCATGGGAGGGGAATAGATTACCTCCAAAGAAGTGCCATGCATGATTCTTACTTCCAGTAATTAACTATAAGTCCCGATAGCTATGGACACTGCTCACGGGCAGAAAACTAGTGTAAGGATAATGATTTATTTAGTTGAAATTTTTACTGATTTGAGGGAGAAGACTTGCGCGTGCGGTGTCATGCATGCTTTGTCTGGTTCATGGAAAAAAGTTTGGTCCTCGCTAATCACGTGTTATCTGTGTGGCTACTTATTACTCCCTCTGTTCCAAATTAGATGACTTCCATTTATCCACATGCGGATGTATCTAGACATGTTACAAGTATAGATACATCCGCATGTGGACAAATGAAAGTCATCTAATTTGAAACGGAGGAAGTACTAGTGATGTGACAACTACTTGTAAATTACCTGTGGCAATTACGGCACAACCCCGGCCGCTTCACAATCAACCACGAAATTCAACCAAAAGAAAACCCCAGAAATATAGATCGAGCCAATGCCAAGAACATAACCCCATGGTGGCCAACATCTTTGTAATTTGGCTCTGGCCTAGGAGACCAAACAACATTTCAAACTAGACAACTACCACCGGAATGTTCCAAGGCTACACCTCCATATTAATTGTTGTTGAATCAGATATATATAGAGTTCTATATACATCTGATTCATCAACAGTTAATATGAATCGGATGGAGTACCAAAGATGAGCAATCATGCACCAAACAACGGATCAACTATTTTCCTTCTCCTTTTGCACACTTCTTGTCCAACTTTTATATAAGGCTTCTTGAATGTGGAAAATCAAAATGGAGGCTGAGTTACAAGTAGCACTTTATTTTCATGAAATTAAAATTCATATTTCAAGTTTCAAAAAAAGGAAAAAAATCTGGAAAAAATAAATAGATGTAGCCAAGGATGTATACTAAAAGCGTGAGCAAACTCAATAAGAACTACTTTGTATTGCAGACTACACAAAAATAACAAAAGATTATCACATCTGTCTCACTATCGATGAAACATCACCTCCCACCTAAAAAAAATAATCAACATTTATAAGATTACTTGCGTTTTTTTGAGAAAGAATAGTTTTTGAACCAAAGACATTTTTAATGCAAGAGCGTAAGAGGATAGTTCAAGTTCAGGGTTACTTTTTAGGACAGGTTAATCTGGGGATGAAAATACACGGGAATTGCTTCAGGCCTGCCAGAATGAAGAACAATTTTGTTTTAGAGGAGAAATGAAGACCAATTCTAGGAGTCTCATCTCAAAAACAAAAGAGAACAACAATTATAGGCCCATCAGAAAGACGCGGCCCATGCACCGTAGTTCTTCTTCCTCGCTCGTTTTCACATAGCCCATTAGAACACGCAAGAAGCAACAGATTTTAACAAGTCTTCTCCTTCCTCTCTCTCCGAATATTTCGTTCTCCTCACCTGCCTCCGGAAGGGAAAGCAACTAGACGCGAATCAGCGACGGCGATGGCTCTCCCGGTATCGACCACCACCCTCTCTCGCTTCCTATCGTCCCGCCGCATCCAGCCCGCGGACGTCACCGCCCTCGCCACCTGGGGCGTCGCCGCCGGCTGCGCCGCCTTCTACCTCGTCCAGGTTGGTGTTAAAACTTTTAATCGATGACGACTCGTATCCGTTCCCCTATACCCCACGCGTTTGTACCGTGGATATGTTTGTTCCCGTGGCCGGCGCTCGATCCGTGGATATGTTTGTTCTGCCGGTGTTAGGGTTTTGATTTCTGTAGATCCGATCTGCGATGATTGGGTGCTTGTTGTTGGTCTAGATCTGCCGCGTGCTGGATCGTTTTCTTGCTGCGCGAGAGCGAACATGGCGTGATCTGAGAGGGATTATTAGAAGTTTATCACGTTAGTCAAATTTGGATCTAATAGACTCTATTGGTAGCGAAGTGAAGGAGAACACGAAATGATTATGTGATGGTAACATTCTTTTTGCCAACAGCTATGTTTAAGGTGCCTTAGCGATAGGAACATGCTGCAATAAATAGGTCAGGAGAATGTTAAAGTAGCTATGGTCACATCTGCATCATGCAAACATGGTATTTGACCAAAAGATCAAGATGCAATGCCTTTGGTTAATCAAAACACAAACTTCTAATGTTAAAACACTTGACATAGTGCAACATAAACTGGATGCAACATGTTATTTGAATTTCGCAAACATTTGATGGTACTAGGTTGGTAACAGTATTTTTCTTTGCTCCCCTCCTTGTTATTTTTCTTTAGCGTTTGCTGTATCTGTTGTTCCACATAGCAAAGATGTACATTGTCAGTATGGTCCTGGAAATTCTCTATCCACTTTGTTTTAATCTTTCCATTAGAAACGTGATCAATATAGAACTTCTTTTTAGAGAGGCACTATCTATTATGCTCATCCTAAATACCGCGAAATCACCCCTTACACATTTCATACTTTATCACTCGATAGTGGAAATGTTTCCTTTTGTGTAAGATGACATCAATCTTTTTGGTGTGTGGAATTTTGAAATCCATTTGTCAGGTCTTTTTGATACATATTATGTATGCTTATCATCTCTGGTTATTACATCCTGTTAAGAACTTTGGTATCTAAATCTATCCCGACATCCTATTTATTATGTATCATAGGATTTAATTCCCAGCTTTAAAGTCAAACACTTAAAATTTTCTTTTGCTGAAACTGGATCCTTCCTAGTTCCTACTTGTGGTGAACAAGCATTCCGTCCTGCCATGCTTAACATCTAATGGTTCAGCCAATTTTGGTTAACATCCAATATGCTAATTTTACAATTAGCACGCCTTATCCACTCAACTTCCCCCTCTTGCATTTTGAGCCTGCACAGGAGCTCTTCTTCATCCTTTAAACCTACAGCCAAGATTTTGGTGAACATCTATTCCGAGTTTTACTCTGTTTCACTTATGTCTTGAGGTGTAATCAGTTGTGTAGTTTATTTGCTCTTCTCAAAGCTATAATCTTGCTGTTAATTTGTTTGTTTCTGTTTTTTTGTCAAGGCACGCCATGTTTAGTTGGTCTCCACTATACTAAGTCACTTTTGATTTCTTTTGCAGCCATTTGACTACATTAAGAAAACTTTCTTCGAGAAGCCCGAGCCAGAGGCATGAGTGTCATGGGCACGTAGGGCTGCAACTTTTGATACTCTTACATTTCCGGGATGATCTCTGAGCTGAAGTGAACTTGCCAATAATATATAAGACCCTGTTGTTCCTTGTTTGATATTTCATGCAGATGTAGGTTTCCTCTTGTTGTTGCATGTAATCCTCACCAGGGGAGGTGAATGATCATGTAAACTTATTTTTCATCACAGAGAAAGAAACTGTGCATTGTGTTCAGTTGTTCTAAGTGCGCTAAGCAACGAGCCAGACTTCGTCGCCCAGCCGTGTTGCTGTGCGCATACCGATCTTGGGACTAGCACGGCAAACCCATGAGATTCCACCGCCATCTGGGCTTGTGCTTCTCTGCGTAAGCAACTTTTGTCTTGTGGAACTAGATCAAATCAAAACTTAGCATCTGGTGTACCAGTTCTTCAACCAGAAAACAACACCATTTTACTCTCTTCAACACGCGATGGATGTGACCAGATCTTCATCTATAATATCCGAGCTGATCAGCCTCGTATGTGCATGTGAAATGTCTAGGAGGTGGTTATCCGTCTACCTGCCTTGTGTGTGTTTGTAAGATGGCGACTCCATTTGCTCCACGCATTCATCGGCTCTCCACAAGTCAAAAGTCCGTGCCTCGTTGGTCGGCTATTCAAAAGTTTTAAAATCTGTTGGCCCCACCAACGAGTCATCATAGTAACAAAAACTACAGTTTCTTCACCGAGAAGAACTACCTTCTGATCACAACGCTACCTCCGTCTCTCTGTGACACCAAATAGGCAAATAGCCACCACCGCCACGCCACCGCGTGGACCGCCTCCGGAGTCCGGACAACCCACCGGAGCAAGAACGGCTTGCCTCCAGGTCCTGCCAGATGTCACGCCGCGGCGGCGGCGACGGGTGGTGCCCGCCCATGGATCTAATGCGGTCGGAGGCGATGCAGCTGGTGCAGGTCATCATCCCTGCCGAGTCCGCGCGGCTCGCCGTCTCCAACCTCGGCGACCTCGGCCTCCTCCAGTTCAAAGACGTACGCACACACTCACCTTTGCCTCTTGGGCCATTTTAATCTGTTGATCGCCGGTGGGGATGCGTAGGGTGGACAATTAATCGAGTGCTATGACACGCCATGCCTTCAGCTAGACTGTGTCATACACCTGCGCCCGGAGTTGACCGCCTCGAAGGTCGATATCGAGTGGATGGGAGAAGATGCCCTGTCAGCAGTGGGGTAGGCTTTAAGCGAGTTAAGTGAGCGAGAGAGGCCTGCGTGTCAGCTTGGGACCACCTGTCAGTCTCAGCGCGTGCAACTAACCTGCAACGTAAACGGTCGACGCTGAAGTAGTCTGAATTTCCATCCCCTCTTCTCTGTTCTCTTCTCACTCCAAATCCTCTAATTATCCCCAAATAGTGTGATCCAAATGCTTTGGGGCTTTATTATGGTCAGTTCGTCCCAGCCCGGCACTGTATAAATAAGCCAAACACCGTGCCAAATATAATTAAGAGATTAAAGTACAGTTTGTTTAAGTTTTCTATTATTTGAGGTACCCAAGAAAGACCTTCGAATGAGCGTAAAATCACGAAACATCACTAGGATCATACATGGCTCTCGAGTAAATAATAGCCTAACTGTAGGTCCTCATGATTAATTGAACTATAAACATCTGGAATTTATTTAATGATTTGAAGTTATTTTTGTATAGCTGCTGACATGTAACTGTATGTGTAGCTCTATGTCATAACATTATGTGATCTCAGGTGAAGGTAAACCTTAAACCTGCTGACGTAGGTGATTTTGGTCTGTGTTAAGTCATGCATTTTTTCCTTTCTGTGGAGTCCTGGAGAATCTAATATTTACCATTTGTTTCAGCTTAATGCCGACAAGAGCCCGTTCCAACGGGCTTATGCTGCCCAGGTACTCAACCTTTCTTACTGCTTTCTTGTTGCCGTCCATGTTATGTTATATACCATTGTATCTGTCCAGCTTATTACGAGGAGCAGTTTCTTGAACACTTGGGAAGGGGCTAAATCCCGTAGTGTGTTTCTATCAGCTTTTGGCATTGATTGAATTTGGTGTGGCACTGTTGGTACTTTAAATTTGCCATTATTTTTACTTTATGCCGTAAAAAAACTACCTTGTTCTGATGAGACGAAACCTATAAGGATCTGAATCATTCGTAACCTCAACTTTTTTCAAGGTAACTTCTAAACTCAAATTCAAACAAAATAATGCCCGGGTTATCGCTATTTACCTATGATGCACTCTGGGTTAATACATGTCTTCATGATGTGAGTATGGAATCAAAATACCCAGTTAATGCATTGATTTGGTTTTCAGCATCCTAAGTTATCCTGATTATATAGCTAACGCAAAGGGACTATTATTCTGCAATAAGGTTCTGTCATTGATTAAATTGCATATGGAACTGTTGATCGTTTCAGAAGCTTTTAGTTTACGTTGTGTTCTAAAATCATAAATATGTTTACTAGTGCCCATACACCTTGTGCAGATCAAGAGGTGTGGTGAAATGGCTCGCAAGTTGCGGTTTTTCAAGGAACAAATGTCGAAAGCTGCCATATTGACTGCTTCCATGCAATTTTCAGAAATTCCTTTGGAAATTGCTGACCTGGAGGTATTTAGTTAATGAACTTATGCCCGCACTCATCATGTACAGATTGTAAGTATAGAATTTTCTTTTTAACATTATCTACTAGCAGATAAAACTCGGAGAATTTGAAGCTGAGCTAACTGAAGTAAATGCAAATAATGGGAAGTTGCAGAGGACATACAATGAGCTGGTGGAGTACAATGTTCTTCTACAAAAGGTATGGCCCATTAAAGTAGCATGCCATAATATATCTGATGCGATCCCCTTTTTCTCTTTTCGTGTATTGACGATAGGGCGATAGCATTATATAGCCGTGCATAATTGAAAGGAGCTGAATTCTGAAATATCCCTGAGGTGCAAGGTGTGAAAGAAACAATAAAAACTTGCCTCTAGAATATTTATGAACATGGTTTTTGCTACATGGTTGTACATGTATGTAAACATGTTTGACACTTTCAGATGAGGGATGGTCTCAAGTTTACTAGAACTAAGATACCTAGCAGCAAAATATCATTTTTCCCCCTATCCATATGCTTGCACAGTAGTGTTGTTTCGCTGGTAGAGTTGCTGATTGAGAATCTTGGCCCTGAACCACTGCAGCACGAGTTCAGCCTTGGGAGGCGGTCACATCGTAGAGGCAGGAAGAGAAATTGGAAACTATAGCCGGGCTAACTTTCCACTTGATTTATTGATCGATATGCCTTGGCATTATATAGCCTGCTTAGAACTTGGGGTAGAAGCTGAACTAACAAACGTTGAGAAAAGAAACTAACTTGAAGATCATAAATATCTCAGATCTAAATTTTGCTAAAAAGATAAGTGGATAGCTAGGCATACATATACCCTAAGGAGCTGCCGTGGCCTCTCCTGGGTGGCCTTCTTCCATTGGCAAAACTTATGACCCCACGTAGCAATAGACATATTTGAGCACACTTTGACTCAATTCACAATTACATGCTGGAGTAAAATTTTGTGGTTATTCGACATGGACATCTCAGTACTAATCAGCTTATGGTTGTTGGACCACTCAGTACTTATCTAACTGCCTTTTATACTGAAAAATGTAATGTTGAGGACTGTTATACGTGGTTTATTACTGATTCTGTTTACTTTCAGATTGGTCAGTTTTTCTATTCAGCTCAAAGAAGTGCGACACAGCAACAGGGAGAAATGGTGGCAGATCAGTCTGGTGATTCTTATCTGGAGAGTTCTTTACTGGAGCAGGTGTGGACCATTATTCTAGGAAAGCAATATCTTGAATCTCTTTCCTTGCCTTCATGCTTTTTCTTCAAGTTCTCATAATTTTTTGATTTCAGGAAATGGTGACGGATCCATCGAAACAAGTGAAGCTAGGTTTCCTTAGTGGTCTTGTTCCAAAGCACAAGGCTATGCCCTTTGAACGTATACTTTTCCGTGCGACCAGGGGCAATATGTTACTCCGACAAGAATCTGTTGATGAAACTGTAACTGATCCACAAACTGGAGAGAAGGTTACTACTTTCCTTAGTCATCAAATCCTTTCCACAAAGTTAGGAGTCAATTCTGAAGATTCAACATGATGCTTCCTTTGTTTTTATTGTTTGTGTTGAAGATAGATAATTGAAAATTTACCTAACCAGTATTACTGTGAATCTGAAACAACCTATCCTGCAACTTGTGGGTTCAATTATTTGGGATCAGAGGGAGTAGTATTTTCTGGGCAATGATGCTTAGTATTCAGCTGTTCGCTTAAATACATTTGGTATTGTTGTTATGTTTTCCCACTAGTTATGTAGTTCTGACATATTCTTTTTCCTTAATACTATAATATATTGACAGGTTGTGAAAAATTCTTTTGTTATATTCTACTCCGGGGAGAGAGCAAAATCCAAGATTGTGAAAATTTGTGATGCTTTTGGTGCCAACCGTTATCCATTTCCAGAAGACCTTACTAAACAACTGCATACTATTCAGGAGGTCTGTGTTTATCCCCATGTTGTTCTTTAATCCATGAGAGCAGTTTTTCTGAACACAGACTCAGTTACACCCCCTATCTGGGCTGTTCATAGGTGCATCAAGATCTGTGCTAGCTCTTTTTTCCTCCCAAACAACTTTTCCTTTTTATATCTCTCAAACCCTGAAATAAATGAACTTGAAACTTCGCAGTTCACTGAAACATTTGAGATAGAATGTGGTAAAAACAGTTCAGGATTTTCTCACATTAAATATATATATATATATATGCTTTTTTGTATTTTGAATATTTTAAAAATTAAGTTACACAAAAAATTCCGAACTACTTTTTTTTCACATTCAAGCTGTATAGTTTTAGTTACCAGTAAACTTTAAATTCATATGTTGTACTGTTTGGGAGATACAAAAGAAAAACTCAAAAAAGTGTGGGGGTGTAGTTGTCATGGTGTTCAATCAAAACTTCCCCTTAATCCATCTTTCTTCTCATTTTGTTTTGTTTATTAGTTCTCTTAAATAGACTGCTGAGACATCCGCAAGTGGTTGCTTTTGTACATATATATGTACGCGATGTGGTTGTGCATATACTGTACATTTGACATTGAGATATCATGTAATAAACAACACACCATCCTTGATGTCATATTTTTTTATTATTAAACCCACTATTACATAGGTATTTAATCCAAAGTGACATGTTTCTGTAAACTTGAAGGAGTATTTTTGCCCCTTCTGTTTTCATCTTTCATTTTGGATGATGTAGGTGGTGTTGTTGAAATTTATTACTCTCTGTCTCAGTTTTGTGCATTTTCATAAGTACTGAATTATAATCCAAGACTCTTTTGAAAAAAGTTACTATGTTTTGTGGTACTAAGTTTACTTAATTACTATTATCTGTTATGATACACTTACAACTCTTTAGGTATCTGGAAAAGTGTCAGAGTTGAAGGCAACTATCGAAATGGGTTTAGCTCATCGTGACAGCATACTTAAAAATATAGCCTCTGAATTTGAACAATGGAACAACCTGGTAAGTATGTAATATTTCCTATCATACAAATCAGAAGTAAGTGCTATTTAACTACCATTGATAAGTATATTTTTAATTTCCTTGCATTCAAGTTTAATTCTGATTGAAATACAAATGCTTCAGTTGAAGAAGGAAAAAGCTATTTACCACACGTTAAACATGTTCAGTCTTGATGTGACAAAGAAATGCTTAGTTGCTGAGGGGTGGAGTCCAGTTTTTGCTACAAGTGAGGTATCCATATGTACTCTCATCCTTCCTATCATTGTTCAATGATGTTTTCTGCGTGATTTCTGGTTTCCATTGCTCTTCTTTTGTCCATAAGGTTTAGAGTTTATTTTACCCATTGCAGGTCCAAGATGCACTTCATCGTGCTACTACTGATAGCAACTCTCAAGTTGGTTCCATTTTCCAAATTCTAAACACACAAGAATCTCCTCCAACGTATTTCCAGACAAATAAATTTACTTCTTCCTTCCAGGACATTGTGGATGCATATGGGTAAGTTCTAAAACTAAAAAACATTGCTGGAGTGGACTGGGTAGAAGCACCGCATGCATGACATCAACAAGATTCTTTTGGTTTTGAATTTTCCGAAACATCATATCTCAAACCGTGTACCGAAAACTTTTATCTCGAGAACTTTTTAATTAGTGTAGTTGCCAGATTATATTCATTTGGTTACCATGTTACTAAACTTTACTACTTTTATGGTGTGCTACCATCTCTTGTTGATAACACTTGAATACTCACTTTCTAGCTCTGCATAATGTTGCAATGCCTCAAACGTATAAATTATATATCGTAACTATCACTATTATCGTGGCAACTATACGTTGTTAACATGACAATCACAATACTATAACCTGGTGACTTGACAAGGATATTTTTTTTATGCACTAACTTCACATTAAACATATGTTGCAGTATTGCGAAGTATCAAGAAGCAAATCCTGGTTTATTTACTATTGTAACATTTCCCTTCTTATTTGCTGTCATGTTTGGAGATTGGGGTCATGGAATTTGTATACTGCTTAGCGCATTGTACCTCATAATCCGAGAGAAGAAGCTAGCTTCACAGGTTTTCTCATGACCCTTCTCTTATTTCATTCACTAGATATATGTTTTCCAACGATATTAGTACTGACTATCTTTTATTCTTTGCTTGTAGAAACTAGATGACATAGTGGAGATCATGTTTGGTGGTCGCTATGTGATTTTGATGATGTCCCTTTTTTCAATTTACACTGGGTTAATATATAATGAGTTCTTCTCGGTTCCATTTGAGCTCTTTGGTAAATCTGCCTATGCATGCCGCGATCCTTCGTGTGGGTAAGGAACCTAAAGTGCTGAATTCCTGCTCCTACTTTGATGTTTTATGAAAACCTTATCTGAGTTTACATTTTTCCCTCGTTTTATTTATAGGGATGCTACAACTGAAGGATTACTTAAGGTGAGGCAGACGTACCCATTTGGTGTCGATCCTGTGTGGCATGGAAGCCGCAGTGAACTGCCATTTCTCAACTCCCTAAAGATGAAAATGTCAATTCTTCTTGGAGTTGCACAAATGAACCTTGGAATCATATTGAGTTTCTTTAATGCAAAGTTTTTCAAAAATAATGTTAACATTTGGTAAGTTGATATCTTCGCAGAAAGTCACGTGGCCTCGTTTTTACTACTATCTGAGAATTTCCTTAAAACAGTAGACCATACTCATTCAGTTGCTGCGTAATTATTCAACAGGTACCAGTTTGTTCCTCAGGTGATCTTCCTGAACAGTTTGTTTGGTTATCTGTCAGTCCTCATCATTATTAAGTGGTGCACAGGCTCAAAGGCTGATCTATACCATGTGATGATATATATGTTCCTCAGTCCAACAGATGATATTGGGGAGAACCAGCTATTTCCTGGACAGAAAATTGTGCAGGTTTGGTATATTCATTGCTGCTGCTATGTTTTGATTCTGTGAATTACGCATACCGTTTTTTGTTTTCTTACAGCTTGTTCTACTTCTACTTGCTCTGGTGTCTGTGCCTTGGATGCTGATTCCGAAACCATTGTTCTTGAAGAAGCAACATGAGCAGGTTGCAGACTTTTGCGGAATCCTTAACTGACTTCCCACTGTAATTTATATACCCACTCTGTAACTTGTTGATTGTATCATTTTTCTCCATCAGAGGCACCAAGGCCAGCACTACACCATGCTTCAGGCCACGGAGGAATCCGTGGCGCAATTGGGAGGACATCATGAAAACCCAAACCACCATGAGGAGTTTGAATTTAGTGAAGTATTTGTTCACCAGCTGATCCACACGATCGAGTTTGTGCTTGGTGCGGTCTCAAATACCGCCTCATATCTTCGTCTTTGGGCTCTCAGGTACCACTGCACTTGATACGATACATCGCACCCAAATATGCCAACTTTGTCCTCACTGCGTAGGCATCGCCAATTAAACCAATGTTTTTGTTTGTGTAGTCTTGCGCACTCGGAGCTCTCCAGTGTCTTCTATGATAAAGTTCTTCTTCTATCATGGGGGTATATGATGAACACTATTAGATTTTTTTTGCACGCTACAATGGCCATTCTAATCCGTATTATGCTCTCTTCGCAGATACAATAACATTGTCATCCTTGGCGTTGGAGTGATCGTCTTTCTCTTCGCCACTATTGGTGTCTTGCTCTCGATGGAGACCCTAAGTGCATTTCTGCACGCCCTGAGGCTCCACTGGGTTGAGTTCCAGAACAAGTTTTACGAGGGCGATGGGTACAAGTTTGCACCATTCGCATTCTCATCGATCATCGAGGAGGAAGACTGAACCCCAACCGTTGTATGTAATGTATATGATGTAAGACCTTTAGAGGCATTCCAATATGTGAGTAGCCACAATTTATCACCATTAGAGGAAGATTCAGAAAACTCACGTTCCTTGGGCCGGAGCAAGGTATGTCGAATCATTTGCAATTACTATTTGCCATACCTCGTTATTCTGCAGTAAAATATGATGTGTTATAACCGTCACAGGTAGCAGCTGATTCGCAAAGTCAGCATTGCATCACCATATTTTTGGTGGTGCGATGTTGATTATTTTGTAACTCATGTCTGACATCATCAATGTGTATCTTGTAATTTTTACTACGATTCTGTAAATAAATAAGATCTTTATTTTGAGTTCCTTTCATTATAGGTCTTGTCGTTCATCGATAATGAAGCATATACGTTCTACATAGGGCATGAATCTATTCAACACCCTCTGCGTCTATTGCATAGAATCAGACTTGAATACAATAAAATAATTTTGAACGATTTTAGGAGAAAACTAGAAAACACATGCAGTTCAAATGTGAATTAATTTTAAAAATCTGCCGAAATAATTGAAATATGTAAAACTAGCTAGAAATTGAGAAAAAATAGTACATGGAATTTTTTCATCCAATATTTTACTATGTGTGGAAATTGGAGAGGTGTCATTTTGCACCATATTCTTTGCACTTGCTTTAAAAAAAAATCCATTTTTTAGAACTTAAAAATAAAAAATAACTAAAAGTTGGAAATTCCTTTTGGCACTATTGTTTGGCATGCCAAGATGTCTCTTTGTGCCAAATATGGTCACATTATCATTGACTATGCCATGGATATGGCCATGATCTGATTTGGCTCGGAAGTTATTAATGTTCATACATGCATGATAGTCCATTTTGTGGAGTTTTTTTTTAAATGCAAAAAACCATGTTAATTTTTCCTCACAACTATTACACGTAAAGGGACTCCATAACAAAGGATTGCATTTTTTTAGAATTTTTGTTTATTTCCTTTGAATTTTTTAAAACAGGGTCAAAATTATCGGCGAAACTATTTTTAAGAATAATGTGTCATTTTGCACCGTATTCTTTGCACTTGCTAAAAAAACATTTTTAGCACTTAGAAAATGAAAAAAAAGTTGAAAACTCCTTTTGACACTATTGTTTGGCATGCCAAGGTGTGTCTTTATGCCAAATATGGTCACATTGTCAGTGACTATGCCATAGATATGGCCATGATCTTGATCATTTGGCTCAGAATGTATTAATTTTCATACATGATAGTCAATTTTTGAAGTTTTTTATAAAAGATGTAAAAATCATATTTATATTTTTTTACTCACAACTATTACACATAAAGGGACTCCATAACAAAGGATTTTTAGGAATTTTCTTTATTTTCTTTGAATGTTTTTAAAACAAGGTCAAAATTATCGGCGAAACTATTTAGATGTTGGGCCTAAATATTTCAACACCCTATTATGCCATTGCATAGAATCATACTTGGGCAACTTAAAATGATATTTGAAATTTGTTAGGAGCAAAACTAGAACACACTTGTGATTCAAATTTGAATTACTTTCTGAAAATCAGCCAAAAATCCATTTAAATGGGCGAAAGTGGTTAGAAATTGAGAAAGTTCTTAATACCTTGGAATTGCCCATTCAATATGGTATATTTTTGTGAAAACTGGAGAGGTTCCATTTTGCACCATACTACTGGAATTTGCTTCAAATAAAAAACCAACCTTTTGCACTTAAAAATGAAAAAGGGCACGTTATCATGAAGCAAGTGCCATTTTAAATTATAACTCAAAAAATTGCTCTTCAAAATCCAAATACGTATGCGCATATTATTTTATTTACTTGTTTGCAAAGCTGGTTTAGTCGTATATCTGCCGTTAAGTGTCGATAAAATTGACACGTGTCCAGCATGTATGTGCCGAGTGTTTTTGTTGGCCGAGTAAACACTAAGAAATGCATGAGTATGGCGAGTGGTTCATCTAGGCACTCGACAGTCACATGTTTGTCAAGTGCCGATAGAAGCACTCTGCAAATCTGCCGGCACCCGACATTGTTGTAGCTATTTTGCTTCTCCCACTTTGATCCATGCATCCCCTCTCTCTTTTTTTAGTTTCCCAGTTGCATCGTACTACGTCACCTAAGAACAAACTGTTCGAACTCATAAGGTGCATATTAATTTCTGCGAGTAAGTAACTTCGAGAAAGCTATTGTGTAGATAATCATATCTATGCTTCTTATAAAGCAAAACTCCACTGACTGCGACTAATATTTTTAGCCAATCATTTTTCCACATCATCCCACTAATATGTATTATGTATTGTCTTATATGCAAGCATACACATTATACCTTTAGCCATCAAATTTTCCATGTCATCTTTTTTTACCGTTTGATTGGTAAGATCACACCATCCATCTATGTAATTTCACAGTTAAATCGTTAGCAAGTGGAACACCAAAATTAGTTTGGTCAGCCAAGTGATTTTTCCAATTATTTTCAGTGATGAAAATCATATAAGTGTTATTTGAGATTATGTGTTCTTCTATATGCAACCGCTCAAAAAGTTTCTAAAAACATTATGCGGCACCAAGCTATCCATATTATATGTTTTCAACCTGTTGATTTCAACTTATCTATATCAAGCATGTACACGCCTAAATCATAACGACCTTTAAACTGTAAAAGAAACATTCATTTCATGTCTCTTACATATTTTTATAGACAACTTTAAGTTTCAAACGTTTTATTAGATTTTTTAAAGATAAATCCGCTGTAAACCGGGGTTATCGTTAATTCTAGTTCCTAGGAACTCCGGCCCCACAAAGAAAGAAAGTAGGAGTAGTTTATCCATCCATTCACAATCTACCTGCCAAGTGTGCCGTCTGATATTGACCGTCGGATGGCGATCGATGTGACAATCCACACTCATCCTCCACGCACACGGCGAGCCGTCCATCTCGCCTGATCTCGACTCACCATGACAGAGCGCCAGTCTCGTCTCCACTAGCCAAGCACAAGCGGCGGACGCAGAGGCGCCGGTCCTGGCCAAAACTTCACGCTCTCATCTCACGGCGCGGCGCATGCCATCGTCCAAAAACAAAAAAATCCTTGTGTCCTCGTCACCGCGCGTGGACACGGACAGAAACACAGAAGGAAAAGGCGGGAGCGGTGGCTTTGCTTCCACGGAAAAACCTGCAGCGCCTTGGAAGCGTTCCAATCCCCACACGAGGAGGCCGCGCGCCCTCCCTCCCTCCCTCCCGCTCCTCCTAGATCCCTCACTCCACACCACAGACCACGCCACTGCTCTGCTCGGCCTCTCCCTCCCAACCCCCGGTCAAATCCATCCATCCTTCGCACCCAAGCCACGCTCGCCTTTTCCGCCCACAAGCCACCCCCAAATCGCTTCATCGATCCCGTGATCAATCTCGATCCATCATCCATCGATCACACCTCCATTCTCCAAACCCCGGCCAGGTTCCTGTCGTCGTTGTTTCCGTCAGTGAAACGCCGGGTGGCAGAGGCATCGAACGGCCGGCCGGGCTGAGATCGATGGGACGGCCGGCGGCATGGTACTGGCGGGCTCTGCTTCTCCTGGCGCTGTCCCTCACGGTGGCGGAAGGGCGGTTCGTGGTGGAGAAGAACAGCCTGCGGGTGACCTCCCCCGCGGCGCTCCGGGGCGTCTACGAGTGCGCCATCGGCAACTTCGGGATGCCGCAGTACGGGGGCACCATGCACGGCGTCGTCGTCTACCCCAAGGCCAACAGCAAGGCCTGCAAGCCCTTCACCGACTTCGGCCTCTCCTTCAACCCCAAGGCCGGCGGGCTCCCCGTCTTCCTCCTCGTCGATCGCGGCGGTGAGTTCCCTTTCTTTGTGTGGGCGGTTTCTTGAATCTCCTTTCCACTTGTCAGTTGTCAGATCGGGTAATCTCGTTTAATCGGTACACGTGCGTTTCCTTTCGTCCGAGCTAGCCATTACGACTAGAACATGCATGAATAATTCAATGCACGTACTTTCTCATTTTCTTTCCTACGGATGTTAAGAATACCCACGTTTAAACCAGAATCAGGCACTAGGATTTGGGCCTTGAAGTATGGGTTCTTGTCTCTTCTGTTTATGTAAAAAAAAATGGATTCAGTCTTGGTCATGTTCTTTGAGTGAATAGTTTGGCCAGCGTGAGATGGCGATCACGCGTTAGAAGCTATGTGTAACATATTAACATGTTCGCCTGTTCAAATGGTTGGTATGTATGTTTTCCTCTGTTGGACATTCTGGTAGTATACAACTTGGTCCCGGTTCCTAATTAAATAGCACCTAACTGCGCATGCTCTTTGAGTGGAGAGGTTTTTGTCAAACACTGTATACAGTAAGCACTGCGGGGTTAGTTAAAAAGAAAGCAGTTATTGTGCTTTAACATTTGAGTGCGTCAGGGGATAAGCTTGCTAATTTGGATATCTGCCTCAAACTGTCAGTTTCCTGTCATATTTGGTAAGAGTACTTTCTCTTTAGAAAAGAAGTTCCTTATCTTGAAAAGTTGTGAAATAAACGTGCGTTTTAATCAATACACGTGCGAGTTCTACCGATTACGACTATATGCATGAATAATTTAATACACCTAATTTCACCTTTTCCTTACGTAGATGTTAAGAATCCAAACGTTTTAAATTGAAATCAGACACTAGTGTCTTGGACCGTCGGAAGCATGGGTTATCTATCTCTTTTGTTTAATTATATAAAAACTGGATTCAGTCGTGGTCATGTTCTTTGAGTGAATACTTTCACTGTCAAGCGCAAGATGGCGCTCGTGAGCTATGACATGTTAATATTTCACATGTTCAATGGTTAAGTTGGATCTTCCATTCCAACCAACATTCAGCTATGTAATTTGTTCCTGATTCCCAATTAAAAACCTTTAATTGCTTATGTTATTTGAGTTGAGAGGTTTAGACACACCTCTGTATTTAGTCAACAGTGCAGGGTTTGTTCAAATCCTAGTTAGGTATGTCTGAATGTAGTTATTTTGCTTTCGCCTTTTGAGTGAGTCAGGGGATAGAACTTGCTAATTTGGTTAACGCCTCAAACTCTTCAGTTTCCTGTCATATAGGTACATCTCATTAGAAAAGCAGTGCCTACAACTGGTAATGTCCCAAAGAATGGAATCTTTACTACGGCGCCATTATTTTTAGAAGGGTTTCCATTAGATTTGTCATAATACTATTCAGACATAGTTGTTGAACAAAGAAGATGTTTTGTTTTCCTAGTGGGCCAATCCTATTTCCATTAATTGCTTAATGGAAATTCTTTTTTTCGAAATAGAGAAATGCCCCTGGTTCTGCATCAGTTGATGCACACAACCACATATTACTTATTATTCAAAAATAAGGCAAAGTCATGCAAAGTCGATCTCGGAATTTCAACCTTAAAGCTGATCTTCGCGCCACCACCTTCAGCAATGGCATGACGCAGACCTGTGTCGACATTGTTTGATCAGAGATCTTATTTTCCACCGAAGTGTAGGTGCACGACTGGTATCCTTATAAAAAAAAGGCATTTTTTATCCCGTCCATGGTAAAAAGGTATATTCAAATCCTCATTCTCCTCAGGAGTATGAGTGTTTCATAAGCTTTCGAAAGAGTAGGAGAAATGTGCAACAAAATGCCAAGATTAGGACCAAACAAATCCTTCTAGTAAGCGTAGCATAATTAAGCATTTTGAGTCCCCTCGACAATCGCACTATTATGATTTAATTAATGATTTTATTTCGAAAAGGGGGAATTGCCGGCCTCTACATTAAGGGATGCACATAGCCGTATTTATTGAAAAGTTTAAAGTTGTGAATGTGTGTTATTTTCTTTCCTATGAAAGAAGAAGTGATGTTATCATCCTTGAGAGACATGACAATTTTGTCAAAGTCCAAGAGAGATGGGGTTATGATGGAATAATAACATGGACATGGGGGAAATATCTTCCTAATTTTGTCAAAGTAGGAGATATGAGAATTTTCTCAAAGTTTCTATAGAATGATAGCTTTGTTTAATAGACCAAGTATAAATAGGTTATCCTTGTTATCATCTTAAATCCTCTTTCTTCTCGAACTGTGTTAATCTCACTGGATACTATTCTAGATCATTAAGCAACAACCTAGGTGTTATCAAGGAACACTTCTTGATATAAAAAATGAGTAAAATCCTTTATTTCTTTAACAATCCACTTGAGACCACGCGAACTGCGGTGAAAGCGAAACATCAATACATCACCATTTGTATATTTTGCTGCTCCACCATATCCATCCTCAAATGTCATCAAGGCACGCTTTCCTTCACCCATCTTGATCCGGACATCATCACATAGCTTAGAATTTTAATAGACTCATACAACCGTTGGGTTGGGAAGATAATTTTGAGGTAGGCCTTTCTAAAGCTTTTTGTAGAGTACTTGAATAGTCATTGTTCATACATAACAACAGAGAGAAAAATATGGATCAATGTTTATATCTTGACTATTAACCGTATATGTTTCATTCGGCATAGTGCTGACATACAATGGTATTGCTGGTTTCTTCACAACAATTATACTGCTCATAAAATAAACTTGTGCAGCCAATGCAACACGGTTGGGAAACACACAATACGGGTAATACGTGTCAGATCCTGAAATAATGGGACCTACATGTAAGGAACTACATAAGAAATTACAATATCCCCATATCCAAAAACAAAATGTAGAGAAAGTACTTACGAACAATCAAATTTTTATGAACTATTTTAGGACGTCTAGGAGAAGAAACATAATCTTAGCAAGCATCATCACTCTCATCTGAATAACTAATTTTGATGTAGCCAACATGCTGCACCATGACCTTATTGAAGGGTCTACTCGGGAAATCCCAAGGCATGACATTTGTACTAAACATTTTTTCTTTTTTTTATAACTGAAATTCCATTCTCTCGCATAATTTAAAAAAATTATATTTAGAAGAATTAAATACGTAATAATGTGGAAAATTAATATAAGGCATAAATTTTATATAGAATAATGTCCCAGTCCACTATACAAAATAAATTTGAATTTATTTAAAGTACACATTGCAAGGATAGTGATGTTAGATTTTTATTTTCAACACAATTCTCCTTAAGATTTTTTTATTAAACTATATTCTTATAGATTATATAAAAATAAAATAAAACCCACCATGCACAATTTTAGGCTACTTAGATGAATTGCAAATCTATGTATGTGGGAGTGTAAAACATCTCTAAAGCGAACAGAGGTTTCTAGGTGCATGGTTATGTCTTTTAGAAGTAAAAATATATAATTGATAATTACCAGTATTCTAAATAGAAATATCTAGAACATGAAAATAGCAATGAGGGTTTTTTCCTTGCATCATTGCATTGCTTTTTGCTGGCTCTTTACTGGAGAAATATTTCCAATTTGCTCCTCAGTTAATCGTGTGCATACTTTGTACTTTGTCTTGAGAGAGCATCATTGAGATCAGCTTGGCTCAGACGTGTCTGCATTGTGGTATGCATTAAAAGGCTAATGAAATTGCTAAAGTAGTATCAACCGCAATTGATATGTAAGAAATTGTGTGCATTACATATTTTTTACTTGGTTTAATCTACAACCAGCACTGTGACCGGCACGTTTGCGTGTCTAGATTTACTACATGTTTTATATAGCGTACTATTTCTTTGCAAGATATTTAATCTTGTTGCCAACTTATATTAGAAAATAACCAAAGTTTTATGCCAATGAAAACACGATTTGCACTATGTTAGGTACGTATTTCTGTTATCTGTATTGTGCTATTTGTTAACACCGTTAGGAGTCTGATAGATATCGGATTTCAACGTGTTGTGTAAAACCGTGGATTAGCAAAGTGTCCTGTTATGTACTTGACATAAGTTTATTGTTCTTGCAACCTTATTGCTAAGACTCCTCTCTTAATTACTCCCCTAAAAGTATTTTCACAATCGTGTCCTTATTGTTTTGCCTTTCGCTTGCTCATATATAGCAACATAACTTTTTTTTTTTTGACAGTAGCAACTGTTAGTTAGGCTAAGTAGAGTAAAGTGCACATTCCACCATGCTCATGCCATCTTGTTGCGAAAACCACCAGCTTTTCAGGATTTTTGCACTCTCCACCAGGTCTGCTTCTAATCCGTTGCAACCTAGTCTAAACACACTATTGACAGTAAGTTACGCGACGCAAGGGGTCTTCAAACCGCCAAGACCTCGCTCTACGCAGCCGAGTAGCCTAACAAAATGTTTTGGTAGGCTAAATAAGCTTAGCAAAACGTCTTATAATTAGACACAAAATAGCCTACCAAAACGTGTTAATAATATCACAGTAAAATTAAGGAGTACTCGGTTCGGCTTATCCATGTTGGACCCGGCCATCAGTTGGGTGTCAACAGTCATAAACGGGGCATTTAGACCGGATTGCAACGGATTAGACGTGAACCTAGTGGAGAATGCAAAAGTTCTGAAAAACTGGTGGTTTCCGCAATGAGATGGCATGGGCATGGTGGAATCTGCAATTTCCCGGCTAAGTAATTATACCTTATTTTTTTGGAAGCGATAATCTAACCGTGTGGGTAAAGTCCCTGTAGACTAAAATATAGCTTCATATTTAGTAAATTTAAAGGACATCATGTTAACGTTTTCTTAAGGACACATGCATGTATGTTGTATACTGATTGAATTTTCTAGAAGCCTCATCTGATATTATTTGTTACTTGTAAACTGTTATACCGTAGCCACACTACTGGTTTGCTTCTTTTATGAAGTACTAAAATAACTGTTTTAGATTTGTCACATGAAACAAGTATAGATACATCCACTTTTGGACAATTTTGAGACACTTATTTTGGGACGGAGGGAGTATAAGAAACATCGCTTGCACACGCGCACACTGAAACCGGTCCTTATACACTTTGATTCTTCTAAATCTAACATTTGATTGTGATTCTAGCTAGATGTCGTGATATCTCTTAGTCATTGTTGACTCGAGCATACGTCTATCTTTGTTCTTACCCAAAAAAATGGTGCTTTAATTCTCTGTGACATGCAGACTGCTACTTCACAACCAAGGGATGGAACGCGCAAATCGCCGGAGCTGCGGCAGTCCTCGTCGCCGACGACAGAGCAGAGCCCCTAATCACAATGGACACCCCAGAATCCGCCGGCAAGGAGCACCTGGAGAACATCACCGTCCCTTCGGCGCTCTTGTCCAAGCGGTTCGGGGACGACCTGAAGACCGCGCTGGAGAACGGGGACATGGTGAACGTGCTCCTCGACTGGCGGGAGTCCCTCCCGCACCCGGACGAGCGGGTGGAGTACGAGTTCTGGACGAACAGCAACGACGAGTGCGGCGCCAAGTGCGACATGCAGATGGAGTTCGTCAGGAGCTTCAGGGGCGTCGCGCAGGTGCCCGAGCAGAGGGGCTACACCCAGTTCGCGCCGCACTACATCACCTGGTACTGCCCCGAGGCCTTTATCCTCAGCAAGCAGTGCAGGTCGCAGTGCATCAACCATGGCAGATACTGCGCCCCGGACCCGGAGCAGGACTTCACCACCGGGTACGACGGGAAGGACGTCGTGGTGCAGAACCTCATCCAGATCTGCCTGTTCAAGGTTGCTAATGAGAGCCGGAAGCCGTGGCTGTGGTGGGACTATGTGCACGACTTCGCGATCAGGTGCCCGATGAAGGAGAAGAAGTACACCCGGGACTGCGCCAATGGTGTTATCAAGTCACTCGGTGGGTCAACTTAACTTTACTCTCTGTAATTATTCCATTGTTTGCACTGAGGATTTTTTTTAAGAAATCTTGGCTATTTATTTATCTGTCAATTGTTTTACAGGAATGGACATTGACAAGATTAACAAGTGCGTGGGAGACCCTGATGCCGATGAAGACAACCCAGTGCTCAAAGCAGAACAAGATGCTCAAGTGAGATTCTTGATAAACTCATAAATCATTATACATTCATTCGCTCATGAGTCATGACAGACTGATTTTATGCCCTTTATCCTTCAGATTGGTCATGGTTCTCGAGGGGATGTCACCATACTACCGACTTTTGTCGTCAATAACAGACAATACAGAGGTGCGTCCATTGTCCTACTGTACGTCTGTACATTCTTTTTTAGCTCAATGCTGTTTATGTTTATTATACTGTTTCGGAAAACTGGATAAAAGAGCTGTTCTAAGAGCAATATGCTCAGGATTTGAGGAGACGACTGAACCTGATATTTGTCTGACTCAAGGTTTGTGGAAATTTTTACCCATTTTTGATAAATTAATGTACCTGGAATTTCTCTTCATGAATTTTTTTTGGCTTCATCTCTTGTGCACAGATATCCAAACAAATCAATGTTTGGAGAACAATGGAGGTTGCTGGCTGGACACTAATAGTAATAATTTTACGGCATGCAAGGTACAGCGTCATTAGAGAGATGATGCTGAAACCATTCACCTCTCCCTTATTCTGTCTTGGGTACACATTTCTAATTTTCCTTGGTGACATATCCTAGGATACCTTCCGTGGGCGAGTTTGCGAATGCCCAATTGTGAATGGTGTGAAGTTTGTTGGTGACGGATATACCCACTGTGAAGGTATACTTCTGTAATTTACTTGGTGAACTTGTGCTGGTAGCAACTCCATAAGTCAAGATTTCACTGAACCAAAACGGTTCTCATAGGACGGCTTATGCTCAAGATGTTTTGTTTCGGCAGCTTCTGGTGTAGGTAGATGCCAAATCAACAATGGAGGCTGCTGGAAGGAAACCAGGAACGGGAAGTCTTTCTCTGCCTGCTCAGTAAGATCACTTCTCATACATGTCTTGTTTGCTGTTTGCTTGTGGCTGCTTTGTGCAGTACAGAACTAATACTAGGAATTCTACAGAATGAAGAAGCTAAAGGCTGCAAATGTCCACCAGGTTTCAAGGGTGATGGCATACACAGTTGCGAAGGTATTACTGTCAGGATTATTTTTCTGTACCCCAGAACATTCTCGCAAGTACTGAACATTTTGAGCCTCTTAGTTACTTTCATACACATGTAATCTGTCTTTGCATGACGCTTGCAGATATTGATGAATGCAAAGAGAGAACTTTCTGCCAGTGCAAGGACTGCAGCTGTGAGAATACATGGGGAAGCTATGAGTGTGGCTGTGGTGGTAACAACATGCTGTACATGAGAGAGCACGACACTTGTATCAGTGAGATCCCTAACCTGAACTTTGTTGTAGCCTTACTACATGGTTCAGTCCGCTATCCCCGCAGTTTCAGTTTTCTATTCCAATTGTTTGAAACACGGCTGTGAAATGTCTGCGACAAGGAAGTTTTCAAATCAAACAGTACTCTGTCTTGGACGCACTGATCTGACGGCGCCTTTTCCCCATCGTTGTGCAGGCAAAGTTGCAAATTCATCAGTGGGCTGGGGCTTCCTGTGGGTTATTTTCTTCGGCCTCGGTTTCGCGGCAGTTGGGGCATATGCTGTTTACAAATATCGGCTACGGGTAAACATTTCCTCATCCTTGTGTTTAACCTAGGAATGACAAATTTTTTAGCTACTTTGTCCTACAAAGACTTGCGTGCTAATTTATGGGCGACTTACACTTTGTGTCATCGATAATGTCATGGCAGAGTTACATGGATTCGGAGATCCGCGCGATCATGGCGCAGTACATGCCTCTGGAGAACCAAGATACGTCGAGCCGTCAACGCCAGTGGAGCACGCTGACATCTGAAGCATCAAGGGTTTAGTCGGATCAAGCATCATATTTATGATCAGAAGATTGGTTAGCTTATGATTCTGAAAGACAAAACAGCTGCTGATAACCCTCTATTTTTTGTTTCGTTCTGATGAAACTTGAGGAATAGGTTTAGGATCTCACCAGAGTTTAATTAGCCCTCCTTGGCCCCTAGTCGTCATAATTTTGAGCTTCTGGTCTCCCTCTCCGTCCTGCACACTCCTGCGTGATAGCATCGTGTAAATACCCTTGTCCAGACTGATCCATCGTACTGTCGTTAATAAAGAGACCAGAAGAACATCTAGCCAAATTGTTCCCTTTTTCAGCTATTGCAGTCTTGCAGATTCCCAGTAAGATAAGTACAGGTAGTAATTTGTTTATGATCTTCACAGTGGTCTCTTCTAATAGTTTGGAATCAAGTGAGGGTAGGGCTCTGGCGAGTTACAGCCTTACAGGCTGGCGGGTGCAGCAGAAGAACAATGATGATGTGCCCTGCCCATGCGTGTATGGAATAAAACGGGCAGAATTATACGAGGAGTAGACTGGATTCGATCATCCGGTAGTAGTGCTCTAGTGGTGGTGGACCGGCCAGGAGGATGGATGATGCATGAGGCGGTCCATGATTAACTCCAAAAAACAGAGCAGGCTTCAGGCTTTGGGTGGACCAGACAGAATGCGAGACCACGACGATCGCCGTCTCGCCATCGGCTCGTGTACAAAGAACAGTCTCGCTCGGTACATTCATCACCGCGTAGGGTAGGAATCGGGTCGTGTAACTGTATGCAAACAACTGTCGGCTGCGAGTCTGAGAGTGGCAGGCAGGGAGGCAATCTCTTGCCCGATCTTTCCGGGTGAATCATGGCAACCTGTTGCCGCGCTCGCACCACGCCACGCCGCGCGGGGCTCCACGGTGATCTCGTCGCCGGGGACATGCGTATATTCCCTCCATCGATTCAGGCGGCCCACACGAGGTGTCGCCACAGGACGGAAGCCTTCGGCGCGAGAGGAGTACGTGTGGAAGAGCCACCGCCGTCGCCCAGCCCTGCGAGTCTTGCGGCGCCCGGCGAGCCGGCTACGTTCCCCGCGTGGCCGCGTCCACCACCGGAGACACGGCGGTAGCCTTGACTGGGTGGAGAGTACGTGTGGGACGTCCGGTCGTTTCGACCGTTGGGGAGGGGATGCTAGTCTTCGCACGTGTGAAGTCTCGCACGGTTTGCCCCGCTAAACTACAAACCGCCGGGGCAAAACGACAAATCGTCGGAGAGGAAGAAGATGTCGCCGCAGCACCCCACAGGCATCGCCGACCTAACTGCCGTCTGCCCTGTCCGTGGCCGGCGCGCTGTCGCGACGCCTCGCTGCCCCGCCCTACCCCGATCTCCTCATTCGCCGATCCGCCGACGTCCCGGACATCGCTCTAACCCCACCCCTCTTCTCCGGCGCCCCCAACCCCCGCACCCCCACAATAAGTTTCGGTCTCGCCTTCACCGCCTCCGCCGCGGCCAACCGCGGCTCCGGCTTGGCCTCGACGTCGAGGAAGGAAGGATCACGTTGACTCGGTCCGCGACGCGCCGTGCGCGTCCTTGCGAGCGCTCACACGCGCGTAGATAAGCTTTTCCGGTCTGGGGAGAACAAGGGGCGCTGCCTGCTCGCGTGAGCAAACTACTGCTAGTACGTACGCTTTTTACTCCACGCGAAAAGAAAAGAAAAGAAAAGTACGCTTTTTACCTGCTTTATTTTAATTTGCCGTGGAAGCGTTTTCGGATGAGACACCACCACGATACGATTTTATTACGGGTTGTCTCTTCTCCCTGCGCTCTGTGTCTGTCACGACCGCTCGGACACAAAGTGGATTCCCTAGCATTGTCTTTGGTGATCCAAGTCTCGACGTGGATTGTCCAACCACCTTGCCTTGTTTTTTTTGACACGGAAATAAAATTCTACTAACCAAACTGCTCAGCAGAATCACTGGCAACCAGAAATTGTGCAAAGGTAGGAACTCGGCCCGGCCATACGGCTTGGGGATCCGAGGTCATCTTCGCACCAAAGCTCGCTAAAGCGTCAGCCACCTTACTACAAGCCCGTGGGCAAAACGTGATTGAAAAAACAGTAAAGTTTGAGACGGTAGGTACTAACACTAACCTCTGTATGTATACGTACACCTGCATCTGCATGGGAGAAAACTGTTTTTAGAGGGAGAGAGAGAACACTTCAATAAGGAAAGAAAACTGTTTTTAGAGAAAATGGTTGTCCCTCGATTTCATTAAGGAACCATATTACTCTACAAAGTACCACCAGAGTACAACCACCTCTAGTAAGTTCGTTACATGCCATTCGAGCAAGGGAGGAAGAATTAGGGATGCAAAGGATATGGTCACTCGCTCCAGCACCTCAGCCAGCGCACAGCATGAGTTGGTGCTTTGCGTCCGAGTCCGATGTCACATGCATCGACCTCAATGTTTGAATCCAATGACAAATGCCGAAAATGGTTAGATAGGCTCAGCCGTCCATTTGATTCGAAACAAGTAGTAGAAGTTTCTACTTTTCCAAATTCCCCATAAAATCGTTGCAACACAAACCGTTACCGAATTCATTTTCCTTTTGCCCTACATCTTAGCCAGACATTGATGGATCGATCAATGTTCGTGAACTGATAGTTAACATCGAACGCAAACTCAACACATCCTACACCTACCTACCTACCTAAGGAACAGTGTAAGAACATATGCGCAATGGTTTTATCTTTTCCACAAAAGAGGCATTGTTTTTCACAACGACCACCTCTATGCAGGAGAACTTCACGAGTTAGAATGATTTTCCTCAAAACTAGACAGATGGAAGTTTTCACACGATAAGGAATCCCGACCTTCCAAAGGAATTTATAGGGAACAGTTCGACAAAATTGCATTGCAAAATAGCAGGAATGTAAATTGTATACACTTAGAATTACGGGTATAGCCTGAGAGGAGCGGAAGGAAGAAGGGGAAAACATAGAAACATAAGTCGCTACCGGATTATTATTTGTTTATTTATGAGATGTATTATGCTATGCAATTTATTGCTCTGTTTATTGTGATATATTTTTTGATGCATACTTACTCTGTTCGTGAACCAACGATCGACCACTTCTATGTATTGTAAAACTTTAACGTGAGCTCGGTCAAATTCGTTGCGTCATTTTGGTGTATCAAGATCCACATGAAAATCCTTCTTCAAAACCCAGTGACCTACTCCTTTGATCCTGCTAAGGTGCTTATTAATGGGCAAACCGATAGGTTTTTTCGACGTATAGATAATTCGTGCAAAACAAGATGCACTCCTTGGTCAGAAATCTCTGGAACGGCGTCATGTTGTGCATGAAAAGTGGTCCGAGATCTAAAATCCAGAGACAATATGGACCATGAACGCTGATCGACTTTCGAGAGATAACGTCGAAAACATGATAGAGGTCAAGTAGTGTGTCACGGATGTGCTTCTCCATTATCGCTCTACATGCATTTGGAAGTATTTGTGTTATCATCACGTAACATTCATGAGATTTTATCCCGTTTGACCTTTATTTTTGGGTATAGATACTTGTGTATGCTCCCTGAGTAACCGTAACAAACTTTAATAACTATAAGAAACTTGAAACCTTGATTGAGCTTCTTTGTATCTAGAGTGAAGGAAGACGGAAGGCAACAATGTATGCACTCTTAGCCGACTCCATGTTGAACCGAGTCAACACCTTATAAATGTATGCACTTTGACTCAAACCTATGAGTCGTCTCAATTTATCTCTATAGATCTTTGATTCCCAGAATATGCATTGCTTCTCCCAAGTCCTTATTCCGGAAACTCCTTTCCAATAGTTTCTTGGTAGACTGAAGTAGTTGAACATGATTTTCCATCAATATCTCATCCACATAGAAGATTACAAATGCTAGTGAGTAACCTCTGCAGTTTTTATATAAACAAGCCATATCTTCACTCTTGATGAAGCCAAACGATTTGACCACCTCATCAAACAAATGTTCCGGCTTCGAGATACTTGCTTCAGTGATGTACTTCTCAAGTTTGTGTTAAAATATAAGGACTAGCGCTTTCCATCAGTTCGGACTTTTGGGATAATTGGCTAGGGCATCAATTCAATATGGTATGAAAGCTGGTACATAGAATCTTCACAGTATGGGGATCGATCTTCTTCTGGCGATGGCTTTCAATAAACTTCCTAAGGTCGGAGTCTAGATACTCAAAAATGAGGCACCTTATTGTTTTGCCAAAACTGTCAATACCCTCGAGGTGCTTCAAGAGGTGCACGACATGAAGACTCGGTGGGTTGGATAACAGCTTTAGAATGGAAATCTCCCGAATATGATCATGCGGAACTCCTCAGCACCGTCGGTTTTCTTCAGCTTCTTCAGCGCCACGATCTCCCCTGTTGCCTTCTCACGTGCAAGATAAACAATGCTGAAAGAACCCTCTCCAAGCACCGCTAGGCGGTCATACAGATCTAAGGGATTGCCACTCACTGCCGCCGCCATCTGGTTGCTGGTATGGTAGACTATAGAGAACCTCACAACACTCCTAGAGAACTAGCTGGTCCTTCTCACCACGATAAATCATAGACAGGTAGGTCTTGAGAGTGAGTTAAATAAATATAATTACACACGATTTTTATACTTTTTAAGTTATTTTCACCATATTTTGATTTTAACAAATATATGTTGTATACTTAGTTAGCATCGTTAACTATGATATATAATTTTGTTTTCCATTATAAGTTGTAATGTATATCAATCAAAATATATCCGAGTTATGAAAAAAGTTTTTTCCTTTGTGAGATATTACTCTTAACAAGATAGAAATTCATCTAAAACGTGAAAACAAACAAAATTGAAATACACACGACTCCTTAATGTTCTCACAACTGATTAATTATATAGCGTATATGTATATTGTTGGGTGGATGTTCTTCTGTAATTTCAGTACTAAATATTTTGGTAGAGATTTCAATGTATGCAACCTAGCAAATATCTAGAGAGGTGTGCGTGATGTATGGTTATGTAAGAAATATATAGAAACTTCTAAAATATAAATTGAACAGTTGACATGAACTTTTTTTTACTTGGTCAAATGTGTCTTACCACTTACCATGGGTTTAGTTACGGTTGATATATGTTGATGATGTATACTATTACTACAATAGCATTACTTATAGTAATTACCGACGAACATTATTGCACATACAAAATTCAGTCATTATATATACTCACTGCAACGTGTTTCTGTATACAATTTCTTTATGTTAGTTTTTCAAATAAGGATTTATGCATGAAATTAAACATTGGAAATATATTAAGCAAAACATTTAATATAGCATGTTTAAGGCATTCATGGCAAACTAGCAGCCAACTTAAATTTACCATTGGTCGGTTGTGTGCAATTGTTAATGTAAAGTAAGGTCGACTTTCTGCTAGTTATGGGTAGATAATAGTCTCTTATACATGATAAATAAATAACAATATAGAATTTATAGACATACTTCAGTATTTGGGCCCTCCTCCTCTCGGGGACTACGGTGATAACCCTGTTTTCCCGGCCAATGGACCGGACCTGTAACCAAGGGTCCCAATTGTATATCCATACAAATTTAGTCCATCCGTACTCATACCCAACCCGAGATTTCTTGATTTCTTAGCGAATTCTTCATCTTCAATGTTAATTCCTTTCCACTGACTACCATTTGCAGGGTGTCTCAGACTCAGCACAGACATTTGCTTCTGCATGATTCCTATCTACATGCAATCACATGAGCTTTGCTTCTTTCTGTCTGACACTGCCTACGGGGAATGACTTGGAAGTACCATATGATCTTTTGAGGATTTTTCTTTCCAGACTTACATCGCGGTGCCTTGAACACTGGACACTAAATTTTTCTCCGCGTCCTCATTCTGATAATGATGCATTCGTTGACGCACACATGGTATTTTGTGTACGGAAAATCAGGAGAGCACACGATCTTCTTGGCATCATCGATACTACTCCATTTGTAGTACGAGGTAACGTGTACCCTTCTGGTAAAAGTGTGTATAGTTACTTAGAATTTATATCGGGACTTGCTTCGTTGCTTTTGTTTTAACCCTGATGTCTAGAAGTTTGAGCGATACATTCAGACGATTGCGCTCAGTATCAGAACTAGGATACGATGGAGTTTCGAGTCCAGCTCCATTTGCGCCAACTAGGCATCTTGTCTGAAAGCAGCTCTTTCGTGAGTCGTGATACGTCCATTTTGCATCACTATTTTATAGCATAATTTACTGTTATTCAATGATATATTTCATATTAAGATGTGTTACTTATGTTATTTTGTCTTATTTTGCATGTTTGATGATTATTGGATAATTAACTGCCGGAGTCAGATTTCAGCTGGAAAAAGCACCATCAAGACACTATATTTCTGGAGCTCTGAAAATCTCGTCAACAATACAGATGTTCCTATTTTATCAGAAGACGGAGGCAGCCAAAAGGGGAGGCTGAGATGGGCCAGGAGGGGCCCACACCACCCCTGGGCACGGGCCCCACCTTGGCCGCGCCCAGGCCAGGTGTGGTGCCCCTGGCCCACTTCAGACGCTCCCCCTTCGCGTACTTCGTCCCCCAGAAACCCTAAAACACGGGGAGAGCCAGAAGAAATATTCCGCCGCCTCCTCGGGGAAACAACAGAGAGAGAAAAATCTCTCCGGCAGGGAGAAATCTGCCGGGGAAATTCCCTCCCGGAGGGGGAGATCATCGCCATCTGATGATCCCGAAGAGCAAGTCTTGATGCCTGCACAAATAACGGGATTTAGGTTGAGACTCCAAGTGCAGAGTGTATAGTATAGTGGAAGACAGTTTTCCCCACGAGGGGTGACTCGAGGGTTTAATATCGAACTCTCGGGGAATCTGAAGTGGTAGATTTATCTTCTTATCCTTCTTTTGGTTACCTACAAAACAAGGTTAGATGTTTTGGTCCTCAACCTCACCTGTGGTTGTCAAGCACAAGGTGTAAGAATGATATCAGGATAGTTATGCAATGCAAACAGGAAATAAATATGCAATGATGGTGGATGCAATGGTAAATGATATTTTTGAGTTTTTAAATGATGTATGCAAGATGAAAAGTATTTTTGTATTTTCGGATTTAATGATGGCTGAAAATATAAAAGTGGTATATGGTGTTGGAAAGGTGTTTCTTATGATTAAAAATGGACTGGGGTTCATGGTTTCACAAATGCACTCTCTCTTTATAAAGTGGTAGACAATGGAACACACAAAGTTAACATATGAGATTGCAACACAGGGTTTGATAACAAGTTACTTAGATATATGGGCATCACGTCCTAACATAGAGATCTTTTGGTTATTAACCTCTCTTATACTCCACCAAGATGCGAACTAAATCATAACACCTCAGTAATTAAGATAACTCAGAGTATAGCAATAAGTATCATGACATGAAGTGAAAATAAGAACATGCTAGATCTAGTCATGGAGTAGTGGCAATGGTCACGCCCACATCCCCGGTAGCATGGTATTTTAGTTTATCCCTAGTGAGGTAACAAAGTAAGGTAAAGATACCAAAATGGATCGCAGAACTTTCTCTCACGTTCACTGCACTAGCCACCCCCCGTTACTCCAACTAATGCACACGTTTCCCCTCACACGCTCTCATAAACATGCTTGATCAAAACAAGTAAACAAGAACGGGGTACATAATATGCATCTATACTCATAACTGAAACAAACATTGCAATCTCAAACATATATTAACTCATAAAGATCCACCACAAAGGTATTACAACGGTGACCGTAATCATGTTCAGCAGCTCATACGGTGCTAATTAGTGAAGCTCAAGAGAGGAGAGATACATAAGTTACTTCCACAAACTCATAGTCCAGAGGTGGACTACTCCCTCTTCATCATGGAGACGGTGGAGAAGTCGATGGAGACCACGCCGGCAGCGCCCCGCCGGAGTTTTCCCCCTCCAATCTGCAGCTCCTGATCTCCGTTTCGGTGTTTCTGTGTTTCTGCGGCGCTCCTTCCAGAGAACGACGGGGGACCTTTTTATAGGCGTTTTTAGGTCAAGACGAAGGCGGTGGAGCGAAGATCGACGGCAACGGAGCCACGAGGCCCAAACGGGTGGGTCCCACACGGCCACAGTACCTGGCCGCGTGGGCCAGGCCCGTTTGGCCCTCGGGTCTCCGTTTGCTTGCTTCCTTTTTCCGTAGTCCTTCTTCCTTCCAAATATTGACGCCCGTAAATTTCCAGGTGATTTCGTTGACGTTTGGGTCCCTGAAGCATTAAAATACAAAACTAGGGTTTTCTGCCTGTGCAGGGTTAATTCCAAATAAATGGGAAAACTATGAAGTATTCCCAAAATCATGATAAAACATTGATATAACCCTTATATGATGCAAATATGATTGGAATATAAGCAATTAAAGTGCAAAGTTCATGTATGCATTTTACATGCATCAACATCCCCAAGCTTAATCCATGCTCGTCCTCGAGTATGAAGATGATAAAACTAACATGGACTTTGCAACTTAATACTTAACAATGGATATCAAAGATGATTACTATTGCTACATATAGTCAAATGATTCATTCTTCAAAGGAGTAGCAATATGCAAATAGTTTATGAAGTGATATCAAGTATTCAAGACAAGGATGTTCATTGATAGTTCACAAAGTGTAACATAGTAGCAAGTAATATGGAACACATGTATGCATAATGATAAGTAGAACATCCTACAATGGTCATAGAGTGTAGATGAAAATCTGAATATGATAGGTGTACACTTTGGAAAGATGTATATGTGAGTAGAGGTAAAGCATGCATAAGTTTCATCCAACTTCCAAACTCTTCTACTTAAGTTAATGATTGCAATAAGGTATTCATTGGTGTCAAGCTCTCATTGCCCCTATCATAGCATCTTGAATGATTAAGGTTAAAGTGAAAGCAAATATGAGTAGTGTGCTTGACAAAATAAAGGTTGGATGTCTCATGCCCCTTGAATACAAGTACCTACACCATGATTACTCAACTTAGGAAACAAAGCAAGTTCAAGTTATCTATAATTGTAAGCATAATAGTATCATCAAGAGCGTCAACTGGGGTACCTCTTGTCCCATGATATGGAACAAGCCCATATCAAAATGACAAGACAAACAAACAAAATGAACAATCTCAACACCCTTTTTATTTACCATTTGGAATAGTTTTTTATTGCAAGGTGTATCACAGAAGGTTCACCATAGTATGTAAGTAAATTTCCACCATGAATGATGCATGGCTTAGATTAGCGGCCAAGGCGTCTCTCTAACCATTTATACAAACTCATTTGAACTACTTTATTTCCACCTCATTTCACCATGATAGGCATCCATAAACAAAAGTACATGATATCAACTAAATGAGATGAAGGAGCATGTTGAAAGCTTTGCATGTGACAGCACATATGGGCTAACTCCCAACCTCGAACATTTATCAAGCCACTAGCATCATAATCTTAATCACAATGGGTCATGTTTTATTTATTGCAATGATAGTAAAATGTGCATCAAGTTCGTGAGAGCTATATAACCAATTTTTCCCACGGCAATCAATAACATAAACATTTCATTCAGAGGTAAGATAACACAAACAACATGTTAAACATACTCGGAATAGCATAAAGTCAATAGGTAGATATGGTGGACTCACTGGAATAACTTTGGTTGAAGGTGTTGGAAACAAGTTTTTTGCTTGTTGGAGTTTTTTGGCTAGCAAAAGGGAGAAAGTTGACCATCTAGATGCATGCATGAGTGTCCATAGAACTAACTAATCCATGTTAAACCAAGTAAAATAACAATCAGCACCAAAACATGAATAAGTGATAGCTCTACAAAAAGAATTTGCAAACTATTACTCATAAACAAGCTCATGAATCATGCAACTATATGTATCATAAAAAATCAAGTCAAACATCTCTTTTCCCAATCTTATAAAAGCATCCAACATATTTCAACCCATATTTTCAGTAGCTATCTCATATATAATTGATAGTGTGGTGGTCTCTCAAGACTCAAACAAAAACAAAAACGACGCTCCAAGTTTATGCGATAAAGTGTTTCGATTGAAAAAACAGAAGTTGGACGTGCGCAAACCGAGAGTGTGTAGGTTCAGTGGGGTTGTCTTCACATCCCCAAGCTTATGGTCTTCACCATCCTTGGATAGCTCTTGGTGCATCTCCTCCAATCCCTGTGAAAAAACTTCAAAACACCGTTTCTCCCATCTCTTTTCTGTGGGGTGCATTAATAGTGATAAACAAATAGGTTCCTTGCTGCATATAATCCTTGAACAAAAATTAATATGATGGGTCCAGAAAATGTATAATGTTGTATGCCTACTCATAAACTCAATTGGATCAAAAAGATTCAACTTAAAAGCTCAAAGCATGCATCAAACAAAATGGGACAGAATCTGTCCAGAGAAACAGCAGCAGCAAAACGTATTTTTCTACCCTACCAAACATTCTCGAATAATTCCGAAAAAATTCATGCATACAGAGGATGAAAAGTTGCAACTACATTTCAAATATGAGCTCATTCGGAGTTACAGAATAAGAATTAAAAATCATACCGTGCACTGACTCGTGCAGGAATAAAATCTCCGAACTCAATAAGCAACTTTTCAAACCAAAAAGGGTAAAACTTGGCACTTTATTAAAAACTCCAGAACCTAAACTAGACACAAAGTCTCTTGTTACAGCAAGAGGACACAAAGAAAAATCACACATAAAAATAACCGGGTTGCCTCCCGCAAAGCGCTTTCTTTATAGCCATATAGCTAGGTTTCTTACTTGTTGTTTTATTGTGGACGAAGCTCATGAGGGAGCTTGAACTTTGATGGTTCCCTCTTCCTTGGAAAGTGTTCCATGTACTTCTTGTGTGGAAACTGAAACTTCACATTCCCTTCTTTTGAATCAATGATAGCACCTGTGGTACGAAGAAAAGGTCTTCCAAGAATAATAGGACTAGAGGTTTTATTCCCCATATCCATGATTAGAAAATCCACAGGCACAAAAGTCATATGTAACTCTACCATAACATCACTTACTTTTCCCAAGGCATGTTTAATAGAGTCATCAGCAAGTGCTAGTTCAATAGAGCATTTTTCAAGATTTTCAATTCAAGCAGTTCATATAGTTCTTTAGATAAGACAGAGACACTAGATCCTAGATCAAGTATGGCATGGTGTGTCTCTTTTCCAATAGTTACTAGTACCTTAAGTATCCACATATCCCCAAGCTTAGGTGGTATCATAGCCTCTTGGTTGTACCTAGCAATCTTTTCTTTCAAGACATGATTAGCAATATAAGAACCAAAACCTGCTTGGTTAGTGTTGATGGAAGGATCACTTGCAAATTTTTGTAAGATAGATATTAATTCATGCAAGCTACAATTCTCTAAGTCAAGCAAAGGATCCTTGACTTCATTAAGCATTTTAACTTCCTCAACTTCAACCTCTTTCATTACCCCAATAGATTCTTTAGCAACTCTCTCTTGCTCATGAATGTGTTCCCAAGACTTATTGATAACCTCTTGGCAATATTTTATTGTTTCCTCATGTTTTTGGGCTGTAATGATGCTCTTTAATGATGAAACTTCCTTAGTAAGCTGATCTACCCTTTCAAACAAAGCATCTTGTTTTTCAAACTTAGAGATAAATTCCTTATTAAGCTCTTTTTGGGTAGACATAAAAGATCTAATGGTGTTTTCCAAGTCACTAGAAACATTACCACTAGAAGCATATTTATTTGGCACATATGGGGGTTTATTATAAGAGTTATAATTATTGTTACCATACCCATTATTACCATAGTTCCTAATGAAGTTGACATCAATATTTTCAGAATTGTTTCCAACTAGTTCCTGCAAAGGAACATTTTCAACACTCGGTTTATTAAGCAAAGCAAGAATAGTATCCATTTTAGATGACAAATCATTAGTTTCTTCAATAGAGTTCACTTTCTTAGAAGGATTAGGTGCCCTATCAGTATGCCATTGACTATAGTTTTGTAAAATGTTTTCCAATATATTTTAGCTTCTACTATAGTCTTACTCATAAAAGCACCTCCAGCAGCAGAATCAAGTATGTTTCTAGACATGTAGTTTAAACCATTGTAGAAAGAGTGTAATATGGTCCATTCATTAACTCCATGTGAGGGACAAGTTCTAACCATAAGTTTTATCCTATCCCAAGCCATAGCAACATGTTCATTTTCATTTTGCCTAAAAGAAAGGATGTTGTTTCTATTTTGCAAAATTTTAACACGGGGATAATATTTCTTAATGAAAGCTTCTTTTAGATCATCCCAAGAATTAATACTACCAGATGGCAAGGAATGCGACCACTCTTTAGCTTTTCCTCTAAGTGAAAAAGGAAATAACTTCAGTTTTAGAATATCACTTTCCACATTTTTAAACTTTTGCATGTCACATATTTCAACAAAGTCATGAAGATGCATAGAGGCATCCTCCATAGCACTACCACCAAATTGTTCCCTAGTTATCAAATTCAACAAACTAGGACTTACTTCATAGCTCTCAGCATTTATCTTAGGTGTGGCAATAGCTCTCGTGATAAATTGATCATTATGAGTGTTTGTGTAGTCACACAGCTTAGTTCTTTCTCCCATTTTAGCAAGTTTTTTTTGGTATTTTCAATTTTTTATGCAAAACTGAAATAAATATGATATGATATGCAATGACACCAACAAAACAAATAAATTGCTTTGTAAGTAAAGATGGATAAGATGGTACTCACGTAGGTGCAACCTCCCCAAGCTTAGGTGTTAGCACAAGTTGGTGATGTTGACTTTGTTGTGAGATGAATGCGATGATGCACATCCTTGGATAAATCTCTCAGCTACGATTCCCCGGCAACGGCGCCAGAAAACGTCTTGATGATCCCGAAGAGCAAGTCTTGATGCCTGCACAAATAACGGGATTTAGGTTGAGACTCCAAGTGCAGAGTGTATAGTATAGTGGAAGACAGTTTTCCCCACGAGGGGTGACTCGAGGGTTTAATATCGAACTCTCGGGGAATCTGAAGTGGTAGATTTATCTTCTTATCCTTCTTTTGGTTACCTACAAAACAAGGTTAGATGTTTTGGTCCTCAACCTCACCTGTGGTTGTCAAGCACAAGGTGTAAGAATGATATCAGGATAGTTATGCAATGCAAACAGGAAATAAATATGCAATGATGGTGGATGCAATGGTAAATGATATTTTTGAGTTTTTAAATGATGTATGCAAGATGAAAAGTATTTTGTATTTTCGGATTTAATGATGGCTGAAAATATAAAAGTGGTATATGGTGTTGGAAAGGTGTTTCTTATGATTAAAAATGGACTGGGGTTCATGGTTTCACAAATGCACTCTCTCTTTATAAAGTGGTAGACAATGGAACACACAAAGTTAACATATGAGATTGCAACACAGGGTTTGATAACAAGTTACTTAGATATATGGGCATCACGTCCTAACATAGAGATCTTTTGGTTATTAACCTCTCTTATACTCCACCAAGATGCGAACTAAATCATAACACCTCAGTAATTAAGATAACTCAGAGTATAGCAATAAGTATCATGACATGAAGTGAAAATAAGAACATGCTAGATCTAGTCATGGAGTAGTGGCAATGGTCACGCCCACATCCCCGGTAGCATGGTATTTTAGTTTATCCCTAGTGAGGTAACAAAGTAAGGTAAAGATACCAAAATGGATCGCAGAACTTTCTCTCACGTTCACTGCACTAGCCACCCCCCGTTACTCCAACTAATGCACACGTTTCCCCTCACACGCTCTCATAAACATGCTTGATCAAAACAAGTAAACAAGAACGGGGTACATAATATGCATCTATACTCATAACTGAAACAAACATTGCAATCTCAAACATATATTAACTCATAAAGATCCACCACAAAGGTATTACAACGGTGACCGTAATCATGTTCAGCAGCTCATACGGTGCTAATTAGTGAAGCTCAAGAGAGGAGAGATACATAAGTTACTTCCACAAACTCATAGTCCAGAGGTGGACTACTCCCTCTTCATCATGGAGACGGTGGAGAAGTCGATGGAGACCACGCCGGCAGCGCCCCGCCGGAGTTTTCCCCCTCCAATCTGCAGCTCCTGATCTCCGTTTCGGTGTTTCTGTGTTTCTGCGGCGCTCCTTCCAGAGAACGACGGGGGACCTTTTTATAGGCGTTTTTAGGTCAAGACGAAGGCGGTGGAGCGAAGATCGACGGCAACGGAGCCACGAGGCCCAAACGGGTGGGTCCCACACGGCCACAGTACCTGGCCGCGTGGGCCAGGCCCGTTTGGCCCTCGGGTCTCCGTTTGCTTGCTTCCTTTTTCCGTAGTCCTTCTTCCTTCCAAATATTGACGCCCGTAAATTTCCAGGTGATTTCGTTGACGTTTGGGTCCCTGAAGCATTAAAATACAAAACTAGGGTTTTCTGCCTGTGCAGGGTTAATTCCAAATAAATGGGAAAACTATGAAGTATTCCCAAAATCATGATAAAACATTGATATAACCCTTATATGATGCAAATATGATTGGAATATAAGCAATTAAAGTGCAAAGTTCATGTATGCATTTTACATGCATCAACATCCCCAAGCTTAATCCATGCTCGTCCTCGAGTATGAAGATGATAAAACTAACATGGACTTTGCAACTTAATACTTAACAATGGATATCAAAGATGATTACTATTGCTACATATAGTCAAATGATTCATTCTTCAAAGGAGTAGCAATATGCAAATAGTTTATGAAGTGATATCAAGTATTCAAGACAAGGATGTTCATTGATAGTTCACAAAGTGTAACATAGTAGCAAGTAATATGGAACACATGTATGCATAATGATAAGTAGAACATCCTACAATGGTCATAGAGTGTAGATGAAAATCTGAATATGATAGGTGTACACTTTGGAAAGATGTATATGTGAGTAGAGGTAAAGCATGCATAAGTTTCATCCAACTTCCAAACTCTTCTACTTAAGTTAATGATTGCAATAAGGTATTCATTGGTGTCAAGCTCTCATTGCCCCTATCATAGCATCTTGAATGATTAAGGTTAAAGTGAAAGCAAATATGAGTAGTGTGCTTGACAAAATAAAGGTTGGATGTCTCATGCCCCTTGAATACAAGTACCTACACCATGATTACTCAACTTAGGAAACAAAGCAAGTTCAAGTTATCTATAATTGTAAGCATAATAGTATCATCAAGAGCGTCAACTGGGGTACCTCTTGTCCCATGATATGGAACAAGCCCATATCAAAATGACAAGACAAACAAACAAAATGAACAATCTCAACACCCTTTTTATTTACCATTTGGAATAGTTTTTTATTGCAAGGTGTATCACAGAAGGTTCACCATAGTATGTAAGTAAATTTCCACCATGAATGATGCATGGCTTAGATTAGCGGCCAAGGCGTCTCTCTAACCATTTATACAAACTCATTTGAACTACTTTATTTCCACCTCATTTCACCATGATAGGCATCCATAAACAAAAGTACATGATATCAACTAAATGAGATGAAGGAGCATGTTGAAAGCTTTGCATGTGACAGCACATATGGGCTAACTCCCAACCTCGAACATTTATCAAGCCACTAGCATCATAATCTTAATCACAATGGGTCATGTTTTATTTATTGCAATGATAGTAAAATGTGCATCAAGTTCGTGAGAGCTATATAACCAATTTTTCCCACGGCAATCAATAACATAAACATTTTCATTCAGAGGTAAGATAACACAAACAACATGTTAAACATACTCGGAATAGCATAAAGTCAATAGGTAGATATGGTGGACTCACTGGAATAACTTTGGTTGAAGGTGTTGGAAACAAGTTTTTTGCTTGTTGGAGTTTTTTGGCTAGCAAAAGGGAGAAAGTTGACCATCTAGATGCATGCATGAGTGTCCATAGAACTAACTAATCCATGTTAAACCAAGTAAAATAACAATCAGCACCAAAACATGAATAAGTGATAGCTCTACAAAAAGAATTTGCAAACTATTACTCATAAACAAGCTCATGAATCATGCAACTATATGTATCATAAAAAATCAAGTCAAACATCTCTTTTCCCAATCTTATAAAAGCATCCAACATATTTCAACCCATATTTTCAGTAGCTATCTCATATATAATTGATAGTGTGGTGGTCTCTCAAGACTCAAACAAAAACAAAAACGACGCTCCAAGTTTATGCGATAAAGTGTTTCGATTGAAAAAACAGAAGTTGGACGTGCGCAAACCGAGAGTGTGTAGGTTCAGTGGGGTTGTCTTCACATCCCCAAGCTTATGGTCTTCACCATCCTTGGATAGCTCTTGGTGCATCTCCTCCAATCCCTGTGAAAAAACTTCAAAACACCGTTTCTCCCATCTCTTTTCTGTGGGGTGCATTAATAGTGATAAACAAATAGGTTCCTTGCTGCATATAATCCTTGAACAAAAATTAATATGATGGGTCCAGAAAATGTATAATGTTGTATGCCTACTCATAAACTCAATTGGATCAAAAAGATTCAACTTAAAAGCTCAAAGCATGCATCAAACAAAATGGGACAGAATCTGTCCAGAGAAACAGCAGCAGCAAAACGTATTTTTCTACCCTACCAAACATTCTCGAATAATTCCGAAAAAATTCATGCATACAGAGGATGAAAAGTTGCAACTACATTTCAAATATGAGCTCATTCGGAGTTACAGAATAAGAATTAAAAATCATACCGTGCACTGACTCGTGCAGGAATAAAATCTCCGAACTCAATAAGCAACTTTTCAAACCAAAAAGGGTAAAACTTGGCACTTTATTAAAAACTCCAGAACCTAAACTAGACACAAAGTCTCTTGTTACAGCAAGAGGACACAAAGAAAAATCACACATAAAAATAACCGGGTTGCCTCCCGCAAAGCGCTTTCTTTATAGCCATATAGCTAGGTTTCTTACTTGTTGTTTTATTGTGGACGAAGCTCATGAGGGAGCTTGAACTTTGATGGTTCCCTCTTCCTTGGAAAGTGTTCCATGTACTTCTTGTGTGGAAACTGAAACTTCACATTCCCTTCTTTTGAATCAATGATAGCACCTGTGGTACGAAGAAAAGGTCTTCCAAGAATAATAGGACTAGAGGTTTTATTCCCCATATCCATGATTAGAAAATCCACAGGCACAAAAGTCATATGTAACTCTACCATAACATCACTTACTTTTCCCAAGGCATGTTTAATAGAGTCATCAGCAAGTGCTAGTTCAATAGAGCATTTTTCAAGATTTTCAATTCAAGCAGTTCATATAGTTCTTTAGATAAGACAGAGACACTAGATCCTAGATCAAGTATGGCATGGTGTGTCTCTTTTCCAATAGTTACTAGTACCTTAAGTATCCACATATCCCCAAGCTTAGGTGGTATCATAGCCTCTTGGTTGTACCTAGCAATCTTTTCTTTCAAGACATGATTAGCAATATAAGAACCAAAACCTGCTTGGTTAGTGTTGATGGAAGGATCACTTGCAAATTTTTGTAAGATAGATATTAATTCATGCAAGCTACAATTCTCTAAGTCAAGCAAAGGATCCTTGACTTCATTAAGCATTTTAACTTCCTCAACTTCAACCTCTTTCATTACCCCAATAGATTCTTTAGCAACTCTCTCTTGCTCATGAATGTGTTCCCAAGACTTATTGATAACCTCTTGGCAATATTTTATTGTTTCCTCATGTTTTTGGGCTGTAATGATGCTCTTTAATGATGAAACTTCCTTAGTAAGCTGATCTACCCTTTCAAACAAAGCATCTTGTTTTTCAAACTTAGAGATAAATTCCTTATTAAGCTCTTTTTGGGTAGACATAAAAGATCTAATGGTGTTTTCCAAGTCACTAGAAACATTACCACTAGAAGCATATTTATTTGGCACATATGGGGGTTTATTATAAGAGTTATAATTATTGTTACCATACCCATTATTACCATAGTTCCTAATGAAGTTGACATCAATATTTTCAGAATTGTTTCCAACTAGTTCCTGCAAAGGAACATTTTCAACACTCGGTTTATTAAGCAAAGCAAGAATAGTATCCATTTTAGATGACAAATCATTAGTTTCTTCAATAGAGTTCACTTTCTTAGAAGGATTAGGTGCCCTATCAGTATGCCATTGACTATAGTTTTGTAAAATGTTTTCCAATATATTTTAGCTTCTACTATAGTCTTACTCATAAAAGCACCTCCAGCAGCAGAATCAAGTATGTTTCTAGACATGTAGTTTAAACCATTGTAGAAAGAGTGTAATATGGTCCATTCATTAACTCCATGTGAGGGACAAGTTCTAACCATAAGTTTTATCCTATCCCAAGCCATAGCAACATGTTCATTTTCATTTTGCCTAAAAGAAAGGATGTTGTTTCTATTTTGCAAAATTTTAACACGGGGATAATATTTCTTAATGAAAGCTTCTTTTAGATCATCCCAAGAATTAATACTACCAGATGGCAAGGAATGCGACCACTCTTTAGCTTTTCCTCTAAGTGAAAAAGGAAATAACTTCAGTTTTAGAATATCACTTTCCACATTTTTAAACTTTTGCATGTCACATATTTCAACAAAGTCATGAAGATGCATAGAGGCATCCTCCATAGCACTACCACCAAATTGTTCCCTAGTTATCAAATTCAACAAACTAGGACTTACTTCATAGCTCTCAGCATTTATCTTAGGTGTGGCAATAGCTCTCGTGATAAATTGATCATTATGAGTGTTTGTGTAGTCACACAGCTTAGTTCTTTCTCCCATTTTAGCAAGTTTTTTTGGTATTTTCAATTTTTTATGCAAAACTGAAATAAATATGATATGATATGCAATGACACCAACAAAACAAATAAATTGCTTTGTAAGTAAAGATGGATAAGATGGTACTCACGTAGGTGCAACCTCCCCAAGCTTAGGTGTTAGCACAAGTTGGTGATGTTGACTTTGTTGTGAGATGAATGCGATGATGCACATCCTTGGATAAATCTCTCAGCTACGATTCCCCGGCAACGGCGCCAGAAAACGTCTTGATGATCCCGAAGAGCAAGTCTTGATGCCTGCACAAATAACGGGATTTAGGTTGAGACTCCAAGTGCAGAGTGTATAGTATAGTGGAAGACAGTTTTCCCCACGAGGGGTGACTCGAGGGTTTAATATCGAACTCTCGGGGAATCTGAAGTGGTAGATTTATCTTCTTATCCTTCTTTTGGTTACCTACAAAACAAGGTTAGATGTTTTGGTCCTCAACCTCACCTGTGGTTGTCAAGCACAAGGTGTAAGAATGATATCAGGATAGTTATGCAATGCAAACAGGAAATAAATATGCAATGATGGTGGATGCAATGGTAAATGATATTTTTGAGTTTTTAAATGATGTATGCAAGATGAAAAGTATTTTTGTATTTTCGGATTTAATGATGGCTGAAAATATAAAAGTGGTATATGGTGTTGGAAAGGTGTTTCTTATGATTAAAAATGGACTGGGGTTCATGGTTTCACAAATGCACTCTCTCTTTATAAAGTGGTAGACAATGGAACACACAAAGTTAACATATGAGATTGCAACACAGGGTTTGATAACAAGTTACTTAGATATATGGGCATCACGTCCTAACATAGAGATCTTTTGGTTATTAACCTCTCTTATACTCCACCAAGATGCGAACTAAATCATAACACCTCAGTAATTAAGATAACTCAGAGTATAGCAATAAGTATCATGACATGAAGTGAAAATAAGAACATGCTAGATCTAGTCATGGAGTAGTGGCAATGGTCACGCCCACATCCCCGGTAGCATGGTATTTTAGTTTATCCCTAGTGAGGTAACAAAGTAAGGTAAAGATACCAAAATGGATCGCAGAACTTTCTCTCACGTTCACTGCACTAGCCACCCCCCGTTACTCCAACTAATGCACACGTTTCCCCTCACACGCTCTCATAAACATGCTTGATCAAAACAAGTAAACAAGAACGGGGTACATAATATGCATCTATACTCATAACTGAAACAAACATTGCAATCTCAAACATATATTAACTCATAAAGATCCACCACAAAGGTATTACAACGGTGACCGTAATCATGTTCAGCAGCTCATACGGTGCTAATTAGTGAAGCTCAAGAGAGGAGAGATACATAAGTTACTTCCACAAACTCATAGTCCAGAGGTGGACTACTCCCTCTTCATCATGGAGACGGTGGAGAAGTCGATGGAGACCACGCCGGCAGCGCCCCGCCGGAGTTTTCCCCCTCCAATCTGCAGCTCCTGATCTCCGTTTCGGTGTTTCTGTGTTTCTGCGGCGCTCCTTCCAGAGAACGACGGGGGACCTTTTTATAGGCGTTTTTAGGTCAAGACGAAGGCGGTGGAGCGAAGATCGACGGCAACGGAGCCACGAGGCCCAAACGGGTGGGTCCCACACGGCCACAGTACCTGGCCGCGTGGGCCAGGCCCGTTTGGCCCTCGGGTCTCCGTTTGCTTGCTTCCTTTTTCCGTAGTCCTTCTTCCTTCCAAATATTGACGCCCGTAAATTTCCAGGTGATTTCGTTGACGTTTGGGTCCCTGAAGCATTAAAATACAAAACTAGGGTTTTCTGCCTGTGCAGGGTTAATTCCAAATAAATGGGAAAACTATGAAGTATTCCCAAAATCATGATAAAACATTGATATAACCCTTATATGATGCAAATATGATTGGAATATAAGCAATTAAAGTGCAAAGTTCATGTATGCATTTTACATGCATCACCATCCTCATCGTCATCGCGCTGGACTTCATCGGGATCATCATCATCATCATCTCCACCACCATCACCGCCATCACCGCTGCACCATCTCATTCCGCTGTAACATCTAGGGCTATACTTTGTCTAGTTCATAGGGGAAACTCTCCCGGTGTTAATTACTCCTTGTGGTTGATGTATTGAGTTTTATCGGTGAATTGAAGTATATGTTCAGATTGTTATTCATCATTATATCACCTCTGATCATGATCCATATGATGTCTTGTGAGTAGTTTTTTAGTTCTTGAGGACATGGGAGAAGTCATGCTGTTAGTAGTGGAATTATGTTGAGTAATATTTAATGGTTTAATATTTAAGTTGTGGTGCTATTCTTCTAGTGGTGTCGTGTGAATCGACTACATGACACTTCACCTTTATGGGCCTAGAGGAATGCATTGTGTATTTGGTTGCTAATTGTGGGGTTGCCGGAGTGACAGAAACCTAAACCCCCGTTAGTATACCGGTGCACAAGGAGCGTAGGATCTCAGAGTTTAAGGCTGTGGTTAGATTTATCTTAATTACTTTCTTGTAACTGCGGATGCTTGCAAGGGGTATAATCACAAGTATGTATTAGTCCAAGTAAGGATGGTGCGTTAGCATAGGTTCACCCACACAACACTTATCAAAACAATAAAGATTAATCAACTATATGAAGCGAAAGCACTTGACTAAATTCCGTGTGTCCTCAAGAACATTTTGCCATCATAAGTAAACCAACTGGCTTGTCCTTTGCTCTAAAAAGGATTGGGCCACTCGCTGCAATTATTATTACTGTCTTTTACTTACTCGTATTTTATTTACCTGCAATATCAAAAAACCTAAAAACTTGTCTGCTGTGCTTACAGTGAAACCTTTACCGAAACTCCTTGTCAGCACCTTCTGCTCCTCGTTGGGTTCGACACTCTTATTTATCGAAAGTACTACGATACACCCCCTATACTTGTGGGTCATCAAGTCGTCTTCTTTTGAAGGAGCTCAAGAATATAAGGATTCTGCAGCATTGAAGCCATCAACGCCCGGTCCAGCGTAGGGCCATTGTCTTCTTGATCATGCACGACCTCTTCTTCATATTTGCCCTCTTGATCGAAATGCTCTTCTGCGTTATTGTTGGCACCTTCATCATCTGCCCCCTCTCGTATATAACCATCTTTGAAAGCACGTCAGATCAAGTGCGCCTTCACACCACCAATAAAGGGGTCCCACAATTTCAGGTTTTCACAATAACGACACAAATATAATAATTTCGAGCGAGCATTTTGATACATCTTTTGCACGGCGGACTTAAAAATCTAGACGTACTCCTAATTATTCCATCCATGGTAAATGCCTACGAGATATAAGCAATTAAATTAGAACCAACGAGGTGTCATAGAATTTTTTGGCATGACCTATGTTAAAAATATGACATTTGAGTGTCAGAATTTGACGAAGCGGTTTCTAATTTTAGGTATATGGACTGAAATGAGTGCATCACCACAGTAAAATACGTCTAGGTACGTCCATATAAGAAGAAAAGCAACTAAAAGCTTTATAATTGGAATGGAGGAAGTACAAAACGGACTGTGGTAAAAAATCCACTAGTAGAAAAAGGGCCTTCCGTTCGGCTCGTCCCGGCTATTATTGAACCAGGACTAATGGGACCATTAGTCCCGGTTCGAATGGCCAGGGCGCCGGTCAGCTTTTGTCTCGGTTCGTAGGGGACCAACCGGGACTAAAGGGTTACGGCAGGCAGCCACAGAGGTGGGGCCCAGCGTGAGACCTTTAGACCCGATTCGTATCACGAACCGATACTAAAGGTCCATCTTTAGTACCGGTTCGTGATACCAACCCGGACTAAAGGTTCCGCCTTTTTCATTTAATATGGAATAATTCATATCTTTAAATCCGTAAATCGAAATTTAACAAATAAAATGTCTAAATCAATTCGAAAAATGAGAGGAATCCAAATATGACAATTATATCACCTTTTGCATCACAAAAACTCATTTAATTAGGAAATTACTTTCAAAAATCAGCATAAACTCATTCAACTAGGCGAAATTAGATAGAAATCAATAAAATTCCTAATACTTGAGGATTATCCATCAAATGTGGACTACTCTTTGTGAGAATTTGATGGGTGCCATTTTGCACCATATTTTTGTAGTTGGTTTCACAAAAAAGTCATTTTTGCCACTTTAAAAAGGAAAATAATATTTATAAAAGTAATTTGAAAAATCCCTTCGGAACCATTGTTTTCTATACCAAGATACACCTATTTATCGAATATGAGAACTTTGTCACAAACTATGCCATGTGAATGGTTATAACTTGTTCATTTGGCTTGAAACTTATATATGTTTATACATGATACACCTATTTCTCGAATATGAGAACTTTGTCACAAACTATGTCGTGTGAATGGTTATAACTTGTTCATTTGGCTTGAAACTTATATATGTTTATACATGATAGACCTTTTATGAAGATTGTTCATAGCAACTAGTACACATAAAAGGACTCCATGCTAGAGGATATCTTTTTTTTAAGGGGCTTGTTACTTCTGTGTCCTGGTTGTATTGGATGTTTATTATTTTTCTTAGAAACTAGTATTATGATGAAGAAGCTTGTCGCTGGATCGCCTGGTCATTTGTTTCTAACTTTTATGTTGCAAATCCAAATCCCCTTCTCTTCACCCTTGACTTCATACGACATAGTTTGAGATATCACATAAGATACATGAATTTTTCGTTTGAATGTATATAGACCTTGTTTATCAACTTGAATCGTTAGTATATGACATAAGAAGACTATGTGCGCAGTTTTTTCTTTTTTTATGTCTTTTGAATTTTTTATGCTCATTTCAAATATTGGTCAACCCTAACTTTGACCAACATTTAAACAAGTTTAAAACATGAAAATGAAAAACTAAGCCTGGATCCTTCTTAGTCACTCCAAAATGAAACTTTGGTGAGGTTTTCGAAATTTCCATGTTGCAAATCCAAAACCCCTTCTCTTCACCCTTGATTTCATACGACATAGTTTGAGATATCACATAAGATACATGATTTTTTCATTTGAATGTATATAGACCTTGTTTATCAACTTGAATCATTAGTATATGACATAAGAAGACTATGTGCGCAGTTTTTTCTTTTTTTGATGCCTTTTGATTTTTTTATGCTCATTTCAAATATAGGTCAAACCTAACTTTGACCAACATTTAAATAAGTTTAAAACATGAAAATGAAAAACTAAGCCTGAATCCTTCTTAGTCAGTCCAAAATGAAACTTTGGTGAGGTTTTTGAAATTTCCATGTTGCAAATCCAAAACCCCTTCTCTTCACCCTTGACTTCATACGACATAGTTTGAGATATCACATAAGATACATAATTTTTTGTTTGAATGTATATAGACCTTGTTTATCAACTTGAATCGTTAGTATATGACATAAGAAGACTATGTGCGCATGTTTTTTTTTTTTGATGTTTTTTGAATTTTTATGCTCATTTCAAATATTGGTCAAACCTAACATTGACCAACATTTAAAAAAGTTTAAAACATGAAAATGAAAAACTAAGGCTGGATCCTTCTTAGTCACTCCAAAATGAAACTTTGAAACTTTGTCAAACTTTTCAAAACCCCATTGACTGCCTCAAAACCCCGTCCCAAACCTCGCCGAACAATGACCGTCGATCTAACCCAAGAGCTGAATTGCGGCCGTCCGATCGTTCTTCTAGATGGAATCTGCGGGCAGACTCTTGGCGATCTGCGATAAGCTCATTCTTCGATCTGATTGGCTGAAACTGTCCCAAACTTTTCAAAACTGTGGAAATTGCCATAACTTGATCATTTGGCTCCATGCTATATTTTTTTAATAGCAAGTTTATCGATGTTTCTGTGATGCAAAAGATGACATGGATGTCATATTTGAATTCCTCTCATTTTTCTAATCGATTTAGACATTTTATTTGTCAAATTTTGATATATGAATTTAAAGATATGAATTATTCCATATTAATATTACTACATAATCATTGTTATTATTCAAAAATATTATTACATAATCATTATTATTTATTCAAATAAATTTTGAAAATTTAAATAATAAAAAAGTATAATATCATGACTCAGGGGTTAATATGATTGATATGATACTAATATCAGTAAGTTCTAACTTCTTATTTGAAAGCTAATTTAGAAGGAACTCAAAAGTTAATCGTGCTTGAGCTGGAGCAATTTCAAGATGGGTGACCGAATGGGAAGCAATTTCAGGATGGGTGACCGAATGAGAAGTTTGACCAGGGTAATTACTTTGACCTGAGATTAAGTCTATACTTAGAGATTAAGTGTGTGGCTAAGTGGGAAATTTCGGAATGGAGATTAAGTGTGTGGCTAAGTGTATAATTAGTGAGAAATTAGGATTGGGGCTCGAATGAGCCACGTGAGACGTTAGACAAAAAAAAATTCTCCCAACCGGGACTAAAGGTACTCCATCCCAGCGCTCGGCTGTGACCACGTGGGAGGGACCCAACCGGGACTAAAAGGGGGTGCCTTTAGTCCCGATTTGGTAGTCCCGGTTGGAAAACTGGGACTAAAGCCCCTTCCAAACCGGGACTAAAGGCATGTTTTCTACTAGTGATCTATAACATACTGAGTGTCATAATTTGACGAAGCGGATTTTTTTTTTCATAATTTGTACATAGATGGTGAAATGAGTGAGTCATGACGCTAATACGTCCATATACGCACGAATCAAGGAAAACTAAAATTTATAATTTGTAACGGAGGTAGTACAAAACCAACTGTGGTAACGACTAATCTGAACGAAAAGTGAGCTTCACAACCTCGCTCAATTAAATAAGAGCAGACGTACAATCTCGAGCGACTACTTGGTCAAGTTGCCATATGAGATGAAGCTAAGAGCTAACAATATCTTATTCGCAAAAAAAAAAAGAGCTAACAATATCTTAATTAAGCGATGCATACACGTAACATGTGGTGCATGCACGGCGGTCTCTTCCTGCATGCATACCACAACTGACGCACTTGTCTATTTTACGACCGCATGCTGTTGCTGTACATGTTCCTGTGTAGTGTAGCGCTACTTTTTTCCCCATCCCATCTGCAAGGATTACACAATTAACAACGTGAGAGCAGTACGACGAAGCAGTCCGGCCGTGATTGCGCGAATGAACAACAGCGGGTTGCGTGATTAAGAATCACCCGTTTAATAATCTCCAAAGACCCCACGACGGGATTTATCGAAGAAGTCATTCTTATCCGTGCATTTCCTTTCTAGCTAGGCGAGATGCATCTTGCAGTAAGTCTTCCCGTCTCCGTCAGCTCGTTTGTTTAACCGTCGCTTTCTTATTGTAGGTATCAGCGTGGATTTGCCCGTCGGTGGAGTGGAGATTCTAAAACGACAGCGACACCATGTGTCGATGCCATATCGCCATGCTCATATCATGATCTCGGAGCCAATTATTTCTAGCATATCTCGGTAAACTTGTCCCGCAAACTTAGTTTCTACTAGTAGTTTGTATAGCGCGGGCTCGGACATGACGATTTGCTAAATTCATACTGAAAAATCAAATAAAAGAGTTCACGTGATATTTTAGCCATTTCATGTTTATCGAACTATTTTACACAGATAGAACTAAACTACTCCGATCCCGACGGTCTCTTTTTCTTCACCGACAGGCTCACTTAAAACTTGTGCCCTGCATGCCTTGGCGGCTTCGAGTCCGGCAGGATCAACGAAATTGCCGTTCAACACCGCTTTCGTAGCTGCAGCAAGTTCGTCGTCGACGAGGTCGGTCCGCTGGAACTTGGCAAAGTTTCATGTGTGCAGGGCAGAGCAGGAGACTGTGGCCATGGACGAACAAAACGGGCTGCTTTTCTCCTGGTAGAAAAACAAACAGTGCTCTTGCATGTGAACCGGGCGCCACCGCCGACGTCCGGCACAGCGTTCCGGTGACCGATATCACTTGGTAGTACTCCCACCGTTCCAAATGAGATGACTTTCATTTGTTCACACGTGGATGAATCTAGACATGTTACAAGTATAGATACGGACAAATGTAAGTCGTCTAACCCGGCAGCGTGCGCGGGGCCCTCCAACTGCCACTACGTAGAGGACGTACTGTACGTGCTACAGTACACACCTGGCAAGTTGCGTTGGCACCTCGTTTTCACGGACGTTGACTCGTGGGACCCACGCGTCGGTCAGTGGGAGGAGGCCGGCCACGGGAGACGGGACCGACGGCAGCATGCGTACGCAATCACCCGCACCTCCTCGTTCGTCCAACGTAAGCAACGTGCCAGCAGGGATGGGCTCACGTGAGACGAGAACCCCACCGGTTGCGCTGTCCACGTCCCGCGCCGAGCCACGTCGGTCTCTCGTCCCGCGACGGCCGGCCACCGCGAGGTCTCTCCCGGCTTGCCTGCCGACGCCTTCAATTCTTATGCCGAAATTTTCCACCTGATGGCGACGGCACACGCGGGATCGGGGCGGCCGGCCGGCGCCGGAGCCGGCGAGCATTCAAGGCCTAGAACTACATGCAGGCCGGCGGCGACTGGCCGGAATTCTTCTCCAATTCCCTTCGCATTCAATTCTGTGCGTGCAGAGGTTGCGGGTCTGGCCCGCAGTCCGCCAGAGGTTGCTAGCACAGATACGCATGCAGCGCTTCGTCCACCTTTTTGTTTTCTTCCCAGACAACAATCATCCCTGATTAAACTAACAAACTGAACTCTGTCACGCATGCGCAAAAGTTGTACGACCGAGTAAAGTAAAGATTACGTACACCCGACCTCCACTGCTCCTGCCAACTTAGAAAATTAGAAAAACAGTTTCAAAAATCTGAAAAAAAAAGCATGCATGCTCTAGATGATGTATCCTATAGACGTGAAAATTAACAATGGGAAATACTTTATATTTCAACCTACACCAAAATGACAAATTTACAGGTCTTATTATAGTTAACAATGCATAGTTTCAAATCTCCCCATTCTGTCATTTCTGTGTGGACTACAATATAGAGAATAAAATTAGCAAAGAGTTTTTCAGTATGAATCCAACAATACTAGAAATGTAGAATATAATAAAGATATTGAAAGGATCGTATGGCCACCTAGAGGGGGGGGTGAATAGGTGCTACTCTAATTTTTAATTCTTTTTCGATTAAGGCTTGACACAAAGGTAAATTCTCTAGATATGCAACTAAGATGAATTTACCTATATGACAAGTTAAGTCTAAACAAGATAAGATACAAGTAGTAAATAACAAGAAAGGAGTAACCGATCGGGAAGCACGCGGAGACAAGGATGTATTCCCGAGTTCCTCCTTTTTAGGGGAATACGTCTCGTTGGAGGGGTGTGAGTTTCAAACTCAAGACGCCACAAATGGCCTCACCCTATTCTCCGATGAACCTCGCACAAAACCTCGGTCCACCTTCCACTATCGGAGACCTTCAAGGCGGAATCCGGAACCCTTACAACAAGCTTGGAGCACAACCCACAAAAGGATTGGGAGCTCCCAAGCACCACAGCTTCACCACACAAAAGTAGCAAGCAAGTAAGTACAACAAGATGCCTAGGTTTTCCTAGTGAAAACCCTAGGCTCAAATCCCTCAAGTGAATGAGGGGGAAATGAAGAACCGCTTGGTGAAGATGTAGATCCGGGCCTTCTCCTTCAATCCTCCAAAGATCAACAAGTTTGGGTGGTGGGATTGGGAGATCTAATGTTTCTTGAGCTTGCAACAATGGTGTACTTCAGATCTGGGCGAGCTAAAGAGCTGGAGGTAGGTGCATGGGTATTTATACCCCTCCAGAAAAACTAGCCGTTTTTCTGTCCACTAAGTCCGGAGACTCCGGACCGGGAGGCCGGAAACTCCGGACAGAGCGGAAACTCCGGACTGACTCCGGGGTAACTCCGGTCACGATACAGCGGCTGCCGCCGCGATGTTCATCTTCTCATCAGACCGGAAACTCCGGTCTTGGAGTCCGGAAACTCCGGTAGGGCCGAAAACTCCGGACCTACTCCGGGGTAACTCCGGACCCAATACCGCACGCGCCGTCGTGGGAAGTTCTTCGATTCAAAAATCTTGTCTGGGGCGGAGACTCCGGACCATGGGACCGGAAACTCCGGCCAGTGCGGAGACTCCGGTGATACTCCGGGGTAACTCCGCACCGGATACCGCGGCTGCCGTCCTGAGGAGCTTTTGCTCCAGACTTTCAAATTGACCGGAGACTCCGGCCACAGAGACCGGAGACTCCGGACTGGACAGGCAAATGCAAGCTTCTTTTTTTGTCAAGTGTTTCGATGCAAAGGTAATTTTATCATTTCATTCCTGCACCACTTAACATCATATTAAATAATTCCTAGTGTTGTTGCCTAACACACAAAACATAGGGGACATAAAATATGTCCTTTCAGATATTTTGCTTAAACTTTTGGTCAAAGTTCGTCTTAAAATACACGTGCGCCTTATTCATACAAACGGAGCTAGTACTCATCGGAGTGTCCGAAGCTTAAAATCCCTGGGGAAGAGAATATCTGGTGCAACAGACCAATTGGATGGTGCCCTTGCTATACCACTAAAGAAAATCGTCAGATTATTTAGATGCCCTACAACGATGGCGAGCATCTGAAGGCCTACTCATCGTCGCCGCTCCCCAGGGCGGCCGTCGACTTTACGCGCTTGCACCGTTCTGTACGCTACTCTGGCTCCTACTGTGACCTTCTTCTCGTCCTGTGGCCCAAGCCGGTACTTCCCCGCCATCCTCAAGCCCGATGAGCTGGCGCCCGGGGGTCAATATCCTGGGCGGGATACCATACCAGGCCGGGGACGGTTCTGTGTACTTCGGGTTCATGTCGGGCACCTCCATGGCACTTCCACAAGATATGTGTCTACAAGCTCTAAAATTTTATGTTAGGACGAGCTACTTTGGGGCCATTTACCCATTTTGCTCTAACTAAACCTAGATTACACATGGCACTTTAGCTAAATTAGGCTGGGGGCGATTGCCCCCCCCCCCCCCTCTCCTTCTAAATTGTGAATAGCTTCGCCTGCTCCCCCCCCCCCCCCCCCCCCCCCCCCCCCCCACCCGAAGGCACAAGTGGGATCTGGGCAGCCAGCCGGCACCGAAGCCGGCGAGCAGTGAATGCCTAGAACTTGAGTTGGTTGATATTCTTCCAACAACAATTCCATTCCTGTTCTGTGGTGCAGAGGTTTCCCTGTGCCCCGCCTGGTACGCAGAGACACATGCACATGCAGCGAGTCGTCTACTTTTTTTATTTCAGGTCCAAATTCACTTTTTTATTTCAGGTCCAAATTCGAAAGGAGCATTGAGGAAAAATAACAAATACATGCTATATCTGTTTTGAATTTGGACCTGAATTTTTTTAAAGGTTGTAGACACATATCTATATCTATATCTATACTACTATTAAAAGAGCAAACATGTTGGGATACTTTAAATCTGGACCGTTCAATATCCGATCAAACAGCCCAGATCGCCCCAATGTTTGACAACTCAACAATGTCCGATTTTTCCCGTTTTACCCTCCCACCAAATCACATAATACTACTAAATTGCCACTCATCTCCGAATCGTTATTTAAACAATCTATTTCTTTCAATGCCACCATTGGCCGTCGCCCGTTGGCGCGGGGACGAGATGCGTGGCGTTAGCCTGAAAACAAACGGTCCGCCACCTGTCGGCGCGGAGACGAGATGCGGACGCCTCGCCGCGGCGCCGACGCGACGGTGCGATTCCGTACGCCCCACGACCGGGAGGCCGCCATGCGCCGGCAGCTGCTCGTGCTCGTGAAGCTGATGCGCGACGGCGAGACCCCCGACGCCAGGCTGGCCTCCGTCGACTACATCGTCCATGCCTCGTTGCACCGCTACCCCGTCGAGCAGCGCACCGAGAAGAGGATCCAGGAAAACTACAGCGGCCTCGGGTACATGCGCGAGATCAAACCGGCATGCTTCGCGGCGCCCAATCTCACCACCGTCCGTGTCGTCCTCCAGCTCGAGGACCCAGGAGAGATCCACACGAGCTACGGATCGAGTACGGCGATGGCTCCATCAGCGTCGTCCCCGTCGAGATTGTCAGCCTGTGGCACCGCTCACACTCATTCACTCATACGACGCCAATGGACATGAGCGTGCTCCACCTGCTGCTCCCGTCGGGCTCTTTCTGTCAGGAGCGCGCGAGGCCCTTGTCGCCGGCTCCGAGGCGGTCTGCGGCGGTTGCTGCTCTTTAGCAGAGGGAAAACTGGTGGGAGGAACCGATGAAGCAACGTGGAAGATGGAGGGGAGAATATCCGATGAAGCAAAGATGGAGGTATTGTTCTTGACGCATAGGAGGAAGGCCGGTAGTGCTGATGGGAGCATGATGCGATCGTAGGAACTGCTGCTTGGTGTCCTGCTGAGTTTGAAGTTCTTCCCTGTCAGAGATGACGCAGTCCCTCAGAAAAAGATGACGCAGTCCATGCAGGAAACAGCTCGCTTGCAATATGGCTAACAGTATAAAGTCTAGAACCTACATAGCTCCCGTTCTGGTCATGAATTTGGGGTGCCTGTTGGTTTGTTTCGTTTAGTGTCGTGCTCACAAGATGCAGGGATACACAGTGCACACATCCAAAACATTTGCTAGAGTAACGGAGGAACATTCATTCCACTCTAATTTTCGTATCACACCATGTTTTTTCTTTTATGAGTTGAGACGTGCGACATTGACGATATGAGATGATTTGTGTCGAGGAGCTGCCCAAGGGCACGTCTTTTTCGGCGCGCACCAGTTTCATTGGCTTGGTTTGGTTTGTGTGCTCCATAATGCTTACATAAGCATGGTTCTCTTTGTAATATAAAATCTATGACCGGTGCAAAAGTGTAAAAAAAGTAAACCATATATTGTCTTTTCATACATGTAAATTGCCCCCTTAATTGTGAAAACGTGCGTTGTACGTACATGTCAACTAGTCTTGTAAACACTCAAACTTTTTCTCAGTATTTTTCTAATCATATAAAATTGTTAGCTAAACCTAGATTGTACATGATACTTAAGGCTAGTATATAATAAATTAAAGTATGATTAGATACTTTAGTATTTTGACGCATGGGGACAAGATACTTCAGTTATACCAGTTTCTCCGTTTCAGAAAAAAAAGAGGTTCCAAATTGTTTCTGCAATACTCTCTTTGTCCCAAATTATCCTGCATTTTGGAATTAGTCAAAGTCAAATTTCATACTTTGACTAAGCATGTACAAAAATATATCAATATATATAATACAAAATAAATATTATTAGAATCATCACATAATATATTTTTGTATTGTATACATTTCGTATTATAAACGTTGATGTTTTTTTTCTACATGCTTAGTCAAACTTTACAAAGTTTCACTTTGACGAATCCCAATACGCAGAGTAATTCGGCACAGAGGGAGTACTTATAAAATATCACAGTTTGGACAATACCTCAGTATTGATACACCGTTTTTAATCATACCCAATCACATCAAAGTTTTTAAATGGTATTCTTGAAATACTTTAAAAATACTTTGCTAACACAGCATGAGCTAATTTTTTTCCTTAGAATGGTACTACTACTTTGTAACACCCCAATTTCTCTAGACATAGAATTGTGGTGTTGAGCTAGTTTTATTTTCAGAGTTAGCAAAAACTTTTGTGTGCTACTAGTCAACTCTTGCTTGAACTCTTTTGGTGAGCTTAATTACCTTGTTTGAAACCACTAGTGTTGTTTAGGCTGGATAGAATTACTTTTACAACTCTTGCTTGTTTAAAAATTTGTGAAGATGATCTTCATGTTTGTTAAAACTTAGCCAATCTAGAGCCCTAGATTAAGCAAACCCTGTGTGACTTTTGACATGCAACTTGACTTCCCTGTTCTATGAATGTTCCACTTTTAGTATATGCATTGCCTGACTTTTTGGAGGTTTGTTTTAGCACAAAACCATCTAGGTTTTGGACCTATTCAAAACAGTGACCATTTGGTCATTCTTCTCAATTTGCTTAGTTTTAAAAATTCCTTCTTCACTCCTTTTAGCCAGCAAACCTTTGCAACACCTCTTTGGGGTCATCCCATACTTGAGTGTGCTTAGTCCTTGTGTTGGATTAGTAGACTCTATTAGTAAAATTAGTATAACTATTAGTGTTAGACTTTTAATCCTAAAACTACCCTAAACCTAATCCCTCCCCTCTCCAACGGCTCCCTCTGCTGGAGTCAACGAAGAGGACCAGCACCCCACCCCTGGACCCACATGTCATCCACCCCGGTTTGCCCTTGCCCACTCTCCTCTCTTCTTTCTCCAAACCACCCAACCGGAGCTCACTCCCTCCTCTCCCACTGGCCAGAGCACGTCGCCCACGACCAAGTCCTCTCTGTCCCCCTCTCCACCGCCCACTCGAGCCAATAGACGTGCCCCTCCCCCTCTCCTTGGACCCCCTGGTCCGAACGAACCCTAGATCGGGAAAACGGCCTAAAACCTGACCCCGTGCCCCTCTGCTCTCCATTCCTCTCTCAGACCACGCACACACACCCCCTCTCTCCACCCTAGACGCCCAGCTCGCTCCCGTGCCCCCTGCTGCTCGAGAGCGACGGAGACAACCCGAAGGTCGCCGCCGACGAAACCCGGCCGTGCCGCCGTTTTACTCCTGCATTCCCCGCCATTTTCGGCCGTGGAGCTTCCCCTCGTCGAGGCCTAACTCCTCCCCCTCTTCTTTTTGCCCAGAGACCGCCGGAGACGTCGCCTCCATCCACGACCCGAAGAACACGCCGCCGCCGTCGCCATGGACTCCGGGGATGCATGCGGCGCCTGAGGACACCGCCGAGCTCGCCGTCGTCTCCTCCCTCGACTCCACCCCCTCCCGCAGCCGTGCGCAGCCCCTAGGTGAGCTCTCCGGCGAGCTCGCCTTCTCTCTCCCTCTCTGCGCGACCACGGCCGCGTCGCGCTGGACACGACGCAGGAGAGCCGTCGATCTCCGGATCGACGGCCACGTTTGAACGCAGCGGTCGCTGACCGTTTTCCGCGCCCGGGCGCGCGCGGGACGCCGAGTTGGGCCGGCCCGGCCTTGTCGCGGCCCAGATCTGGGCAGTCCACGGCCAGATCTAGCCCAGCACGGCCCCTTTCGTTTTTTTTCCAGATCTTTTTCTATTTCCTGTTTCTGTTAGATTTGCATGTTTTGTCTTCAAAATAAAATAATGCATGTTTTATTTCCTTTGTGGCATCTTGCCACCCAAAAACTATTTTACAAAACATTGTTTGGCCAAAAGATATCTACTAGTATATAATAGGTTTTATAAGAATAAGTTTTTACTTGAGAAGCCTTCTACTGAAGGCGCTATCAAGAAAATTATATTTTCTAGAAGTATATCCCTATAATCTTACCTCAAAAATATAGGATGGGAGCCGGGATTTGATGAAATGTTTTCGGAAGAAAACCCGAGTCGCTGGGAGCGATCGGCGACAAAGAATTTTATAAAAACCCATGTTGCTGGGAGCAAATGGAGATGTTTGTGAAAACCCGAAGTGCTGGGAGCATTCGGTGAGTTTACGAAAACCCGAGCTGCTGGGAGCAGTCGGAGCTGGAGTTGTTTTTGGAAAACAAAGTACTGCCCTAGCGGCCGCCCGAACAATTAACCCGTGCAACCACACTACCTGATATGGTAGGGCTTAGCCGGAAGTTTGTCTATTTTAGTACGGAGGATCTCATACTCTATAAGGGCGGCGCCCTCGAAGCCGGGTTGTCGTCCGTAAGAGACAATACACTGTTGCGGATCAGTAGCCGGACGATTACGTTGGGTCCCCCTGCCGTGGCGGTGTGGCGTCCTAAGAGAGACCAGGGGTCTAGTGGAGCACACGGTGCCGGGGGGGGGGGGGGGGAATAAACCTATCGGGAGTCCTCTGTACTAGGGTGGATTAGTGGAAAGCTTTGATCATGTTATCCGAACCCCTGCATACTGTCGTATGAGGACCGTGGCTGATCACGGCGGAATGACTGTTTGGTGTGGTAAAAGTGCACCACCTCTGCAGAGTGTAAATCTATTCGAATAGCCGTGTCCGCGGTCATGGACGGTTGGAAAGGCCACCGATCTAGGCGTATGGGCATTTTTATGTTTTAAAAGAAAACTGTTTTCGGCAAAGGAAAAAGGAGGCATCAAGGAGGTACCTGGGAGGTACGGTTTTTGGGAGAAGATGGTTGGTCTCGGGGAGTCAACCAGTCGGAACCCTGAAAGGAAAAAGGGGCACCCCTATCCTAGGGTTTGAAAAAGTTTTACAAAAGTGTTTTAAAACGTGGAAATGGTTTTCTGCCCTTTCTACAAGAAGGAGAATTATATCTCCAAATGCCCTTCTTCAACAAGGATATAGAGATGTTGTACTCTCTATGCCTAGAAAGCATCGTTTGCGAAAATTAAGCCCTATAGTCATATATAGCAGCTATCCCAGTTTTTCGAAAATGTTTTATTGCATTACCGTGAAAACTTAAGCCTTGAGGTGGTATTGCGAGTACGTCATTGTACTTATGGCTGTGTCCCTGGATATTCAAACGTCCAGATTTCTACGAGGAGGCCTACGCCGAGGAGGGGAGTATGTTGACGACTACGCCGCTTAGCTGTCACCGGTCAACTGCACTCGTGGGATTGCGTCCGTTGGAGGCGAGGGCCGACGCTAGCCACGAGCTTCCGTTGTATCTTAGTTAATTCCGTCCTGCGTGACGATGATTTGCAGACTTGGTCATGTGACCACTCCGTGTTGTAAGACTTTTATTCGTACGACTTGAATGATGTAACTCTGGATACCATGTTGGTTATGTGATTGCGATGCACTGATCATTGGGATCGTGATCTATTTTACATAACGTGGACATCTCGGACCGGTGGTCTGAGGGGTCCTTACAGACTTGGTATCGGAGCCATCGTTGACCTTAGGAGACTTTAGCTAGGTTGGGCGTCGAAGTCGTGCAAAAGGTTTTTCCTTAAAAACTTAGGAGAGGTGTCTAAAATTTGCAGAATATACTGCTGTATCCTCTCCCCTCTATTTCAACTATCATAAATAACTATACTTGCATTAATTGTTTCCACTTATTGCTACTTAAAATTTTGCACACTGTTCACTAATTAAACCTTCATTTAAAAATTTGTGTAGATGGCAGACGAGTTTACGACGTGTATTCAGTTGGGAGCGCAGCCTACCCCGGGAGTTACGCCGCTGTTCCAGACCGAGCTACTCGAGTTGACCAGGCTTCTGAGGCGCCCACTCCCTGAGCTGCGTGGAGGACGCGCTCTTCCGTTCGTCGGCGAGGAGATGTCCTGGAGGGTGAGGTGCACCCTTCGAGGCCCTCTTGTGCCCCCGTTTGCGGAGGAGCTGACCGTGGAGGCCATCGAGGCCACCCAGACTGGAGCTACTGCGACCGTCCTGCAGCGGGCTCTCGCTCGCTTGGTGCACTTCCACAGCGCCGAGTTAGTCGGCACCCGCTTCGAGTACTTCGAGAGGCACGATGACCAGGGCCACTCTATGCCCTTGCGCCCCCACCCCGTCTTTGGGCTGCACGTGGAGGACTTGGGGATCCTTCTGGAGCACACTCAGGACCAGCTAGCCCACAGTCGCATGGAGGGCGACCTTCGCCGTATGCAGCTCATCGACGCGGAGAACCGCGTTACGGAGGCTGAGCAGGACACCGAGGCCGTGGAGGCCAGCTCACGGAGTCCCAGGACAAGCTGAAGACTGCAGAGGAGAAGCTCAAGGCCACTGAGGAGCGCCTGACGAGGTCCAGGACAGCGCTAGGGAAGGCGCGACAGGAGACCCGTCGCTTCGAGGCTCGTTTCAAGACCGCCCGGTACTGGCAGCTCAACCTCCTGCGTAGGGTCGATGATCTTGAGGCGACCATTCAGCTTCGCGACACTCGGATCACCGAGTTAGAGGAGGAGCTTGAGGAGCTGCGCAAGGAGAACGACGATCTCCTACCCGACGACGAGGACCCGACGGAGGATATGGACGTGGAGCCCGAGAGTGAGCAGGAGGACGACGACCTCTGATACGTCTCCAACGTATCTATAATTTTTGATGTTCCATGCTTGTTTTATACCAATTGCTACATGTTTTGCATCTACTTTATGGCACTTTTATACATTTTTTGGGACTAACCTATTAACAAGATGCCGAAGTGCCAGTTCCTGTTTTCTGCTGTTTTTGTATTCCAGAAAAGCTAGTTGGAAATATTCTCGAATTGGACGAAACTTCACGGACATCCCTATTTTTCCAGAAGACATCAGATGGAGCGAAGAAGCAACGGAGAGGAGCCACAGGGCCCCACACGCCACTAGGGCGCGGCAGACCCCTTGGTCGTGCCCTGGTATGGTGTGGGCCCCACGGGGGTCGTCAGCTGCCGCCCTTTCGCCTACTTATTCCCCCCGAGAAAATAACCCTAAGTGCCTGAGCCAAAATCCACGAAAAGTTCCAGAGACGCCGCCGCCGTCAACCCTAGCTCGGGAGGGTCCAGAACCTCTTCGCGGCACCCTGCCGGAGAGGGGAATCGTCACCGGAGGCTTCTACATCGCCATGCCTGCCTCCGGAGTGATGCGTGAGTAGTTCATCCTTGGACTACGGGTCCATAGCAGTAGCTAATGGTTGTCTCTCCAATTTGTGCCATCATGTTTAGATCTTGTGAGCTGCCCTACATGATCAAGATCATATTATTATAATGCTACATGTTGTGTTTGCTGGGATCCGATGAATATTGAATATTATGTTAAGTTGATTATCAATCTATGCCCTATGTTATTTATGATGTTGCATGCTTTCCGTTACTAGTAGATGATTTGGCCAAGTAGATGCTTGTAACTCCAAGAGAGAGTATTTATGCTAGATAGTGGGTTCATGCCTCCATTTAATCTGGGACAGTGACAGAAAGTTCTAAGGTTGTGGATGTGCTGTTGCCACTAGGGGTAACCTAACGATGCTATGTCCACGGGCATATGTGTTTGTTTACATTACGCGCTTTACTTAATGCGATTATCCGTTGCTTGCAACTTAATACCAACGGGGGACTCGGATGACAACCCGGCGGTGGATTATTAGTCATAGACGCTGTTGGATAACGGTCTATGTATCATGTCGTAATGCCCAATTAAATATCATAGTAATCATCATGCCATGTATTTGCATTGTCACGCGCTCACTATTTGTCAATTGCCCAACTGTAATTTGTTTACCCAACATGTTAGTTATCCTTATGGAGAGACACCACTAGTGAACTGTGGACCCCGGTCCATTCTTTTACACTGATTAAACAACCTCAAACTGCAAACTGTTCATTTTCATTCTCTGCAATTTAATACTCATTTTCCACACGAGACGTTTAATCCTCAGCAAGCCGGTGAGATTGACAACCTCACTGTTTCGTTGGGCAAAGTAGTTTGATTGTGTTGTGTGCAGATTCCACGTTGGTGATCGTGTTGCGCCGTGCGAGCCACCAACAACCTTCAGAAGAGTTGTTGCTCCAACTGGTTCATAAACCTTGCACTAGTACAGAACGACACATCGGAAACGGACCAAAAACCCCTTCGGCAACGGAGAAAGGGTCCGTGTCCCCGCCTCTGTCACTGATGTAAAGCCTCACAATGGCAACGGAGATTTTTATCGTTTGCAATAAGTTTAGCAACGGGCATAATATATAACCGTTGCCTTTAGTCTTAACATCAGATACAGAGATTAGTTTTTGACCGTTTGTAATGAGGGCTGAAGGAAACAAAAAAAAGCCGGTGACGCCTGCTGCACCGTCGACGGAGCCCTGTGGTTCCTGCTTGACGGCCGCCGGTTCTTCACCTTCCTCTTCGCCCAGCTTCATTGCGTGGTCTTCTTCTACCTATTTAGTACTGCACAAAAGTCTTGCTCCTGAAGGCGCCGGCTTCAGTGGACCGTGTGGACGGAGCCCCGCTCCTATGTCTTCACGGCCGCCGCATAGTCTCCAGGTTTCCTCCTCGCCCTAAAGGAGATGAAAAAAATTAAAATGTAATCTCCTTCATCTCTATACACAAGACGTATTCTTCTTCATCGGCATTACAGAAAATATAGAACTAATTACAACTAGAACATAGCCTAAACAATGCCTCATATATAGGTAGATTGGACACACAAATTCCAGGGATGGAGCAAGCGAGCCAAGTAGGATGCACAAAGCTAAAATCAGAGCAAATGCCTACTAAAAACATAGCAAATCTATGGATAAACAATTAGCTACTTACAACTAGAAAACAGCTATCCTACTGAACTGGGGTCTTACATTAGGCGAGGCGGGCTCGCTTAGCATCGCCGCCGGCGACGGAGCTAGCGCCGGCCTCCCCTGGCGGCGCCTTGCCCTCGCGTGGACCAAAGAGAGGGCTATGGCGGCCCGGAGGTCAGACTGGTAGACCGCCTCCTCGGCGCGTTCGACCTGGTCGACGCCTCGGAGAGGAGGACCGCCGCCTCCAGATCGGCCTCGCCCTGATGACGCTTGGCGTCCTCGCGCTCGAAATCGGCGCGGGAGAGTTGGCAAGCGATCTCCAGATCACGACCATCCTCCTCTTCCTCTTCCTCTTCCTCCTCGTCGAGGACGAGGACGAGGAGGAGGAGGAAGACGGATGGCGGCCGGGGTACATCGCCTGGCGGATCTCGCGGTAGCTGCAATGGTGGCCAAATGAGCGGGTGCGGCCGGATCCTTCGCCGTGCGGACGAGCGCCAAGGCTGCGGGACCGGCCCGCGGGGGCCGGATCGGCGGCGGCCTGTTCCGCAAGCTCGTCCGCAACACCAGCTGACGCTGCTGCTGCCTGAAGGCCCGGAGGGTGGGGCGGCCACGGCCGCGGCCACGGCCGCGATGGCCGGATCTACCAGCTCCGACGGTGGAAGCCATGCGAGAGAGTGGAGAGAGAGGAGACTGTGCGGCGGCTAGGGTTGGAAGTGAGACAGTGAGAGTGAGAGTGAAGGGCATAGTAGGTTCTTATAGGCCGGCTGTCGGGCTGCTTCTAATGGCAACGAGATTACGAAACTGTCCGTGTGCGATGAGCACACATCGGTAACGGAGTTAAACCAAACTCCGTTGCCAACATATATTCCACTATTCACTCGTTGCCTTTGTTGTGGGCCTGCTTTACGGCCCAGTGCGGGCACGCGGGGGATGTCGCGATTTACCGTCGCCTAACTCCTGCCGTTGCCATAGAGGGTATCCGATGTGTCGTTCTGTACTAGTGTTGGTTTCATACTGAGGGAAAACTTGCTGCTGGACTACATCAAACCTTCCTCTTGGGGTTTCCCAACGAGCAGGCACGCCTTGCATCAACCTCCGTGGTGACAACACTGACGCCGGCTCGGAGCTGGTTATGTCCGAGGAGGAGGACCCCGACGAGCCCCCTTTCTTCGGCGACTCACCTACCTCACCTGACATCACTACCGCGGACGAGTAGCTACCTCGAGTAGTTCTTTTGAGTTAGGACCACCCTGTCGCTAGTCGTGTGGTAGCGATCGTGTGATCTTGTTGTTATGAGTGTGGTAGCCTTGATGTTGTAAGACGGTTGATTGTGTTAGACTTTGTATTCGCGAACTCTTGCGAGCTTGTATCGAGACCTTGTTATCGAGTTAGTCTTTCCGTTGTGTCATGTATCCTTGCTGCATGAGTATGATTGTTAATATTTGCATTGCCTGCCTGTTTTCTTTCCGTCTAAACTGTTTTATCTATTGTTTGCTTGGGGTTTTAATTCTGTCATTTTCTCACTTCAGTATGGCGAGAGATCCACCACCACCACCCGAGCCCACTATGGCCCAGCTGATGCGCCTCTTCATGGAGGACCGTGAGGCCGCTCGTGCTGAGAGGACCGCAAACCTTGCCACACTGCAGCACCTGGCACAGATCGCCGTCAACCCCAATGGCGGCCAGGGCAATGATGAGGCCCGTTCCAAGCTGCGAGACTTCCAGAATACCACTCCCCCGGTGTTCTCACAAAGGGTGGATCCACTTGACGCGGATGACTGGATCCGTAAGATCGAGAACTGCCTAGAGGTCGCCCATGTTGGCGACAATGATAAGGTGGTCTATGCTACCCACTATCTCTCCGGTGCCGCCCGAGCCTGGTGGGAATCAATTAAGATACTGCTGCCACAAGATGAAGTTGTGACTGGGAGGCCTTCAAGACCAAGTTCCTAAAGCGGTACGTGCCATCAGGGCAAGTCAGCATCATGCGAGAGAAGTTCCTGCAACTGAAGCAAGGCGGTATGTCAGTGGGTGAATATCTGGAGAAGTTCACCACCCTGGCAAGGTACGCGCCTGCCGACACTGACACGGAGGGCAAAAGGAAGGAGAGGTTTCTGAATGGGCTGCATGATGAGATGCAATGCGTTCTGGTGGCGATGCCCTTCAATGATCTGGAGTCTCTGGCTGATGCAGCCATCATGATGGAGCACAAGCGTAAGGCGACCTATGACAACCGCAAGCGCCGGCAAATGATGCAACAAGGCAGCAGCAGCAGCGGCGGCAACAACAACAACAACAACAGCAACCAGCGCCTGCGCACTACACCTCCACCCAGGCCTGCTTATCAGCCGCCACGACCTGCCTACCAGCCATCAAGACCCAGTCGTATGCACCCCGTCCAAGTTACCCCACTCGCCCACTTGTTCCTCGCCCGGGAGGCGGCTACAACCCTGGTCTCAACTCCAACCGACTGCCAGCCCCAAGACCCACCGGAGGATGTTTTGCCTGTGGGCAACCTGTGCACTTTTCTCGTGAGTGCCCCACCAAGCAACATGCTGATAATCGCCCCAATGCGACCAAGATGAACCAGGGATCAGTCCGACCTCTTGGAGGCAAGGCCCCTTACCCAAGGAAGCCGGGGCACGTGACAAGAGGACACCTGAATCACATCAGCGCTGAAGAGGCCCAGGAGGCACCTGATCTAGTGATGGGTACGTTTCCTGTCAACTCAGTACCTGCTGCAGTTTTGTTTGATTCCGGGGCATCCCATTCGTTTGTTACCGAACCGTTTGTTGAGAAAAGCGGGATGGTCCCAACTTTGATGCGCCGGCCTATGCTAGTGCAAATTCCGGGACCCACCACTAAGACTAACCATTCATGCAAAGAGGTGCCCATAGAAATCCAGGGAGCCCGATTCCATGCTGACCTTGTGGTTTTGGGAAAGCAAGGTATAGAAGTGGTTCTAGGCATGGATTGGATGGCAGTGAACCGTGGAGTCATCGATTGCAACACAAAAACTATCTCCCTAACCAGCCCGGAAGGAGTTGAAGTTGTGCACACCTCTTCGCTGCCCTCCTTGACAGGACATTGTCATAAGAGTATAGCTGAGCCTGCCTTGGAAGAGGTACCCGTAGTTTGTGAGTATCCCGATGTGTTCCCTGAAGAGTTACCCGGTATGCCGCCTGATCGGGATATCGAGTTCATCATTGAGTTAGTTCCTGGAACGGGACCCATAGCCCAGAAACCTTACCGGATGAACCCCCAGGAACTTGAGGAATTGAAGAAGCAGCTGGATGATATGCTTAGGAAAGGGCTGATTCGCCCCAGTGCCTCACCATGGGGATCTCCAGTGATCTTCGTGGATAAAAGGGATGGTACCACTCGCTTATGTGTGGATTACCGGAAACTGAATGACGTGACCATCAAGAACAAATACCCACTCCCGAAGATTGAGGATCTGTTTGATCAACTCAATGGAGCTCGAGTCTTTTTTCTAAGATCGATCTCCGCACCGGTTACCACCAGCTGAAAGTAAGAGAGACAGACATCCCGAAGACAGCCTTCACCACTCGTTATGGGTTGTTTGAGTCCACCGTAATGACGTTTGGCCTGACCAATGCCCCTGCCTATTTCATGAATCTCATGAATAAGGTGTTCATGGATTATCTGGATAAGTTCGTAGTGGTTTTCATCGATGACATCCTGATTTACTCCAAGTCCGAAGAGGAGCATGAAGAGCATCTACGGTTAGTTCTAGGCACCCTTCGTGAGCATCAGCTTTACGCCAAGTTTAGCAAATGTCGATTCTGGCTCAAAGAAGTGGCATTCCTTGGGCGCGTGATATCAGCCGGTGGAATATCTGTGGACCCCACCCTTATCAAGTCAATCGCTGACCTAGAAGCCCCCACAAACCAATTGAGGTGAGATCTTTTCTCGGATCGGCGGGATATTACCCAAATTCATCGAGGGATTCTCAAGTATTGCCAAACCCCTCACCCAGTTACTGAAGAAGGACAAATTTGAATGGACTGACAAATGCGAGGAGAGTTTCCAGGAGCTGAAGAAGAGATTAACCACAGCACCCATCCTGACCATGCCTGAGGTGACCAAGGATTTTGTCGTGTACTGCGATGCTTCCAAGCTTGGACTAGGTTGTGTCCTCATGCAAGAGGGCAAGGTGATCTCCTATTCCTCGCGACACCTCCGCAAGCACGAGCAGAATTACCCCACCCATGACTTAGAACTTGCTGCTGTAGTTCACGCACTCAAAGCCTGGCGCCACTATTTGATGGGCAACCGTTGTGATATCTACACTGACCACAAGAGCTTGAAGTATATCTTCACCCAGCGTGAGTTGAATATGAGGCAGCGTAGGTGGATAGAGCTCATCAACTCATGTTGCAGCCCACATTGTGGGATCAGATTAAGAAGGCACAGAAAGGTCACAAGAGTATCGAAGGAATCAAGCGTAGGATGGGGAAGGAAGAAGTTCCCGGGTTCACCATTGACCCCGAGGGCATTCTTTGGTATAAGGGCCGCATCTGCGTACCGTCTGACCACGACTTGAAGCAACTAATTATGAAGGAAGCCCACGAGACGCTATATTCCATCCACCCTGGTGGAACCAAGATGTACCAGGATCTCAAAGAGAAGTTTTGGTGGCACGGCATGAAGCGAGAGATCGCATTTTTTGTTCAAAACTGTGATATCTGTCAGCGAGTCAAGGCCGAGCACCAACGACCCGCAGGATTACTCCAACCACTCAAGGTACCCGAATGGAAGTGGGACGAAGTTGGTATGGACTTCATCACAGGGTTACCCCGATCCAATCGAGGTCATGATGCCATTTGGGTCATTGTGGACAGACTTACCAAGGTTGCTCATTTCATTCCTGTCCGCACCACTTACCGGTCTGACCAGCTAGCCGATCTATACATGTCCCGTATAGTTAGTCTCCATGGGATACCCAAGACGATCGTGTCCGATAGAGGAACCCAATTCACCTCTCGTTTCTGGACCAAGCTTCATGAAGAGTTAGGAACCAAGCTCTTTTTCAGCACCGCTTATCACCCCCAGACGGGAGGACAGACGGAGAGAGTCAATCAAATCCTTGAGGATATGCTTAGAGCCTGTGTGTTGGCTTATGGAGCCAAGTGGGAGGATTGCCTGCCGTTTGCGGAATTCTCCTACAATAATAGTTACCAAGCCAGTTTGAAGATGGCCCCATTCGAAGCCCTGTACGGACGTAAATGCTGTACTCCCCTGAACTGGTCGCAGACGGGGGACAGTCAAGTTTTCGGAGTCGATGCCCTGCGAGAAGCTGAAGAGCAAGTTCAACTAATCCGTGACCGCCTTAAGGCCGCCCAGTCCAGACAGAAAAGCTACGCCGACTCCAAGAGGCGAGACTTGAGTTTCAAGACAGGAGACATGGTGTACCTGCGTGTTACACCCCTCAAGGAATGCAGTTTCCATGTCAAAGGGAAGCTCGCACCTAGATACATTGGGCCCTTCCGGGTTAATGGCAGACGCGGAGAAGTATCTTACCAGCTAGATTTACCCCCACACCTGTCCGAGTTTCATGATGTGTTCCACGTATCACTACTCCGGAAGTGCTTGCAAGTTCCTGGCGCTACACACTCATACCAGAAGGTGGACCACCACACTATTGACCTCAATCACGACCTCACCTACCGGGAGCGACCACTCCGGGTACTTGAGGAAGATACCCGGCTGACACGTAGACGCAAGATCAGATTCCTGAAGGTCCAGTGGACCAACCACTCGGAGGAAGAAGCCACTTGGGAGCGTGAAGACTACTTGGAGCGTGAATTTCCCGGATTCCTCCCTCTTCAACTCCGGAATCTCGAGGACGAGATTCTCCTAAGGGGGGAAGGTCTGTAACACCCCAATTTCTCTAGACATAGAATTGTGGTGTTGAGCTAGTTTTATTTTCAGAGTTAGCAAAAACTTTTGTGTGCTACTAGTCAACTCTTGCTTGAACTCTTTTGGTGAGCTTAATTACCTTGTTTGAAACCACTAGTGTTGTTTAGGCTGGATAGAATTACTTTTACAACTCTTGCTTGTTTAAAAATTTGTGAAGATGATCTTCATGTTTGTTAAAACTTAGCCAATCTAGAGCCCTAGATTAAGCAAACCCTGTGTGACTTTTGACATGCAACTTGACTTCCCTGTTCTATGAATGTTCCACTTTTAGTATATGCATTGCCTGACTTTTTGGAGGTTTGTTTTAGCACAAAACCATCTAGTTTTTGGACCTATTCAAAACAGTGACCATTTGGTCATTCTTCTCAATTTGCTTAGTTTTAAAAATTCCTTCTTCACTCCTTTTAGCCAGCAAACCTTTGCAACACCTCTTTGGGGTCATCCCACACTTGAGTGTGCTTAGTCCTTGTGTTGGATTAGTAGACTCTATTAGTAAAATTAGTATAACTATTAGTGTTAGACTTTTAATCCTAAAACTACCCTAAACCTAATCCCTCCCCTCTCCAACGGCTCCCTCTGCTGGAGTCAAAGAAGAGGACCAGCACCCCACCCCTGGACCCACATGTCATCCACCCCGGTTTGCCCTTGCCCACTCTCCTCTCTTCTTTCTCCAAACCACCCAACCGGAGCTCACTCCCTCCTCTCCCACTGGCCAGAGCACGTCGCCCACGACCAAGTCCTCTCTGTCCCCCTCTCCACCGCCCACTCGAGCCAATAGACGTGCCCCTCCCCTCTCCTTGGACCCCCTGGTCCGAACGAACCCTAGATCGGGAAAACGGCCTAAAACCCGACCCCGTGCCCCTCTGCTCTCCATTCCTCTCTCAGACCACGCACACACACCCCCTCTCTCCACCCTAGACGCCCAGCTCGCTCCCGTGCCCCCTGCTGCTCGAGAGCGACGGAGACAACCCGAAGGTCGCCGCCGACGAAACCCGGCCGTGCCGCCGTTTTACTCCTGCATTCCCCGCCATTTTCGGCCGTGGAGCTTCCCCACGTCGAGGCCTAACTCCTCCCCCTCTTCTTTTTGCCCAGAGACCGCCGGAGACGTCGCCTCCATCCACGACCCGAAGAACACGCCGCCGCCGTCGCCATGGACTCCGGCGATGCATGCGGCGCCTGAGGACACCGCCGAGCTCGCCGTCGTCTCCTCCCTCGACTCCACCCCCTCCCGCAGCCGTGCGCAGCCCCTAGGTAAGCTCTCCGGCGAGCTCGCCTTCTCTCTCCCTCTCTGCGCGACCACGGCCGCGTCGCGCTGGACACGACGCAGGAGAGCCGTCGATCTCCGGATCGACGGCCACGTTTGAACGCAGCGGTCGCTGACCGTTTTCCGCGCCCGCGCGCGCGGGACACCGAGTTGGGCCGGCCCGGCCTTGTCGCGGCCCAGATCTGGGCAGTCCACGGCCAGATCTAGCCCAGCACGGCCCCTTTCGTTTTTTTTCCAGATCTTTTTCTATTTCCTGTTTCTGTTAGATTTGCATGTTTAGTTTAATTGATCTGTGGCAGATCTGTTAGTGTTTTAGCTTTAGGATAAATTTTGTGTGGTTCTTATGTGTTTTCTAAAACATGCAGAGCCAGTGTTGTGTAAAAATATTTTATAGTTTGAGCAGTGCTTTAGATTTAGTAAAAAGTGTGTTTAGCACTCAAATTGGAATATCTTGAGCTAGGATTGTCCAAATGGAGTGAATCCAATTCCTACTGAAAGATAAAATCAGTACCTTGCTCTAGAAATTAACCTTGCATGCAGGAGATTCCTAGAACTGGAGATTTTATTCTTTTGGTTTTGATACCAGTAGCATTTGTAGGATTTTTAATTCTTGTTTGGTGGTAGCTTTTGATGCAAATCCAATTTCTATGGCTTGGTATGACTACTAGGAGTACTGTGGTAGAAGGATATATTTTTAGGAGCATTATTATAGGACTTGTGCCTTTTCCCCCAAAACAGCAACTTTGCCTCTACTAAAAAGTCATATTGCAAATGATTGTTTTCAATTGCTTGTGTTTAGGATTGTTTTAGACTTATGTCCAGAGGAGATTTGTGAGTTGAAATGCTTGTTGTTTTGTTGATTTACTTTAGATTGTTGTCAACCCGCTTCCTAGAGTGACGATAGTTCCGTTTATATTTTCCAGTACTATAGATCCGCAAGAGGAGGAGCATCACGTGGGAACTGAGCAGGTCTACGAAGCAGAACAGGACCAGGGACCCTTTGCTGAGCAAGGCAAGCCACCTCACCACTCTACTGAAATCCTATTATTTTACAAGCATGTTTTGTCTTCAAAATAAAATAATGCATGTTTTATTTCCTTTGTGGCATCTTGCCACCCAAAAACTATTTTACAAAACATTGTTTGGCCAAAAGATATCTACTAGTATATAATAGGTTTTATAAGAATAAGTTTTACTTGAGAAGCCTTCTACTGAAGGCGCTATCAAGAAAATTATATTTTCTAGAAGTATATCCCTATAATCTTACCTCAAAAATATAGGATGGGAGCCGGGATTTGATGAAATGTTTTCGGAAGAAAACCCGAGTCGCTGGGAGCGATCGGCGACAAAGAATTTTATAAAAACCCATGTTGCTGGGAGCAAATGGAGATGTTTGTGAAAACCCGAAGTGCTGGGAGCATTCGGTGAGTTTACGAAAACCCGAGCTGCTGGGAGCAGTCGAAGCTGGAGTTGTTTTTGGAAAACAAAGTACTGCCCTAGCGGCCGCCCGAACAATTAACCCGTGCAACCACACTACCTGATATGGGTAGGGCTTAGCCGGAAGCTTGTCTATTTTAGTACGGAGGATCTCATACTCTATAAGGGCGGCGCCCTCGAAGCCGGGTTGTCGTCCGTAAGAGACAATACACTGCTGCGGATCAGTAGCCGGACGATTACGTTGGGTCCCCCTGCCGTGGCGGTGTGGCGTCCTAAGAGAGACCAGGGGTCTAGTGGAGCACACGGTGCCGGGGGGGGGGGAATAAACCTATCGGGAGTCCTCTGTACTAGGGTGGATTAGTGGAAAGATTTGATCATGTTATCCGAACCCCTGCATACTGTCGTATGAGGACCGTGGCTGATCACGGCGGAATGACTGTTTGGTGTGGTGAAAGTGCACCACCTCTGCAGAGTGTAAATCTATTCGAATAGCCGTGTCCGCGGTCATGGACGGTTGGAAATGCCACCGATCTAGGCATATGGGCATTTTTATGTTTTAAAAGAAAACTGTTTTCGGCAAAGGAAAAAGGAGGCATCAAGGAGGTACCTGGGAGGTACGGTTTTTGGGAGAAGATGGTTGGTCTCAAGGAGTCAACCAGTCGGAACCCTGAAAGGAAAAAGGGGCACCCCTATCCTAGGGTTTGAAAAAGTTTTACAAAAGTGTTTTAAAACGTGGAAATGGTTTTCTGCCCTTTCTACAAGAAGGAGAATTATATCTCCAAATGCCCTTCTTCAACAAGGATATAGAGATGTTGTACTCTCTATGCCTAGAAAGCATCGTTTGCGAAAATTAAGCCCTATAGTTATATATAGCAGCTATCCCAGTTTTTCGAAAATGTTTTATTGCATTACCGTGAAAACTTAAGCCTTGAGGTGGTATTGCGAGTACGTCATTATACTTATGGCTGTGTCCCTGGATATTCAAACGTCCAGATTTCTACGAGGAGGCCTACGCCGAGGAGGAGGAGTATGTTGACGACTACGCCGCTTAGCTGTCACCGGTCAACTGCACTCGTGGGATTGCGTCCGTTGGAGGCGAGGGCCGACGCTAGCCACGAGCTTCCGCTGTATCTTAGTTAATTCCGTCCTGCGTGACGATGATTTGCAGACTTGGTCATGTGACCACTCCGTGTTGTAAGACTTTTATTCGTACGACTTGAATGATGTAACTCTGGATACCATGTTGGTTATGTGATTGCGATGCACTGATCATTGGGATCGTGATCTATTTTACATAACGTGGACATCTCAGACCGGTGGTCTGAGGGGTCCTTACAGACTTGCTCTTCGTTTCTATACCATTTTCTGTTTTGTATGACATAGTGCATATGCTGCATGAGTGAAAAAGAAGAAAAAAACGGATTTTTTTTGGAACAATGTGGAAAGAACTCACGCCCTAAGCAGAGAAGCACATGACACCACGTTTGAACCACTAGGGAAGAGCAAATTTTGTGTACTAAGTTAACCCATAGAGTAACTTTATTCGATTATGGATTTTACCCGACTAGGAAAAAAGCATGGCACCCGGTCCAAGGCACCATGGTAGTAGGCATGGCGCCCCGGGCCAGGGCGTCGCGCTATCGAGGAGCGGTCTCACCTACTCTGACGTGGCAGGGTCCACGACGTCTTCTGCCGGGCGTCGTGAGGCCGGGTGTCATGAAAAATGGTTAGATCGTGAAATGATTTGAATTTATCTCTATTTTTTATCAAATAAGTATGAAAAAGGTCAAATTCGTCAGAATTCCCCTCTATAACCATCATCCCAACTTCGGTGGAGTGGATATTCTAGGACGACGGAGACACATTTGTGATTCGTTTGGATCGATGCCATGTCGTCGTACGCGCCCATAGCATGGTCTCACTGTTGCGGACTCGTGTACATTGGAAAGAGTAGCCGATCTACTCCCTCCGTTCCAATTTAATTGACTTGCTATGCACCACATGTGGATGTATCTATACATGTAACGTGTCTAGATACATCCACATTTAGTGGATAGCAAGTCAATTAAATTGGAACGGAGGGAGTAGTTCACAGTAGGACAGAAGCAAGGACATCAATTTGCATGTCTGCCGATCTAGTTCATAGTCTGTCGGTGAGCTGGGCGTTGCGCCGTTACCGCCGACGCATGGCACAGCGTCCCCGGTGACCGATCTCCGCTTCCGTCCCGTGCTGCACCGTGCCCAACCAACCTTCCGGTTGCCGTTGCCCACCCAGCCGATCAGCCAGCCGCTGCAAAACCGTCCGAACCCAATCCAACCGGCACAGTGAGCGGGCCCCCAACTGGCACTACGCGACATCACCTGCTTCAACCACGCACACCACACCCACGAGCACTATTGTTCGTAGCCTGCTAGAGATCAGAATATGTTTACGTATCCCGCATGTCACGTTGGTTCCTTCCCGATGCTCAATGCACATCATTCCTCCCCTCCACTCGTCCCACCAACGACACGACACCTTCCGTCTCCATCTCCATCAAAGAAAATCACTCGCCCCGTCGCTTCCACGCGGGGCCCAGCCCAGCCCAGCGCCCGTGCGAGCCGATCGATCAGTCGCTGTCGAGGATGTGCGCCATGTCGGGTGCACCTCGTCGCCACGGAAAGACGCCACTACTACGTAGAGGACGTACGTGCTACAGTCCACACTTGGCAACTTGTGTTGGCACCTCGTTTTCACGGGTACCGACGTTGACCCGTGGGCCCCATGCACCGCCGGACCCACGAGTCAGTGGGACTGGGAGGAGGCCAGCCGCGGGAGACGGGACCCACGGCAGCGTGCGAGGAGGGGACGGGCTCACGTGAGAACCCCACCGGTTGCGGTGTCCACGTCCCGCGCCGAGCCACGTCGGTCTCCAGGACCGCGACGGGCGACGGCCGGCCACCGCGAGGTCCTTCCCGGCTGCCTGCCGACGCCTTCAATTCCCGTGCGCATTTTTTCCTGCTGTGTTTCGCTCGTTACGAGGTGGGCTGTACTACTGCGCTGTACCTCTACGTGGAAGTGAGCGCGCGTGGCCGGCCGGAAACTCATCTCTACTCGGGCTCCACCCCACCTGATGGCGACGGCACACGCGGGGCGGGATCGGGGCGGCCAGCCGGCGACGGAGCCGGCGAGCATTGAAGGGCGCTAGTAGAACTTTGAAGGCCGGCGGCAACTGGCTGGAATTCTTCTATACCAATTCCCTTCGCAATCAATACTGTGCGTGCAGAGGTAGCGTCTGGCCCGCAGGGGCACAGGCACAGACACGCATGCAGCGTGTCCTTACTTTTTGTTTTCTTCCCACAGAACAATCATCCCTGATTAAACTAGCGAACTGAACTCTCTCACGCATGCGCAAAAGTATTACCCGTTGGTTGGTTATAGTACAAGGCCACTACTCCTTTGTTTTACTTTGTCTTCTGCGTTTAGTTAAAGTCAAACTTTATGAAATTTTATCATAAGATGTATGACAAAATATAAATATTTACAACCAAATTTTAACATTATTAGAATCTTTATAAAATATATTTTCTTAATATATACATTTAACATTATAGATGTTGATATTTTTTCGTATATGTTAGGTCAAATTTTGACTTTAAAAAACACAGAACGCAAAGTAAATAAAAACAGAGGGACTATCTCAAATCATTGATACTCCGTATCAAGAAAATAAATCCAACTATTAAATAACATGATTAACAACATGTAAAAAAACTCTAATGTTTCGTGCTAATTAAACATGTGGTATGTGGTGCATTTTTCTCTATAGTTGCATGCAACCTTCACATTAATGAGCGCCATTGTACGAGCTAAAATGCTAATCAATTCTTCCTAGGCAAGAGATAGTGACCTTGTATAGGTACAAATTATAAAAGTAGTGGCCTTGTATTAATTAGAAAATAGAGGGAGTACTGCTCGGAGTGCCCGAGCTTAAATCCCTGAGGGGAGAGAATATCTAGTTCTATCGGCCCGTTGGATCCTACCCTTGCTACCGTTAAAGAGAAGCGTCCGATTCTTAAGATGCCCTACAAAGATGATGGCGGGCATTTGAAGGCCTGCTCGTCTTCGCCGCTCCCCAGGGCGGCCATCGACTTCATCCGCGACACCGTTTGTTTTGGGACGGTCCTGTGTACTTCGGGTTCATGCCGGGCACCTCTATGGCCGTGCCACATGATATGTGTGTCTACAACCTCTAAAATTGCCAGGTATAAATTCGAAAGGAGCATTGAGAAAAAAAGACAAATCTAGCATGAATATTGTCATTCATATCTTGTGAACACTCAAACTTTTTCTTAGAATTTTTTGAAACATATAAAATGGTTTTCTTTAATGCCATTGTTTCCTAGCTAAACCTAGATTATACATGGTACTTAAGATAAATTAGGCGAGGGGGGGGGGGGGGGGCAGGGGGCAATCCCCCTCCACCTGACTTTTGAGTAGCTCCGCTTGCTCGTCCCCCCCACCTGAAGGCGACGACACATGCGGGATCAGGGCAGGTGGCCAAGATTGGAGCCGGTGAGCATTGAAGGCCTACCACTTGAACTGGCTGCAGAGTTTGCCCTGCGTCTGCCTAGTACGCAGAGGCACATGCACATGCAGCGGGTCATCTTTTTTTATTTCAGGTCCAAATTTGAAAAGGAGCATTGAAAAAAAGACAAATTCATGCTATATTTTTTAAATTTTGGACCTGAATTTTTTTAGAGGTTGTAGACATATATCTTGTAAGCACTCAAACTTTTTCTTAGAATTATTCTAAACATATAAATTGGTTAGCTAAACCAAACCTAGGTTATACATGATACTTAAGGCTTAGTTTGGTAGTAAAGTGTATAATAAATCAACGTATTAGAATACTAAAGTATTTTAGCGCCTGGGCACAAGATACTTCCGTTTTTACAGCTTTTCCGTTTTAGAAAAAAATGAGGTCCCAGGTTGATTCTCCAATATTTCAAAAATACCACTGTTTGAGCAATACTTCAGCCCTGACACCACGGTTTTTAATCAAACATATCAAAGTATTTAAAACTGTGGTATTTCTGAACGTGGTTTTCTTGAAATACTTCAAAAAATAGTTTGCTAACAAACACATCCTAACCATGAATAAAAAAACAAACACAGCCTAAGCTAATTTTTTTTCTTAGAATAGTACTACCACTTGCTCCTCGTTTTTCTATGTGCCGGCGACATCGGCCGGGGGCACCACGCGAAGTGAAGGTCATATGCTGTAATAAGCCTGACAACTGATCACTGATTGGCATTTGTGTCCATGATGACACCATGAACGGCAGGCAAGTACTACGGCGCCTGCATCGATCTGCAGCGGCAAGGTCGTGGAGGGGGCAAATTTGACGAATTTGACCCTTTTTCGAAATCAATTCACGAAATGGACCCAAATTCAAAACATTTCACGATCTGACCCTTTCTCACGACGCCCGGCTCCGGGGCGCCGTGCTAGACTTCACGACGCCTTGGTCCAGGGCGCCGTATACCGTGCCACGTCGGATCAGCTGGACCCACATCTTGTGAGTTCGGCGCCCCAGACCAAGGCGCCGTGCTGCTCACCACGGCGCCCCCAGCCAGGGCGCCGTGCCACCTAAAAAGCACAGCCCCCGTCCCCGGCCTCCACTCACCAGTTCTTTACTCCAGATCCAATAGTCGAGGCTCTATCTCTCTCGGTCTCTCCCCCTCACGTGACCCACTCCATTTCCACTCAAATCCCACCGAATCGGAGGGATCTATCCATGCAACTCGTGTCCTCTGCATTCTCCACGGTAAACTCCTTTGTTCCCCTCAAATGTTGGCATTTGATTGTATTGTGCAAATTCGGGGAAACCCTAAAAATGATTGTGGGAAGCAAAATCTTTAGGTCGGTGTTGATATTCGGGCCATAGGCTTTATGATTTATATGCCATGGTAATGGGTTATGATTTGTATGCCATGGATAGGGATTTTGTAGGCCAAACCCTAACCCAAGAAATTGTAATGCTATGGTTTTTAGATGTGGTATGCCTAGCTCGGAATCGCGGTAATATAATCGTCGTTTTGATGGCCTTTTTTTTATATTTAGATGTCGAGAATCGTGAATGTTCATCATGTGGACTTCGCGGCTTTTTCGAAAGGAGATTTACATGAGCTTGACACAGAGGAGAAAGTGATTGTGTTTGACACTCCTAGTCCTACCCTAGCCGATGTTGTGGAGAAGGTCCGTAGTGAGTTGAATTGGATGGACCAAAATGACGGAGTTCATTTGAAAGGAAGATACAATGTTGGGTATGATCATTACATTCGTTGGAAGATGATGACTCTCGACTCTGAGATTCGTTGGCAAGCTTATATGGAGGCTGTCTTTGCCTCACAAGACAAATCTCTAGAGTTATTTGCCACGAAGAAGGTTGGAACTCAATTGCACATTGACTTGAATAGGCCTAGCGTTGGTAGTAGCCCGGTTCAACATGAAGAACAACATGAGCCCCATGAGCCGGATTGGTATGAAACCACAATGAGCCAACCTACATTGAGCCAACCTCCATTAAGCAACCCTCCATTGAGCCAACCTCCATTAAGCAACCCTCCACTGAGGCAACCCTCCACTGAGGCAACCTACACGGAGGAGAATGATGAGACCGCGGCTGACGAAACGGAAGGTGCTGATGCCGAGGGTGATGATGAGGAAGGTTATCTTAAAAATCATGATATTGGAGATGTTGAAGCCAATTGCTATGAAGAGGACATGGATCCGACTATTCCATATGGTCGAGCTTATGCATTGGACTCCGATGACGAAGGCCCGGATGAAGAGATTGACGAGGACGGGTTCACGGCTAAGGAAGCCAAAGCATTTATGAGCGCATATGGCCGGGATCATCGGACATCGCTGTTTCGTGATCTAAGCCTCGCGGATGAGGCTATTGTTGATGGTGGCACAACAAAAATACTAGGCCCAAGGCCATATTCTCAAAAAGATATTGACCTACACATTCACGGGGTTAGCAAAGGAACCATATTCCAATGCTTCGAAGAACTACAAACTTGGCTTAAGGAGTATGCGGTGAAGCACCATCGACCATTTGTTGTTAGGCACTCAAACATGAAGGTTCGGTACACGGTTAGATGTGAGGACTTCACTAAATGTCCATGGATTGTCCGCGCAAGACCAATCAAAGGAGGGGACCAATGGAAGATTACAACTAGTGTGTTTACGCACACATGTGGTGGCAAGGATGTAGACAAGGAAAAAGTTAAAAACGATCACCATCAACTGACCTCGGAGTTCATCGCTCACAAAATTGCGGGTAGTGTGAAGATCTTACCGACGGAACCTATTAAGGCCGTGATAGAGTATGTGAACAAGCTATTCCATTACACGATAAAGTATGGGAAGGCATGGAAGGCCAAGCAAGCCGCCTTCAGGATATTGTATGGTGATTGGGAAGAGTCTTACAACCGCATTGGCATTGTCTTTCAACAAAGTTCTGAAGGGTGTGCGTGCGTTGCCAGTGTTTGCAATTCTTGAATATACCTTCATAAAGTCAAATGAATACTTCTTGCAATGGAGTGAGGTCACGGCTAAGCTAATAGCCGGGGATAACAAAAGAAACAAGAAATATGACTATCCACCGAAGATCGACAAGTGGATGGTATATCAGAAAAGGAAGGCTGACACGCTAGAGGTACAAGAATTTGAAAACACAGAGTTGGTTTATGAAGTCCACGAGCCCCGAGGAATCACTCAAGGTGGTGTCCAATATGGAGGTTGCTCGTTCAAGGTTTATTTGACACATGGCGAGTGTTCATGCGCGAGACCAACCGTTTACCATCTCCCTTGCTCACACATGTTGGCGGCAGGACGATTTAGGAAAGTGGGCTATGAAATGTCAAGTAATATTAGGATGCATGAGCATACTATTGCGGCGTTAAGGCCACATGGGCATCGAGGTTCGAACCCTTTCTAGACCCATCGGTTTGGCCGGTTTATGAAGGTCTTGCTCTATTCCCTGATCTGGCTACAAAGGTGGATAAACCTGGAAGACGGCATACAAAGCGTTTCAAGAATGACATGGACGATTGGGGCGGTGGTTACAATCGCGAATGGGGCAACCAACATTTCGTAGAGCCTACACAAGAACAGTACGAGAGTGGTAGTAGCAGGAGAAAGAAAGCAAAGAGAAATGATGGTGGAAGTACAAGTCAACCAGTTGGAGACGCAAGCCAACCAAGCGGTGGTCGCAATGGTAGGGGCCATGGTCGTGGTGTGGCAAGTGGTCGTGGCATACCAAATGTTGGCAATGTAAGCGGCCATGGTCGTGGCATACCAAATGTTGGCAATGTACGCGGGCATGGTCGTGGCATACCAAATGTTGGCAATGTAAGCGGGCATGGTCGTGGCATACCAACTGGCAATGAGAGCGGGCATGGTGGTGACATACCAACTGGTGTACCAAGTGGTGGTTACCGACGTGCGGGCATGCCATATTGGTTAGGATTTCCACCAAATCGTGGAAATAATATGCCACAGATGTTGTTCGGCTAGACACGCCAGGTTCAAAGCGAACCTACATTCGCTTGCGCCTATCTGACCGGGCGGTCCATATGGCTCCCAGATCACCTGTGCAAATATCTAAATTAGCAGGCTACTTACAGATAGTCAAAAACGAGAGGACCCATGTAAGAAAGATAAATGATCTTACATATTCAGCCTTCAATGTATCCAACTCTTGGATGTAGTGGATGTACATTTTCTGTGAGGCTCCGAAATCACGGGTAACATGGTCCCAAGCATAGACCATTGTAGGCCAACGAAGGTCATCATCGTGATCGTCCCATGGGCCATACTTGTCATCGTTAGGTGGTCTCCCTACAGGCAAATGCTCCCAACTCCAGATGGATAAGAGCAACATGCAACCACCGATATTGCTTCTCCCACTTTGCCACTCCTACGCACTTTGCCACCCCTACGACACGCCTCGTCCAACTGCACACAAAAGATGATGAGGTACAATTAGATACAATGTAATTCTGCTAAGAATGCAATACCGTAAAGAAACTATGCATGTTCGTTTACTTGTCGATACAAATAAGCTAGTGTGGCCGTACCCCAACTCCATTTGTAATCCCAAACAGCAAACAACTGAAGCCACATAAAAGGGGCGTTCCTCCCACTGCTGTCCGCAAATAGAAAACGGCTGATAACGTACCACATGTATGCCCGGGCATGCTGCTGAACCCCTTCAGAATCCTCGTCCAACTCAGGTGGGCACACTGCAAAATTCTCAGCAATCCAAGAAAAGGAGGCACCCGCAGCTACACCTTTCTTCGGCTCCGGCGCCTTCCCGAGTAAGCTAGTCATAATTTCTACCCATCCAGCAGATTCGGTGCTCCGGCACACGGGATCTCCAGCGATGGGAAGTGCCAGGATCATTGCAACATCCTGCAAAGTGACGGTCATCTCCCCACACGGCAAGTGAAAGGTATGTGTCTCCGGACGCCACCGGTCAACCAGTGCGGTGAGAGCACACGGGTTCATCTTCGGCATCCCACGAGAAACGATCTGTACCAAAGGGAGAAGCCCGGTTTTCCGGATGTACTTCGTGTATCTCTCATCATACTGCATCTTCGGGTGCTTGGCACTAACAGGACCGTCAACTCGGGAGCTCCGCAAGTGCAGGTGGGGGTAAAGCACTTCTTGCTCCGCCAGAGCATAGGCACGGTGGTCCTTGTCATATGCATCTTGTAGAAGAGAGTACCTCGACATCCTGCAAAAAAAAAAAAAAGCATTGTAATATAATTTTAACATACACGAATAACCTAATGTACACATATAAGGTACTGCACTGACAAAAAATAAGCTACTGTCAACTAGTGTCCTAACAAAAAAATAGGTGCTGTGCAACAATAAGCTACTGTACAAACACAATATCAAACTAATCCGAACAACTAACCTTATCCGAACAAGCAAAATTAAAATCCAACAACTATATCAACCTATATCTTAGGCTACTGTACAAACACAACATCAAACTAACCTTACTACACAAATCAAACTAGCTACTATTACACAAATAAGCTACAGATCAAATCCTACAACAACATCACAGTTACAAATAACATCAAAATCAAAATTATATCTTAGGCTTACAACACAACATCAAACTAATCCGAACAAGCAAATTTGAACATTACAATGACAGTAAATTTCCATACTAATTTGGCTACAACATACAGAACACAACATCTAAACTAAATCCAACAACTATATCAAACTAAATCCAACAACTATATCAAACTAAATCCAACAACTATATCAACCTATATCCAACAACATACTAATTTGGCTAGGACCACAATTATAGAAATCAGAGGTGAAATAGAGCATACCTTCACCGAGATGGGGGCGACCACGGCGGGGGAGGGGCTTCTGGTGGAAGGGGCGTCGGCACCACGAGAGAGAGCGGGTCCCCGGTCACCCGACCTCCATGGTGGTGCTGCCTCGCTCGCCGTGCACGGAGAGGTGGCTGGGGGGTAGCGGCGGCGGGCTAGGGTTGAGATGGGCGGGCTAGGAGCGGGGGAGCGGGGGAGCTCGGTCACCCGAACGGCGGCGACGGGCGGTGGGGGCGGAGGTCGCGAACGGCGGCGGCGGGGGCGGAGGTCGCGAACGGCGGCGGCGGGCGGCGGGGCGACGAGGACAAAGAGATGTCGCGAACGGCAGCTCGGTCTAGGCTGGGCTGGGGCTCGCACGGCGCGGTTAACCCTAAGTGGTGGCACGGCGCCCTGGCTGGGGGCGCCGTGGTGAGCAGCACGGCGCCTTGGGCTGGGGCGCCGAACTCACAAGATGTGGGTCCAGCTGATCCGACGTGGCACGATATACGGCGCCCTGGACCAAGGCGTCGTGAAGTCTAGCACGGCGCCCCGGAGCTGGGCGTCGTGAGAAAGGGTCAGATCGTGAAATGTTTTGAATTTGGGTCCATTTCGTGAATTGATTTCGAAAAAGGGTCAAATTCGTCAAATTTGCCCGTGGAGGGGAGCAACACAACGGCCAGCGCGGCAGGAAATATAGAAAAGCAGAGCATGTCCGTCGTCGTGCATGCACGCACAGCCCAGGAACAAAAAGCGACCCCACTTTACCATCATCCCCCCGAACTCGTCGCTTTCGATCTCTCTCACTCTCACAAAATTATAAAAATCTCGTCGCTTTCGGTTTTTTTCTAACAGAGAAATCAAATCAGGAGGAAAAAAATACAATATTCTTCATCGAGTAGTAGTACTACTCCAGCGGGTACACGCCTGCATCGCGGCTTTGTCAGGGACTAGTATTAGTGTGTAATATGGGGGTTACACTAGTAGTTACTATGAAAGGGCAGTTTGGTAATTCAGCTAGTCCATCATCGTGTAGCAGCCGCACTCAATATAAGGCCAGCTTGTATCCTGTTTATGAACCAAGAAATATGAACCCTAAATTTTATCCTTATTTTCCTGCAATTTCTCTTAGATTTATTCCAGCATTTTAGCTAGTTTTAGATGCAATTGCTCTCAAATCCATGTCTTGTTGATCCTCTCTCGTCAGATCCATCCAGGGTCCTGACAATTGGCATCAGAGCAATCGATTCTCGGACCAAAATTTTCTCCCCGGCGGTTTCTTCCTCGTCGATTCCGTTCGATTTCGCCAGTTCCGACGACCCCGTTCTTCTCCTTCGGCTCCGGATTCGCATCCATGGCGACACCACCGTCCCCTTTCCTCTTCTTCACGGCCGCACCTGCTTTCCCCTACGCCCCCACCCCATCTCCTACCATGTTCGGCTCGTTCATCCCCGAATCCTCTTGCCAGGCGCGCGAGGAAACCCCAATCCCCACCCAAATTTACTCAAATCGGGCACCGCCCGCTGCTCCACCAATCCATGGCGACCTCCACCATATTTCCTTCCCATTCAGCAATTTTTCCCCCGCTCCAGCGTACCACTACACGCCTGCATCGACAGCGCCACCGGCCCCTTTGCCCTCTGCTTTTTTCACCGCCGCCACTTCCCCTACCGCCGGCCCACCCGCTCCAATTCGAGAGCAACCACCACAGCCCCTGAGCTGCCACACGCCGGTCCTCCCGTCCCCTCCATCCACGGCATCGGACCCGAGTCCCCTCATCCCAGGCGCGGAACTCTCCTCCTCCGGCTCGCCTCCATCCGCGCCTCCGCCTCCTCTGCTCCACCCCGTCGTCCTCGGCCTCCGCTCCGGCCTCCGCGCGCCCGAGCTCGCTCCTCGCCGTGCTCAGCAGCCGCCGCCGGCTCCCTCCGCCCGCACGGCCGCGCAGCTCGCCGTCCCGCGCGTCTCTCGCGCCGCCGCTCTCCCTCGGCAGCCGTGCTCCTCCGGCCCGGCCGCCTCGTCGCCCCCGCCTCCGTCTGCGCCGCCAACCTCAGGAGCTCCGGCCAACTCAGCGACGCTGACCACCGCACCCGCTGCTAGCAACGTCACCTTCGGCACCAATGAGGTAAGCCAGTACTTGGCATCCGATGCTGCCACCGCTGGTTCGGTCTTGTTTGGATCCACCTCGCCTGCATTCGTATGCAGCAACACCGACGCCTCCTCTCCAGCTACCACAGCTACTGCGACCACCCCATCTGAACCAGTACACGCGGAAGAAGCTGTACGTGACAATCTTGCACGTGAAATCGTATTCATTCAGAAACGACTCCAGCATCAGGAGTACTCACTTCAATCCATCCAAGGTGAGGTAGCTAACCTGAGCAACAGAGTAGCACAGATCGCCACTTCATTGGGCATGCAGCACATTCCGGATGGAACTATTCATTCCCAAGCTAGTGGCTTTGCACTTGAGCGTGATGTGCAAGTTGGTGAAATGCCAATCTGTGATGTAAATGATGAAGAAACCAATAGCTACTTGTCATCAAATGAGATACCCTCACCCATGTCTGCTAGTACTGCTAACCAAATGGAGTTTCAGATATTCGAGAGAAGGCCAATATTCGATGTCTATGATGATGAAACAGATGGCCCCTCACCTGAGTTTGTTGATGTGTTCACCGGTATTACTGAGCAGAAATTTGAAGATCAACCGCAAGTTCAAGTTTTGAAGCCTCTCTTTGAACAGCTTCTTAGGGATTTCAGCAAGGCACCGGAAACTGAACAAACAAGTGATGATATGTTAGATTTTACCTTGGAGCAGCAGCAACAAAATGATGAGAAGACGCCAGCAAATGTGCAGCAGCTGAGAGACTCACAATTGACTGTACTGGCAATTCATGAGAGAAGAAGAGAATGGGATCCAGGAGCTTTATTGCCTCTTATGTCAAGCAAACCCCAGCATTCCCATCAAGCTTTACAACCTGCACCTTTTTCTCAGGTATTTCAGTTTGGAGAGCCAACTCATATACCACAGCAGAGCTGCTATTGCAGAGTACCATCAAGTCAAGAAAGTCATGAAATTCAATTCTTATGGGATCCTGGTACACTATTGTGGTACAAGTTCATATGGTGGTTGTTCACACTGAGGACGAATTTCGAGCATAATTCTTACTCCACACCAAAGTTCAATGGAAGCAAGGCAGCTTATTCCTCTAAGATTTTTCAGAAATGCAAGGCAATGAATTCTCAGCTTTATTGGCATGAAGACATCAAGTTCATTGAAATTGCTCTTTGGCTGATACATTTTCAACCTCCTTGACAAAGGATGAATTGATTCTGAAGGATAATTGAAAATGATAAAAGTTCCTGAAGAAACTTGTTTATCCATTGGTGACCAATGGTCTCAAGGGGGAAGGAATGTCAGGGACTAGTATTAGTGTGTAATATGGGGGTTACACTAGTAGTTACTATGAAAGGGCAGTTTGGTAATTCAGCTAGTCCATCATCGTGTAGCAGCCGCACTCAATATAAGGCCAGCTTGTATCCTGTTTATGAACCAAGAAATATGAACCCTAAATTTTATCCTTATTTTCCTGCAATTTCTCTTAGATTTATTCCAGCATTTTAGCTAGTTTTAGATGCAATTGCTCTCAAATCCATGTCTTGTTGATCCTCTCTCGTCAGATCCATCCAGGGTCCTGACAGGCTTCCCCCATCTCGCCTCGTTTTCCTTCCCTTCCCCGCATGCACCAATCGCCAGCGGTCGATCGATCGTCCCCGTTCCGTTCCTGGTGCGCGCGTCGGTTGCTCTCTCCACATCCACCGGAAAGCTACGCCTCCCCCACCCTCCTCCGTATCTGGCGGGGTGCGCGGGCGATGAGGTGAGGTGAGGTGGACTGGGCTTTCCTCTTCTGGTCTGGCGGGGGGAGCTTGATCGGAGGGAGCGATGGCGGCGGCGGCGAAGCGGTGCATGAACGCGGCGTGCGGCGCGCCGGCCCCGGGGGCGGGGGAGTGGAGGAAGGGCTGGCCGCTGCGATCCGGCGCCGGCTTCGCTCTCCTCTGCGACAAGTGCGGGTACGCCCACTCTCACTCTGCTGCTACATCCTCCTCCTCCTCCTCCCCGCTCGCTGTTGCTGCGTCGGGTTTCGCTTCGTGTGTTCCGGATGCAATGACTGGGCGGATGAATTGATTCGTTTCCATGTTCTTTCGGTGGGCAATCTATAGATTCCCGTTTCCTCTAGTTCCCCCTTTCCAGTGGCTTGATATTCGGACCCCAAGTAGTAGTCTGATTTGTGCGCAAACTGTGCCAACTGTGAACAGTAGCTTTGTACCAGTTTTTGGAAAGTAGAGTTGACTAGCTCGATCCCACCGCTGATGCTCGCGGTTATTACCGGTGAGTTGGAACGGCTAGCTTGCTTGACTCTGTAGTACTAGAGCTCATGCTGAATTCAGATTTTATGAAACGTTCAGTTAATTTAGTCTTTGGAGCAGGCAAGACGATGGTGGCTACTACTTCTAATTGTGGGAATTGATCCTATGTCTGTGTTGACCGGATTGGTGTCCCTGACGAACACTGTCTCCTGCTTGGTAGCAGTCTGTTTGTCAAACTTCTGTGTGTGTTGTACCGTTGACTCAGAATTGCTGCCTGATAAAATTTCGGTGTTTGTGACACTGGACGGTTTGTTGGGGTTGGTTTCCGATGGTGGGAGAAACGTGTTTAGTCGAATAATTGAAGACTGTTTTCCTGTGGTATAGGAGGTTACTGTTTGTTCGGTCACAGTTTTGCAGTTCAGTTTTCTGGACTCAGTCGAATTCTTACATATCTATTCTTCTCTACTTAGGTCGGCATACGAGCAGCTTGTATTCTGTGATATATTTCACCAAAAGGAGTCTGGGTGGAGGGACTGCTCATTTTGTGGGAAGGTGAGATTGGTGACACATGTTGTCGATTATGCCCCTAAATTGCTTCGCGGCAACGATTCTAAGGACCTCTGCTATTTCAGCATCTCCATTGTGGATGTGTTGCTTCAAAGTATTCCTTTGATCTACTTGATAGCGGAGGAGTTCAATGCGTGAACTGCATAAAAAATTCAGGGGCTCAATCTGTAAGTGTCTCTGTCGCATGATCTGCTTTTTGTTTTTCCAAAATCTGATCGCTTTTTCCGCAGGTTCCATGTCAAGTGTCTCCGAAGCTATTTTTGTCTCAAAGTAACCAGAGACTCTTTGGTAAAAGCGATGAACTATTGCCAGGCAGACCGTTGGAGTCGCCTTCCCTAATGCTTGACTCCCGAAATGATGATGTTGCTATCATTTCCAAGAGCCATCACCCATTCATGGTAAAAAACATAGAACCTGGCCAAAGCAGCAACATTGTGAGGCAAAAGGAAATTGAAAATGGCGCAAGGCAGATTAAATGGGAACAACCAACCCTCAGTATTGGGGACATGGGAAGGATGCCTTTCTTAATGAGGGCTCAAAGTGCACTAGAGTCTCCCCAATCCCAATCTACTCGAAGAGATGATAATAGAGATCCAGCAGCAGATAGCACAACGAGCGAGTCAATTTCTGAGGCTTGTCTCAGCATGAGCTTGGGCATAGCTAATAACGGAAACAAGATGGAGGCTACTTCAACAATGGAAAGACCTATGCCATCACCAACGACACCGTTCTCTGAAGGAAGAGAACTTGCCACTACATTATCTCCATTTCAGCATGCACAAAGAGCTCGGCATTTTCTGACCAGACCACCAAGGGTGGCCGAAGGTGCTGCTTTTGATCCAATGAGAGATGGCTTTCCGCATCTTCGCGTTGCGAGACCACCTGCTGAAGGAAGGGGCCGCAATCAGTTACTTCCTCGGTATTGGCCTAGAATTACAGACCAAGAGCTGCAGCAAATATCTGGAGAGTATCCTTAATATTTTTCTTCAACTCCTTGGCAACACTGACATTGAAATCATCTACTTCCAAATTACATGATCCATAATTGACCAACTAGGACAGAAATGTCTTCAATATGCTGCGTACTTTATTTTTTGTTGTGTATATTGTATTGTCTTCCTTGACTGTATTTTGCTTCAAGTTCAAATTCAACCATCGTCCCACTGTTTGAGAAGGTTTTAAGCGCTAGCGATGCAGGCCGCATAGGACGCCTTGTACTTCCAAAAGCCTGTGCTGAGGTGATTTTCTTCTTCTTTGGCAAGCCTTGTGCTTCCTCTTAATTATATTAGTATGCTCTTGCCACACATTACTGATTTACCTTTGCCATATAAATATAAACCTTTATGCAAAGGAGCACACTGAAGCTCCCCAGTTTGGGGAATCAGAGTTGCCTAAGTTCAACAGATTGATTGTAAGTAAATTATCGTTGTGGAAAACCTAGAACGAATTACATGTAACACACACAATCAGTCAATCCAATACCTGGTTTAGTTCCTTGACCCTTGATGTTCAACCTAGGCTATATGTATTCTATCGAAATATGGTGGTAGCATTTTGAGGATACCTGTATTCTTAGGCTCCTAAGAGGCCATCCATACTCCTTCCTAATGGATAAGGTTAAACATGTTTCATGGCTATGCTATTTTGCTTACAAAGTGCGATTCACGAAGCCATGGGATGATGGAATATATAAGTTTTTCTTATTTGTTTTTCCTGCCATTCTGAGTTGCCGAGATACTCTATGTAGGCATATTTCCCCCCAATCTCTCAGCCAGAAGGTCGTCCCTTGACAATTCAAGATGCAAAAGGCAAAGAGTGGCATTTTCAGTTCAGATTCTGGCCTAATAACAACAGCAGAATGTATGTCTTGGAGGGTGTGACACCTTGCATACAGTCCTTACAATTACAAGCTGGTGATACAGGTGATTTGCAACTTCTTGGATATGATTATAAGCAGCACTTGCTCTATTGCATCATGCTCATGACTTATTTCATGGTTTAAGCTTGGTTTTGCATATCCCTAAGAAAAAAAGAATATGGGAGGTTTCTATTCCTTTGTAAGTTTTATAAGCTTTGTTGAATTGAAAACCTTGGAACCATAGCAATCTTTCCCACAGGCTACTTTTGCGTTATTTGCTGTCAAGTGGAACCAATTTCCACTAAGTCCAACCTCATGCGAATTTTCTATTGTATCTGATGACTATGGCGAACACCTTGTTAAGCTTCATGCGCTAACCACTATTCCATAAGACCGATCTGATGGAAAGGGCCAGACAATCCACTTATACACTCAACACCCCTCCTCACATGTGACGGGAAGAGAGAGGCCAACATGTGTAAACTCAGAGGTAGGCGCATGAAGAGAAAGGGGCCTTGTACGTGGACGGAGGGGGCATCAGCAATTTTTAGGAAAATTGCGCCACACTAGACTCGAACTCGAGACCTTGGCTCTGATACCATGTTAAGCTTCATGCGCTAACCACTATTCCATAAGACCGATCTGATGGAAAGGGCCAGACAATCCACTTATACACTCAACACACCTAACTATTCAAAAGTTCCTGTTTTTTCTTGTGGTGCGACCAGACAACTATCCAATCCTATGTTTTTTTTTGTTATTTTATTTCTAGAATCCCTCGAATTAAAGAGGGCCTGTGTTTCTATGGTACTTAATTTTGCATTTGCGTTTATAGTGGGAGTTAAATCATGAATTTCCTGAAGTAGCTCCATCTTTCTAAATAGATGCATTGCCAGTTACTATGGGCCAGACAAGTTCAAGTGGTATGTATGATATGATTCATGATTGTTATGTCCAGTGTCGGCTCTTACACGATTGAGTAACCTTTATCATTTCTTACGAAGTTTCCTCGCTTCATAAAATATGTTAAATTTGCTACACAGAATTATTATGACATGATTTTTATGTCCAGTGTCGGCTTCTTGCACGATTAAGTAACCTTCGTCATTTCCTACGTAGTTTCCTCGCTTCATAAAATATGTTAAATTTGCTACACAGAATCGTCGGCTGCACACCAATGTTCTGTGTATTTGATTTTACTGTGAAGGTTCTTATATGTCCTGCCGTTCTTTGTCTACAGTGACTTTCAGTCGAATAGAACCAGGGGGGAAACTTGTTATGGGCTTCCGGAAGGCCACAAACACTGTCAATTTGCCAGTAAGTTCGAATATCACAGCAATCTTGCTATAAATCTATTGTTCCTCTAAATGTTTGTTCCGCTTATTTGTTCCTTACCTCTGTCCTCCGGCTTTACTTAAATGTATTTATGTTACTCCACAGGACTCACAGATTACAGCTATTGCAACTGGTTCCCTTCTCAGTGATTCATTCTTTTCAAGTACAAATGAGAATCTATCAATAGTAAACGGCTATTCAGGATTTCTTCAATCAATGAAGGGAGCTGCAGATCTTCAGCCAAGCTCTCTATTTGATCATCATGCGAACTCAGCTGACGGAGATGTTAGTTGGCTTAAGACGGATAGATTTAGCGGCAGGCCAGACGATGGGTCTTTGCAGTTTTTACAAAAAAGAAGCCGCAATATTGGTTCTAAAAGCAGGAGACTTTTAATTGATGCTGAAGACGCCTTTGAACTCAAGCTTTCGTGGGAAGAGGCTCAGGAGTTGTTGCGTCCTGCTCCATCTGCAAAACCAACAGTTGTGATGATCGAGGACTATGAATTTGAAGAATATGATGTAAGCTTGCTAGATATTCATTTTTCACGTTTCAGCACATCAGGGAACCCTTTATTGGAAGAACAAAAAGACAACCGTTCATTCTCAGGAATGGGCTTCAATATTTAACCTATTCTAACTTAACTACATTAATGCAGGAACCTCCTGTCTTTGCAAAGAGATCAATTTTTACTGTACGTTCTACAGGGTAAGAAACTTTGGGTTATCATTCATTGTCATGGTTGGTCCTTGCATAGTGGACACAGAGGAGTTCTTAGTATTAACCGTACCAATTTTGGCAAATACCTGATACGTTTATTTAGGGAACAAGATCAATGGATTCAGTGTGACGATTGCTCAAAATGGCGCCGGTTGCCTCTTAATGTTATTATTGCCTCCAAGTGGACATGTGCTGACAACACATGGGATCCAAAAAGGTATACTATACTATTTCACACCTTTGATAAAATCTATCAGTTCTTCATCTGCGAAGGAAATACATATCAATTATGATTACCAGTATGTTGTGTCAAGATAAATTGCATACTGAAAAGCTCTAAGCATTTGGCAAATTCTGGCTTAATTTATCCATGATCTTACTCCACCAAGAATGTTCGTTAATTACACATCCTTTTTTATTATCTGAAAGCATTTGAAAACATACGAGCCTTTTTACTCTACTGTATACTACTCCCTCCGTTCCAAACTAGATGTCTTCCATTTGTCCACATGCGGATGTATCTAGACATGTTACAAGTATAGATACATCCGTATGTGGACAAATGGAAGACATCTAATTTGGAACGGAGGGAGTATTATATATGATCTCTTGATAATGTCTATGAAAAACTTAGTAGCATCAAGTATCTATTAGTGTCCAGTCTCATAAGTGATAAGCTTCTAATTGTCTGATACTCTCAAAACATATTGTGATGCTATGTAGGATATTGTTTTCTACTCCCTCCGATCCGAATTTTATTGTCATGGAAATAAAACTGCGGAAGTACAAAACTGTAGTACGACTTGCGACATTTAAAAGGGATCGGAGGGAGTATTAGGTCTTGATTCTTCAGACAATATGTAGTCCTGCATTCATCACAACTTTCCTCAGTTTGAGCTCAGTTCAGTCATAATGTGTTATTTTGTAATTGCAAGAATGTTCTCTTTGTTATAGTTTCGTATTATTTTGATTCCATGGTGCTTCCACATTCTCTTTAGCTGCTCAGGCTTAAATCTGTTGCTATACATGCAGCTGTTCCTGCTCTGCACCTGAAGAATTAGCCCAGAAGGAGTTACAAAGTATTCTCCAGCAGTATGAAGGTATGCTGCACTTAAATTAACTGGCGATAAAGTAGGAATTTGGTATAGCTTGACCTCGTGAAACAAGAAAATCAAAATAGAAAGATGAATTTTTTAAGACACCGCTACTGACAATCTTGTAAGTGAACATAATTCAAATCGCTAACTATTGCCGCAGATATCAGGAGGCGGAAGAGCAGCTATTTTCTGAAGCAGAGCATCCCTGAAATGGATGCATCAAGCCTTGACGCCTTGGCCTCTGCCGCGGTCTTTGGTGAGGTCGGGAACCAAGGTGCTGCTTCGGTTGCGACGACTACCAAGCACCCTCGGCACCGTCCTGGCTGCACTTGCATAGTGTGTATCCAGCCACCCAGCGGCAAGGGCCCGAAGCACAACCCGTCGTGCACTTGCAACGTCTGCATGACCGTCAGGCGCCGTTTCAAGACGCTGATGATGAGGAAGAAGCAACGGCAGTCAGAACGAGAGGAAGCTGAGGCGAGCAAGAAGATCGCTTGGGTGAGCAGAGACGACCCGGAGGGCAGTAACCTGTCGCGGTCCCCCCAGACGGTGGAGACCACACGGGACGGCGATGTGATCATGTTCGACAAGGTTGACATGAACAAGGGTCGCATAGACCTCAACTTCCACCCTGGCAGCCGGGACGAGCAGCGCGGTGGACAGCCTCGGGTGAGCATGGTCAGCCTTCTCGAGGTCGCGAACCGTCCCCTTGAGAGCTACATGAAGCAGAACGGCCTTGTAAGCCTAGCGGTGGATCAAGGGAACACCGGCACGGTTCCCCTTCCTCCTCAACCTTCTCCGATGGAGAGCGAAGAGCGACCCTCCGATGAGGGGCACGTCGTCGTGTCCGTGGAGCGGGAGAGAGACCCCGCGGACAACATGGTCGTCGACGAGGCAGCTGGTGAAAACCAGGGTAACACTGCCAGTGCCGGTGACAACGCTGCTGCCTGAGCTTGAGCTTGCTGACCGTGCGCTCGTATTAACTAGTGGGTGGGTGTTGTGTCTGACCGGCTTACCCTTTTTTCCAAGGAAAAGCTGGTGAGTTTTAATGTGAAAATCTCAATAGGAAATTATAGGGTTTCATCGTGACTCTTGTGTAACATACGTGTACAGGGCTGTGCAATCCCTTTTGTACGTCGTAGCCTCGATGCTGTATGAAAAGCGGCTTTGGTGTGGTTGAATGGTTGGTGTTGTATCTAACCCTGAAGCATTCGATAAATGGCATTTGCATTCGTCTTACTGGCTCTATAGCACCGAATCTTATCCCAAAACCATATATTCATCATATAGCAATAGAGTCAAGCCTTCATACTTTTTTTGTCAACCACCCCTCAGGCAACACAACAAAAGAAAGCAGAAGACAGCTACCAGAGCTTAAGCATTCTTGCGCCAGCACCCAGCTCAGACGCAAGGCATGCCACTAATATCAGCGAACAATTCCTCCTACCCCACCAGGAAGGATAATCTCCTTATCACCCTCTTTCTATAAACCTGCACGTATTTCATAAAAGCACAAGCATAACAAGTTATTCCTGCTGGTGATTTTATCAAAAAAAAAATCCCAAAGCAAGCCCTGTTTCTCAATTACCAAAGTGCACAGCATAAAGCAACCAGATCAACCACATGGACATCCAAGCAAACAACTGGGTAAAGTTCCCAGGTCTATCTTGGGCACCAATTGTCAAACTTACAACACTCCACATATATTTGGCTGAAAGGCATAGAAAAAAAGTGATGGTTTGTTTCAGCGTCCTCACAGAAACTACATTTCAAATTCCATCGGAACTAAGAAAGAGGAATTGGAATTCTTAACGGATACATTGGCTACTCTACTAAGTTTCAACATAAGTGCTTTACTAAATATTCAGGGAGAAGCCACTTGAAATATGAGATGAGATCTCATAATGAGATGGTAGTTCTCCAGATGAAACAAATGAGTGAAGACAATCAACAACTGAACTATCTGTAGTACAGTACAAGGTGGTTAAGACAGTAGAGAAAACCCTTTGTGTTACTACCTCTTGGTATGTGGAAGAGGTAATGATGATTGCTTAAAGGCTACACTAATGTCTTTTTTTTTTGCGGAAAAGGCTACACTAATGTCTGTGAACACACATATCACCTTGTGTTCTGTGAACACTGAACACACATGTCACCTTGTGTTTATTTCTATACTCTGCAGGAGAAATTCTTCCATGATCAGATAAAAAACATTCACAGGGCCACGGAGGGCAAGGGAAGTGATAGCCTGTGACATCACTGCAGTGACTCAAATCAGCATACAAGTTGTCGCCTACACAGCTCTTTACACTGTGATGCCAAAACTGGATCCATCAGCTCTTTACAGACTAGTAGCCCCAAGAAGCAGACGTTGCTCAACGTTTTACAGCATTCCTCCTCCTATCTGTTTACTTACTACTCATCTAAATAGGTGTCATCAAACCGCTGCTCACCTTCCTCAGTTGGCGGCGACCTCCTTCTCCTCAGCAAGAACTGGACTAGCGAGATGCCGCGACTAGAGCGATTTCCGCGTGGTCCGACGTGCTGGCCTTGAGGCAAAGACGGCCTAGGTTTCTGCTGTTTATGTTAGCGCCGACGGATAGTTTTGACCCACGGCCCACTCGCAAGACTGACTGGAGATTGGCACCGACAACGGTCTCTTTCTCGAACGACACGACAGTGGCTGCCATGGTGGTGCTCCCTTCTCTCACAGGGTAGTCTTTTCCCCTTACTGTTACTTCCAGGCCGCCTCCATCCGCCACTTGGCCGCCGCCAACCATCCTCCCGGCGTTGGCTACCAACTGGACCCGTTTCCCAATCGTGACGGAGTCCTCCAATTTGGCTCCGCAAAAATACTTGCTACCAAATTTAGTAACAGAAATGCCTCCTCCAGCGGTGTTCCAAGCTAAATTTCGGTACTTGGCATCCCCATGAACAGTACAAACCAAATCCTTACTCGCTGTTTGCACATCCATGCCCCCCGTCAAGGAGTAGTCTCTCTTATCAGTATAGCTTACTGAACATTCTGATTGGATATACATGTCTTCTTTGTCCTTTCTCATCTGTCCTGCGATTGATACAGATACGCTCTTCTTAAACTCTTGACACGATTCGAAATTGATCCCGTCAAACCCAATATCATGGTCCCATCCTTGGGGATCCAAAACTGGTCTAAACAATTGGTCATCAGTTATAAGGTGACGGTAGCGGTGCGCTGGATAATCAGAGTCAAAACTCAATGGGATTTCCATGTCTGACATGTGCACAGTCTCTGGGGACGTGCTGCTCTCTTCGTAATCATCAGCAACTGCAGATGACACTCCACTGTTTTGAGCTTCAGCAAGCTTCTGCTTCCTGATTCCTTCCTTCCACTGCTGTTTTAGGTATGAAGTCTCACGGTAGTCCAGTTCATCAAGATATGCGGTTCTCTGTTCTTTGGTCAGTTTCTCGAATTCAGATCTTTTGAGAACACGGAATGGTGGTAGCTGATCATAGTCATCCTCCTCATCTGATCCTTCAGTCATCTCGCTGTTAACACCGTCAGAACTCGATGGCGAATAAGGTTTAAGGAGTGACGAAAGAAGATGAGGCAGTGAAGGTAGCCTGGTATTTGCTTGTGACAGTAGAAAACTATCTTGAAACTTGAGTAATGAATTTGCTTCTGCCAACAACTTGGTCGCCCCGCACAGAAGCAATAGTTCTGATACCCATACCTGCCCATTTGGCAAAACTCTTTCACCTCTGGTATTCCGTCTGCACATTGGATGATTGTCAACCAGAACAATAGGGTTCTCCAGCTGTGTGTTAGAAGCTGCTACCTGGACATGACGCTGCACGATATTCTTACAGTAGCGGGTGTACGCATCATATTCCAAAGGATAACCGTCTGGTCCTTCAGGAGGTGAAGATGAACAGTGAGTCATTACAAGGACAGTGTTGAACCACATTGAAGAACCCAATATATCAGTCATAAGCTTCAGCAGAGGGTAATCACTGTATCTGCTGTTAATATGGTCAAGTCGCTCAAAGTACAAGACGATATCAGGCGGGGACCTTTTAATGAAACGCTTCACAGCATGCAAAATCTTCCTGTTCCTCCGTTGGCTATGGTAATGAGGCGTCAAACCGGGTGTGTCGATAACTGTAACTCTTACTCCTTTGATAGTTCCATCAACCCTCTTTATCCTACTAGTACCAGGAACAAGTGCATTAGTATCAACCTTCATTTCATCAAAAATGGAGTTAATTGTGGCACTCTTCCCCACACCAGTCTTTCCCAGAAGAAGAATTCGCAAGGGGAGGTCCAAATCTGGTCCACCGGGTGCTTCTTGTTCTGCTGCTATAACTCTGGCTTTGTTGACAGCGAGGTTGGTTCTTTTGGCATCTGATTCACCAGCCTTGATCAAGTTAGCAAGCTGCAGTCTGTACAGTACCTGTGCCACTACATTGGTACTGGGAGGCACTCCAGTCCTGTGTACCAGCCGCAAAAACTTAATCTGAAGTGCCTCAACTTGCTTTAGTGGATCTAGCTTCCTGCTATCATGATCTGACTGAAGATGACCAGAAGAAACTGTACCATCCTGTGGGCTAGACATGGCCTCCGATGCATGGCTATCATTGGAAGGAAATCTGTTGGCAGATACTGTGTCTACAAACTCACTCTGTGGTGTACCTGAAACAGGAAATCCGATAAGCGACACATTCAATTTAGTATGAACATTTAACAGGAGGATAAAATTATAGCGTAACTTTCCCAAATCCAATGAAGGCAAGAAATGTCTCTACATGATGGAATACTAGCAGCAGGACCTTCAGCTAAATGAATTCAAGGCATGACCAACAGACAAAAGGGATACCACAGTTGCAAATCACAGCAAGTGAACATCCCCAAAAGCTATAAATTTTCGTCAGGACCATATATATTAGGACAGCAGGAAATTGGACTAACGAAAGATGAAACAACATGGCATTAATCATCCTAAAACGCGCCAAGGGATTAATATCACCAACAATTCGATCCGACCAGACAACAACCTGGATGAAAAAGGGGATTATAGTGCTCATAAGGTAAACTAGGTAAGGAGAGTGCCCTCACCGTGGCCCTGTGAGGCGCCGTCGTCGGCCCCGGAGATGGCGAACGGCCTCGCCGACACCAGGGACGACCCGAGCCGGTAGGAGATCCAGTCCCTGAAGTTCAACATCATCCTTCACCTGCACGGAGGCGGGAGCAACCAAATCAGGGGCTCTTCCTCCCGTCACCCACTCGCCCCCAGCCCGTAAGGTGTCAAGGCAGGGAAAAACTTCGCCGCAACGGTACCTGGTCGGTTGGTCGGCCGGCCGGCGCCCACGGCCGGCGGGTTCGGTGGTCTTGGGATGAGGCGATAGATGTCGTTGCTGGAGATTGTTAATTTGTTTCGTGTGGCCTGAGAAAGAGAGGGGCGGAGAGGTGAGCCTTCCAACCGGACAGCAAACAGAGCTAGGTTTTGTCACGTCTGCGACGAGTTTTTCTTCTTTTCTTTGAGAACTCCGTCTGCGAGGAGATGAGAGGGAGCGGCAGATAGCTCTCTGGTAGGTGGGCCCTAGTGTTCGGTATTCGTGGAATTTCACACATCCGGCCCCGCTGATTCAAAGTTATACTCCCTCCGTCCAAAAATGATGTATCAATTTTATCTAAATTTCTATGTATCTAGACATATTTTAGTGTGTAAATACATGCACATTTAGACAAAGTTGAGATATCCTTTTGTGGACAGAGGGAATATAAGGCAAGACCGGCGTGAATTGCCGCCCGTCTTCGACTAGAAGTCTAGAAGAGAAGATGAGCTAACAATAACAGAAATATTGTGTGAAATAAAAGGGTAATGCCAGTTTTTTTTTTTTGAAAAAGCCCAAATCAAACCTTGAACTTGTAGGGCTTAGCTAAATCGAACCTTAAACTTGCAATCCCCGAAATCAGCACACCAAACTTTCAATTCCTGGTCAATTTAAACCATGTACTTGTTTGGCACACGGGGAAAGTGACAATCCTGACCGGGATAACTAGCTAGTCTCACTGGCAATTCGGTCCTACTTGTCATATCCTTCCTCCTCCCTGGTCTGTCTAAAATTTCCCAATCTAACCCTAGCTACCACTGTGAACGGCAAGCCGGCCGCCGCACACGGCGTTTTATGCGACTGTAGCGGTTGCACATGACGGACGGCAACACGTTCCTGGGACAGGACATGATTGCATGGGTGTACGCACTCGCTGCGTCGGAGCGGCCGCTCGGATGGTCGTCATGGTCACCAGCTCGTGCCCCAGGCCTTTGCTCCTTCTCGGTAGACGCAGAGGCGGAGCGCGTGCGCCGTCGCGCTGCACAGGCACAGGGGCTGCGTCCTGACATCGCGACCTCCCTGGCCGGCCAACTGCTCGAGCTGCACACCTTCCTCTCGAAGACCACGGATTCTGCACTGCTCGCGCCGGCGCCATGGATTGAATCTACTCATCACCAACACTTGCGTTGTCCGGCCTCCTCCTCCGACTCTAGTCGCTTGCTCTGATGTGGCCTATCGCCGGCGAGCTCGTGCCATAACAGCAACAGAGAGACGCTAATGTGTTTTTTTTTACATTGAGATGCTAATGTGTTGATGCTGCCTGCTCCGGTGCGTGCGAGCAGAGTCATGCGTTTTTATTATTTTTTCCAAAAGAAATATGGATTCGATCGAGACTTCGAGAGGAGTTAAAGGTAGCTGGAAGCGGAAGCCGAGCTCGAGGTCGCGGTGGCGAGCACGGAGAAAAGATGGATATGACTAGGCAGTAGGGACGTATGGATCTGCCATGTGGGTCTAAGTCAACAACCCGGGTCTGACCTGCCACGTCAGCGAAATTTCAAATGTAGTGGTCTTGAGGTTTAAAATAGACCGGGAATTGAAAGTTCGGTGTGCCGTTTTCAGGGATTGCGAGTTTGAGGTTTGATTTAGCTCAGCCCTACAAGTTCAAGGTTTGATTTGGACTTATTCCAAAAAAAAATCCGGGCGTTTCCACTGCATCCAATGTGAATGTGTCCCGGCTCCACCTCAACCACTCGTACTCCAACTCATCGGCACTGCCGGGGGCCAAAGATCAGACGGCGATCAAATCGGCGGGAGTGGTCGCCAATGCCTCTTTGGCATGCCGGGCAATGGTATCGGCACAAGCGGCGGGCCTAGAGGCTGCGAGTTGACGGAATGCTCGACGACAACACATTATGAAATCGACGCACTGGCATTGTCACTGATTTACGTCTGTGTATGTGAGTTGCATGAGTATAGAGTTGTGTTTGACGTGCGCGTTTCTGGTTGCGAATAGCTTGAAGTTTCGGCCATCTTGTCTCAAATGATCCGATATGGTAGATGGTTTGGTGTTACCGCCAGGACTGCCATTCCGGAAGAAGAAGACAAGAAAGAAGAGGGTGAGGAGGAAGAGGTCGAGGTGCAAGATCTTGAAACCGGGAAGACCGTTAAGACGAGGAACAAAGGTACTAAAACCCGAGGTGGAAGAATACAGAGGACGAGTGCTTATGTGAGGCGTGGAAGCTTGTGAGCCACAAGTCCATTACCGACTCCAAACAATCACAGCCGGTATTGGCAGAGGGTCAACGAGACTAAAAAATATGCGAGTTCGCCAAGGTGCATATGGACTGCAACGACAATGCTATGTCGCATTGGGTGGAAGACCGTACAAATGGATTGCAGCCTAATTCCATGTCGACCTTGAGCGAATCCCTGAAATAAAAGATAGTGGCAAGATGATGGCAGGTGAGTTGAAGGATGCGCTAAGGTTTTATCGTTCATGCATTGCTTCACAAGGATTAAAAGATGTAAATAGTGGGAAGACACCTGACACGATCTCAACGCCTACCGCAAGGGTTCCCATTATCCGGATCACTACGCCGCCACTTTGGAGGGACGCCCAATTGGGAACAAGAAGATAAATACCGACAAGCATTGGGCATCCTCATTGGCGTCCGTGCAAGTAACCATAGACAAGTGCCTGGCCAAGGTCACATCTATCTTGAAGCAAAATGCAATCACTTTCAAGAAAAGTTGGTCGTCCTTGATGAAAAAGCATGACGAGAAGATTGCGCTTCAGAAAGAGAAGCTCACCATTGAGAAAGAGAAGGGCCAAGCTGTGCTTATCGCGCCCGGCACGACAAAAATCAAGGTGCTCTTGGGTGTGTCGCAATTTGTGGTAAAAAAGATGAAATAAAATCAAGATCTTAACCGCCGACCACTCGGCCTTCGAACAGCCGGTGTGGGCTTGGTATATGATCTATCAACAACGCATCCTTCATTAGATGGGTCATGCACAGCCAGAGCCCACGAGGGCCACAACGGAGACCACACCGGCGGTGGAGCCAACGTCGGAGACAACAACGAAGAGCGAGCACGATGTGAAGAAAGAGGAGAACATGTAGGCCACTTGATTTACATGCATATTTGATGTTTGTAATATGTGATTGCCCGGACATGGTGACGCTTTTGTGGTTAAATATTTGAACTTAACGGACCATTTTATATATTTTGATTAAAAAAGTTATCATGAGTGTCTATTGTGAGACACCGATGAGGCAGCCAATGTGACAACGTTTGTCAGCGCTACCAATTACGGGACGTCGGAACGGTAGAGATGATGTAAGAAACACACACTCTTGGCACTCACCACAACCCATCGCACTATCACTAGACTGGTACATAATTTAGTAGCGGAGCGGAGATTTTGTACCCATCGCACTATCACTAGACTGGTACATAATTTAGTAGTGGAGCGGAGATTTTGTGGTCTCAAGTTCCGCTGATCTCAATGTTTTCAAAAAATCAGAAAATATATTTAAAGTTTTAAACAAGAATGATGCATGTTCTATTGTTCTCAATAATATATCCTACAAGCGTGCAAAAACTTTTTCATTTTTTCTAAAAAATTTAAATATAGTTTTTGAATTTTATACAATAATAGTTGATTCACTAGAACTCGGAGCCAAAATGACATTCCGGTAGCGAAGGCCGTTTGTTTCCCGACCTAAAACACCGGGACCGGAATACGCTCACACGGTCAGAGGAACACGCAGGAACCTGTGCTGCCAGCGCAATGGCGATGCCGCCGAAGCCCGGCGAGCCGCCCAAGCCCCCGCCGGGCGTCAGCTCTAACCTCAACCTCCCCTGCCCGCTACCGCCCATCCCAGGCGGGGCTCATCCAGGCCACTCACCCGCGCCGCCACCGGCGCGGTCTCACCACCGCCGCGCTAGATCTGAGGTGGCCTTCCGCTTCCAGGACGCCGCCGGCGGAGGCTTCGACGAGATCGGCTCCGAGGACGACCTCTTCTCCACGTTCATGGACATGGAGAAGATCGCCGGCGCGGGCGCCGGCGCCGACCGCGACCGCGCCGCGGAGACGTCCTCCTCGCCGCCGCGCCCCACCAAGCACCGCCACAGCGCCTCGTTCGACGGGTTCGCCATGGGGTGCGGCGGCGCCGGCACCGGGAAGCACCAGGATGGCGGCGGGCTGTTCGCCGATGTGCTGGAGGCTAAGAAGGCCATGTCCTCCGAGCAGCTCTCCGAGCTCGCCTCCGTCGACCCCAAGCGCGCCAAAAGGTGTCCCCCCTTTCTTTGGCATCCATCGCATTCTCAAGCTACCTTGGATTCGAGTTGGTGGTCGGTTGGTAGGATTCTAGGATTACATGCAGGTAGTTCTTACTTTTGATAACCAACTAATTGATGGAGTGCGGTTAAGGACCAATGAGAATTGTTGTCTAGGTAGTCGTTTGATTCTGCAAGCAAAGAAACATGGTAGCCAAATTGCAGGGCCTAGGCTATTACGTAGTCAGGTCACGGCGCATCGTTGCTCTTAGTGGTCATGAATCTGGATCGTACAGTGACAGGCAGCTAGTAGGACAGGACTGGAGCAAGCTAGCCAACTTGTCTCATGCTGAAATTTCTTGCTTACGTAGGTTTTTTTTTTCAAATACAAGCAGCCATAGAAGTGGTTCAAATGCTAATTTTATTGTTTTCTAAGTTGCTTTCATTGTTCGAAAAGCTGCTTCATGCCATTTAGTTCTTAAATACGCGAAGAGCGTGGGATGAAAGGGGCGGGAGATGGCAACGATTGTCGCATGCCGCCTTCTTATGGTATTTTCTCTCCATTGGCTATGGCTTCTTTGTACCATTTTCTGTGGGCCTACAACTTAATTCAATGAAGCTTTCGTGGCATATCCTTGAATTTATAATTCTCCTGTTTCAAATTAACCATTTTCCCTTTCTCATGTACATTAAATTGCTTATTTGATGCAATAGTGTTAAGTACATACTCGATGTGTTTTGTTTCTTATGTTGCTGGCTTAGTCTGAAAAGCTTCTTAGTGCCATTTAGTACTTGTGTAGACTCTTAAATACACAAATCATGTGGAGTGGACGTGACGGGAGATGGCGATTTATTGCATGTTGCTTAGGCCTGCACTTGGCGCACTTGCGCCACTTTCAAGGCCATTGTTATTTCATGCCCTGAGCCTGCAAAATGTTCAATGAAGTTGCCGTGATCGACTTTTTAATTTGCTCTTTTATTTTGAAATAACTGGCTGAAATATAATTATTTCCTGTTTTGTATACATTAAGTAACATTACAGTTAAATAAATACCTACATTTCTAATGTCGGTTTCATTTGTCCAGCAGCAAAATTTTCTCCATTGCAATCCTCACATTCACATTGATAATAGTTCCTAGACCGTGCTGTTTTCTAGTATAAGGTGATCTTCATCGTAATACTGCTGATAGGAACCACTTTTGCTTAGGCAATCAAATTTGTCACAGCTGTGGACATCTGATGTAGCCCCTTGAGATCTGATTCTTTCCATCTCTACAAGATAATAGGTTTTTCTTTTAAAGCTATGCTCTACTTACAATCCTTATGCTGTGCGATGGTTATTCGCCAGTGGCATTGTGTTAGCTGGCTGCATTGAGTAAAGGCCAATTAAATTGCTGAGCTTTCTTTGTTTCAGAATTCTAGCGAACAGACAGTCTGCAGCTCGGTCAAAGGAAAGAAAGGCTAGATATATAACAGAATTAGAGCGGAAGGTTCAAACTCTTCAAACCGAGGCTACTACTCTTTCGGCACAACTGACACTATTTCAGGTAACAGTACATGTACATCGATCTGTTTGCTTCATGGATTGCACTATTCACTATTATGTTTCTCAGTGCGCAAAAAAGCACTAGTGAGTTCATGCTCATTGACAATAGAAAACAGATCCCAATAAAGTATGGCGAGACTGCAATTTCCAATCCAAACATCACTCCAGAATCTAATTCTAACACCATTACCAACCTGCCACATGTACCCCATTTTTGCAGTATTTGCCACCCACATGACCCCTTTCCAAAAAGAGGAACAAAGGTTGGGTGAAGCATACAAGAAGGAGAGAGATCATATTTGAAATCAGCAATTTTCCTCCAAATCCTGTTACTATCTAGGTGGTATCTTTTAATCCAGGAAGCAAGCAAACACAAGTTAAACTCCCTCAGATTTTGAATGCCTAAGCTACCAAAATATTTTTTTAAATAGACCAGATCCCAATTGGCTAAATGATGTTTTTTCTTATCTTCAGAGTCACTCCACAAGAAGTGAGACATGTGATAATTAATATCTTTTATAGCCCACTTGGAAACTTTATTACAGTTGGGATCTGATGCAATGGAATGCTAGCAATACAAGATTGTAGCAAAACCATTCTAGTTTTATAATTCAGGAGCTTACCCCTCCAACTAGGAAACCTTTTAACAGTTTTATTCACAATGGGTTGGAGGTCCTCTCTTTTAAGTTTCGAAAAATGTAGAGGCACACCCATATATTTACATACAAGGGAACGGGGCAATTTTGCAGCAGAAAATTTGGGCAAGCACCTTAGCAGCTTCATCCACATTAATAACCATAAGGTCAGATTTATGGTAATTGATCCTCATAGCAGACATACCCTCAAAACAGGATAAGAGCCACTTAAGGTTTCTGGCATACTCAACACCATTTTCAAGGAAAAGGATGGTGTCATCAGCATATTGCAAGCTGATGACACCCCCAGGAACGAATTAGGCCAAGTCTAGCAGCTTTAAAAAGAATTTGGAAAAAACATCAACAACCAGATTGAAGAGGATAGGGGAACTAGGATCCTCTTGTTTAAGACCTCTCCGAGCTTAAATAAGGGTCATTTACATCATTGAGTCTCACACAAAACGAACCACCAACTAGTAAGTTTTTTATCCAATTTCTAAACACTGAACCAAAACCTCTAGAAGCAATGATTTTGTCCAGAAAGGACGGTCAAAGTACCTCGGGTTGTATCGTCTAACAACATCGGGTCTCCGTCGCAGATATTCTCTCCGTTCCGTAATAAGTCTTGTAACTAAAACCACGACACTTGTTGCGAAACGGAGGGAATATATAGTATGTAAAACTACATAGGTGCACAAACCTAGCAAAGAAAGGGCTCCTACTTAACATGATGCATGGCTCTAGCGACATATACGTAGGTATTATTGGATGATCTACACAGTACCAAACTCACTAGAAAGCCTTGATCCAGGCAAGCAACATTATGCATGGGGGTGAGCCGTACCTAATTCACCCGAAACTGGTCGAGTGGAAGTTGGTTGGCCTTTTTGTTTTCGTTGGTGATCGAGCGGCGTGATGCATGGGTGAGAATATAGCTCCGGCTATCGCCTCACCCGACTCCTTATTGACGGCATCGTCACAAAGATCCTGTCGGGCGGTCGCCGCCCGTGTGCCGCGCTAACTATCATCCTTTTGCTCCTCCTGAGGTCTGGTGCTGGGCTCGGAACCGGTCGTAGTTAGAGCGGGGTGGGCTGCACTCGAGTGAGTAAGCATGAGGTGGAGTGTAACACGTGCGCAGTGGCAGCGGACAACGGGCAGTGCTCGGAGGTGGGTGCTGTGGGCGGGCGGGGCATGCCTCAGTGGACGCGGTCGTGGCAGCGGTGCTCTTAAGTCGGCTAGATGATTTGCCGGCGTGGAGCTCATCAACACTGGTCTCAGAGTCGTTCCATTCTTCACTTTGCTCATCCAGTACAACCTCGTCCTCGTCGATGAACAACTGCATGATGAAATCATCTAGACCTCAGTGTGACGTGCCTCCTGAACGCACGAGCTTGATCTCATGCACTACCCATCATCGAGTTCTTCTGCAAGCATTGCCCGAGGGCGGTTGCATGCATGGCGTGGTGCACCGGTATAATGATGCCATGTAGTACACATGGACGAAGACTTTCCAATTAATCTTGTATAACATGAGTTGTAACATGCAGATTAATATATAATCCCTTAGCTAATTATCTTGCTACTCCGGTTTCTTGATAAATGAATATTTAGTGGGACGTATAGCAAGGTGGGCAGCACCTACGTTTCTCATGCAGATTCGTCGCGTGTCACCAGAGCCACCACTCCGGCAGGTAATGAGGACAGCACCGCCACTAGCCACCCACATGACCAGCACACATATTTGCTCAATATGGCCCAACTTAGATATAAGAGCACGGGAGTAGAGGCGCTTTCTCGCATCTCAAGTTCTCAACTTTAAAAGATTGACCGCGACAGTTTTTGAACTTTGTGCATGACCACGACCACCTGCATATGGCATGAGTTCAGCAAGCCGGGTTCACCTAGTCGCCGTCGGTATATGAAACGAGGTTGCGTATGGTCATCGGACCGACCGGCGGTGACCACCATAGTGACGGCGCTACGACTCACAACAGGGCACGGAGAAGACGGAAAAAAATGCACCGGGAGCTTGCCTAGTGTCGAAAATGTGAGAAGACGGAAAATACACCGGGAGCTCACCCTAGTGTCGAAAATGTGCTCATTCAAGGCTGGAGGATACGACTAAGTCGACAGTTACAACCGGCTACAGTGGAGGAAGACGAGAACGATGGCATCGATTCGGTGCATACTGACTCGATTCCATTGGAGGAAAGGAGGGGGCAACAAAGCGGAGGTGATGGTGCTTGGCCGGTCTTGAGAACGACGATAGGCGGTGTGATGCTAGATTGCTAGTGCCAAAGAAAATCAAGCCTTCGAGGGATTAAAGGGTTATAAGTTTGAGTTGTTTTAGACCTTTTTTACATCGTGAACAGCGTGATTTAAGTGGGATACATCACATCCCATGAAAGTGAGCTAGCCCCTTTTCTTCTCCATCTGCAACATAAGAGCATGAACCCATGTGGGTTTCATTAATTCCAAGAGGGAATAGTGCCCCTGTCGGCGCGGCTAGCTCTAGCAAATATAATATTTTTGTAACATAATGTTTCTTGGTGCTTCCTTTTGGACAATTAATTAGAGAGCTGATTAGATCAGCTGGCTAGCTTATACTCCTGTGTACCATGCTCGATTGTTAAACATAGACATTAGAAAGCTGATTGAATATCTTCTTTTTGCCTCCTGAATCATAGAAATAGTATTGAGCAGCTGAGAGAGTGGACACGTTCACGGGGTCCTGGACGTGGGCCGGCTGAGAGTGGCTCACTCTAAGAACGTACCCCAGCTAGAGCCCCACACGCTTGGCCAAGCATTGAGCAGCTTCTACGCTAGCTTGCCAGTGGATCATGGGATTGAAGTTGAACCCTTATTAGATTTCCAGTTGTAATTCTTAGCACTAGGGCATGTCAGCGTGTGGTGTGTACTATGCAACAGCACACAATATTTGACCCTTGTTTCAACATGTAAGCAGTTACTTTTTGTTTGTAAAAATGTCATCCTCACTTTTATATATGTAAAAAAATGCTTTGTACACTCCTCTGCATCCATGAAGCTGACTAAAATAGAGCCTCAAGAGTGACAATTGCCACACCATCTTTTTTTTTTACACAAAGACAGTAGGGAAAGACTCCATACTGTGTCATTTTCTATTTTATAAAATGGGAGTATTTACATGGTACATGAATCTTACATCCAGTGAAAGCTCATAAAGTATCTAGTCATGACTGCATGCCTTCCTTGAGACTCGGTTTAGCCCTATGCATGGATAAAGATAAAAAAGCTCTAAATCTAACAATACATTGGTTGCTGCATCCTACTTTTGCCAAGTAACGACAATCGACAATACAATTACCACATTGCAGAATTGCGAGCAATTCCTCCACCGTTTTGGTTCATGGTTAGTTTATTATCCTCGAGAAACACTAATCCAGGCCTTTAGCCAAGAACTAACACTGGGACTTCTGCCACCAACCATGTACTAATAACCTCATAATAGATATATAGAGGATCCATGTGTATAATACACTTGAGGACAAAATAGTTAGTGCTTACCACTAACAACTATTAACCGCCATATATTTTGGATATGCTAACTTGCTGTTAGAAGTAATCTTGTCATATCTATGCATGAAGTTTCTGGTAGCCTGGTAGGTCATGAAGTATCCAGAGTATGTAGGAGTCCTGTTAGAAGTAAAAGTCTGCAGTTCTGTAGTAGTTTCTAGAGTACTGTAAACCGACCTACTGTTTGGTGAACAGTAACCGACCTAGATAGCCTATATAAGGATGTACTCCTGTTGTAAAAAAACTAAGCTTGTGTGATATACTGAGAAGATATATAGAGCTTCATATGTTCCTGGTGTGACTGTGTAAGAGAGGGGTGTGTGTGTGTGAAGCACAACCGTATTGGAAGGAGCCAAGTGATTTAGCTCCTACACTTACTACTATGTACACCCCTCAATTAAATCCATCTCTCTAAAGTTGGAATCCATTTCCACCATTGACTCCTCAAATCTTTTGGCAATCCATATCTTGGCACCAATTAATGACATATATAAAACCCATGAATTAAATACGGATCACCTCCCCTATATAACGGTGCACAGACCGTGGAGGGCATAGACAATTCCATCCTATTTGTAGGACACACACGATACAAACCTCAGTGCCTCTCCTGACCAATGGCGGCCACGATAGAAACTCTTCAAACCGAGGCTACTACTCTTTCAGCACAACTGACACTATTTTAGGTAACAGTATATAGTAAACTAGTACCGCTTAAAGAAAGACACCGTGCATAGTAAACTAGTAATTATCCCTTTAAACTGTGTCAACCAAGCTGCAACATCTCTACGCTCGGTGAATCACCAATCAGCATGCTATTTTCTTTGCACCGATGCATATGCCATCAGAACTTGGTGCACGTTAGGATAAGTTATCTGGTTATTGTTGACTAATGCATATGTAGTGGTAGCGCCAATCCGTCATGCACTTACCCCTAATCTATGTGGTTTTATTAACAATGTAGAGAGCTGAATGGTGATGCCCTGCAACACGAGACGATAAAAGCTGCAACTCTGTTTACCAGAACGCCACAATTGTTAGGTTTCTGTTATCTGGGATGCTTGTAATGTTGTAGCCTGTTAAATTTTGACCAGGACTGAGAATTAGACATGTTCTTTTGTATAAATAATGTTGTTTTCAACGTTGCATAGACTTGCTGGATATCCTTTAAACAATTATATTTTGCTGGGCAGAGAGACACAACAGGACTTTCTGCAGAAAACACAGAGCTCAAAATAAAGTTGCAGGCCATGGAGCAACAAGCTCAACTGCGTGATGGTGAGTTTCTTATTATCTTAACTAGTATACTCATATCAACTCGAATGGAGATTTCTGGCTCCCGGCCTCCAGTGACCCCCATATTTAAAACAAAAAATAATAATATCTACAAGTTTTTAAAAATGGGAAAAATCATATTGTAAATGATGTTCCCCACAAACTGCAAAATCTCAAATTGAAATACTTTATATTCAGAGCTACACAAAAATGACAAATGTGTGGTTCTGAGTATACGCACTTTCAAATCTTCAAAATATACAAGATTTTGTCATTTTTGTGTAGCCATAATATCAAGGATTTTGCATGCTTATAGGATGCATCACTGACTATATATAGATTATTTTAAACTTTTTTAAAACTTGTAAATATAGTTTTTGATTTTTAAAAAATAAAGGGATCACCGGAGCTTGGGAGCCAAAGTGACTTTTCGTGGCAACTTTTGGTTTTCATCGTTTCCAATAAGTTCGTGCAGCAACCAGCAAGGTGCTTTATTGTTGCTCTGTAGACTTGCATAGAACAAAAAACTTCTTTCAACTAATGTGTATGCTTATTAATATGTGCAAGCTTTGTATGTAAAGGACATTATCATCTTATGATAGGACACTTGGGGATCTTAATGCTCTTTTTTTTTGTTGACTTTGCTTAATGTGCATTTGCTATGTTCATCATGCACTTACCCCTAAAACCAGTGTTAACTTTATGCAATTCTTTTCGCGAACTGTAGGCTCCTTTCGTGGAAATGTTACTGTTCTGTTTGCTCTTGATTGCATACTTTATGTTTCTGTATCTGGTTGAATGAGTATTGGAGCAGCTAGTTTATACTGCTGTGTTAAGTACCATGCTGGATTGTTAAGCATAGACATATACTGAAAGCTGACACATTGTTTCTGAAATTATTTCATGTGAGGTCAGTCACATTTGTCATGCTAAATAGTTTTGACATGTTTAACAATCCGTAAACATCTAAACCAGAGATGACTTGTTGTCTAACAGATATACCTTATGTTTTCAGCTCTGAATGATGCACTGAAGCAGGAAGTGGAGAGGCTTAAGATCGCTACAGGTGATACGACAAAGTCTGACGAAGCATATAATACGGGAATGCATCATGTCCCATACAGCCCGTCTTTCTTCCAACTCTCCAAGCAACACCCAGCTCAGCATCATGCAAGTGTTCATCAGCTGCCACCCCAATTCCAATCACCTCATCCCAATGTCCCAAGCCACCAGATGCTATCCCACCCCAATACCTTCTCGGATATGATGCAGCAAGACTCGCTTGGGCGGCTCCAGGGGCTGGACATTGGCAAAGGATCATCGGCTGTGAAGTTGGAGGCCGAGGTTGCCGTGAAGCCAGATGGCAGCACCATATCTGCAGGTTAAAGCAATAGCACCTTCTAATTATAGACCTACCTGCAAACAAGTACTTCTTTCATTTAGATTTATTTGTTCATAGTCTGACATCCTTGAACAGCTCCCCTCGCCGCTGTAGGCATAATTTCCCCCCAATTATTTCTATTTACTTGCATTGATTGGTTGTAAGACCTTGATATGTTTGTTTTGGGTCCATTTCCTGTGTGTTGTGTGTTGCTGCAAAGTTAAGGGAACTGGGCGATCAGCCTGTTTTCTTTTCCCTTGCCTTATAGGCTTATCAGTCATGGGTTTTCAGTTTGGATATTTGTATATTTTTCTGTTGATATGCTGGTTCTTAATGTTCACATCCTGGGAATCTAGATATATCAAATTGCTGGAGAACTGTGTTGCTTTTAGACATCTGAACTTAGAGAAATGTTTTACACACTTTTATATGAAAAATGATTTACACACATCTACAACTGTTTCGGGTGAAGTTTAAGTTGACTACAAAATAAACCTGAGGAGTGTGCCACATGGTCTCATTGTTTACCAGCCACCTGAGGTCAAAATGTAGAGTTTTGGAATGCCTACTTTTCATAAGTATTTATCATGTCTGAGCCCTGGATCCAGCAGTTCCCAGCGGCGTCCTTTGTCCTAATAGACGAGAGCAACCACTACGCCTGTCTACTGAATCTGATTAATGGGAAGTTCATGGTGCTCCCTTTGGCCGCTCCTCGACTGGGATGCCTGGACATGAGATACTTGGACCATGTGCAAAGGAAAGGGCTGGTGGCTCAACCGTGGTGCTCATTTGACTGGAACAACAAGCTCGGCGACGAGTGCTGGGAGATGGTCACTGAAGGCTCCCTGCTTTCGCCAACGGGGTGATGGTCCTGCGCCGGCTGAGAGAGTGGCTCGCTCTAGGAACGTACCCCAGCTAGAGCCCTACACGCTTGGCCAAGCATTGAGCAGCTTCGACGCTAGCTTTCCAGTGGATCATGGGATTGAACCCGTATTAGATTTCCAGTTGTAATTCTTAGCAGTTAGCACTAGGGCGTGTTAGCGTGTGGTGTGTACTATGCAACAACACACAATATTTGACCCTTGTTTCAACATGTAAGCGGTTTTGTTTTGTGTAGAAATGTTATCCTCACTTTTATATGTAAAAAATGCTTTGTACACTCCACAACATCCATGAAGCTGACTAAAATAGAGCCTCAAGAGTGCCAATTCCCACACCATTTTTAGTAGGGAAAGACTCCCTACTGTGTCATCTTCTATTTTATAAAATGGGAGTATTTACATGGTACATGAATCTTACAAAAAAAAAAAATTCTCTTTACATTTCAGAGAGTGATAAACAATCTTTCCACCAAAATGATCCTTCTGGTCCAGTGGCATGTGGGACAGCTCTGTTATTATAGTAAGCTTGCCAGATCAAATTAACCCATGGAATAACCTGATGATTGTAGAATTTATGGGGATTTAATTAGCAGAGTTTTATTGTAGAATTGCCACGCCATCTGATGTGATCTGGCACCCGGTTCTCCCAAGTATTTATCATATCGTAAGTTTATAGATTTCTCAAAGCTTTTCATCTCAACAGGAGATTCTCCGGACCCTTGCTTCTTTCCTCTGGTAAAGGCAAGCGTTCTGCCTCGATTAGAAGTGAAGCACATTATATATAGGGGCCTCACTGCTAGAAAATAAATAAATATAGGGGCCTCCTAAAAGATTGACAAAAAAAGGAGAAAAGAGAGAAGCCATTCGTGGTCTCCCAGCCCCAGGCATAGGGCCGCTACGCTATCTCGCCACGTACAGTCTTACCACATCGAGCAAAGGGAACACTACATTGTGAAAACCTGGTTATTTCTCTCCTTCCAAACCCCCTAGATGATGTAGGTGATGATCCCAGTGGTGGTTTCTTCTCCCCTTTTGGGAAAACGGAAATGTACTCAAGCCACCAACCATTGAAGCCTCTATCCACGCCCGAGGGATGCGACATGGGTCTATGGCGAGAATGTAGAGCATTGGGGAAAGGGGGTCCCCCGCAGACCTCGGCTATGGCAAATGTATGATCCTGACTTCCTGTTGAGCAACATGGAGAAGCAGTGGATAGGAGGAGGCACACCCATCCGATCCATCTAGGGCCGAACCCAATCACCCCAAAGAGCTCCATTAGGTAGGCCCAACTAATCGAATCAAAAGCTTCAGAGATGTTTAGCTTAAGGAAGAAGCATGATGCGTTGTCCCTCTGAGGTTGCTCTGAACGTGAAGGAAGTTATCATGGATGCATCTTTTCTTTATGAAGACGGATTTGCTAGCTGAGACTAGCTACAGGAGAGCCGCCACACGAGTCGCCATTATCTTAGAGAGCAACTTGGAGACGCTGAGTGAGTCAAACCTTTTCCGTGTCCACTTTCTTCGGAATGAGCACACTATTTGCCGAGTTGAGGAGGCTTGCTCCTCCATCGCCCCTCTCCAAGAGCTGTAGTATCGCCACATGTAGGTCATGGGGATAGCAGCTGAAGCGACATTGGTTGCTGCATCCTACTTTTAGCTAGAGAATGGATGCTAACTGTAGCTGTTTTTGTGTTTGTCTTAGGTCGAAGGAGGTCTGGCCCGTAATATTAAAGATAATGTGGCAAATCTTTTTCCTCGTTCTTTAGAAAAATAGGAACCGAGTGATGAATCTTGAGTAAATAAAAAATTTGGTTAGCTCGTCTTGTTACCTACCCAATTAAAGGAGAATTTGAAAAAAAAAATCTCTTCAACAGCATCATATTAATCAAGGCTTGGTGTACCATTAAAGTCACGTACCTAGAGCTCATATATCATGGCCTATCAACTTATGCGTTGGGAAATCATAGTCCTCTACATATGTTCGATCTATTCCACAAATTACTGCACAAAACTTTGGAGGTATGTATTTCCTTGAAGACTTGTTGCAGGCATCTTCACAGGATGCACATACTATTGGTTTTTGCATCAATCTTCCTTGTCTTTGGTTAACTGCTTATATAAGAACATATCAAATTGTGGAGAACTGTATGTTGTTCCAACACCCAACAATACCTTAAATTCTAACAAATAGTTGGTGCTTCCTCCACCGACAATACGATTACCACACGTAAAAATTGCGCTTCCTCCACCGTTTTGGTTCATGATTACTTTGTTATCCCCAAGAAATCGCTAATCTAGGCCTTTAGACAAGAACTAATACTGGGACTTCTGCCATTTACTAATAACTTCATAATAGATATACAGAAGATCCATGTGTATAATACATGTGAGGACAAAATAGTTGGTGCTTATTACCACAAAAAATTATTAACCGCCATATATTTTGGATATGCTAACTTACTACTCATATCTTTTGGCAATCCATATCTTGGCACCAATTAATGACATATAAAACCGATAAATTAAATTCGGATCACCTCCCCTATATAAAGGTGCACAGGCCGTGGAGGGCATAGACAATTTATCCTATTTGGTCGTAGGACACACACAATACAAACCTCAGTGCCTATCCGGACCGATGGTCGCCATGCCGTCCCCAGTCGTCCAGCAGCCACTCCCCCGTGACAACCCTGGCTCGTAAGTACATCCTCTCTCTCACCCGCACATATTACTAGTTAAGAAGAATATTTCTTGCAAGTTAACTTATGTTTTGTGTTCGACCTTGTTTTCTACTATGTTGCAAATGAAGGCGCAACTGGTCAGCTTTGCCATCCAAAGTGATCCAGCATATCGTGTACCTAGGGACAAGCAACGACCTGGTCCGGTTCCGCGCGGTGTGCAAGCAGTGGAGGAATGCCCTCCCGCCTCCAGAGCCCGAACCCTGCCACTGCAAACAAGTATTTGGCGGTCGATATCCATGCTGTGGGAGCTAGCTAGCTTGCTAGCTAAAGCATATGTATCTGGAAATCTGTATCTTTGATCTTATGTTGTCTCGTTACCAGGGTGTTGATACCTGCGAAGCCCGCCCACTCGAGTTCGAGCGCCAGCGCCCGCTCGCGGGTGTGTACACACTGATTTCTTCTAAATAAATTGTTTGGGGTCTGTCTAAACACCAAATCGCACTTTTTTTTGTCTCGTTACTTTCTTATATAGTTGACACAGTACTGTGCATCGAGTCCATGGTATGGATTTTACAACTGTTGGTGCTGTGTTCTGCATTATACAGAAGAAAAATTTAAACTTCGCAATGTGCTTGTAATACTTTAAAATTCTTATCATTTGTAATTTCAGTTTTATGCATACAGTGGGGTTGACTCGAGAGCGAATTCTCGCACTTTGAGTACATGTGCACCCGGTTGCTTGAATAATCAAAACACGGATGTGCATGTTTTGAATTCCTTTTTGCATAAATTTGTGGATACATATTGGTTGATGAAGCCTGAACATTCAGAATTAGAGTCAAAATTTATACACTCCTTTAGTTCACAGATGTATATGCTGTTTTAGACATCGACATGGCGATTTCCACCATTTAAAAAAAAAGTATGGATCTGTATGTATATCATGAACAAATATTTCTGACAAATCTGTTTTTCTATTTTAACCTTACCAATATACATATTTTTGTATTTATTATTAGTAGTCGAGCAAGAAAATCTTGACTGCATATTTCTATGAATCATCTGTGAGCGGATGGAATATAATCGTTCTTAAAAGAGTAAAAAAAGGGAAGTGTGTGTGCAATTTTTTTTTTCTGAATTACTTTTTCCTTGCAGCATGTAAGTATAAATAAATTAAAGAAAATTTCGAGGTTCAGTTCATTAGATGAATTTGCATTAACAACATTTAAGATATTTTTAACATGTACAGATGCGAAAACAACCCAGGAGCACATTATACTTAACATTATATGATAGGTAGACCAACAGTTACAACATTAATATATGGTTACTGCTATACAAAATAACGAACATTGATAAACCTTTCTTAACATGATATCTAATGACATCAATTTTATGTTACATATAAACTACTCCCTCTGATCCATTAAAACGTTCGTAGGAAAATAGCCTGGCTAGTACAACTGGTACGTATGGGTTGCGACCCTTTATTAGGATCGGAGGAATATATCAATTTTATGTCGAATGAGCATGTGGAATTGTGGAGGCAAAGGTCATCTACTCATCTCGCTCGGCAGTAGCCGAGCTGCGAGCTCGGAGGATTGGATGACGGAAGGAGCACGGGCCAACGACAGCCTTCTCGCCTAGTGAGGGAGGAGCTAGAGGCCGAGAGACGCGCAGGAGAGGCGGGAAGCCGTGTGAGACTGCTTGGAAGCCGTGTGAGACTGCTTTCGATGGCTGTGAACTTTTCGAGAATGCAAATGTGGATTAATGGTGTAACTGCTCGATTTTCTAGGAAAAAAAAAACAGAGTAAGTGCACAACTTAGTGGACTTCTGTTTTTTCATACAGTGAACTGTGGAGTTTCAAATCGTGGATTGTTCTTACACAGTTAAGTAGTGTAGTTTAAATAGTGAACTTACGCGAACTGAGCCTAGCTCAGCTGGTTTGGTTCCTTGTGGTGGAACCGGCCCACCCAGGTTCAAGTCCCAGACTTGGCATGGGTGCTCGCATTTTTCTGGATTTTCCAGGATTTAACCGGCGCTATGCTGCGTGCGTTCATAGGGGTGTCTGTACGTGCGTGTTTGTGAGCGTATGCGTCTGTACTGTGTTTCTCAAAAAAAAAAAAAGTGAACTTACGTTGTTTTTGTATTGAGAATATTGTAGTTTTCCAGAGTAAAATTGCATAAGGGTTCGAATCTTAAGTTGCAGTGCCATTCAATGTTAGTAGACCATCGCTGCTCCAATAGCCAGACCCTATAGAGACCATTCGTAAAAACCACCGCATTTTGCATGGCCAGCTCTTAAAAGAGGGTGGTTGTCGGTGTGGGAAGACATACTAATACTAGCATCCAGGAGCAAAGGTATATTATTTCAGAGAATTCTCTCCAAGTCCGGAATAAGACCAAATGAAGCTTATGTGTTAGGCCTTACTAAATAATATCTACTTTTCGTATTTGAAATATATGGTCACGACCGTGGTCTTATGATATCTGCAGGTTAAAGCAATATCACCTTCTATTTAGCTCCTACTACTGACCGTGGTCTCATAATATTCAATCTGGGAACTACATATGAACTTTTTTTCTTCGTCATGTCCTTTGTATTTAGTCTGCCATGACCCATGAAGGAGTAACCAGGCAAGAGTGCCTCTTAGAAGCTGACTAAAATAGAGCCTCAAGAGTGCCAATTGCAACACCATTTTTTTTGACACAAAGACAGTAGGGAAAGACTCCGTACTGTGTCATTTTCTATTTTATAAAATGGGAGTATTTGCATGGTACATGAATCTTACATCCAGTGAAAGCTCATAAAGTATCTAGCCATGACTGCATGCCTTCCTTGAGACTAGGTTTAGCCCTAAGCATGGATAAAGATAAAAAAGCTTTCAATCTAACTTTGGAGGTATGTATTTCCTTGAAGACTTGTTGCAAGCAGCTTCACAGGATGCACAAACTATTGTTTTTTTTTGCATCCATCTTCCTTGTCTTTGGTTAACCGCTTATATAAGAAAATATCAAATTGTGGAGAGCCGTATGTTTTTTTTGCATCCATAGTATTTTTTAGAGTATTTTTACATGAGTAATAAAATGCATAGAATAAATATAATATTTTTTGAGGAATTTTAGATGCCTAATAAAATGCATAGAATTAATTATAGTATTTTTGAGGACCTTAATATGCCTAATAAAATTCATAGAAATATTTCAAGTTTTTTACAGATTTTTTTTGTCTAATAAAATGAATAGGAAATTTCTAGTATTTTCTGAGGATTATTAGATGCCTAATAAAATGCATAGAAATATTTCTACTATCTTTTCAAGATTTTTAGTTGCCTAATAAAATGCATAGAAATTTTTGCAGTATTATTTATGATTTTAAATTCCTATCAAAATTCATAGAAATATTGCTAGTATTATTTTAGGATGTTTAAGATGCCTAATAAAATGCATAGAAATATTTCTAGTGTTTTTTTTGAAGATTTTTAGATGCCTAAAACTGCATAGAAATACTTCTAGTATGTTTTGAGGGTTTTTAGATGCCTAATAACATGCTTACATGCATAGAAATATTTGTAGTATTTTTTGAGGATTTTTAGATGCCTAATCAAATTCATAGAAATATTGTATTTTTAATGATTTTTAGATGCCTAATAATATCAATATAAATATTTGTAATATAGCCTGACGAGCACTAGTGGATGAGCGGAGCAGCACAGGAGGAGGCATCCACGTCGGGCTGAAGATGACTCTGGCCTTGCGGCTAGCCGAGGTGACGAGACTTCTCAGCAACGAACCGTTTGCTTCCACCTACGGGTGACATGCATGGTGGGTAGTTTGTATCAACTAGCTCCAAGATGTTTAGTGACGTCCAAAAAATTGGGAAGAAATCTTACAACTTATAATTTAAGGTATAGATGATATAATGGATAGATATAGAATGCCACTCGAAAGAAACAACTGGAAAATGTTTCAAAACAAATCTAGTGATATCTCTTCTGTGTCATATACTCATATATGATATAACCGACATTTCATTGGTATAACGGTCGACCAAACAAATTTAAATATTCCAATATATGTGTGGGCAGGGCACAGGCACCACGTACGTACGGGTACATTTGAGACAGAGACTAGTACAGATAATCAAAACAAGCCCTGGTCACGCACAGCCAGCGCCACCTGAGTCCCTCTCTCGCGGCCGTTCCAGGCCACATAAGATGTCAGATGATCAACGAAACTGCCCTTCTGAGCTTCAGTCAGCAGCCTAGTTTCGTCATCGGACACACGGCGCACATAGAACCTGTTGTGCCGGTCGTGCTGAAAGTAGATGGCATTGGGGACGATACCTTTGGCCGACACGACCAGCCCGCCGCCGTAGTCACCGACGAACACAGCACGCTCCCCGAGGTCTGTCACGGGCACCAGCGCCCCGGCGCCCGCGTCCAGCCGGAATATCTCGAACTCCACCATGTACTCGTCGCTCCCTTTCCGGAAACGAGCCTTGTTGGTGAGCACCATAAGCTCGCCGGAGCTGTCAGCCATGTGCACGAACGTGATCTCCATCTGATGGGGCCACTTGGCGGCGAGCACCAGCTTCGGCAGCGCAGGCGCAGCCGCGGGGTCAACGACCATGAGCCCGTCCCCGTTGGCGAAGTAGACCTTTCCGTAGAAGGGGAAGGCCGAGCAGAGCAGCGAGCCTTCGCTGACGATCTCCCAGCGGTCGCCGCCGATCCTGGCGGAGACGAGCCTGTTGTCATATCCGAAATGGAGCACCACCGTGGAGTCGCCGGCGAAGCCCGCGCCTGTCACGTTGAAAAGGCCCGAGAACGCCTTGTCCAGGCGTCCGTTGCGGCGGCGGCTCAGCACGGAAGCGATGGATGGGAGGTCAACGCGCTGCCCGGTAAGCGGGTTCAACAGCCGGACCACGAGGCTTTGCTCGTGTATGAGGACGAGGACGCCGCCGGGGGAGCCACCGGATCCAGCGGCGACGGCGTGGCCCAGGAGGTGAGGAAGGTCCACCGTGATCTTCCTTCCGTGCGACAGATTCACCATGCGGCGCCAACCGCTGCCGCCATCGTCGGCGTCGTGGTTGTTGCTCTCCTTGGGCAGCAGGATCCAGCGGCGCGGGTGAAAACGCTGGTCGAGGACGTTGTGCTTCTTGGGGTCCTCGGTGTTGTCCCTCCACGGAGCGCACGCCGCGCGGAAGTGGAGGTAGTCGGCGACGTCGTTGGTCAGGGCGTGCCGGGCGATCTGCGCCGCCATGCTCTTGGAGATGTCTGCCCAGTCCCTCCTAACGTGTATTAATCAGTAATTACACACGCGCACGTAAGCGACAGGACAGAAGCGTGAGCAAGAGAGTGGGAGACGTACGTACCAGTTGGTTTTGTCGCCGTTGCGGTTGCGGTTGAGTGGCCGAGCGGCAGAGGTTGGCGGTCTCCGGCGAAGGTTCGAAGACATGGTCGCCATGGGTGCAAGAGGAACGAGACTAGCTTGAACGGTGGGTGGCGGCGCTCGGCTGCTCTTGCTAGGAGCTAGGGTACGGATGGAGTCATCGATCGAGGGAGTATATAAGCAGCATGAGGAGCGAAAGAAGAAAGAAACGCGGTGTGGTGTCTCTGGGTCTGGGCAAGCAAAATGGGAAGGTAAGCTGTTCCAGTTAACTCTTGAATAGCAGCCAGCCGGGACCGTTGGGTCGCCACTTACTCACTTCCTTTTCAAGCATGCGTGATATTTTACCATATTCGTAAATTAGAAACACTTTCTTCTTTTCAAGTGTGCTCTTATTTCACGTTCAGATGTACATAATAATCTGTCCAGACGACTAGACCTCTTGTTCTCTTCTCTGAAATTTACCTCCATGTTAAGACATAGTGCTTGCATACAAAGTAAAAGAAACCCTATGATAACTTCTCCATGACGTGTGATGATGAACAAAAAAAAAGTGATTTCAACAATTACACGTTCCTATAAATGTTAGCCTCCAGGCGACCGATCACTAGTAGAAAAATGCTTATACGTGAAATGTTACCTGTGGCGCACATTTTTTTTATGCGCCACAGGTATTCTCTCTCCTCCGTTGGCATCCTGGGAAATCTTATCAGTGGCACACAAAAAAAATGTGCGCCACAAGTATTTATTTATCGGTGGCGCACATTTTTATTGTTTGGAACAGCCGCGGCGCATCGATGATTGGGGTGGTGGGCATCTTATTGCGTGGTTCCTCGCTTGGTTGTTTGGAGGTCAACTACCACGAGGGTACCTGGTCGCTGTCACCGCGACGCTGCTCGGCGAGACTCCTGCACATCGGGATCCTCCTCTCTACACTAGTACAGAGCGACGTATCGGATACCCCTCTATGGAAACGGCACGAGTTAGTCGACGGAATAAATGAGTTCTGCGCGCTTCCACGAGAGTGCACGCGCTAGTCGGTCGATGGGTCGGGCTCAATGGCAACTGACGGCAAAATATCTCTGTTGCCCATATATTGCCAACGGAGGAAAAACAACTCCGTTGCTGATATTCCCACAACAACAACGGAGCTCTGGCAATCTCCGTTGCCCGTGTGAAAGCCCATTAAGCGGTGCCCGTAATACCACCCACTCCAGTGTATCTCACTCTCACTCTCTCTCACCCAGGTCCTAACCCTAGCCACACACTTCACTCCCTCGATGGAGAACCCCTCCGGCGCCGACGGAAGTCTGGATAGAGCATCTTCCTCCGCCAACCCTCCAAGGCACCAACCAGAGCTGCATCTCCCCGACAACTAGGCCAAGATCGAGGGCGAGCGTGGTTGCGAGTTCTTGCAGAGCGGTCACATCCCCTCCGGATCCATGGCGGCGGAGGCCACCGACGCCCGGATCTCGTCCTCCTCGGACGAAGAGGACTCAACTCTGGAGGTCGGTCTCCTCCTCTCTTGCGCCACCTTTGAGCGCGAGAGAGCCGACGGTGTCATTCGGACGTTTGCGATGCAGAAAGCAATCAGCATATTCGCCGCCGAGCACGCAATGGAAGCCGCAGAGGAGGTGTTGTTCCAGATGCAGCTTCGGGCGGCCATACATCGGCCTCTTCTCCCTGGCCAGGGCCCTAGACCAGATGCGGCGGTGGAGGCGGCTGTGGAGGAGGAGGAGGACGCGCATATGTTCGAGAAGGTTGAGGTGTCCTCTGACATCTCTAACAGTAGCTCCGACGCCTGGGACGCATCCAGCGGTGGTAAGCGACCCTACCTCGCCTAAGGTAAACCCCTTTAGTGCCTAAACAACTGTCGTATTTGCTCAGTTGTTTATCTCTGTATTTTCTCTGATGTTTGTTCACCAGCTCCTCTGTATTCTTAGCTATTTAGCTAGTTTGCTCTGTTGTTTAGCTCTATATTTGCTCTGTATTATTTTATAGTTTGCTCTGTTTGCTCTATATTTGCTCTGTATTCTTAGTTATTTAGCTTGTATTTGCTCCGTTAGCTAGTTATTTAGCTCTGTTTGCTCTTTTATTTAGCTCTAGTCAGCTCTGTATTTGCTCTGTTAGCTAGTTATTTAGCTCGGTTTGCTCTTAGATAGTTTTTTTTTTTCGAGATTAACGGGGGGAAATCCCCACCGCTTGTTGCAATCACTCGAAAGAAGCCTGGCGGGCCATGTTCTTACAACAGATGGAGAGATTACAGGGGGTTACATGGGAAGAGAAGACAACAACAAAAAAAAAACAAAAAAAGAAGACTAGAAACACAATGGGAGGGGAAGGTTGGCAAAACGAAGCCAACCGAAACCCCGTGAGGCCAACACCTAGCAAGCCGTCAGAGGAGGATCTCCGGTGAGAACCTCAGCACCGGAAGCAGGTAGCCCGTTGGTTAGGTAGAGCAATATGTGAACACCAAACAGGAGCACACCAAGGGACATCACTGGCACGGTCGAAGGGCGTCGGATAGCCGAGTCCGTGCGACGACACCGGTGTCGAAGGGCGTCGGATAGCCGAGACAGGGCGTCGAATGGCCGAACGGCGGTGCGCCGGTGATGACTCCCAAGTGCAGGAGATCAATTGTAGTACCTTTCGATTAGAAAAGGTTGTCGAACCCACAGGGAGCTGAAGGTATTGGTAACAAGAATGATAAGTAAAACAATGAAAGATGCAAGTGTTTTTGGGATTTTTGGTAAAAGTGCTGAAGGTATATGGTAGCAAGTAAAAGCTCTCAAAGAGAGAGAAAGCCCAATCCTCTATGCAGCAAGAGGACAAGCTCAAGTTTGTGTTTCTCTTATAGGAACAATGGACATGGGTTCATGGTTTCACTCATCCTCTCTCTCAATCTATGGTGGTGATCATGTTATAGATAATAAAAGTACACACAATTGTCATGCATTCATGGTAAACTTCTATGACGGCTACATGTTCTAAAACACGTAGTTGGAAGAAAATAATCATTTGTGTTGCTATGTCACCCTCGTAAGGCTAGCGTGGTTTGTTGTCACTCCCACATCATACTTCTTCCTTTTTACCCCCAGATAAAGGATGTCGGGCTGTATTGTGTCACTCAATACATATGCCGTTGTCACACCGGCCATCCCGTACCTACATACATCATACTTCATAATGGACAATGTTCTAAACACTAGTGCAATTAATGATTCATATTTCGTGTGTATGACCACATCTCTCTCATCTATCCATACTTGGTGGTGTCAATCACCTCATGACAAGGATAAACAAGGCATTACGCATAAATCAAACCATCACATGTATCATAGAATATCTCCAAAGTATGACAAGTCATAAAAGATCCAACACAACGGTAAAAGCATAACAATTATCATCTCACACCACAATATCCACCATAGGAATTACATAGATGACCGTAATCATGTTTAGCAGCTCATACGGTACTAATTAGTGAAGCTCAAAGAGAGGAGAGATACATAAGTTACCACCACAAACCCAAGTTCAGGGGGTGGACTACTCCCCCTTCATCATGGTGATGATGGTGGAGAAGATCTTGCTGTAGATGTTGATGATGAACACGCCGGAGGGGGGGTGGAGCCCTCCGGAGGTGATTCCGGCGGCGTTTCCCCCCTCCGATCTTCTCCAGCGGCAGCCTTCTGACTCTCTGTTTCGTGGTTTGTGTTTCTCCGCCGCCTCCTCTCGAAACTCCTCGGGGGACTATTTTTATAGTCGGTTTTAGGTCAAGACGAAGTCGGTGGAGCAAAGATCGACGGCAACGGAGCATCGAGGGCTGAGATGGTGGGTCCCACGCGGCCAGGTACTGTGGCCGTGTGGGCCACCCTCTTTTGGCCCTCGAGCCTCCGTTTGTTCGCTTCCTTCGCTCCCAGGTCTTCTTCCTTCCAAATATTGATGCTCCTAAAATTACAAGTCATTTGGACGTCGTTTGGGTTCCTGAAACATCAAAATATAGAAAATTGGGTTTTCTGCCTGCGCAGGGTTAATTCCAGAAAAATAGGGGAACTTGTGAATTATTCCCAAAATCATTATAAATCATTGATATAACCCTTATATGATGCAAATATGATTGAAATATGAATAAAATAATGCAAAGTTCATGTATGCATTTTACATACATCAGCCGGCGAGACCAAACACAGTCGAAGGGCGTCGGATAGCCGAGACTAGGGCGACGAAACCGGTGTACCGACCCCGTGGTCGAAGGGCGACGCACGCCAAGGCCACCCCATGACATCCATGGAGCTCTGTTGGGTCACCATGACCGCTGCCCAATCCGCAAGGATACGAGCCAAAGGTCCGATGGGAAGGCGAAAGGCAATGCCGCCAGACGCAAGCCAGGCTCCAAAGCGATGCCTCCAAGGAGGAAGAGCGATGCGGAGGCGACGCCATCACTTGTTCCGCGAGGGCCACGAAGGCCGGGATCGGGATTTCTCCCAGAGCACCAGCAGGAAAACACCACTTAGCAGTGCAATCCCGCGCATCGGGAGGACCTCACCACCCCTGCAGCACGTCGGGAGTGGAGGAGAGGGCCCACTAGGGGAGTTGCTCACCATCGAGCCGGCGGGGTCGCGGCGACCAGGACAGCACTCGCGCGGTGACGAGGGATGAGCGCACGAGGAGAGGTGCGTCCGGCCCGCCCGGACCATCCGAGGCCCAGATCGGGCCCGGGCCTCAAGCCGCCGGCGGGACCTCGACCGCCCACCCACAAGGCGGCAAGCCACCACCCAGGGAGGAGGAGACGCTCGGCCGCCACCGTCTTCCTAGCGAGCTAGCCCGACGGGTTCCTTCAGCGGCGGCGCGGGCACGGAGGGACAACCGGCGGCAACTCGTGGCTGCCGGCCGAGGGCGCAGACGACGCCGGAGACGGGGCGGCGCAGATGGCGGGGTCGGGGACGAACGGGGAAGAGGCGGCGGCGCGACGCACCCGGGGACAGCAGCCTCCTCGAACTGCCCAGGGACGCCGCCAGCGGAAGATACCCGCCGCCCCCTTCACCGGCGCCGCGCGGACCTTTTCCGGCGGCTGCCTCCGGGGACGGCGCGGGAGGGAGGCGGGGTGGAGGTGGGCGGCGGCTGGCGGCTAGGGTTTCGTCCCTCCGTCGCCTAGGGAGGAGGCGACGCGAGGGGTATGGGTCTCTACCTTATTTCAGTACGATTGTACTGCACCAATCGGGCCCTCATAGTTTGTTGTTTTTTAACAATGAATATTCGTTCAGTGAAGGGCTTGGTGGATGCTTAGTGACGATGATGCTGCCGTGAAGACCTAGGAGCGGGGCTCTGTACCATGGACATCATCATAAATTTTGTAGTTGAGCTTCTCTCATTTATACCCACTAAAGTTATTAAATCAAGAACATAAGGCTTTGTTGTACCAAGAGGAAAACCTAGGAAAGTGAAAGGCATTTTGCCAATGTCACAACCCAACAGAGCAACAATGACTATGGAATTTTTATCACTCACCTTGATATGAATCATACTGAATTTATGGTAATTGATACGCAAACTTGTGGATTGAGCATTAGTGTCTAGGATTTTGTTCATGACCATGTTTTGACCAGGGAAAGCTGGCATCATTATGATAGTATTATCTGCATATTGAACCATTGGAAAATCCATGCGAAACTGGAAGCAGAGGGGAGCCTGCGAGATGTTTTCTCCGAAATCTTTATTGATTGCAGACTGGAGAAGATCGATAACTAGAACAAAGATAAGAGGAGATAAAAGGATCTCCTTGTCTGACTCCTCTCTCCGATGTCAGTGTTTGCCACCAGGCAAAATTCGCGCAGTGCAGGCGGACCGTTTTTCACCCACGCGCTGGATGGGCCTCGCGTGGTGGCCTGGATTGGCGTCCGTGCGATGATGGGAACTCTGCAGTTAAGCCGGGGGTGCGTCATCCAGGAAGACGGGGTGGCTGACATCTCGGCGGTGGTGGTTCGCAGTGGCCGACGCGTCTGGTGGCGCTGTGGCCGTGTCGTGGCATTGGGCCCGACCTGGGCATTCTGGAGGCGCCACATATGTTGTGATTGCTACCATGTTCTACCTTGCCTCCACTTCGCCGTTCGAGGGTGCAGGATCTGGGCAAGGAGGGCCAGATCTAGCACCGTCTTTGATGTCTGCTTTGTGGGATTCGTTGACTCACTGGTGCGAGTCCTCGAGCATAGCGGAAGTAGTCCTGGTTGGTGGTATGTGTATTTGACTCTCCGCGAGTGACAATGCAATGGCGATGGATCTATCTTTGGCGGTGTGAATGTCAAGAAGTGGCCGGCGGCTCACATATACCTTTTGGAGGCTTAGATTGGTTTCAGTGGAGCACCATGGTACCTAGGGTTGCTTGGGAGTTATTTTGGGCGAAAGCCATCGCTTTGGCGCCAGCGGCGGACATGGCTCTGTGTGTCATTCATGGCATTATTGTGGGTGTTATTGTGGTCACCCTCGCACGAGAGCTCCAGGTAAAACCCTTGACTGCTTTGGTCTCGGCGACCGTGACACTTTGCATCGTCACCCTATGCGGGCGTCGTCGTGGAGCTCAAGTACTTTTGGTTGTGTCTCATCGTCATCGACAGTCAAGTTTGGATCCTGTTTCGAAGCCCCTTAGGCTCTGGTTAGGGCGAGCTCGGCGGCCTTCTATCTTTGGCACATCAATTTGTCGCCATCATGAGTGGTCCTCGTTGTTCGATAGTAGGATTGGCGCTCCACGAGCCGGAGCGAGAGGGCAGGCAGCCTTCTCTAGCGACAGCTTGGTGTGTGTGGTGCGATGATGTCTTGTGGTCTCCTGAGAAAGTGTGTTCTCTCCTCTAGTTGGTATTCTCAGGTGCTTCTTTCTTGGTGTGGCTCTCTTTATTTTATCTTCGTTTCTCTCATCATTTTGTATCGGTTCGGGCATGCGGTTTTATTTATAAATCAGGGGAAAAGCCTGTTTCGAAAAATTCTCTTCCACTTGTCTCGCGTTGCATTACTAGATGCTTCTTCTTATTCTGATTTCTTTGCTCTCATGGTGGCCTTGTCCAATGAGAGTTCTTCAGCTAAAGAGTACTTTGGCAAATTGCCTCGTCTAAAAAAATCAACAAAACCAAAAAAATAATATCATGGGCGAAAAATCAGATGGAAGTTTCTGGAACTCCGAGGGTAGCCATTTGATGTGCAAAAGACACAATTCTATGGAAAAAACTGTCTTTCACCCCTAAATTTTCATGAAAAACGGGCTAGGACATAATTGCAGCTGTCCTAGCCCCTTCTTCATGAAAAGTTTATGGGTGGAAATAAAGACTTTGTGTTTTTCCATGGAATTGTGTGTTTTGCACATCAATGACTATCATCGGTGTCAAAGAAACTTCCATCTGGTCTTTTTGCCGATGATGTTTTTCTCTCGGTTTTGGTATTTCTTTTAGACGAGTCAATGCAGCAGTTTTAAGACAAAACAAATTTGACCAACCAATATTATGACTTGTGAAGCCAGATATATCTCCATCGTCTCCTCCACTTTATGATCTTCAAACAAACCTGAAGCCTTTACAACATCAAACCTGAAGGCAATGTGAAAGAAAAGAAGATAAATTTGTATTCGGCGAGGAAAGGAAAAAGAAAAGGATGTAGGTTGGGCCATCGGCAGAGCAGCTGCTGGGCTGCGTCGTACTCCCTCCGTTCCAAATTAGTTGTCTTCCATTTGCCAAAAAGTGGATGTATCTAGCAAATGGAAGACAACTAATTTGAAACGGAGGGAGTACTACCCAGTGATACACCTCATTCCGTGTTCTCTGCACAGAAAATGTTTTATACATTCAGGCAATGCATGAGGCATGATTACGATTTCCAACTTCCAAGTGAAAGAGACCGAGTTACAGCGGAGTACCATCCTCTGTTTATGGACGGTGGCAATTTCTTGTCGGTGCAACCGGCCTCTGTTTATCGGTAGAGAAAACAATGCACAAGAAAAACGGTATCTAACGTGTGTACTTTGCCCCGGGTTACCGGCAGTGAACAGTGGTAATACACCAAGTGTAAGACGGGCCCTTAGTGTTGATCTGAATTAAGAATTCAGCAGTCAGCATTGGCAAAAGAAAATATGATGTCATGCAGTAGCCAGTGTGAATTCTCATCTACAAAAAAAAAAGGTCAGCAGTCAAGCCATGCATGAGGCATGAAATGGACAGTAAATTACGCCTTCCAAGTGAAAGCGAGTCAGTAGCAGAAACTTTTCAGGGAAAATGCAGTAAGGACAGGCGACTGTAGATGCACGAGGGCAAGTTCCTAAGGATGGCTCCAACGGGCCGAAGCATTTAGTCCGCGCGCGTCCGTTTCTGTCCGCGCGAGCCAAAATAAAGGCCCAACGCGCCGACGCAAACGGACATCGGTCTGTTTTTCTGTCCGCCGCGACCCATTCTTAACCCAAATTTGGGCCAGATTTGTGTCGGTCGCGGACGCGCGTGGACCGCTCTTCTGTCCTCCCCTAGTCCGCCCCTGGCCCGCCCATCAAAGGCAAAATCGACACTCTCAAAGAGATGACTCCACATACAAGCGGAAATGAGCAAATTTTGCGGCTCAGTCGAACATTACGAAGTTCGGCCACGCAGTGGCCTTGGAGTCAAGGAATTGATAATTCCTCTTCCCTTCTTATGCATTGTCCTCCAATGGTTATGATTGTTTTACCCTTGTATGCATAGGTCTTGCAAGCTTTGGAAACCTTCAAGGATCAACATGGGAAGACCTTCACCTTGACCCATTGCTACAAGATACTCAAGAACCAACAAAAATGGAAGGGTCTCTACGCCTCCATCAAAAATGGGGGGGGGGGGGGGGGGGGGGGGGGGGAGCCGGTTGCCAACTGGGAGGACCCATCGGAGAAGGAGAAGGGGGAGGAACAACTCGAAGGCCGAGTTGAAATGCGACGCAACAACACTTGCGTTGCAAGAGACATTGAACGGGTTCCTATCCCAAAAGGACAAGTCATGCGATAATAAGGAGGAGAGGAAGGAGAGGGAACGCTGAGAGAGAGAGAGAGAGAGAGAGAGAGAGAGAGAGCTTCAAAGCTATACTTCGAATTGCAAAAGATGAAGCTCGATATCGAGTAGGAAAATGCCCGGAGAAGAGCAAGGGAAGCCGATGCAAGAGGCAAGGAGGCCGAGGCTAGGGCCAAGGAGGCCGAGGCAAGAGCCAAGGAGGCCGATGTCAAGGGCAAAGACCTTGAGCTCGCCCTACGCTAAGAGGAGGCCCGGATCATGGACATGGATCTCTCCTCCTTTACCCCTACGAAGAAGGCGTACTACCTCAAGAAGCAAAGTTACTACATGGACCAAGAGTGATCACATCTCGGTCGTTTTAGTAATGTTGCATGTCGGCGTTGGACTATGGTCGAGATGGCCGGAAAAACATGACCGAGGAGGGCCAGTATTATGTATGATATATGTATGATATTTTGGGGTTGTATGCCGGCAGGGCAATATTCTTTTGCTACAATATGCATGCTATGGTTGATTCAATGTGTCAATCTATGTTTTATTTGGTTATCTAGATGATCAAATGTGATCGAAATGAGCGAAAATGATTAAAATGGCCGTTTGATCAATATGGCCGAAAACCCTCAAAACCCTGGCCGGACGGACACAATGCGTCGGCCCGTTGGGTGCAGTGGCCAAAAATGGGCAGACATGGGCCGAACGGCTGTCCGTTTGGCGACCCAAATGGACAAAAAACGGACAAAACGCGCGTCCCTTTGCGTCGGCCCGTTGGATTCATCCTAAGGCCCCCCTATTTACCTGTAGTGAAAACAATGTACAAGAAAACAATATCTAAGGGCATCTCCAACGGCCCACCACAAAACGGACATGAAACATGTCTATATCTGTCCGTTTGGGGCGCTCAACGGATAAGAAAACGGGCTATATTCGTTTGGGGTAGGGGTTAACCTAACGGCCCATCGCAAATCAGAAAAAAAAGAACAAATGCAAATAAACTTAATTAAAAAGTTTATTTGCCAAGGCCGTTGAAGATGCCCTAACATGTGTACTTTGCCCCGGGTTACCGGTAGTGAAAAGTAATATTTTTCCTCGAAATGGAGTGAACAGGATAGACCCAGTGCAAGACAGAATCCTATTGTTGATCTGAATTAAGACTTCAGCAGTCAGCATTGGCAAAAGAAACTATGTGTCATGCAGTAGCCTGAGTGGGTTGGACTTGGGCTGCTGCAGCGTCCCTTTGTGGTTAAATTTTTGTTTTTTTAATCCAGGATGGATATACATTTGATATAGAAATAACTGTGACGTTTGCATACTCAATTACATCTGCATTGCCTGAAGATTGTTCAGCCAAATTTGCAAACAAGGGTATTCTTTTTCTTTACTTTTCTTACGGTGGACTTAAACGAGTACTTTAAATTCCCCCCTATAACCCAAATGCACATCACACTATTTTTTAGTTGCCACGGTAACAATACCAGTCGAAATTACGCCTGCCTGTCTCAGCTTCAACTAAAACTCCAGATGTTCACGGTTTACAAAAAAAGCACATGAATTCTCTGTCACCATAGGAGCAAATTCGGTGACGGTGTTCTTGCACTATATGTTAGAGGATTGTGGGGGTGTATTGTTTAACTTTAACTAATAAATGGTACTGTATTTCCTGACCTTTTGGCTCTGTGCATCACACCATGGACCTGACCCTTATAATTGGACAGACAAAATGAGAAAACCTCATTGTCACCATCATTACACACATATGGCCACATAGATATCTCCTATGCAAAAGAAAAAGACATCTCCAAAACTATCTGTACATACCCGCGTTGACCACCTCGCCACCGTAGATCCGCTCGATTCCTCGCCTCCGGCGGCCGCTCCGGCGGCGGGAGGTTGGGGAATCGGCGGATCTCGGTGTGTACATAGTGTAGGTCGCCGTAGGTCGCTAGCCGGAGGCGCTGTGGAGTTGGTGGCGTCGCCGGAGTGGCTTTTGCAGGTGGCTTCCGTCTCCTCCGTGGTGGGTGCTCCGGTGGAGCTCCGTCGCGGATCGGCCGCCCTCGGCGCACTCCCGGCTCGGAGGAGCCCCCGAGTGCGCTTTCCCCTTGCCGGTGGCCGTGTGACGGCGGCGCCGGGATCTGAAGACCTTGGTGGTGCTGATGAAGTTGCCCAAGCCGGCGTCTCTTCGAGGTGCAGGATGGAGGTTCCTAGGAACCGAGGACCGTCGACTTCCCGCCTCCTGAGGGGTTCCTCCCAGTCCAAGCGTTGGTGGAGGAGTGGAGGCGGCGCGCCGGCGGAGCGTGTTGCGCTGTGGAGACGATGCTGGAATCCAGAAGGACCTTCCTGTAATTTTCCTTTGTTTCTGGGTTTTTCTGTAAGGAACTTGGTGTAACTTTGTCAGTTTCACCCTCGCAAAAAAATAAGTAGCATGGACCATGGAGGCAGGTAGGTACAAAGTATCAGGAAAAACTGGCCAGGCCGGCCAAGTCAAGCTTATGGACAGTGATACAGTGTCTTGTTTGTCTACATGTATGTAAATATGGAACAGTTTCTGAACAACATGAAATCTTGATCAACATCGTAAAGTCAGTTGGATCTTCTCCCCCTTCGTCATCACCCGGAGCCTGCTCCGTGCAGCCTGATCTCAGGCACTGCATGGGGTGCTTCTTCCCTGTCAAAAGCGACGGGTTACAGCGGAGCGCGGGTAAACTGGTAACGACTCATCGTTTCAAGGGGAAAAGGTGAGAAGTAACAAACGACGCCGCGGCTGGACGGTGGCACTGTGGCAGTTTCCGGCTAACCGGCCGGCAGTGAAAATTATGCAGGAAACGGCATTCTGACGTGTGTCCTTCGTACGTTGCCCCGGCCGGGTTACCGGCGGGCAGTGAACTCTGAAAAACCCGAACAGTTGATCTGACCAAAGACTCGTTACTGAACAAGCAATGACAAGATATAAATGATGTCACGGAGTAGCCAATGGCAAAAATATGATGTCACTCGAGCTATAGTGTCAGTTTGTGGTTTAATCGCTCCGTTTCTTTTTGAGCTTGACAACGCGGTTCAGTGTGATACATGAGCTATGGTAGTACTATGCACGTACCGTTTTCTAAAAATGCACATGTGTACAAAATGTGTGTACCACATATTTTTTCTATAGTTTGTAACGCAACAAAATCGGACTGCACCGAATTTGTGTTACATACATATTACATTTTGTTGTTTAGCAGGCCACTAGGCCAGCCTTTAGTTGAAGAACGAGAAGGCTCTCTGACTTCCAGGTGTGGTCCATGTAACCACACCTTCAAATGTGTTTTTCTGACGCAAATGTGGAAACTTATGAAATTACGCCTCAACTCTCTCATTGACGGAACCCGCGACTCCATCATGTGGAAGCTCACCTCCACTGACTCCTCACCTTGCCAATCGGACTACTTGGTCCAATTTGCCGGCCTTGTTCGATTTCCGATGGATTCCCTAGAATTGAGCAAATCCGGAAAGATTGCCTCAATTTAAATTGTTCTCTGCAACTCGGGAACATGAAGATCAGGTAGAAGTTTTCAGAAATTATGAACGTTGCCATTGATGCGCAAGAAACAGCATTTCAGGTAAAATTGGCGCCTGGGCCGGCACCGTCGTCCAGCTAGACAGTGAAACAATGTCTTGTTCGGCTACATCTATGTAAATATGGAACAGTTTCTGAACAACATGAAAACTAGATCTGAAGTCCGTTGCATCTCCTCTCCCTCTTCCTCCAGGTGAACAGTTTGAGAGCATTTCCCGGATCAAAAAATTCAGTCATCACCCGGAGCCTTGCTGCTGGGCTGCATGGAACGCAGTGTAGCATTGGTACACTCGTCTGTAAGGGTGCATTTGGTAGCCTGCATTGGCTTTTGTGCTCTGTCAGACTAGGCTCTGCAGGGCCTGGTTAGGCGAGACCAACCTCTGAGCCTAGTTCTGCAGTTCGTTTGGTAGCCTACATCGTATCGCTAGCACAGTTTTTGCATATTGTTTGGTTGGCTGCCAATCTTGGTTAGTCTCACCTTTCTTCAAATGGGTGAAGTTACCATCCACCATCACACTTGGACAACTGTACCTGCATACCAATGGAGCGACGACGACGCGGTATGGCGGCGGCGGAGGTCGACGACGACGACGCGGCGTGGCGGCGGCATAGCTCGACGGAGATGACACGACATGGGGCATGGCATCGGTGATGCTCGACCAAGACGCACCATGGCGGTGGAGGAGCTCAACGGCGACGATGGAGTTTAGGACCACAAACACAACATGAACGCCAGCACAACCACGCGGAGGTTGAAGAACAGTCTAAATACGCACATATACAACACATAGGTACACCGGGCGGCAACGACGGAGGTCGCCGGCGGTGACGGTGGGAGGTTGTGGCGGTAAAAGATGTTGTAGCTCACCGGTGGCAACGACGTATAACAAGAACAATCTAAATACGCATAGGTATAGTACATGATTTATTCGTCTACAAGCATCTAAACGAAAAACATACAACACGAAAGTTGTGCGAAATGCTGATGCGAAGCTACTCCTAAAAGGAAATTTCAAACCGTCAATTGTGTGCGGCTAATTTGACGAAATTCGTCTAAAAAGAGAGTCAACCATCAACACGAAATTAGACGTTAACAGTTAACAAAAGTCAAAACCGATTATGAGAATGAAACCATGTCATTATTGCGCATCTTTTTCGTGTAGACCTTATTTTAATTCAACCACTGTAGGAATGAATAGCAGGAAGGAGATGAAGTGAGAATAAGGAGGGTGAGATAAATCATCATTCACGTGCAAGGTTGCAAGACTGGACCAGAGAACGAGGCAGGCTCTGAAGGCACGGTGGATTTGAGTGTGCGTCTCGGGCCTGGCCCAACACTGCTTTGTGAAGTGTGCTGGCCTGCCCCAGAAGGCCAAGCAGGCAACCAAACGCCGCGCGATTGCTGTTGACGGGCCTTGTCTGACCTCCTGCAGACTACCAAACGCGCCCCTAAGTGTCTTCCACATCAAAATTCAAAAGCGCCAATATCCACACTGATCGAGAGGCACAGGCAGACTGCCATTCAAGTACTGCATCTGCATGGGGCATGCTTCTTCCCGGTCGAAAGCGGAGCGCCGGTAAACTGGTAACGACTCATCGTTTTAAGGGGAAAAGGTGACAAGTAACAAACGACGACCGCGGCTGGACGGTGGCAGTTTCCGGCTTACCGGCGGTGAAAAACATGCAGGAAACGGGATTCTGCCGTGTATCCGGTGCTGCTCAGGATTACCGGCGGGCACCCGGCAGTGAACTATGAAAGCCGGAAGAGATGATCTGACGAGAGACGCATTACTGAACCAGCATTGACCATAGAACAAAAAAAATATGATGTCATTCAAGCTAGTGTCCGGTTGTGGTTTAATCGTTCCATGTCCTTTTCTAATTTCGAGTGTATATGAGTGCTTGACAACGCGGTTCAGTGTGATACATCCTGTGCAGTGTGCACGGTACACAATATAGGTGACGTTGCTGCATGCATGGAGTTTTATGTGTTACCTGAGTATTGTTCAAACATACACATTTACATTTCTTTTCTCCCCGTTAAACATTTCAATTTTGCATCGAGTTGGACTGATTCCTATATATAAAACTCATCGGTACGTAATGTTAATAGCCAACTATTTTGCTGACTGAAAATGCAGATCCTCCAAAACTGAGTATACGATGTTTCTCTAAGAGACTATCACTGTCACCACGAGGACGAACTCAGAACTGTGTGTTCTTGGGTTCCTATGTGTTCGGGCCGTCTGTACTGATGAACTTTAATTAAGTTGTACTGCATCTCTTCTGACCTTTTGGCCATGGCCCTGACCCTGAGAATAGGACACAGAACATCAGAAGAAAAAAACCACTCTCTATCCATTAGCCGCCACATGCCCTCGTAGACATCTCCAAGAAAGTATTCGTACGCAGCATGGACCATGGAGGCAGATCCAAATTATCGATATCTTTTTTTCCGTTTCGTTGCATACTATATATATTTTTTGCCAGGAGTGCACATTTGGTTGTACACCGAGGTTTTCGGTTACCGTTTTTTTTTTTTTTCCTTGGAGGGCCCGGTATTTCTGGTAACCGTGGTTACCGGAAAATACCAACCGGTTACCGGGCTAGATTCCCGAACAGACTTTAAAATTCAAACTTAAAACGTCGAAATATGCAAATTCAGATGTTCCGGTGCAAATATGGAAATTCTTTTGGCAATGTTGTGTGGCATAGCATGATGCATCTCCGTGCCAAAAATGATCACATCGTCATGTACTATGTCCTATAAACAATGACTTTGGTCATCTGAACTAGAAGTCATAAATGCTCATGATGGAACATTTTCTGAAGTTTATTTTAAACAACTGTCAAAATTTATCATTTCTTATTGAAAACAACTCCATCTCAAAGGATTGTATTTTTGAGTTTTTCTTTGTTTTTCAGAATGCGGTCAAAATCGGATACACATTTGTTCATAGCAAGGAATCTTTCACACACTATGTGGATATTTCATAGATTTCTATTTGCGTACCTTAAAGTTTTCTCCTCAATTTTAGAACCAAAGCTTAACAAACTTATAGTTTAAATTTGAATTACTTTCGGGAATTCAACGAAAAATCACTTAAATGAGTGAAAGTGGTTAGAAAGATAGAAAATTCAAACTATTTGGTCATTGGTCCTCCAGTATGGTCTAATTTGTGTGAGATTGGAGATGTGCCATTTTACACAATATTATTTGCACTTACTTCATAAAAATACGATTTTGGCATCAAAATATTGAAAACAATTTTCTAAAAGACATTTTTTGAAAATCCTTTTGATATTATTATGTAGCATGGCAAGATGCACAACCGTGCAAAAAATGGGCACATCATCATAAATCATGCCATAAAAATTTCATTGGCGCAAAAAATGACGGTGATTTTTCTAATAAATGTTCTTCTCATTTGTCCCGGACACTATCCAGACAACCATGGCTAATGGAAGGGCGACGACCCTACTTCCTTTGCCGAGACTTGCTCACCGTCCACAGATGTGCCAATGTACATGCTTTACCACGAATTCAATTGGGGTAACGTCACAACACAGCCGAATTCGGGCCCCAAATTTTCACTGAAGCCGAGACATAACGTCATATGCACAAGACCAGCTAGAAGTTTCCAGAAATTCTGAACGTTGCCATTGCAGACACAGCTCCGGGTAAAGAGATGACATAATTTCTACATCGCCAAAGAACGTTTCAGGAAAAACTGGCCAGGACGGCCACGTCCAGCTTATACACTGTGAAACAGTGTCTGTACTAAGTAAATATGGAACAGTTTCTCAACAACATGAAAACTTGATCAACATCGTGAAGTCAGTTTCATCTCCTCTCCCCCTTCCTCTCGGTGAAAAGTTTCAGAGCATTTCCGGAGCGCAAATTCAGTCATCACCCACAGCAACTTAGCAAGCAGAGACACAAGGAAAAAAAGAGATGGCAAGATCCCTGTGTTGGCCATGCAACCTGCTGCCGGGCTGCATGGAAGGCAGTGTCGCAATGATGTACTGTGATAACCCGAATTTTCGAGTTATCATTTAATATGGGTAAAATATTATTTGCTTTCTAACTGTTTTGTTTGTGCTAATTTATAGTGTTTAAATCTGCATGCATGGAAAGAAATTAGAGAAGTTAAGCTGAGTAGAGAGCTAACCTGACTTGCTTGTGCATGTGTCGATTGAGCTAACAAGCTAGAAGTAGTATACGTGCATGCATGCATTCGATCGTATAGTTGCTGGGTCGCTTCTTGTACGTGCTTGCATGACGTGAGAGAATACGTTGGCAAGGATCGGTAGGCAGTGGCAATCGGCAAATATTTCTGCATGTCATGCGTTGCTGGCAGCACCCTAGTAGCTGACTCGGCTTTTGCTTTCCAACGTGGAGCTATGCATGGGACTTAAGCCATTCGGCTGTTGACACGTACAGACTCATCCTTAGGAGCGAAGCTAACGCTGTCCAGATATTTAGCTGCTGCGCTCTTGTTCTATAAATAGGGCGGTGCTCTGCTGCTCCTCTTTTCAATCGATCGAGAGAGCGAGCGAGACCAGTGCAAGTTAGAGAGAGGGCCGGCGATAGCATGCGTATGCTCTTGAGAGAGGATACACGACGGGAGCCAGGAAGCGCTGCTGATTGCAGATGAGAGCCGAAACATCTGCCATGGATTATCGAGAAGGATTATCCCTGTCCAATGGAGAGTGTGCTAGAATGAGATTAAGTGGCGAGTGGAGATCTGGCGCATATCTTTGATGCTGGTATTCTTTGGCGCATACGCGGGAGCTTGTATGCCGATCATATCTAGTTGCTGGAGTGCTACCTTTTGAGTGCTACGACATAGCAGTATTTGAGGCAAGTAGTTCTTATCTCTCTCATATACTTTTTTGATGTGAATTTGTATGATACCCTGAGTGGTACGAGCTTTGTGTTGATATACGGGGCTAATGCGCTGGTGTCGTTACGGTGATGGATCCGTAGGAGCCACTGGTACGAGCCGGGCTTAGCACGTATATTCGACATGCAAATGAACTGAATGTTTTTTGAAAGAAAACTTGGTGTTACGAAGGTGATCGTATTGTACCGGTCACAGTATAGGTATGGGACTGTCTGAGTTCTCCGTGAGGGGCGGCCCTTGAATGGAAAGTGTCGGTGATGGATCCGTAGGAGCGATCGACATGAGTAGGTCAAGGTGTCCGGTGTCTGAGCGGGTCAAAGGGCTCTGCTCGTTCTGGAGCCTGTGTGGTTCTGGGTGAGACTGTCGATGTCGGAGTACCCCTCTTAAGAGTGTAAAAGCGTGAAATTTCACCCCTGTGATTCCCGGGCAGAGAAACTCACTTTCATGTGTGACACCATGGATTTTACTGGTATTTTGAAAACCTAGTGTATTTTACAAAGTATATGAAAGTGTATGAATTGTTTGCTGAGTATGACTTTCGTTATACCCACCCTTGCTTTCTCTATTTTTTTTCTATATTATCAGAGTGCGCAACGGAAGACGGTGTCGTCCGAAGAGTAGGCTGGACCAGTGGGTGGGAAGACGCTAGAGAACTATTTGATTCTTGTAATTGTAATAATCTTGTAAAGATGAATAAAAGAGCTGCTTGTGATCCACTATGCTGGTTTATGCCTGCTTTTCTAGTCTTGCGTGTGTATAGACTTTCGGGTATATAGGCGCGCGGCGGCTGTCATTCTACCGGGCCGGGTCTCGGGGTCGACATGTACGCTCAGTTTTTCTGTGTCGTCGACTTCGAAAGCGCCTGATATCCACTGATCGGATCGGCAGTAGCTGCGGCATGCTTCTTCCCGGTCGAAAGCGACGGGTTTCAGCGGAGCGCCGGAGAGGTAACAAAGGAGGACCGCGGCTGGACGGTGGCAGTTTCCGGCTAACCGGCCGGCAGTGAAAAGTATGCATGAAACGGCATTCTGACGGGTTGTCCGGTGTACGTTGCCCCGGGTTACCGGTGGGCAGTGAACTCTGAAAAACCGGAACAAATGATCTGGCAAAAAACTCATTACTGAACAAGCAAAGACAAGATATGAATGATGCCACGGAGTAGCCAATGGCAAAAATATGATATCACTCGAGCTATAGTGTGTCCGTTTGTGGTTTAACAGCTCCGTTTTTTTTAAAAGTAAAGGGTGACCCCCGGAAAGTGTCTTTTGCTCTGGGCACCAGTTCTCCTGCCACATAAAAAAAGTCGAAAATTGTATTTCAGAGTTTCGCAAAAATCTGAAACAAATTCTACATGTACGTAATTGTGTATCCCACAAACGTGTAAAATATCAACTTCAAATACTTTGTATTATGGGTACATAAAAATGACAAAAAATAATAAATTTAGAGATTTAAAACTATACATACTAAGATCCACACATTTGTCGTTTTTGTGTCGGTCAGAATACAAAGTACTTCAAATTTGTTTTTGCACCTTTGTATGATACACCTTTGGCAACTTCCGGATTTTTTCATAATTTTTTGATACTCTTAAATGTGATTTTTGAAAAAAAAAATGGCAGGAGCACTAGAACCCCGGAGCCTACTGATACATGAGTGCTTGACAATGAGGTTCAGTGTGATCAAGGTTTTGGTTACCGGTCGGGAAATCCGGTTATCGCCCGGTAACCGGATATCCCGACCACCCCGGGGAGATGGTCATCTCAGGCAAAAAATCCTGAAATTTTTGAAAATTTCAAATTTTAACAAAAACCCAGTAATCCCGACCACCCTCGGAATTTTTTTTCTAGCGGGAACCAAAACCTTGAGTGTGATACATCGTGTTCACAGTCCAGAATATAGTTGACGTTGTGTTTGCTCAAAGGACTCATGCCAAAGGATTCCATTCTTTTGACATTTCTCTTTTTTGTGGTAAAAGCGTAAAAATCACGTACACATCTATTCATAAGAGAGATATGAATCCTTTAGACATCCTTTTAGGTTATTCCGTACATTTCTACTTGTACTTGGGTATCTTAAAGTGAATTTTGGTTATTTTAGCACCAAACTATCACACACTTATAGTTTAAATTTGAATTATTATTGGGACATCAACCGAAATGCATTTAAATTTGTGAACGTAGATAGAAAGTTAGATATCCAAACTACTTGGGAGTTGATCATCTAATATGGTCAATTTTGGTGAAAATTGTAATGGTGCCACTATGTGAAATTTTATAATGGTGCCCTTTGACACCTTATTCATTGTACTTTCTTAAAAAAACATTTCTGCATTTACAAAAAGGACAAACATTGATGTGCAACGGACACAATTCCATGAGAAAAGACAAAGTCTTCCTATCCTTAAAATTTTGATAAAAAAGGGGCTAGGACAGCCTGTGCAATTATAGCTACGCATTGAACCATTATCTTCTATGGCTACATGCATGTAGGCATGGAGAAGTTTCAAAAGAAAACAAAATTTTATCAAGCAATATTGTGATTTATGAAGCCAGTTGTATCTTCTTCGTCCTCCACTTTGTACCATTCACTAGTAGAAAATGGGTCTTTGGTCCAGAGCCGCCCAAGCCATTGGTCCCGGTTCAGAGAAAAACCGGGACCAGTGCCTGGCACTGGTCCCGGTTCGAGCTGCCAGGGCCCGTGGAGCATTGGTCCCGGTTCGGCTGGGGGCATTGGTCCCGGTTCGAGACACGAACCGGGACCAAAGCTCCAGAGCTGGACACGTGGCGTGCCGCGGAGCTTTGGTCCCGGTTCGACCAATACCCCTCCCCTGCCTATAAATAACCCACCCCCCCCCCCCTTCTCTCCTCTTTTTTTTCTTGGATTGGTGGGAAGTGGGTGCTAGTTTTTTTTTTCCTTTGCCACGCACAAGATGTGTTCGATGAAATGCCCGACCCACACTTAAGTTCACACAAAATGATATCCTCGACCGAGGTTAGCAACTTTATCCTTTTCATCTGTAATTGATACAGAAATATTGCATGTGTCGATGTACGGTGGTCATTTCACTATTCAAGATGTTATTGTAATGGTATTTGATAAACTTAATTATATGATGCAGATGGATGCACGGATGCGATGGATGTACGGCGAACGACGCAGTTCCGAGTTTATTGCAGGCCTGCATAAATTTCTCGATGTGGCTGAGGCAAACAAAGTGGATAATTTTATGCCTTGTCCATGTGAGACTGTCGGAACGTCAGGGAGTACTCTAACCCGAAAACCATTCAAGACCACGTGCTTCGGAGAGGTTTCATGCCCAGCTATAATTGTTGGACCAAGCACGGAGAAAGAGGGGTTAGGATGGAAGACAATGAAGAAGAGGAGGATGATGACAACTATCCTATGTTCCCTGAGAATGCGGTGATACTGTAATGGAAGACGTTGAAGAAGAAGGAGGTGAACATCGGGCATCAGATGAGCCCGCTGATGGTCTTGGTGGGGTCATTTCTGATGCAAAGCGAGAATGCGATACAGAAAAGGAGAAGCTAAAGTTGGAGGCCATGCTAGAGGATCACAAAAAGTTGCTGTACCCAAATTGCGAAGATGGCAGCACAAAGCTCGGTACCACACTGGAACTGCTGAAATGGAAGGCAGAGACTGGTTGTTCTGACAAGGGATTTGAGAAGTTACTGAAAATAATGAAGCCGAAGCTTCCAAAGGATAACGAATTGCCCGAGACTACATACGAAGCAAAGAAGGCTATCTGCCCTCTAGGATTAGATGTGCAGAAGATACATGCATGCATTAATGACTGCATCCTGTACCGCGGTGAGGAGTACGAGAATATGGATAAATGCCCGGTATGCAATGCACTGCGGTACAAGATCAGACAAGATGACCCTGGTGATGTTGAGGGCGATGACGAGCCCCCCCGGAAGAGGGTTCCTGCTAAGGTGATGTGGTATGCTCCTATAATACCACGGTTGAAACGTCTGTTCAGAAACAAAGAGCATGCCAGGTTGTTGCGATGGCACAAAGAAGAGCGTAAGAAAGACGGGAAGTTGAGACACCCCGCCGATGGGTCCCAGTGGAGAAAAATCGACAGAGAGTTCCCGACATTTTCAGATGACGCAAGGAACTTAAGATTTGGTCTAAGTACAGATGGCTTTAATCCTTTTGGGGAGCAGAGCTCCAGTCATAGCACTTGGCCCGTGACTCTATGTATCTACAACCTTCCTCCTTGGTTGTGCATGAAGCGGAAGTTCATTATGATGCCAGTGCTCATCCAAGGCCCGAAGCAACCCGGCAACGACATTGATGTGTACCTAAGGCCATTAGTTGATGAACTTTTGCAGTTGTGGTCCGAACCAGGTGTACGTGTGTGGGATGAGCACAAACAACAGGAATTTGACCTACGAGCGTTGCTGTTCGTAACCATCAATGATTGGCCTGCTCTTAGTAACATTTCAGGACAGTCAAACAAGGGATACAATGCATGCACGCACTGTTTAGATAAGACTGAAAGTATACATTTGGGAAACAAGAATGTGTACCTGGGGCATCGTCGATTTCTTCCGAACAGTCATGCCGTAAGAAAGAAAGGCAAGCATTTCAACGGTGAGGCAGATCGCCGGAAGAAGCCTAACCTCCCTGATGGTGATGTTATATATGACATGGTCAAGGATTTAGAAGTAATCTTTGGAAAGGGTCCTGGCAGTCTATCTGTTCCGAATGACGCTGACAACCACGTACCCATATGGAAGAAGAAATCTATATTTTGGGAGCTACCCTATTGGAAAGTCCTAGAGGTCCGGTCTTCAATCGACGTGATGCACGTGACGAAGAATCTTTGCGTGAACCTGCTAGGCTTCCTGGGCGTGTATGGGAAGACAAAAGATACACCAGAAGCACGGGAGGACCAGCAACGTATGAAAGACCCATACAACAAGCAGACGGATAAAGGGCGTCAATACTTAAGCAGCTACGCTCTTACCAAAGCAGAGAAGGAAATCTTTTTTGAATGCCTGAGCAGTATCAAGGTCCCGGCTGGCTTCTCGTCAAATATAAAGGGAATAATAAATATGGCAGAGAAAAAATTCCAGAACCTGAAGTCTCATGATTGCCACGTGATTATGACGCAGTTGCTTCCGGTTGCATTGAGGGGGCTTCTACCGGAAAATGTTCGAGTACCCATTGTGAAGCTATGTGCATTCCTCAATGCAATATCTCAGAAGGTCATCGATCCAGTAACTCTACCAAGTTTACAGAAGGCTGTGGTCCAATGTCTTGTCAGCTTCGAGTTGGTGTTCCCCCCATCATTCTTCAATATTATGACGCATCTCCTGGTTCACCTAGTCGACGAGATTGCCATTCTCGGTCCTGTATTTCTACACAATATGTTCCCCTTCGAGAGGTTCATGGGAGTCTTGAAGAAATATGTTCATAACCGTGCTAGGCCAGAAGGAAGCATCTCAAAGGGCTATGGAACAGAGGAGGTCATTGAGTTCTGTGTTGACTTTATTCCTGACCTTAAGCCGATTGGTGTTCCTGAATCGCGGCATGAGGGGAGACTGAGTGGAAAAGGCACGCTAGGAAAGAAAGCACTGATATGTAGGGACGGGCATTCTTTAACTCAAGCACACTACACAGTTCTACAAAGTTCCACCTTCGTGGCTCCGTATATCGAGGAACACAAGAATTATGTACGCTCCAAGAACCCGGGGAAGGCTGACTCCTGGATTAAAGAAAAACACATGGAGACTTTCGGCAGTTGGTTGCGATTACAGCTCATGAATGACACCACTGTCGGAGATCAGCTCTACTTGTTGGCCGCGTCACCATCTTCGACTGTATTGAATTTCCAAGGGTACGAGATAAATGGGAATACATTTTACACGATCGCCCAAGATAAAAAGAGCACCAACCAAACAGTGGTGTCCGCTTTGATGCAACAGACGAGAATGGGCAAAAGGACACATACTATGGTTACATAGAGGAGATATGGGAACTTGACTATGGACCTACTTTTAAGGTCCCTTTGTTTCGGTGCAGTTGGGTCAACATGAATGGAGAAGGGATAAAGGTAGACCAGCTGTACGGAATGACAACAGTGGATCTCAAGAATCTTGGTTGTTACAGGAACGAACCATTCGTCCTAGCCAATGATGTGGCTCAGGTTTTCTATGTGAAGGACATGTCCTCCAGACCGAAAAAAAGAAAAAATAAGCAAACGAATACATCAGACGATGAGCCAAAGCGTCACATAGTTCTTTCAGGGAAAAGAAACATCGTGGGAGTCGAGGACAAGACAGACATGTCAGCAGATTATGATAAGTTTGATGAAATTCCGCCCTTCACAGTGAAAACTGACCCAAGCATCCCGTTAAATAATGAAGATGCTCCATGGTTACGGCCGAAGCGATCATAGGCCAGGGACATACGCGAAGAAGGGTTCATGGCTTTTATGTAAATCAATGTAATGTATTAAACCTTTATGTGATGTGTAGTAATGTATTAAACCTTTATGTGGTGAAAACCATAATACATAGCTCGGGTCCATTTTTATTTAACCATAATACATCACGAATAATATCACTAAATTTTGCCGGGTCCTAAGCCACGGGGTGCTGAGCGGCCGGCGCTGCGCACCCAAAGAGCAGGAACCATCACAGGGGCAATACTCACGTGAGAAGGATCCCTATGAAGAACAATCCATCTACTGTTATACACCGCTGGCGTATCCAACATAAACACATAGCGATTGACGTGCTCGTCCTCCTCCCTGATACGGCGACGTACCACCTCCTCGGGGCCGGCTCCCTCTGGAACGAGAGTGGCCCACGCGACTTCCACCAAACAAGATCCGGGTCGACGACGTCACCCGGATTCCTCACCAAGCGACGCGTCCCGGAAGATACCACCTCCCAGTGCCAGCCCGGCGGAGCCCAGTCCCGGACATCGCCCCTCGCATCCAACAGGCCGGACATCGTCGCCGAGATCTGAAAAAATGAGTGGGAAATTTGATCAAACACCTAGGTAGGGGAGGGAGAGGGCAGCACCCTGGGGAGGGGACGGAGGGCGGTGTGGAGCCTCCTTATATATAAGCAAAACTGACAAAAACACACGGTTTCCCCGTCATACAGCCCAACGGTGCCTCGTGAGTGACTGCATATCAAATGCACCGTTGGGCTGTATGACGGGAATCCGAATGCTTTGTATACTGCAAATCATCGCGTGGTCGTGAGACGGCAAATCGGCCTTCGATCCAGACAGCGGCAAGACGTCTCTGATGATCTGCAACCGTCCGAACAAGTGTTGGGGATGTTGCTAATCATCAGAGATCCTTGCCGCTACTTGGATCCGACCGAGAGGAGGGTTCACCTTCAGCCTCCGCTCTAGGAACTCCTGCCTCTCAGAAATCTTGCTCTCTGCTACCCGTGTACTGGCAATGATGGATGCTATATATAGGGTCGTGGCCCCTTTAGTCCTGGGTGGTATCACGGCCCGGGACTAGAAACACACCCCTGATCCAACGGCTCACAAGCCCTCAAAAGAAACACACCCCTGATCCAACGGCTCACAAGCGCTCGAAAGAAACACACGATCCGTGTGCTTCTTCCTTATTGGTGGGATTCCCTTTAGTCTCGGTTGGTGGCTCACAGAGTGATCCAACAGCTCACAAGCCCTCAAAAGAAACACACCCCTGATCCAACGGTTCACAAGCGCTCGAAAGAAACACATGATCCGTGTGCTTCTTCCTTATTGGTGGGATTCTCACTATATATATGTAGTCATGGCCTCCATTGGCATAGCACATCTAAACTCATATCTGCAACCTCATCACTCTCCCATGGCTTCCACCGTACCCACTCTAACCTACTCGGAGGCGGAGGCGCTTTCCGCCTCGAACTACCCCTGCCCGCCCGGCTACGACGTCCCCGCCGGCTGAAGCACCGGAGGCGTGCCGGTCCCTCCTATCCCTCAAGTTTGGCACGTCGGGCGGCCATCACGAACCACTACTACCTCGAGCTCACTCCGGAGCAGCGGATGGATCCCCGCTGGCATCCCGACTACCGCCCGACTTGGGACGCCTTCTTCATCAATCGGCGTGAGAGGGCGCTCGCCAGGTACGAGGAGGACGGCCCACCTCCTTCGAACTTCAACGAGGCCGGCCGTCGGCTGTGGTGGAGCGGCCGGACTCTCCAGAGCGTCATGAACTACATCACGGCCGGCGATAACCCCCGCCTGCGCTACCCTCACTTCCAGTCCAGGCGAGCGTCGCCCGACGACAGCGACGACGACGGCGGCGACTACGACGACTACGAGGACGAGTATTATAGGCCTAGGCAGGAGTATGACTAACCTATGGTTCGTCTATGTATCCAAGATTGTTATCATTAACTACTTCTGGTCTAGCTAAGACGACGATCGTGTAAAATGTATTCTTTATCTCTGTATTTCCAAGTCTATGAAGAAGTTTTTTGTAAACTATGTCAAAACTCAAGTTTATCATTTATCCTACCAACTAGTACACATGAAAGTACTCCATGCCAAAGGATTTCATTTTTTGAGTATTTTTTCACTTTCTTTGACTTTTTTTTAAAAACGGTCAAAATGGCCGCCGTTACTATTCATTGTAAGGGGTCGAATTATCCAAAACTATCGACGGTTCTGTGATATAAACACTACTTGTGCACCTTAAAATCATTTTTGAAAAAATTTCAGAGCAAACTATCACACACTTGTAGTTCAAATTTGAATTACTTTCGAAAAATAGGCATAAAGTCGTTTAAGTAGGCGAAATTAGCTAGAAACCGAGAAAATTACCAATATTTGTGGATTATCCATAAAATATGGTCTACTTTGTGTGATAATTGGATGGGTGCCATTTTGCACCATATTTGTTGTACTTGCTTCACAAAAAAATGTCATTTTTGACAATCGAAAAACAAAAAACGATATTTAGATAAGTAATTTGAAAAAACTCAGTTCTGCAACATTGTTTGTCGTACCAAGATACAGCTATGTGTCAAATATGGGCACATTTTGACAAACTATGACACGGGATGACCATAACGAGTCCATTTGACCCGAAACTTATACATGTTTATAGTTGATTGACCTTTTTGTGAAGAAGTTTTTTGTATACTATGTCAAAACTCAAGTTTATCATTTATCCTACCAACTAGTACACATGAAAGTACTCCATGCCAAAGGATTTCATTTTTGAGTATTTTTTCACTTTCTTTGACTTTTTTTTAAAAAACGGTCAAAATGGCCGCCGTTACTATTCATTGTGAGGGGTCGAATTATCCAAAACTATCGACGGTTCTGTGATATAACCACTACTTGTGCACCTTAAAATCATTTTTGAAAAAATTTCAGAGCAAACTATCACACACTTGTAGTTCAAATTTGAATTACTTTAAAAAAATAGGCATAAAGTCGTTTAAGTAGGCGAAATTAGCTAGAAACCGAGAAAATTACCAATATTTGTGGATTATCCATAAAATATGGTCTACTTTGTGTGATAATTGGATGGGTGCCATTTTGCACCATATTTGTTGTACTTGCTACACAAAAATGTCATTTTTAAAAATCGAAAAACAAAAAACGATATTTAGATAAGTAATTTGAAAAAACTCAGTTCTGCAACATTGTTTGTCGTACCAAGATACAGCTATGTGTCAAATATGGGCACATTTTGACAAACTATGACACGGGGATGACCATAACGAGTCCATTTGACCCGAAACTTATGCATGTTTATAGATGATTGACATTTTTGTGAAGAAGTTTTTTGTATACTATGTCAAAACTCAAGTTTATCATTTATCCTACCAACTAGTACACATGAAAGTACTCGATGCCAAATGATTTCATTTTTTGAGTATTTTTTTCACTTTCTTTGACTTTTTTTAAAAAACGGTCAAAATGGCCGCCGTTACTATTCATTGTAAGGGGTCGAATTATCCAAAACTATCGACGGTTCTGTGATATAACCACTACTTGTGCACCTTAAAATCATTTTTGAAAAAATTTCAGAGCAAACTATCACACACTTGTAGTTCAAATTTGAATTAATTTCGAAAACTAGGCATAAAGTCGTTTAAGTAGGCGAAATTAGCTAGAAACCGAGAAAATTACCAATATTTGTGGATTATCCATAAAATATGGTCTACTTTGTGTGATAATTGGATGGGTGCCATTTTGCACCATATTTGTTGTACTTGCTTCACAAAAAATATCATTTTTGACAATCGAAAAACAAAAAACGATATTTAGATAAGTAATTTGAAAAAACAGAAAATGGTTTTGGATTATTTATTCAAATTTAAACACTTTTCACGTTGAAAGTCTTTTCAGATTCAAAACCATGTGAAATTCATATTCAAACACCTAAATAAGAAAAAAAAGGCGGGAACAACAATTCAGAACTGAAAAGTTCGAAATAATTTTGAAAAAGAACTCTTTGGTCCGGTTTATACCAAGAACCGGGACCAATGGGTCCATGGACGCGCGAGCAAATCTGGCATTAATTTGCCAGGGCATTGGTCCCGGTTGCTGCCATGAACCGGGACCAATGAGGCATTGGTCCCGGTTCATGGCAGCAACCTGTACCAATGACCCCTACTACTTAACTGCCAGACCTTCTCCTTCCCCGATTCATTCCCAGAAACGCCTAACGACCCAGCGCGTACGCCGGAGCGAATTTACGCCGTCAGGCTGCCCGACCCACGCCGCCGACCCACGCCGCGCCCCGCTGCCGCCGTCGACGTCCGCGGCGCCCTCGACGCCCACGCCGCACCGCCCGCACGCCGGCCGCCTGTGCCGCACGATGCCTTCCTCCACGCGTGCCCGTGCACGTCGACGCCGACGCTCCGCCGCCGACGCACTCGCCTCTGCCGTCCACCGCACCTCCAGGGCCCCTAGGAGAGCCATTGCGCCGTGGCCACCGTCTCTGGCTCGGCGGCGCCGCCGGAAACAGCCGCCGTCGGAGCACCCTTTTTTTTAGAGTTAGCCGCTGACGGGTGGGTCCCACCCGTCAGCGTTTTAATCATTTTCACTCGTGGAAAAAAAATAAAACTGGGCCAGGCCAAGTGGGCTGGGAACCTTCTCAGCCCATTTATTTTTTCCCTCCTCTTCCGAATTTATGAATTAGCAGAAACTTTCAAACCTGTAGGCATGTTTGAAAATCAATAACTCGAGATTTATAAGTCCAAATAATTCAAACCAAAATTCTCTGGATAGCTTATGAAAATGTGTGTGCAACTAAACTAGTTTCACCCTGTTTAGATTAATATTAATTGCTGGGTATTTAGAATAGTACAGAACGTTAATTATGTAAATTTGTTTGTTTCTGATACTCTAATAATCCAAAAATTATGAATCCAATTGTGTTAACTTTGTATTGCAGTAGCCTAGCACCCCTAATTTTTGTAGAATTAATTAAGCAACAACATTAATAAGGTATTCAAATAAAGATTGTAGCCACTTCTGTACTATAACAATTTTAATTGTCATTTGTTAATCTAATTTAGTTGAATCCAATTGGGTTAGTTCACAAATAATCAACACTGTGTAACCCTAAAAGGATTTAAATTTTAGAGTAAAAGAACTTAGTCAGTAGCTAAAACTTGGTTATTAAGATTCTGAACTAAAACAAATGTGTAGAGAATTTGGTAGATCATTTTGAGTCAAATCCAATTGTGTTGCCTTCTAGATACTTCGGAATTCAAACACTTAGGATTTTTTGTGTTAGGGAAAAAAAATTACGGGTTTACGATACGAGTTTACGATACTAGTTTACGGGTTTACTAGTTTATGATACTAGTTCCGACCTATACGAGTTTACGATACTAGTTTACGAGTTTACGATACGAGTTTACGAGTTTACGATACGAGTTTACGATACTAGTTTACGGGTTTACTAGTTTACGAGTTTACGAGTTTACGATACTAGTTCCGACCTATACGAGTTTACGATACTAGTTTACGAGTTTACGAGTTTACGATACGAGTTTACGATACTAGTTTACGGGTTTACTAGTTTACGAGTTTACGATACTAGTTCCGACCTATACGAGTTTACGATACTAGTTTACGAGTTTACGATTCACTGTTTTCATACACCTAAAATAGCTTGTTTAAGAATATTTAAAGTGTTAGCAAAATTTATGTGTTAGCAAAATTTTTGTGGGTAGATGTATCTTGACATATGGAACAAGTTACCCAACTAAAGTTTTGTGCATTGTTCTTAATTTGCAGAAACTATGGAACGAGACGAAAATCAGGAAAACATCCTCGAGAATATAATCCGCGGGCCGGAAGATGTTGGCGATGTCACCTCGCAGTTTTGGAACAACTCCGGTGAGGGAGATGAGTCTCTCAACCGAAGAGACGGCTCCGGTGAGGTAGAACCCGACGGCTGGGGTGAGGGAGAAGTCGGCGAGGGAGAAGCCGACGAGGGAGATGCCGATGGCTCCAGTGGAACATTAAATGTTTCAAACTCCGGCGAGGTGCATATACATATATTAATGAAGCCGAAGATTGTATTAATTAAGCCTCTGCTGTCTATATACATATATTAACGCTCTTTCTTCTTTTAGCCCTCCGGATCGAGCAAAGATTCTGTAAGGAAAAAACGAGACCCAGCCAAAAAGTTGGGTGACCAAGAAAGGTACAGGATCGAAAGAGTCGCTGACGACGGCACACCGACTGCTCCCCCTGATGTTTCCAAAAAAATGGTAAAGCAATGCGGAGTTCTTGTTAGGGACTACATCCCGATCACCGTTCGAGTATGGCATCAGCCAAAGGAGGGAGGAGTAAGATATGTCGGCGAGGTGGGCAAAGAAAGACTTTGGAGAAAGCTCATGCTTAATTTCACCCTGCCGGCATCAGAGGTGGATCCAGATGAGGAGGATCCAATTGAGGCAGAAAAGATTGCCCGACAAAACATGGAGCAAAAAGTCAAGGACTGGGCTCTTAAGAAGATGGCCGAGCTATTCAAGAACTGGAAGAAAAGATTGAACAACGAGTTTGTCAAGAAAAATAAGACTCCGGACTTCGATAAAGGGTATGAGAAGATAAAGGACGACTGGGAAGAATTTGTGAAGTACAAGAAATCGGAGGAAGCTCAGGAAAAGTCTGCAAAAAATAAGGCAAATGCTGCTAAAAAGATCTACCACCATACTATGGGGCCTGGTGGCTACGCCTTTAGCATGCCTAAGTGGGAGAAACTTGAGGCGGACCTGCTGGCTAAAGGGATCACTCCAGAGCCACTCGCATGGATCGAACGGGCAAGAAATTGGTTTTACGGGCATGGGGGCACGTTGGACGCAGAAGGGAAGTGCATATATAACAGAACACACAAAGATAAGCCCCTACTACCCATCGAAGGCATTAGAAATGCAACAAAGGATGTTGCAGAGGGACGGTTCATTCCCGATAGAGAGGATGACGAGCTCACACGCGCCCTTGGGAATGAGGAACACGACGGACGAACACAAGGCGTATCAGGCTCCAAGCCCAAGACAATTGCGATTCCTGAGCACAGGAAGAAATTTCCTGATAGAAGCCATCAGAGGAGAAAGGAAAGAGAGGCAATGGTAGCACGCGCTGCTGCAGACCGGCTGCGTAATATAGAAGAAGAATTAAAGCGGCAGAAGGATCAAATTGCCGCACTTAGCCAGCAAGGTACTAGCGGCCAATCTCAGCGGCACATGGTAGAAGCTGCATGCGATGGTACCGGCGGCCCATCGAATCGGAAAAGCAGCGTGGCTTCCACGGAGCTCCAGGATGGTAATGATGATGCACTGACGGTGGCTCCTCTTCGTCGCTACCCAGTGGATGATATCACGGAGAGCACACCTTGTGAGCTGCATGTGAAAGTTTATAACTTAACCATGAAGGTGGCGGTCGGCTATGCCGTACCAATCGGACCTAATCAAACTTACCATTTCTCTCCGATTCCACATGGCTACGCTGTTGTCGGGGTGGATGAAATGATGAAAGATTTTGAGGAGCTGAAGCTGCAACACCCTGCAGGTGAAGATGGGGAGGTGCTTGAACTTGGAGAAGCCAAGAAAGTGACCATTCTATGGCCAAAGGAATTCATCGTGCTTCCGAACTGGCAGCCAAGGTCATCGACTCCTCACCATTCTCCAGCGCAACAGTCCTCTTCACCGCCTCAGCAGTCTCCAGCGCAACAGTCCTCTTCACCGCCTCACCAGTCTCCAGCGCAGCCGTCTCCGCCGCCGCGTCAGCCGTCTCCGCCCACTGCTGGTACTATGAGGGGTAAGCGATCACCGAAACGTAAAAGGTCGCCCCTCCCAAAAGTACGTCATAACAATCTTCCCATCAGACCTTATGACCGTACGGTGGAGGAAAATGCCGCAATCGCAACTGCCCAGCATAAAGACTGGTTGGCTAGCCTGAAGAAGCCGAAAGCGGCAGAGTTCCCCTCCACCCCAGAAGAAAAAGCCGCCGTCTTCAAAATGCTGAAGACCCTTGAACAACCCCCGCCAAGGCTAACACCAGACTATGACCGCCAGATTCGCAAGTCGGTTCAGGCAAATAAGGAGCGGTCGAAGAGTAGTAGTGCAAGCGGGAAAGGGAAATCAGTTCCCCAGCTCAGAGAACAGAAAAAGCAGTCGTGCCCCCCGCTCAAAGTGTTTTCCAATACTGCCGAGGGGTCGAGCACAGCTGATACCGCCGAGGCCTGTGCGAGGTTACGTGCCATGAGCATGGGCCGGGTTGCACTTGGGCCGGAGAGCTCATCTCATGACCTGGCCGTAGAAGGAAGGCTCTAGAAGACCCGGAGTCCATCACTACTAGAAACAACACCTTTCGACCAGGGCCGATTTTGCCTCTAGTCCTGGGTGGCTTAAGACCCGAGACTAGAGGGGGGCACTAGTCCCGGGTCAAACGTTTTCCATTTGTCCCGGGTCGTGAGGGAGCTCTAGTCCCGGGTGGTGCCATGACCCGGGACCATAGGTGCGTTGGCAGGGCTGCCCAGGGCGTGGGCCACGCGAGGACATCTCGTCCCGGGTCGTGCCACGACCCGGGACAAGAGGGTGAGCTTTTGTCCCGGGTCGTGATATCACCCGGGACCATTGCTCGCCGCGCCTCATCTTCTACCCCCGAGAGCAGCCCCTCCATTTTTCAGCTCGAGTTCATCTTCATTTGCACCATTGTTTCCTCTCTCTAGCTCAAGTTTATCCCCGTTTTTTCTCACTATTGTCAAGATTAGCGGCAGCCATCTATCCGAGGGTTAGCAACTTGATCCTTTGATCCGTCATTGCCCATTTTAGCTCATTTCTTTACTAGCTTAGCTCATTTCATTTTTGTAGTGCTTGGTAGGTGTTTGATCAAATGCCTAAGTTAGGAAGTTCATTTGTTTCATATGCAATTTAAGCTAAATTAAAATATTATTTGTGTGTTCCAGTGTTGTGCTCACCGCCGTTGATCGCCCCGGTTGTCCCGTCACCGGCACCACCTCGGTAAGCATATTTCTTGAAACTTTTATTTTTAAAAATCTTAGTTGTATGATTTAGATGCATAATTATTATTTGTATTTTTTTATTAGTTGTATAATTGTTTGTTATATATAGTGCCATGGTTTTGACACATGCACACCGGCCCTCGTCCGCTCTATTATTCGGATGTGGTATGATTGTTGTTATAACTATATATTTGTTTCGTTTTGTGTTTATGACAATCATACCGACCAACTTGACATAGATATATTTTTATCTAGGAGGTAGTTGAACCGGAAATTCCAACCGACCCTATTGTCGAGTATTTTATATTCTTTGGATAGTTGTATCTTGGTTTAAATGTATGTTTTATGAGAACTATGTATTACATTTGGTCAGTACTGTACTTTGGTTTTAATGTGATGAACTTGTATTAATGAATATGGTCAGTTGTCTATTATGTTCGTTTACCGTAATGGGTTTTAGCATCGTGATTGCGTTTGACATACTTATATAATGCAGATGAGCCATCCATGGATGTACGCTGACCGACGCTCTAGAGAGTACATGCAGGGCGTGCAATCTTTTCTCAAAGTGGCTGAGGCAAACAAGCGGGATGGTTTTATGTTATGTCCATGCCTTAAATGTCAGAATGAGAAGGATTACCCTCGGTCACAAACCCTTCACATCCACCTGATAGAGCATGGTTTCATGCCCGGCTATAATTGTTGGACCAAGCATGGAGAAAGAGGGGTTATGATGGAAGACGATGAAGAAGAAGAGAACGATGACAACTACATGTACCCTGAATACGATGGTAATGCAACTGGGGAAGATGAAGATGAAGAGGTACCAGATGAGCCCATCATACATGATGAATTACGTGGGGTCATCGTTGATGCACAGAACAAAGTAGAAAGTGAACTTGAGAAGTTGAAGTTGGATCGCATGTTAGAGGATCACAAAAAAAAGTTGTACCCAACTTGCGACGATGACAACACAAAGCTCGGCACCACACTGGAATTGCTGCAATGGAAGGCAGAGAATGGCTTATCTGACAAGGGATTTGGGAATTTACTGAAAATAATGAAGAAAAAGCTTCCAATGGATAACGAATTTCCTGACAGTACGTATGAAGCAAAAAAGGTTATCTGCCCTCTAGGATTAGATGTGCAGAAGATACATGCATGTATTAATGACTGCATCCTCTACCGCGGTGAGCAGTACGAGAATATGAATGAATGCCCGGTATGCGGTGCATTGCGGTATAAGATCAGACAAGATGACCCTGGTGATGTTGAGGGCCAGACCCCCAGGAAGAGGGTTCCTACCAAGGTGATGTGGTACGCTCCTATAATACCACGGTTGAAACATTTGTTCAGAAACAAAGAGCATGCCAAGTTGTTGCGATGGCACAAAGAGGACCGCAAGAGCGACGAGATGTACAGACACCCGGCCGATGGGTCGCAGTGGAGAAAAATCGATACCGAGTTCAAGGAATTTGCACGTGACGCAAGGAACTTGAGGTTTGGTCTAAGTACGGATGGTTTTAATCCTTTTGGGGAGCAGAGCAGCAGTCATAGCACCTGGCCTGTGACTCTATGTATCTATAACCTTCATCCTTGGTTGTGCATGAAGCGGAAGTTCATTATGATGCCAGTGCTCATCCAAGGCCCGAAGCAACCCGGCAACGACATTGATGTGTACCTAAGGCCATTAGTTGATGAACTTTTATAGTTGTGGTTCGAACCAGGTGTACGTGTGTGGGATGAGCAAAAACAACAGGAATTTGACCTACGAGCGTTGCTGTTCGTAACCATCAATGATTGGCCTGCTCTTAGTAACATTTCAGGACAGTCAAACAAGGGATACAATGCATGCACGCACTGTTTAGATAAGACTGAAAGTATACATTTGGGAAACAAGAATGTGTACCTGGGGCATCGTCGATTTCTCACGAACGGTCATACCGTAAGAAAGAAAGGCAAGCATTTCAACGGTGAGACAGATCACCGGAAGAAGCCTAACCTCCCTGATGGTGAAGTTATATATGACATGGTTAAGGATTTAGAAGTAATCTTTGGAAAGGGTCCTGGCGGACAGCCTGTTCCGCATGACGCTCACGGACACGTACCCATGTGGAAGAAGTGCTCTATATTCTGGGAGCTACCCTATTGGAAAGTCCTAAAGGTCCGCTCTGCAATCGATGTGATGCACGTGACGAAGAATGTTTGCGTGAACCTGCTAGGCTTCCTGGGCGTGTATGGGAAGACAAAATTTACGCCGGAAGCAAGAGAGGACCAGCAACTTATGAAAGACCCAAACAACCTGCATCCAATGAAAACGGATAAAGGACGTCTAAGTCCTGCTAGCTACGCTCTTACCAAAGAAGAGAAGGAGATATTTTTTGAAGCCTTGAGCAGTATAAAGGTCCCGTCTGGCTTCTCGTCGAATATAAAGGGAATAATAAATATGGCGGAGAAAAAGTTCCAGAACCTAAAGTCTCATGACTGCCACGTGCTTATGACCCAATTGCTTCCGGTTGCATTGCGGGGGCTTCTACCGGAAAATGTTCGACTACCCATTGTTCAGCTATGTGCGTTCCTCAATGCAATTTCGCAGAAGTCAATCAGTCCAGCCACTCTAGTAAGGTTACAGAAGGATGTGGCTCAATGTCTCGTTAGTTTTGAGTTGGTGTTCCCACCATCCTTCTTCACTATTATGACACATCTCCTAGTACACCTGGTCGACGAGATTCTCATTCTGGGTCCTGTATTTCTACACAATATGTTCCCCTTTGAGAGGTTCATGGGAGTCTTGAAGAAGTATGTTCATAACCGTGCTAGGCCAGAAGGAAGCATCTCCAAAGGCTATGGAACAGAGGAGGTCATTGAGTTTTGTGTTGACTTTATTCCTGGCATTAAGTCGATTGGTCTTCCTGAATCGCGACATGAGGGGAGACTGAGTGGAAAAGGCACTCTAGGAAGGAAATCATCAATATGTAGGGACGGGCATTCTTTCACACAAGCCCACTACACCGTTCTACATAATTCAACTTTGGTGGCTCCGTATATCCAAACACACAAGGATATTGTACGCTCCGACAACCCGGGAATGAATGACACCATTATTGCAAAGGAACACATGGAGAATTTTGGCGGTTGGTTGGAAACACATTTGAACAATAACAACACAGTCTCAGATGAGCTGTACTTGTTGTCTAAGGGACCATCTTCGACTATTTGGACTTTCCAAGGGTACGAGATAAATGGGAATACATTTTACACGAACGCCCAAGATAAAAAGAGCACCAACCAAAACAGTGGTGTCCGCTTTGATGATTCAACAAACGTCAATGGGCGAACCGTCACGGTCACATATTATGGTTATATAGAGCAGATATGGGAACTTGACTATGGACCTTTTTTTAAGGTCCCTTTGTTCTGGTGCAAATGGTTCAATCTGAAAGGCGGCGGGGTAAATGTAGACCCACTGTACGGAATGACTACAGTGGATCTCAAAAATCTTGCGTACGACACCGAACCATTCGTTCTAGCAAATGATGTGGCTCAGGTTTTCTATGTGAAGGACATGTCTACCAAACCCAAAAAAAGGAAAGATAAGCAAGCAGATACATCAGCCGATGAGCCAAAGCGGCACATAGTTCTTTCAGGGAAAAAAACCATCGTGGGAGTGGAGGACAAGACAGACATGTCAGAAGATTACAATAAGTTTCATGAAATTCCGCCCTTCAAAGTGAACACTGACCCAAGCCTGAAGTTAAATGATGAACCTTGTCCATGGTTACGGCGCAATCAGAAGAAAGGGACACACACGAAGAAAAAAGTGAACACTAGATAGGGATGTTGTTTGTGATGTGTAATAATGTATTAAATTTTTTATCAAATGCACATGCTCCAACGTTGGGCTCAGGTTTTCTATGTGAAGATGCTCCATGGTTAAACCTTTATGTGATGTGTAGTAATGTATTAAACCTTTATGTGGTGAAAACCATAATACATAGCTCGGGTCCATTTTTATTTAACCATAATACATCACGAATAATGTCACTAACTTTTGCCGGGTCCTAAGCCACGGGGTCCTGAGCGGCCATCACGTGAGAAGGATCCCTCTGAAGAACCATCCATCCAAACAAGATCCGGGTCGACGATGTCACCCGGATTCCTCACGAAGCGACGCGTCCCGGAAGATACCACCTCCCAGTGCCAGCCCGGCGGAGCCCAGTCCCGGACATCCCCCCTCGCATCCAACAGGCCGGACATTGTCGACGAGATCTGAAAAAATGAGTGGGAAATTTGATCAAACACCTAGGAAGGGGAGGGAGAGGGCAGCACCCTGGGGAGGGGACGGAGGGCGGTGTGGAGCCTCCTTATGTATAAGCAAAACTGACCAAAACACACGGTTTCCCTGTCATACAGCCCTACGGTGCCTCGTGAGTGACTGCATATCAAATGCACTGTAGGGCTGTATGACGGGAATCCGAATGCTTTGTATACTGCAAATCATCGCGTGGTCGTGAGACGGCAAATCGGCCTTAGATCCAGACAGCGGCAAGACGTCTCTGATGAACTGCAACCGTCCGAACAAGTGTTGGGGATGTTGCTAATCATCAGAGACCCTTGCCGCTGCTTGGATCCGACCGAGGGGAGGGTTCACCTTCAGCCTCCGCTCTAGGAACTCCTGCCTCTCAGAAATCTTGCTCTCTGCTACCCGTGAACTACGATGAGTGCCGTGAGTGCCCGGGAGGGGGGCTATATATAGGGTCATGTGGCTCACGAAGAAACACAGTACGGTTCTAAAAATCCAACGGCTCACTAAGCCCTCAAAAGAAACACACCTCTGATCCAACGGCTCACAAGTGTTTGAAAGAAACACACGATCCGTGTGATTCTTTAGTCCCGGTTGGTGTTACCAACCGAGACCAGTTCTAAAAATCCAACGGCTCACAAGCCCTCGAAAGAAACACACCCCTGATCCAACGGCTCACAAGCGTTTGAAAGAAACACACGATCCGTGTGCTTCTTTACTTCGGTTGGTATTACCAACCGGGACTAAAGGCGGGCTTCGCGGTCACGACTCGTGTCAGACATGTGTCCTACCCAGAGGTCAGTGATATCTATTTGTATGTCAGACACGTGTCCTACCCAGAGGTCGACGACGACGACGCAACACCCTTGTCCTTCGACGACGCGAGACTAGAGGGGGGAAAAATGGTTTTGAAATAGTTATACAAATTTAAATACTTTTCATGTTGAAAGTTTAGTGAGATTCAAAAATATGCAAAAGATAAAAGTTAATGCATTTTTTAATTCAAAATGGCAAAATGGTGTTTTTAAAATAAAGAGATGTCTTTTAAATTTAAACAATATTATTTAATGCATTTTTTAAATTGATACTCTTTTCAATGTTGCAAATTTAAACAACAGAAAATTGCTTTGGATTAGTGTTGCAAATTCAAACACTTTTCATGTTGTATTTTTTTTCAGATTCGAAAGTATGCAGAAGTTATTAAAATGCATATTTAAATTAACATTCAAATATTCGCGCGCAAAATTTGAGCACTGGAACGAAAAGAGGGACCCTTTGGTCCCGGGTGGTGCCACGACCCGGGACCAGAGGCCTCTTTGCGCGCGCTGGGCGAAAAGACCTCTGGTCTCGGGTCGAGGCACCACCCGGGACAAGAGGGTGCCCTCTCGTCCCGGGCCGTGGCTGCGCCCGGGACAAGAGCTCCCTTCTATAAATATCCAGGGGTTTGACCCCGGGTCGAGCCACGACCCGGGAACCCCTTCTTCCTCAGCGCCCCCGCGCCGCCACTCCGCCTCGACGCCGCCTCGACGCCGGGAGGCTGCCCAACTCCGGCGCGCCCCCCTCCGCGCCGCCCTCCGCCCGACCCCGCCCGCGCCGCCTCCGCGCGACCCCGCCCGAGTCCTCGGCGCCGCCCTCTCGTCCCGGGCCGCCCGAGGCCTCCACGCCGCCGTCCAAGTCCGGCGCCGCGCCGTCCGACCCCGCCCGCGTCCGCCCGCGCCTCCCCGTACGCCGGCCGAGCCCTCCACGCCGTCCAAGTCCGGCCGAGCCCTCCAAGGTGCTTTTTTTTCTTTTTTTTTTCATTTGCTAAGTTTTTTTTGTGTAGATTAATTAGCTAGATGTTAATTAGTTATGTCTGGAAATTAGCTATGTCTAGAAATTAGCTAGATTAATTCGATGTAGTTATTAATTAGCTATGTCTAGAAATTAGTTGTTAATTAGTTGTTAATTAGCTATGTCCAAGTCGTTAAGTCGTGAAAGTCGTTAAGTCGTGAAAGTCGTTAAGTCGTGAAAGTCGTAAAGTCGTAAAGTCGTGAAAGTCGTTAGGTCGGGTAGTCGTAAAGTCGTAAAGTCGTGAAAGTCGTTAAGTCGGGTAGTCGTAAAGTCGTAAAGTCGTGAAGTCGGGTAGTCGTAAAGTCGTGAAAGTCGTAAAGTCGTTAAGTCGTGAAGTCGGGTAGTCGCAAAGTCGTGAAAGTCGTTAAGTCGTTAAGTCGTGAAGTCGGGTAGTCGTAAAGTCGTGAAAGTCGTAAAGTCGTTAAGTCGTGAAAGTCGTAAAGTCGTCAAAGTCGTAAAGTTGTGAAAGTCGTAAAGTCGTGAAAGTCGTAAAGTCGTGAAAGTCGTTAAGTCGGGTAGTCGTAAAGTCGTGAAAGTCGTAAAGTCGTGAAAGTCGTTGAGTCGGGAAGTTCCCTACGTTGAATTATATCGTGAAATAATGCTATCATTGTTTTATTTTCTTTTGTAATAGTTAAGCAATGGACGATGGAGATGTTCCTCCCTTCCAAAGCAGAGAAGGGGAAGATGTGTTGCTCGACTATATCCGGCAACGCGCGGATGGTGATGAACACATTGGAGCAGAAGAAGATGGCTCCGAGTTTTTGAACGACTCCGGTCCGGGAATGGAGGACGTGGAACGAAGCGTCCAAGGGCAAACTAGCACAGTTGGTGTCGTTGTATCGCATCGTAGATAGGAGACGGGGGTCCTCTAGCCGCTGGTTAGCCGAGGGGGTAAAAGGGAGCGTCGTCGAGGTCGGGATTGAACAAGGCAGTTTACCCAGCTTCGGATCTCGCAACGGTGGCGAAACCCTACGTGCTGCTATAACTCACTATAATGGCAATCGCCTTGGTCAGGTTACAATGAGTACAAAGATGTCCCCTAGAAGCGTCCCTGGTCCGGCTTATATAGGCGGCCAGGCGCAGGGGTACAAGGTAGTAACGTATCCGGCAAGTATACAGAGTCCTAAACCTATCCGGCAAGTATGCCGCCTACCGCCTATGTCCCGTTGACTTCTTGGGCTTCAGTCTTGGGCCTCCGTCTTGCCGGCATCCGCCAACCTTGAGTTGCCGGCTATCTGGGCCGCCCGGCAGGCAAAGCCTTAACCACCACTGCGGGCCACCCTGGACTAGCCGGATTTGCCATGTTGGTGATACCCCTAGTTGGTATAACCCCAACATTAGCCCCTGGAAGGGTTGAAGTTCTTCAGGCGTCGTCTTCTTTTGCCGAAGACATCCATCTTGTCTTGAAAGCGTCTGAAGAGCTTGAAGCATTCCACCGTTGAAAAAGTAAGCGGCGGTCCGACAAATATTGCCGGAACGCAGCCGCCAACATGGGAAAGACGGACTGACTATTTGTCAGGAATCTCCCACGTGTGGTCTTGTCAAACTGACAATTTTCGTCAAATGTTGACGAATGACGTCATGGGGTCCACGACAGTCTGAACCTCATGATGATCTCTCCACTATGCGCGAGAAACGAGGCGGCAACCTCGCACACCGTTGCCACGATGTGCAAATCGTGGACACGTGGCGGAGATCCTGCGTCCGCCCATCTCGTGCACAAATCGCGGATCAAGGGGGATAAATTGCTACCCATCCCCCACGCCGATCCATTCTCCACTCCCGCACGCACCCTAGCCTTCCTCCTCCCCGAGCCCTTCACCTCCAGCACCAACTCCGGCGAGGCACACCTCAGTGCACCCACCTCCAGATGGCAAGCTCCGGCGAGCAGACTCTTTCGGAAGAAGCTACGGCGGCGGCGGCTGCGGCAGCCGTCGCATCTGGATCTGGACCAAGCGCAGCGGCGGCGAGCACCCTCGCCACGAACTCTTCATTCCCCGCCACGGCCACGGGCGGGGATCCTTCTCCTTCTCCGGCGCCGGCCGCGACAACGGAAACATCTCCCCTCCCTATTCTCGCCACTCCACTGGCGACGGCGGCGCCTGCGCCTCTGGCCGATCCAGAAGCTGCCGCCGACGAAGACAGCGACGAGGAGGAGGAGGTCGCAGACCTGGGCTCCAGATACTGGCTTCCGTCATGTTTGACGGAAGCCTACATGAAGGAGCTGGTGGAAGGCGGCTTCCTGCCGCCAAAGACAGAGTGCCAATGGCGGATACCAGGGGAAGAAACTGTCCCCGAGCCAGTTGACGGAGAGAGGGTCGTGCTGACCTCCCACCTTCTGCGCGGTATGACGCTGCCGCCTTCCGCCTTCTTTTCGCCATACTTGACCATTACGGGTTGCAGCCACATAACATCGCACCCAATAGCATCTTAGTTTTAGCCGGCTTCCAAGCCTTATTTGAAGGTTACTTAGGAATAGCTCCCACAGTAGAAGCCTTCAAATATTGCTTCATATGCCGCCGGCAAACCATTACTGGCGGCGCGATGGCGACCTGCGGTAGTGTAACTTTCAACTGCCGCCAAGGTGCCTGGTATCCAAAGATCCCCTACGTGGATTCTGTCAAAAATTGGACCAGCACCTTCTTTTACTGTAAGGATATTCCTGCCCCCAGCAAGACGATAGGCATCCCGCCTTTCGACAACTCTCCTCCAGAGCACCAAGCGCATTGGACGGAGAAACCGGCCACCAACCTCCCGGAGGAACTCCACCTAGCTTTTAGGCGGATCGAGTTTCTCACAAAAACCATGGCGCCTCCCCGCCTTGACGGCGTCGACACAGTCGTGTGCTGGCTGTCAAGGCGGATCATGCCTCTACGCCACCGCCCGCTCAAAATGTGTGAGTACAAGGCGGAGGAGTCTGACGGCGCGCTTGACGAAAGCGCGCTACTTTACCGGCTGCGAGAACTCATCCAGCCGAGGTTGGTCAAGGCGGCTGAGGGCGTCGCCATGTTTACACATGACAACCCAGCCCCAGAGGTAAGGCGGAACTTTCTTCACCTTCGATTTTTCCTTTCCTTGCTGGCATTAATATTAACTTGACTTTGATTATCCAGCTGAAGACCTTGACGGAGGAGGACTTGGCCCCCAACTACTACAACACTGGGGCCAAGACCAGGAAGCGCAAGCTTACCTCCACCAAGGATTTGGAGAAGAAGAAGAAAGCCGTCGTCACCACTGAGGCGGAGGATGAGATTTTGGGGGAGAACATCCCCACCAAGCGGTAAGATATTGCCCACTTGGTTTTGTTTATTTTAGGCGATTCCTCCGCTAACTTATCTCTATCTTTTCAGATCCAGGCCCACTATGCCCAAGCTGCGCGCCAACTTGAAGGTGGCAGCCGGCAGGGGCAAACCAATGAGATCCTCTCCGGCAACTGCTCCGGCAACACCCACCACCGCCATTCCCGCGGTATTATGCCCGGGAACTTTTAGGGCGGACAGGGTGAGAGTATCCGGCCCCGCACAGAACGTAGCAGAAAAGGCGGCGGGCAAAAAGATTGCCTTCAGCACACCCCTGCGATCGGCTGAAGCTACGGCTAATGATGCCGCTCGGATCATGGCCGTGAAGAAAGAGACGGCGGAGGCTGCCAAGGCTAAACTTGGCGGATCAACCTCACAGCCCACCACTGCAAGCGAAGGCGACACCATGGATGCCCGCCATACGCTGCAGACCATGTGCGATGGTGCCAGAAACTGGTACAAGCACATGAGGACGCTCCAAGACACCCTCCAAGGACAGCTTGAGGTAAGACAGTACATAGTTGCAGCCCCCGACTACTTTGTCGACTAAAGCATTGGTTTAGCCGGCGGAGTGGTCCGTTTACTATGTTTCTTGAAAACCTAACCTCTGTCCGTGTTCCCGCAGGCAACCTTGGCCTCCAACCGCGAACTTTTTACCGCCGCGGATAGCAAGAACAGGGAGTGCCGGGACCTCCAGCAAGAGCTGGAGCTGAAGAATGCGCAACTTGCGAGCTTCGAAGAGGCACGCAAGAAAGATGAAGGTTAGACCTTCTTTGCCTTCTTCTCATCCATCAAGTTTTCCAAGCAACTCCGACAAGTATTTTTAGCCGGAGTTTTTTCCTTTTGTTGTTGTAGAATTGTTAAACACTGCGCAAGATGTTCTCAGGAACTCAGCTAACATGCAAGCTTTGATGAACGAAGCTGCAGATCTTGCCCAGGAGGTCATCAAGCTGAAGGCGGATCACGCCAAAGAGCTGGAGGAGCGGGACATGAACCATGGCCTTGCTGTGAGCAAGTTGACGGATCAAATTAAAAATCTGACCGACAGCTTGGCCAAGGTGACGGAAACCTCCAGGCTCCAACAAGAGAGTCACTCCAAGGCTGTACGACTTGCCGAGGAGACTCTTGCCAGCCACTTGGATGAGATCAACGCCATCCATGACCAAGTCCTTGGTAAATTCCATCCTTTCCCCTCCAATCTTGTATGCAGAGAATTCTTGCCGGCTTGTGTTTAACTTTGATTTTTTCTCTCCTTGTAGCCCGGCAAACTTGAGCGATGCGGAGGACAACTCGCCCCGCCTTGCCCGCGTGCTGAAAATTGGCGAACTTATCACCGACATGATAAGCGCCGGGCAAGCATTTGCCGCCAAGTTTTACCCGAGCGAAGGCAGCGATCCTGTTGTCCTGGACGCGGTGCCAGAGCTGCTGAGGAAGGCGGCCAACGAGCGTGAGAGCGTGCTGCGCTCTGCTGCTCGCGGCGCCGCCAAAGTTGCCCTTTCCCTGTGCAAGGCCTGGTACTCCGAGGCGGACATGCATCAGGTGACAGAGTACATGCCCACTGAGGATGAAATGGCGATGCCATTGACTCCAAGGAAGTGATGGCTTCTGTCGCTGGCTATGCTACCCGCGTGGCCAACATGGTGGATCTTGGCGTCTTCTACAAGGAGCATCCAGACCCGCACCTTGCCGCAGGCGTAGATTCTTCAGTTGCCGGCAAGGATACTACAGGCGGCGAGGGGGAAGCTGACCAAGGCAGCCCCAAGGATGGCGGAACCGGCTCGCAAGATGCCGGCGTCAGCCCCCAAGCCCCCGAGACGGCACCGACCAAGGCGGCAACTCCTTAGATGCACCCTGCGAACAAAGCAACAAGCGCAATGCGTTAATCTGTTGGCGCATATAAACTTGTTTTATTCTTGTCTGGGATGTAAATAACTTTTGTTGGGCCAACTTTTATGCTACACTTGGCGGTAGTCTTAATTTAAGTGGCCCGCCTTAAAAATGTATCTGTGCTTGCATGCTTAACATTTCGTATGTTGGCGGAACCTCATCACAGTTACTTCAGCTGTGCCAACCAGGCGCAATACCAATTAGTTTAGACACAGAGACTAAAGCCGGCATGTTGGTGCCAACGACATACTACTAGGCGACCCACACACAAACAAACAGATAGTCATATTTAGGCGGTGCAAAGGTTGTTTGCTTAATTTTAGCCGGCAGACGGCAAATGCCAAAAAGTTGGAACCATTAGCACTGAGCGAAAATTTTGGTAACTTTTGACATAACAGATATATGATTGCAAGAAAAGACAAAAGATGGCATGATCTCTAGACGGACTGAGCAAACCACAACTTTTATTTCATAATCATATAATACTTATTACAATCAGAAATTGCTAAGTGTAAAAGGGACGTAGCTGCTCAATGTTCCATGGACGCTTGGTTTCTTCGTACTTGTCGTCAACCGTGCGCTTCCGCTTACGTCCTCTCTTCTTCTTGTATCCGTCACGTATGTCCATCAAGTAATAGGAACCATTGAGCAGTACTTTGCTGACCACAAAGGGCCCTTCCCATGGAGGGGATAACTTATGCAAGCCTTTCCTATCTTGGATTAGGCGGAGGACCAGGTCACCTACTCTAAAACTACGTTGTCGCACTCTTCGACTATGATACCGGCGCAAATTTGCTGATAGATGGCGGATCGTGCAATGGCAACGTCGCGTTCTTCGTCAAGTAGGTCAAGGCCGTCCTGTCTTGCATCTTCTGCGTCTTCTTCGACGTAGGCTTGAATTCTGGGGGAGTCAAACATCATGTCGGATGGCAGTACTGCTTCAGCGCCATAGACTAAGAAGAAAGGAGTAAACTTGGTTGATCTGTTTGGAGTTGTTCGCAAACTCCAAAGGACAGATTGCAACTCTTCAACCCAAGCCCCAGCTGCCCTGTGCAAAGGTACTTCGAGACGAGGCTTGATTCCCTGAAGAACCAACCATTGTACGCTCTACTTGACCATTTGCCTGGGGATGTGCTACGGAAGCCAAATCCAGCCGGATACCATGTTGGTTGCAGTATTCCTCAACTTCGCCTTGCGATAAGTTCGTGCCATTGTCGGTGATAATGCTATGTGGCACCCCGAACCGAGAGATTATGCCCCACAGAAAGTTGGCGGCTGTGGCGCCGTCAAGCTTTTTGATAGGTTTAGCTTCAACCCATTTGGTGAATTTGTCTACCGCAACTAGCAAGTGCGTGTAGCCCCCAGGCGCCGTCTTAAACGGACCAACCATGTCCAAGCCCCAGACCGCGAAAGGCCAAGTGATGGGTATTGTTTTCAGCTCTGAGCCGGCATGTGAGGTTGTCTGGCATATAGTTGGCAGCCCTTACAACGCTTGACGATATCTTCCGCGTCTCCTTGGCTGTCAACCAATAAAAACCTTGCCGGAAAGCTTTTGACACAATAGAGCGGGACGAAGCATGATGTCCACAAACTCCAGCATGTATCTCATCCAGCAAGTTTCTGCCTTCCTCTGGTGAAATGCAACGTTGGTAGACTCCAGTAGTACTACGCTTGTACAGTTCACCTTTGATTATTGTGAATGCCTTGGCTCTTCTGACAATTTGCCGTCGCAATACCTCATCTTCCGGCAACTCTTGGTTGACCAGAAATTCAAGTATGGGGTTGTCCAGTCCGGCTTTACCAAGTAGACGGCATAACTGGCCTCTTCCACTGGTTCTGCCGCCTCTGGATCAAGAAGGTCAGCTCCTTTTATTGACGGCTTGTGGAGATGTTCCAGGAAAACATCCTTTGGTACCTTTTTGCGCTCAGATCCCAACCTGGCAAGTGTGTCTGCCGCCTCGTTTTCGGCCCTTGGGATGTGGCGGACCTCATATCCTAGGAAGCACTTGGCAAATTCGTCAACAGCAGCGCGATACGCCGCCATTGTTGCACTTTTGGCATCCCATGTACCACGTATCTGTTGCGCAACCAGGTCTGAATCACCATAGCAGAGAACACGTTGGACACCAAGCTCTTTGGCAATGTGTAAACCATGTAGAAGTGCTTCATATTCGGCAACATTGTTAGTTGCTTTGAAATGAATTTGTAGCACATAGCTGAGCTTGTCCCCTTGAGGATTTCTCAACACAACACCAGCCCCCGAGCCCTGAAGCATCTTTGATCCGTCAAAGTGCATGATCCAGTACTCTGTTTCAGGGAGAGGTATTTCATCCATGGCTTCTGTCCAATCTGCGACAAAATCTGCTAAGGCCTGAGACTTAATAGCATTTCTGGGTTTATATGAATGTCAAAGGCGGCAAGTTCAATGCCCCATTTGGCAACTCTGCCGGTAGCCTCTGCATTGTTTATTATATCCCCAGAGGTGCTTTGCTCACCACAGTTATTGAATGTTCCTGGAAGTAATGTCTCAACTTCCTGGCGGCGTAAAAAACACCATAAGCCAGCTTCTGGTAATGCGGATAACGCTGCTTCGAGGCGGAGAAAACTTCACTGATGAAGTAACAGGGCGTTGTTCACTTGCCTCTGCTTCTCCCGCCTTGCGTTCCACAACCATAACTGCGCTGATAACCAAGTTGGTTGCAGCGATATACAGCAGCATTGGCTCCTCTGGACGAGGTGCTGCCAAAATTGGAGCAGTCGTTAATGCTACCTTTAGCTGTTGCAAGGCGGCATCTGCTTCGTCTGTCCACTCAAAGTTGTCGGATTTCCTCAAAAGCCGGTAAAGAGGCATGCCTTTTCACCAAGACGGCTAATGAAACGACTGACGGCAGCTGCGGAGCCGGCAAGGCGCTGCACGTCCTTCAGGCAAGTTGGCCTGGATATGTTGAGAATTGCCTTGATTTTCTCCGGGTTGACCTCAATCCCTCGTTCGGAAACGATAAAGCCAAGCAACTTGCCGGCAGGGACTCCAAACACGCATTTGTTTGGATTGAGCTTCATCCTATACACCCGGAGGTTGTCAAAGGTTTCTCGAAGATCGTCAAGCAAATCCGCCTTTTTCCGAGACATGACGGCAATGTCGTCTATGTAGACGTGAACATTGCGGCCAATTTGTTCGTTAAGGCATCTTTGCATGCACGCTGATACGTAGCGCCGGCATTTTTTAGGCCGAAGGGCATCGTAATGTAGCAGAAGGTTCCATAGGGCGTGGTGAACGCTGTTTTTAGTTGGTCTGATTCCCGCATTTTAATTTGGTGGTACCCGGAGTACGCATCCAAAAAGCACAGCAGCTCGGAGCCGGCTGTGGAGTCTATGACCTGATCTATACGTGGTAAAGCAAAGTGGTCCTTAGGACAGCACCTGTTCAAACCGGTATAATCGATACACATCCTCAGCTCTTTATTAGGTTTGGGAACAAGTACAGGATTTGCCAACCAATCAGTATGCACTACCTCCCTAATAAACTTTGCCTCCTGCAACTTGATGATCTCCTTCCGATAGCTTGTCGCTTCTTCTCCCCAAAGCGTCTGATTCCTTGCTTGACAGGCTTGGCTCCTTTGTAGACATTAAGAGAGTGCTCGGCAAGTTCCCTGGGAACACCCGGCATGTCGCAGATGACCATGCAAAGATGTCCCCGTTCTCACGGAGGAACTCGACGAGCGCGCTTTCCTATTTGTCATCAAGGTTGGACCCGATGGTGACTTGCTTGGAGCTATCACCTTTGACCAGATCCACCTTTTTGTGTCATCAGAGGCCTTGAAGGACTGCTTTGGTTCGGCAGTTTGCACTTTTTCCGGCAACTTGGACGTATCAGTTTCCTTTTCAGCATGGCTAGCTCCTCTGCGTGGAGGACAGCTTCGGCGAAGGCGGCATTGCCACGTTCGCACTCCTTTGCCTTTTTGAAGTTGCCGTTGACGGTAATAGTACCGTTGGGTCCAGGCATCTTCAACTTGCTGTAGATGTAACATGGCCTCGCCATGAACTTGGCGAAAGCAGGCCGTCCAAAGATGGCGTGGTAAGCACTCTTGAAGGGGACTACCTCGAACCGAATATACTCTGTGCGGTAATTGGCTTCGGTTCCAAAGGTAACCTCAAGTTTGATGCTTCCCTTAGACTTGGCTTGCCTTCCCGGCACAATGCCGTGAAAGTGACCTTGCTGTAGTCAAGTTGCTTTCCGTCAAGTTCATGCGCTTCAAGGTGTCTTCGTAAAGGATGTTGAGGCTGCTGCCTCCGTCCATCAACACCTTGGTAGTTTGAAGTTGGCAACAATTGGGTCGACAACGAGGGCGTACTTGCCGGGATGCGGCACACGGTCAGGGTGATCGTCCCTGTTCCATGTAATCGGAGCTTCAGACCAATTCAGATACTGGGGAACATCTGGCACCGTGGCATTGAGCTCACGTAGTTCCGCCTTCTCTTCCTTCGCAGAGGGAGTGCCTAGGAAACACACGAGTTGCTCGTGTACCTTGGGGAACTTTTTATCCTTGCGAGGTGGTTTGGGGTCCTCGTCCTCTGACATGGAAACAGCCTCATCATCGTCGTCCTTCTTTGCTTTTTCCGCCTTTTTAGCCTTTTTCGGCTTCCAGCCGACATCGGGGTCCTTCTTGAAGTCGTCAATGAAGCGGCATTCACCCAGTGTGTGGTTAACCTTGCCAAGATGCGCGTGAATCGGACAAGGCAGCAACTTTGCTTCTTCGTAAGACATGCGGGTCTTGCTAGGACCGGCATCCTTGCCCTTGTTCTTATTTTTCCACTTGCGCTTGCCGCCACGGCCTTCAAAGGCGGTGGCGACCTCATTGGATGGTCCAGCTTTGTCTTCCTGGGCGGCCTTCCGCTTGTAATTAGCACGCTTGCTTGGTGCCAAATCAGGGGCACCCTCGCCATCACGTGCATCATCGTCCGCCTGAGCGTACATGGCGGCGACCTCAAGCATGACTCCAAGGTCCTTGACTTGCATGCGTACGAGCTTGTGTCGGAGGCTGGATCCCTTCAACAAGCATGTGGTAAAGGCATGGATCGCCTGGTTGTCGTCGACGTTCTCACAACTTGCCTTTGTCTGAATCCATCTTGCCAGAAAGGCGGACGCGGTTTCGTCTGGCCTTTGCACACAGTGCGTTAGATCTGTATATGTCTTTGGGCGCTTGTACGTGCCCTGGAAGTGTTGGGTGAAAACCCGCTCCATATCCAGCCAACTGTGTACAGATTTTTCCGGCAAGTTTTCGATCCAGCTTCTGGCTGTTCCCTCCAGCATGAGGGGTAGGAAACGTGCAGCAACTAGGCCATTGCCCCCGGCAATTTCGACAGCCAAAGCATAGTCCGACAACCACGAGTTGGGTTTGTCAGCTCCGTTGTACCTTGGCAACTTTTTGACACTGATGTCATGTCGCGAGGTATGCGGATATTGCGGATGGCGTTGCCGAAGCACACGGGGCCGAGGTATGAATCCTCCTTTCCAGCCTGAATGTCATTAAGACGATGACGTGCGTCTTCTGGCTCGAGCTGCTTGTTGGTTCTGTCACCACGAGGCTCGTCCTGCGCTGCCCGGCTGCGGCCAGGCTCGTTGATGTGTCCCTGACTCCCGCCTTCTCGCCTAGGCGGTGGCGGTGGGGATCTGGTGCGGTCCCTGCTCCTCCTTGGCGGAGGGGATCGTCACGGTTGCCGCCACTTATTGGCGGCTGCTGGTTGTCTCTACTCCCGCCGTCTCTTCTAGGCGGTGGTGGTGGTGGTTGGTCCTGGTGCCTTTTGCCATTGTGGGAGGCCTCATCGCGGTGTCTCCTAGGAGGCGGCGATTTGCGAGGCTCCTTGTCTTTGTCTTTCCCCTTACCATGGCTACTGGAGCCAGATGGGTCGTTGGGGTTGCCGCCAGCGGCAGCTATACAGGCATTAGACTTGGAAACCAGGCGTCCACCTCGTGCGTCCGCCTGACTTGCACGGGAATCCGCCCTTGCCTGCTGCTCCAAAGCCTTGTAGGCTAGAGTAGAGGCGTAGTAGATCTTCTCGTCCTTGTCGTAGTCGTCGTTGTTGAGGATGTCCAAGGCGGCCGCAGTGTTAAGGACAGGTGTGCTGAGAACTACGTCGCCGTTTTTGTCCTTTCGCTGCGGAGCCGATGCCCACTCGAAACCAAGTCTCTGAGCGGGTGACTTGAACTCCTTTGGGGGCGGATCGCGATTCTGCAGGGTACTCTTCTTTGGCGGTGGAAGCTTGCCGATGGCCACCGGTGTAGTGGTGAAGAGGTTCCTTTTGGCGGTGAGCTTAGCCTGCTCCGCCTTGGCCTCCTTCAGCAAGTTCACGACCTCGTCATGCTGCGCCTTTAGGCTCTGGGTTTGGTTGACTAGAACCGAACGGAACTTTTCCAGGTCTGCCAGCGACGTTTGCTCGTTAACTGGCGTGAGCAAAACTTCCGCCAAAGTTGCCTTTTCTGCCTCATTGAGGGCATCTTTGCTGCATCCGCCCCGATCCAGGTTTGTCCTCTTCATGGGAGCCGGCGGGGGTACTTGGTCCGGCAAGGTGGCACCCGGGGTGCCGGCAACATCTGGATCTGTTGCTTTTGCCGGATCAGTTGTGGTGACACCAGCCACGAAAGCCTGCTGCATAGTTGAACTTGCTACCTCAGATGGCTGTGGTTCTGGTGCGTGGAAACACTCTTGAACCTTCTGTTCGAACATGCTAACAGATTCTCCATCGGAGTCAGAGTCAACGTTGACTTGAACGGTGTCTCTGGATCCGGCATCTGACATCGCATCGTCCTGGAGTGCAGGAAGGATGGATTCAGGATCGTTGCTGTCTGGCTGGGAGTCGGATCCCATGCCGGCAACTCCACAGAAGTGGAGATCTGAATCCGCGGACTCCGCGGAGGAGGCAGATTCAGATCCGTCTTGCGAGTAGTCGAACTCCGGGTGGCGGGTGGGCCCGAAAACGGTGTGGTTCCTGGGGAACCCCAACGCCTCCGGGGTGAAGCCGATGAAGATCTCGAATCCGCCAATGGGAACCAGGGTGTAGGCGATGAGGCCATCTTTTGCCGGCACCCAAGTTCCGTTGTCTTGCACGTAGCCGACAGATCCGGCACGCGCCGCGCAGCCAACGGCGATGGTGTCGCCGATGCCGCCAGTAGATCCCGCCCGAACGTGACGCCTGACGCCTTTGGCCCCACGGTGGGCGCCAACTGTCGTCGTATCGGCATCGTAGATAGGAGACGGGGGTCCTCTAGCCGCTGGTTAACCGAGGGGGTAAAGGGAGCGTCGTCGAGGTCGGGATTGAACAAGGCAGTTTACCCAGCTTCGGATCTCGCAACGGTGGCGAAACCCTACGTGCTGCTATAACTCACTATAATGGCAATCGCCTTGGTCAGGTTACAATGAGTACAAAGATGTCCCCTAGAAGCGTCCCTGGTCCGGCTTATATAGGCGGCCAGGCGCAGGGGTACAAGGTAGTAACGTATCCGGCAAGTATACAGAGTCCTAAACCTATCCGGCAAGTATGCCGCCTACCGCCTATGTCCGTTGACTTCTTGGGCTTCAGTCTTGGGCCTCCGTCTTGCCGGCATCCGCCAACCTTGAGTTGCCGGCTATCTGGGCCGCCCGGCAGGCAAAGCCTTAACCACCACTGCGGGCCACCCTGGACTAGCCGGATTTGCCATGTTGGTGATACCCCTAGTTGGTATAACCCCAACAGTTGGTGAACCCCCGCAGTCCGGCGTGGTATATTAAGCTTCTATTTGATCAGATGTAAAATTTTATTTGTATATATATATTAACAAATGTTTCTTCTTTTTAGACCTCCGCATCGACCCAAACCAGTAAACGAGGCCATGCCAAAGGGTTGGGAATAAAAGATCATTTCAGAATTGAGTCAGTCTCTTCAGATGGCAAACCGTTGGCGCCTCCGAAGAGCGCAACTAAGTTTGTGCATCAATGTGGAGTTGTTGTCAGGGACAATGTTCCGATCAGCCTTTCGGAATGGAATCAGATAAAAAACTTAGAGGGCAATTATTATGTCACCGAGAGAACTAAAGATATATGTTGGAAGAAGCTCATGGCACATTTCACTCTGCCGGTGTTCGATAGTCCCGAAAGGACAGAAGCCACGAGGGACAAAGTCAAGCATTGGGCTCTGAAGAAGATGGCTGAACAATTCAATAAATGGAAGAACAGATTATACCGTGATTGGGTCGACAAAGAGAAAGTTCCAGATTTCACTGGGACACTAGAGAGGCAGCGGGCTCACTGGTCGGCATTTCTGCAATACAAGAATTCAGAAGAAGCCAAGGAAAGATCGGCAAAGAATAAGTTGAATGCAGCGAAGAAGATATATAACCATAAGTTGGGTGGAGGTGGCTACATAGCTGCCGAGCCTAAGTGGGATCGGATTGAGGCCACTTTGCGCGCAAAAGGGATCATTCCAGTTACTGAAACGTGGCCTCGTAGGGTCAGAAATTGGGTATTTGCTCATGGGGGGGAGTATGACGAATCAAGCGATGTAATAGTTGATGAAACGAAAGAAACTCCTATACCCCGGCAAACAATTCTGGATACAATCGCCGATGCTCGTGAGGGAAGGTTTTTTCCCGACAGAGAATACGACGAGCTGTGGAAGGTCCTCGGTACTAAAGAAAAAGGAGGATCTGTTCGAGGCAGGGGAGGTGTGACGTGGCATGAAGGGTTTCCTGAGGACCGTGACTCTTATAGAAGCCGAGAAAGAGCAAAGAGGAGGAAGGAGCAGGAGCAACACGACCGGTTGAGCAAAGTGGAAAATATCATTAGCCAACAACAACAGGAACTAGATGAATTGCGGCGCGCGCAGTCTTCTCGAGGGGAAACTCATCAGCTGCTGCTGCAAGATAGTCAACCAGGTGGTCCATCTCAACGGAGAAGCAGCGTGGCTTCCGCGACGGTCGGTGCTGATGAGGCATCGAACCAAACATACCCCGTGGATTCTATCACTGAGAAGAAAACTTGTGAGCTACATGAGGCAGTGAGAAACATAACCATGAAGGCGGCGGACGGCTATGCTTTACCTTGTGAATCTACAGCACTGTATTGTGGCAATGCGATTCCAGATGGCTATGCTCGTGTCGGCGTGGATCACGTTTACCCCGGATATGCATCACTCGAACTTCATTTCCCTGGAGGTGATGATGAGAGGACACTGGGAGATGTCCAGGGTGGACTCATTCTATGGCCCAAGAAATTGATCATGTTTCTAGGCTGGACACCGCCGCCAAGGCCAGCATCGCCTTCTCGATCTCCGTCGCCGCGTCAGCCGACTCCTGAGCCGCGTCACTCGCCGCGTCAGCCGACTCCTGAGCCGCGTCACTCGCCGCGTCAGCTGACTCCTGAGCCGACTCCTGAGCCGTCTCCACCGCCTCCGCCCACTAAGGCTAACGGTCGAAAGGGGATGAAGACCACAGCCATGGGTTCCCGACCCAAGCCCCGACTTGAGCCCCTGCCAAAAGTACCGAAGGTTCCTCCCCCGAGACCTTACAACGTCGAGTGTACTCAAGAGGAAGCCAGGCTGTGGCTACAAACAGATTCGAGAAGACAGTTTGCAGAAATGGCTGAGAAAAGAAAACCTAAGCCAAAGGAAAAGTATTCGGAAGCTGAAACACAATTTGCTGTTAGTTTCCTTACTCAGCCATCGCAAATTTCGATAAATAGGCCAGATGACTATGTACGGACTATGAGGAAAATTCCACCCGGCGGGAAAAGGAGAAGAGATGTTGCCCAGCTCGGACAGCAGTCAAAACAGTCCATCTCCCCGCTCAAGGTGGCCACTGATAAGGGCTCTGCGCTTGAGTACCGCGCGCAATTTGCTGCAGATATGGGTATTTCACTTTCTCAGCTGGATGCAGATGATATGCCCCCCTTATGGGACCTACTAGATGGACCTGGGAATACGGGAAGGATCTAGTGTCACCTGATGAGCTCCAGAATCTACCAACACAAATGACAAGACTGCATAAATGGTACAAGAAGGTCACAAGTGAAGGTCGAATATTGATCCCGGTGAAAATTACAGATGAACATTTCAACGGTGCAGACGAGATAACTATACCTATTGAAGAAATCTATCAGTTATACCAGCTTGACGCCCTCGACTTGAGCATCCTCACTACCTATTGTCTGTAAGTGATTCAATTCATTTATTTTCTAAAATAAAGTCTATAGCTTAGCTCGGTCATTGCCTGTTCTAATTATGCTCACTACGGTATTATGCAGAATGAAGAGCGATGAATGTGACAGAAGCCGAGTGTTTGAGATTGGGTTCATCGACCCAAGCCGAGTTAATGAAAAATTGCTACAACTCTGCCACGAGGAAACGGTGAACACCTTGTTTAGGTCCATCCGGGACCAAAATTATAAAGGGAAGATATTGTTTCCTTACCACTTCAGGTAAGAGTCTTACTGTCTTGTACACATTGGTTTTTGCTTTCTCGATGTTAAGTGTAACTGATTAGTTACTGACATATATAAACGTGCGTAGCTCCCATTACATTCTGTTAGTCATTCAAATCGATAGAGCAGAAGTTGAAATCTTGGACTCATTGCATTGGCCCGAAGAGCGGCACGAATATATCCAAGGAGTGTTCAAACGGTAATTGCAATCTTTATCGTATTACATCGGTCTCTTTCCTTCCATTCCTGAGATATCAAGTAACTAATTAATAACTCGTTTATTCAATTGTTTGATGGGCAGGGTTTGGGAAGCTTTCCGAAAAGCTACACCTGGTCAATTTAAAGAGGAACTTACTTTTGTTTACCCCAAAGTAAGTTGTACGAGCTAGGTGTTCGCGCATCCCTTTTAATTCAAATTTCAATACCATCGTGATGCTTGATTATTATTTGATTGAAATCTATTCTCGTGTAGTACTTGGATAGGCAGCCTCCCGGGACCAATTTGTGTGGATATTACGTCTGCGAGTGGATTCGCACGATAGTCTCTGAGCGGAACCGAGGGACATTTATCGAAGTAAGTGAACAAATAAATTCACAATTTCATTTTATAACCATCAATTGTGTTGAGTGTCATTCCTAATTTCTGTTATGATGATTGAAATTCATATTAATCTCCCTTCTTTTATAGATGGATCAAATGCGGAGGGACCTGCAACTAAAGGACCGCTTTCGACCAATTTGCGAGGAAATTGCGGGCTTTTTGATGAACTATGTCATAGACATGAAGGGAAAATACAATGGCACCGGATCAAATTAGATGACGGGCTCTAGTAGTGGCTTCATGATCTCCATGTAATCGAATAGATGACGGTTCTAGTCCCTCTTATATATGATCTTTATATGTAAATTAATCCGGGAAACCGGGAAAACGTGAAACCGGGAAGCCGGGAAAACGTGAAACCGGGAAGCCGGGAAAACGTGACGTCGACTTTCCCGACTTCACGACTTCACGACTTTCCCGACTTCACGACTTTCCCGACTTCACGACTTTCACGACTTCACGACTTTCCGTTCCGACTTCCGATTTCCCGACTTTCTCATAAAGCTTTCTCTTACGAATATTTTGATATGCTATATGTATTTTTCTGATTTACAGATAATTAACCATATTTTTTACAAATTATTCATAATATACAACAACCGAAACGAAAAAAACCACAGGTCGCCACGTGGGTGCATCTCTAGTCCCGGGTTGTATTACAACCCGGGACTAGAGGTCCTCTCGCATGCGCCATGTGCTGGCCCCGCGTGGACCTCTCTGGTCCCGGGTCCTAGCACACCCCGGACTAGAGGGGGGGGGGGGCTCTAGTCCCGGTTGCCATGTACCGGATGGCAATCCGGTCCCAAAGGGGTCTACCACCCGGGACTAGAGGCGTGGTTTCCACTAGTGCATACGCAAGGAGGCTCCCAGACTTGGGAAACAAGGAAGACTAAGAAGGATATAGAGTAGGACTTCGAGTTTGGGTGTAACCTGTCCTTACCTTGTAAACGAGCAGGAGACCCGGTAGCCTTTCTAAGCCGGCTCCTAGGTCATAGATCGATACGCCCAATTGTTATCGAGCAAACCCTTGTAACCTAGACTCGGGACTTGGTAGCGAGATTGCTCCCTGGTTATCGAGATCATCATATCAGTACAATCAGGCAGGAAGTAAGTCTTTATCTCCTATGGAGAGGCTGAACCTGGGTAAATCCTTTGTCCCCGTAGAGCTAGACAATCTCCTCAACGACAAGGTCGCCATGTCCCCACAATCAAGTTATCTCTGGATACACTACAAGGAAACAACTAATAGCCGGCTTTTAATCACCGGCGGGCAACCTAAAACCCACGCCGGTGATCTGCTGGGATAAAATTCCGCAACTAATCACCGGCGTGTGAAAATTTCCACGCCAGTGATATGTTGGAATCACCGGCGTGTACCACATAGAGCCACGCCGGTGATATGTGGGCCCAAAGAACCAACCACGCAGGAAACTACCACCGGCGTGGAAAGTAAGATGCATGCCGGTATTGTACCGCGTAGTTACTTGCGTGGGACCTATATGGCACGCCGGTAATCAAATGTCTCAGGAGGGCATGTGGTATCCTATGGAAGCACCGACGTGTGGATATGTGGCTCGCCGGTATTATGATTCTAATCACCGGCGTGTCATACATCCACACGCCGGTAATATAGATGTTGCTGGACACTCCAATTCCCACCCCCACACTTCCCACCTCGTCCTTATATATAGGACCCTTGCCCCTGTTGGATATATTGCATCTGAGTTGATTTGGGTATCTTAGCTAGAGATAGCTAGAGTTATTAGGCGTTGTTTGTGTAGTGGCTTAGCAACATGTCGGTTCCTCCTTGTGCTCGTGGTTTTACTGGTATGATGCCTCATTTGGTTGTGTATGGTCTGTAAGAATGATGAAGGGTGATAAGTGGAAAGGGACTCCACCCGTGCCATTCGATGATTTAATTAGTAGCAATAGCCACCTCACTGAGTTAAATAAATACTTTCGAAGAGATGGGCTCCCAGAGAGAAACCCAGAGGAAATACGCCAAGAATTTTGAGGTTGCGTAGAAGGTGGCATAGAGTGAATGAACTCAAAATCATCGAGGCGGGCCTTCGTAACTTGCCTATCAACTCTGAGTCAAAAAGCATCTTTTTCTTGCCCTAGGAATATGCATTGCACGTAAAGGTAAATTTAAATTCCGTTACATCAATCAATCTATATAAGGTGTACAGTTATAGTTATATTGAGTTGTGCTTAATTATCTTTTTTTATTGTGCAGCATTACCCTGAGGACGCAGACTTAATCAACAGAGAGATCCCTGACTTCTTGTGGATGTTGATACTATGGGGTAAAGCACCCAACGGGCGTCCGGCGACGACGTGCAACGCTGATAAAATGAAGAGGGCTCTTGGAGTAAAGATTGGACCCAAAACCTGGAGTGTTGGATCATCGAAGGCACAAAGATCATCGAAGGCGGTCATGGCCGATGATAGCAGTGACGATGACTTCTAGACGAGCGGAGATCAGACCCAAGTGTAAGGGCGTCGTCGGAGGATCGAAGAAGGCAGTCGTCGCTGATGATAGTGACGATGACTTCATGCCTTCTAGACGAGCGGAGATCAAACCCAAGTGTAAAGGCATCATTGGAGGATCGAAGAAGGCAGTCATCGCTGATGATAGTGATGATGACTTCATGCCTTCTAGACGAGCGGAGATCAGACCCAAGTCCAAGGGCGTCATTGGAGGATCGAAGAAGGCAGTCGTCGCTGATGATAGTGACGATGACTTCATGCCTTCTAGACGAGCGAAGATCAGACCCAAGTCCAAGGGCGTCGTTGGAGGATCGAAGAAGGCCGTTAGACGTCGTTGATGCATGTTAGGCTAACAAGGGGAACTCGTGAAATGTAATTTAGATGTGTAATATTATAATATTGTGGCCATGTGAGCACCTTTCCCCACCATTCCTTTTCTCTATATATAGGACCGTCAGTGTTTTTTTAATGTACTAATAAATCACAAACGATTTGCGAACAAAGTTAATTTTAATTTTTTTTACACATAACCCTAACCAAAGGTGCCCTTTAGATCTCAGATCTTCCCACACACCACACACACCACACAAACTCCACTCTACTCCCGCATCCCACCGCCACCTACCCCGCCGCCGCCACCCACCCATCCCCGCTGGCGCTGGCACTCGTCCTCACCGCCCGCGCCATCTCCGTCCCCGCCCTCGCCGTCTCCGTCCCTGTCCTCGCCGCCGTCGCCCGCGCCGTCTCCATCCCGTACTCACCGTCTCCGTCCTGTCCTCGTCGTCTCCGTCCCCGCCCTCGCCCGCGCCGTCCCCGCCCTCGCCCGCGCCCGTCCTCACCGCCATCGAGCGCCCGCGCCGTCCCGTCACCGGCACCACTTGGTGAGCCTCTTGTTATTATCTTTTTTTCTTAATTTTCTAACTTGTATGATTTAGATAGATGCATTGTAAATCGAATAATTGATTATTTGTTATATATAGTGTCATGGTTTTGATATTCGTCCCCGTCGGCCCTCGTCCGGTATATGACTCGGATGTGGTATACATCTTTTATAACTATTTGTTTCATTTAGTGTTTATGACAATTTCGCCGACCAACTTGACATAGATATTTTTATCTAGGAGGTATGTGAACCGGAAATTCCAATGGACCCTCTTGTCGAGAGGTTAAATCTAGTTGAACAAGAAAACCATGATTTGAAAGAAAAATTGAAAAGAATTGAAGAAGTGAAGATGATATTGGATTTGTATCATGCCGATGTCGTCGATAATCACAAGATCAAGATAGATGAAATGCGCTTGAAGATTAAAAAGATTAGAAAATATGCCATTGATAAGGAGGCTTGGTTTCATTATGTTGTTGGATCAATAGTTAACTTAGTTGCGATTTTGATCGCATTTGTTGTTGCATTTAAATGTTTTAGATAGTTGTCTGTTAGTTTCAATGTATGAGAACTATGTATGAACTTTAGATATTGTATGTTAATTTCAATGTATGAGAACTATGTATGAACTTTAGAAAGTTGTATGTTAGTTTCAAAATATGTGTCATTATTGCTTCAAACTAGTGCATTCGTAAGTGTGTAGACATGAAACTTTATAATGCAATAGGATATGGCGTGTCAAGTATGTGACTCCGCTTGTCAAGAGGGGGTTTTCACAGGATCGAGCTTTATGATTCAGCTGCCGAAGATTCCGTCTAGGTCGATGCTTATGATGGTATGGACAATCTATTGTTTTCTATACATTTGTGACTCATGTTTTCTTTTAACTATCTATCAAACATCATTTCCTTGTTGATTTGCTTCATAGGTTGTACCGTGCAATATACGGCGCCAGTTTAACGAGCTAGTCGGCAACACCGTCAACTTTGATGTTCATGGAACTATTTATAAGATACGTGTCAAGAAAGAAAAGTACAAAACTTTCTTCTGGGGGCACTGTTTGGATGATCTCGTTGCCACGAACAAGCTGAGCCGAGGTGATTACCTTCATTTTAGTATGGATGGACCACAACCTCGGCTCAAGCTTGTCTACTTTGGCAATGTTGGTTCCGATAATGACGCGAGTATGGAGGAGGATGACGAGAGTGCTCAAGAGAGTGACGAGCACTAGTACAGATAGACACATCGGATACCCCTCTATGGCAACGGCAAGAGTTAGGCGACGGAAGAATGAGTTCTGCGTGCTTCTGCGAGTGCGCGCGCGCTAGTCGGTCGATGGGCCCGACCCAATGGTAATGGAGGCGGAAAACAGCTCCGTTGCTCATATATGGGCAATGGAGGAAAAAATATCTCCATTGCTGATATTCCCACATCAGAAATGGAGATCGGTCTATCTCCGTTTCCCATGTGAAGGCCCATTAAGCGGTGCCAGTATTAATATCTCCCACTCCAGCGTATCTCACTCTCACTCTCCCCAGTTCCTAACCCTAGCCGCACACTCTCTCCACCTACTTCACTCCATCGATGGCGAACCCCTCCGGCGCCGACGGAAGTAAGGATGGAGCATCTTCCTCCTCCTACCCTCCGAGGCGCACCCCGGATCTCCCCTACAACTGGGGCGAGATCCCCGGCGACCGCGCTCGCGAGTTCCTGCGGAGCCGTCAAATCCCCTCCCGATCCACGGCGGCGGCGGCCCCCGATGCCCGGATCTCGTCCTCCTCGGACGATGAGGACTCGGATCTGGAGGTCGGTCTCCTCCTCTCTCGCACCGCCTTTGAGCGCGAGCGCGCCGACGGTGTCATTCGGGCATCTGCGATGTAGAGAGCTATCCGCATCTCCGCCGCCGAGCACGCGATAGAAGCCGCCGAGGAGGCGTTGTTCCAGACGCAGCTCCGGGCGGCCATAGACCGCTCTCTTCTCCTTGGCCAGGGCCCTGGGCCAGATGCGGCGGCGGCAGCGGTGGCGGTGGCGGCGGAGGAGGAGGAGGAGGAGGACTCTCCGGTGTTCGAGGAGGATGAGGTCTCCTCTGACAGTGGCTCCGGCGCCGACGACTGGGACGCAATCCGCGACGGAAATCGACCCCGCGTCGCCTAAGGTAAATGACCGTTCTTTTTACTATGTATTTGCTCTGTTAGAGTATTTATTTAGCTTGGTTTGCTCTGTTTTGTAGCTCTGTTTAGCTATGTATTTGCTCTGTTAGCTACTTAATTATTTAGACCGGTTTGCTCTGTTCAGCTATGTATTTGCTATGTTAGCTACTTATTTAGCTCGGTTTGCTCTGTTAGTTAGCTCTGTTCAGCTATGTAGTTGCTCTGTTAGCTAATTAATTATTTAGATCTGTTTGCTCTGTTAGTTAGCTCTGTTCAGCTATGTATTTGCTATGTTAGCTACTTATTTAGCTCGGTTTGCTCTGGTAGTTAGTTCTGTTCAGCTATGTAATTGCTCTGTTTGCTACTTAATTATTTAGATCGGTTTGCTCTGTTAGTTAGCTCTGTTCAGCTATGTATTTGTTATGTTAGCTACTTATTTAGCTCGGTTTGCTTTGTTAGTTAGCTCTGTTCAGCTATGTATTTGCTATGTTAGCTACTTATTTAGCTCGGTTTGCTCTGTTAGCTGCTTATCCCACTATATTTTGCTTTGTTTACTGCTTATTGGCTCTATTTATTAACTTTGTTTGCTGTTTTTAACAAAGAATATTCGTTGTGTCAAGGGCTTGGTGGATGCTTGGTGACGATGCTACTGCTGTGAAGACCTAGGAGCGGGGCTCCGTACACGGTGCCGTCACCAGGAGCAGTACATTTTGCGCAGCAGGATGAAGACAGTAGATGTTCATCTGGCGGCCGTGAAGACATAGGAGCAGAGCTCCAGTCACGCGCACCGATGAATTTTCGTAAAGCAGGGCGTATAGGAATACGGTGACGACCGCGCGGCCGTCTCGTCGCATGGAGCGGGGCTCCATCGACGGCACAGCCCGTCACCGTGTTTTATTTTGTAACCCTTATTAGAAATGGTGATTATCAAAACTCCGTGTCTAATGTGAAACATATCAGTGACGATCTAATATAACAACCGTTGCCCATGTTAGGGGCAACGGTTTATCAACTCCGTTGCCATTGAGCTCTTCACATCAGTATCGGGGGCGGGGACACGGACCCTTTCTCCGTTTCCGATGGGATTTTTGGTCCATTGCCGATGTGTCGTTCTGTACTAGTGGAGGAGAGTGCCAAGGAGAGTGACGAGGAGGACGACCCATTGAAGGATGTCGTCATCACCCACAGAGTCAGTCTTAGTGACCGTGAGCGGGAGCGTCTTCTTCAAAGACTACCTCCCCGAGATAGCTACAATGGAGTGCCTTTTGTGCCTGTTGTGGGTATGTGTGTGACTTAGTTCTTTTCTTGTTGCATGTGATCCATGCTATGTTCTCGCAGAAACTACCTAGGATGATAGCGGAAGCCGCTGACATTGCGCCTACTGGTACTCTTCGTGTACGCATTGGAGAGGGAGGAAGGTTCACCGCCATTCCATACACCATGTACACTAACAGCCGCATTGTCTTCAACTCTCAAGCGTGGAGGGAGTTCCATGCGCCACGAAATATGGCTATTGGACAAGCTATCGTCATCACTCTAAGGACCGGCCACTCCAACAACTCGCACGTGTCATTGGTGATCAACTATCTTTAGCTTTGAGATCGACAATAGTTTATTTGCACTACTCATTTAACTATGTTGAATAGCTCAAAGTGTATTTGTGGTACTATGGAGTAAACTACTCATTGCACAATAGCGCAACTACTGGCGTGGATATTTTCTGTAATAATTCTAGTTATGTTATTTTCCTGTGAATTTTGCTGCTTATTGTTGTTCAGTAGGCTGTCATTAGTTTCATTTTTTTATTCTGACAAAAAACACCACCGGCATGTGCCGCGCTCGCCAGTAATCCAAATCGTCACCGGCGTGGCCGCGCACTCGTCGGTGATCCCAGGCTAATCACCGATGTGGCTGCGCACTCGCCGATGATCTCAAATAGCGCTGGCGTGAAGTTACCGGCGTAGACGTTTCTCGCCGGTGATCCCAAAAACGCCACGCCGGTGATTAGCTGTTTCCTTGTAGTGGTAACATCTGCTGTATCAACCCCACGACAGTTGGCGCCCATCGTGGGGCCTGCGTTATCTTTGTCTTTACATCTCACCTCCTCCAATACATTATTAGCAATGTATGCACATGACGGCTTCTCCTTTATCCCATTCAGGCTCCAAACGGCGATTTCCCTTTTTTTTACCAATATGCTACCCTCCTCAAGACATGCATGTGTCATGACAAATAGGTCATCTACCTTAAGCCACCACCTTGTAAATCCAGTTAACTTCTAAACTCTCTATATAAGAAATCTTGCATGCTTCCTATTAATGTCAAAATTAGATGAATGGAGCTCACCATCGAGCTTTAGAGTAACAATGTGGCATGTACCACGTCGCTAATATTGGTCTCCCATCTTTTCTTTCCATCCTCGCATCAAGGAATTTAATCCTATGATGGAAATAACTGAACGCCTCGTTGGTTCTTGCGCCGCTTTCTCCTTGAGGGAAAATCTAGAAGTGGTCTAATACATTCTTAATGCCTCCACCTAGCATACCTATTAGGTGTTATAAAACTCCCATAAGTGACCAAAGTATTGGTCTTGTCGTTCCTCAGAAAAATATGAATTGCTTATTCAAAACAAGTTCCTTGCCATATAAAGCATGATAAAAAAATCAAAACATATAAATGGTTTGGTGGTTTGTGACCTCATCATTCAATGCGCTTATCCTCAAATTATTTATATATAAAAGAAACTTGAACTCATCTAGGTTCTATTATTCTAATTTCGTAATTTAACTAGTGGGGAGTCAAATTATTCGAAAAAAAGGGGGCTCGTTCTAGTTATGGGATGTCAATGGCGTCAATTTAAGTTCAAACAAATCTCTTTTTGTTAGGTTTCCTGTGGTGATTTTGAATTGTTGAGTGACCACTAGACTGGCTAAGCCATTCACCCAATTTTCCAAATTGCATATCCTTTTGCAAAACATGCGTGGTACAATTATGGAAATTCATCAACATTGTCGGGTTTAATTAAGGATCTTTTTCAATCTTCCATGTTCAAGCTAGAGTATGATGAGCTATGAGCTACATATTTTTATTCATCTCCTACTCATGTTTCACACTGACTGAAGCTCCAATTATTAATGGACCTATATTGGGGTTACAATTGCTTTGATAGAATAATTTGCTGCACATGGCTTTTAGAGATACACCTTTGCCTAACATTATCAAAATGGGTGTAAATTATGAAGTTTCAACCCCCCCCCCCCCCCCCCCCCCCCCCCCCCCCCCCCCCCCCCCCCCCCCCCCCCCCCGCCCCTTATTATTTGCTTCAACATCGCGTAACACCAAGTCATGATCATAAGCACCAGCTTCATTCGACATCAATAGTTTGAACGATGTTATTTGTAATGACTATCCTTTAGATACCCATATTTGTATATATTAGTAGCCTTCTAGCAACGTCTATTAAGTCCTTTGGTAGGGCCCAAATTGTCTTTGTGATCCCTTCTTCTTGAATTTATCTTCACAATCACAGAAGGTTTCATTTGGAAGCAAATGTTATAATCGATAGCAAAGAAACGATGAAGAAAGCGAAAGATCAGACCAATGGGGACACGAGATTAACGTGGAAAACCCCTCCAACAATGGAGGAGTAAAAACCACGGGCGCCAGCCGGCAATACTTCACTATATCGGGTGAGGTTACAAACGCCAGGGATTTACAACATGCGAATTTTGGCTTATCCCAAACGGCGCCTTACAAGATGTATTTATAGTGGTAAAACCTAAGTCGGCTGCAGTCCGACTCGGCAATGATGCATAGCCTCCAGCGACGGGCCTCCGCTCCGCTTCGAAGTTAGCCTTTATCTTTATATGAATTTGGAACACATCAAAATAAAAGCAAACAAATGAAACAGGTTTCATCGGGCTAAATTGTAGTGCACTCACATTGACTGTGACATGAGTGCAAGTCTCGTCTTTTTTTACTTGTATTAATTTCTATTGGAAAATGGTATATCTAATGTTCTGTTAAGAGGCCCTTCTTGCATACTTAATTGACCACAATTTTTGTTATTCGAAATAGGCTTGATCAAGTTCCCATATATTTATGTTCGTAAATTTATAGTGGACTATTACGTAAGATTCATCCCCAGTATCTTCCAATAAAAAGGAAATACAACCACATTCAAATGGTATAATATAAATGCATACAAATAGAAACATAACTAACATAAGTATGCAACAATTACACATATACAAATCGGTTTATCATCCTAGGGAAACAAGATTTTGGATATGTCTATTTTATTCTTATCCACGGTATCCATATATAAATGAATAAATAATATCTCATTTAACACATTTATGCCCTTCTTGGAGAAACACATAAGATCTCGAACCTGCCAACTTATAAAAGTTTTTCAGAATGCCAAGACACTCAAAGTGGCACCATATATATGACGAGACAAACTAGTTTGTAATGTCAAGCTTAATATTTTTTTGTTTTACTCCACCTTTTTTCACTCGGTCCACTTTGTAGTGACGATATGACTATTGGCTTGCTCCATACCATCATGCTTTTTATTATACATTTTTCGCCACCTTTTTGTTATATCATTATTTTCTTACGATCAAAAGTCTCTAAACGTGCTTGTAGGAAAAATAACTGCTCCATCCAATCCAAATATGTGTCGCAGTCTGAACAAGGGTAAGTTTTAATCTGCGACACTTATTATGGATCAGATGTAGTAGACTTTAGGTGATCCCATGTTCCTAAAGAAACAAATGGTTGTGAATCACCACCAATCCTAGGGCCTTTTACAACTCTCTTGTCAACTATTTCATCGCTGAAAACTATGCCCTAAACTTTGGTAGATTTCATCTTATATAATTCGAGCTCATACCATCCTTTGAGAACTGATGCCATAATCTCCATGAGTCGTAGAATCGTGTCATCATTCTACTATGTTACAAATACTATGTCGTAGTGAGAAATCATGTGGAGGAAGTGTCGGTGTACATCATCTCTGCAACATGCTTCTCTAGGAGTGATTTATTTTGGATTTATTTCATGCAGTAGTACATTTTCTAACCCCAAGATCCCAATAAAAAGGAAATGTGCCACATTTAACCATGTTAGTTTATATATATGGCAGTCTATATATATATATATATATATAATACACATAACTACCATTACTATGCAACAACTTCACATATACAAAATGGATTATCTTACTCATGAAACAAGACTTTGGATATTCATAAATTATTCATTCATATCCAAAATATATATAAATACATGAATAACCGTATCTCACTCAACACCCTTTGTCCCCTTATGAAGAGGCACATCAGATCTCGAACCTGCCAGCTTTCAACACTTGTTCGGAATGCCAAAACGTTTCCTCAAGTCAAATTGACACCATACAATCCAACAAACTAGTTTGTAACATCAAAGCTTGACAATTATACATTTTCCTTTTACCACTCAATTCGCTCGTACAACCCTGTTAGATACAATAAGACAATTGGATTGCTCTCTATAGTCTGTAGTGCTGGGATTTACTATTATACATGCCCGCCAAATTTTTAGCATGATTAGTTTTACCATAAAGTGATCTAAACATGTTTGTAGAAAACATATTTCGAACTGGACCTCTACCCACCAATAAATCATTGTTTTCCAATTTACCAAGCAACAATGGATTGTGGATCATCGCCAATCTGAGGGCCTTCTCTAATTTTTTTTCATGTCAACTATTTCATCGATTAATAGTACGCCCTTTGACGGTAATGAACTTTGGTAGATCTCATCGTATTCAATATCCAACTCATACCTTGCTTGAAGAACTGTAGCCATATTCGAGATAGCTTGTAGAAAGGTTGTCATCCTTTTACTCTAGTGCATATATAAAGATACATAGTGAGCAATCATGTATGACATGTCGGTAATCATCATCATTAGCAATATGCAGCATGCATGTTTTTAAAGCTCTTTGAGGGGCCTATTTTAGAATTGTGTTCATGTGCAGTCCATTTTATCTTTAAAATCATTGGACATCAAATAATATCAAAACAAAATCTAAGCACTATGCTAAAATAACATATTAGATATTAACAAAAGCAAGTTGTTTAATAATAACATATCTTAATATGAAAAAATTAAGCGGAGTTATGCCTACTATGAAATGACAGTTAATCCTCATGAAACTAGCTAGCCTCTGATTATCTTTAACATACTATTATCCATAATTTTCATATCCAAACCATCAATATCTGACAGAAATAAAGTAACTCATCCTTTACCGGAAGACCCGTGACATCTCTTCAATTAATTAACCAGCTTCAAGTACTTGTAGCGGTTGACGAATCTACTCCAGCGCCTCTGACGCCATCATATCTGACTGGCCTTTCTGTAACGCCACCACTAATTATTATTACCTTTTCGCCGCCTTTTGTCGGCTAATGTACTCGCGCAATCTAGTAACAAAAATACGATTTGCTGGATTTTTCCGTAACGTCACATAGGCGACATGTAGTTGTTCATCATTATTAGCCATATGCAACATATGCATTTAAATTCTTTGATGTATTATTTATTATGTTCATGTGAAGTTCATTTTATCTAGCACCGTTTGGATGTTCTACCTTTATCTAGTACCAAATGTAATCTAAGGACTGTGCTAAAACAATACGTCAGATATTAACAGAAACACTACTCCCTCCGTTCCACAATATAAGATGTTTTATCTTTTGTCCATATTCACATGTACACAAATGTATATAGACATACTTTAGTTTGTATGTTCACTCATTTTGGTGTGCATGTGACAACATGTGTAACACCTAAAACATCTTATATTTAGGAACAGAGGGAGTAGTTGGATTAGAACACAGCTTAATCTGACAAAATTAATTAGTCCTCATTAAACAAGTCTCCAGATATCCTTACCCTATTGCGACATATCCATAATTTCCATATACAAACCATTGATATCCGACAAAACAACGTAATTCGTCTGTTACCGGAAGAGTCACACCAGCACTTCAATTAACCAGCTTCCGGTACTTGTATCGGACTTCCGCGCCACTGACGCCATCAAATCCGACACACCTTTCTGTAACGCCACCCCTCCTCATTAAACAAGTCTCCAGATATCCTTACCCTATTGCGACATATCCATAATTTCCATATACAAACCATTGATATCCGACAAAACAACGTAATTCGTCTGTTACCGGAAGAGTCACACCAGCACTTCAATTAACCAGCTTCCGGTACTTGTATCGGACTTCCACACCACTGACGCCATCAAATCCGACACACCTTTCTGTAACGCCACCCCTAATCAATATACCTTTTTCGTCGCCTTTTGTCGGCCAATGTACTCGTGCAACCCTAGTAACGACAATACGATTTTTTGGACACTTCCGTAACATCATACTTGGTAATTATACTTTCTAGATGCCTTTTGTCGCCCAATCTACTACCATAACCCTAGTAACGACAAATACAATCTACTAGCTTTTTTCGTAACGTCACGCTTAACGAATTTCCGTTGCCGGCTCCTTTCATTGCTACACGTACGGTTAGCCGCTTAGTCCCGGGAAATCACCAATATCTAAGCCTTTAGCCGAGGACTAGCAGTGGAACAATTCCCCACCAACCATCATCTACATAATATTTACCATACTAGTTAGATTCAAAGAATATCATGTTCAGAGTATGATGACAAAATAGTGTTAGTGCTTAGCACTAACAATTATTAGACGCAATATATCATGGATATCAATAATACACTACTCCAATGACCGCAATGTACACCCCTGCATTAAATCCCCCTCTCTCTCTAAAGTTGGAAGCCATTTCAAAGATATGCTGAGGAAATTCATGGGGACCATACGCTCTCACATGGACAAGACAATTTGGAAACCTTGGGCTTCTCCGAAAACCAAGTTCTTTGCTTGGTTTGCAACTCAAAACCGGGCTTGGACGGCGGACCGTTTGGTGAAGAGAGGGTGTGGCCGAATTGCGGTTTATGTCCCATTTGTAAGCAAACTATGGAAACGGTCTCTCACCTCTTTGTGGAGTGTCGCCTCACGCGTCGCATTTGGGAGCTCATCAAGGAGTGGTTGAGGTTTCAAGCTATTCAACCCAACACATGGAGCAATCTCTCAATGAATGAGTGGTGGTTGTTGATGACGGACCGGTCTACTCCAAATCGCAAGGCCGTCGCCTTCCTTACATTGCTTACCACTTGGGAAATTTGGGATGAACGCAATGCAATAGTCTTCCAAAACAAGCACTCACCTCCGCTAGTCATTCTTGACAAAATTAAGAGAGAGGCTCGCTTGTGGGTGATCGCGGGTGCCAAAAGTTGTGCAATTTGATGCCACGAGAGTAATTCATTGTAATATTGAACCTTTTAAATTCTTGTAAACTCCTCTCTTAATTAAAATATTGGGGCAAAGCTTTTAGCCCACGTTTCAAAAAAAAAAAAAATCGTGACGGTGTTCTTGCACTATATGCTTGAGGATTGTGGGGTTGTACTGTTGAACTTTAACTAATAGAGCAATGGTACTGCATATCCTGACCTTTGGCTCTGTGCATCACTTCATGGACCTGACCCTGAGAATTGGACAGAGAAAATCAAAAAACCTCATTGTCACCATCTTAAGCCACATATGGTCACATAGATATATATCTCCTATGACAAAATAAAAAGACATCTCCAAAAATTGTTTGTACGTAGCATGGATCATGGAGGCAGGTAGGTACAAAGTATCAGGAAAAAACTGGCCAGGCCGGCCACGTACGTCAAGCTTATGTACAGTGAATTGTCTACATGTATGTAAATATGGAACAGTTTCCTTGTCTCAAATAAAAATGGAACAGTTTCTGAACAACATGAAAACTTGATCAATATCGTGAAGTCGCTTGATCTCCTTTCCAGTGAACAGTTTCAGAGTCTTTCCCGGAGCGTAAATTCAGTCATTACCCGCAAGAACTTAATTAGCAAGCAAGGGACAGGGAAAAAAAGAGAAAAGCAGGAACAGTTTCTGCCGCTGCATCGAAGGCAGTGTCGCAATGGTGTACGCTCGTTTTTCTGTATCGTCCACTTCGAAGAGCGCCTTATATCCACTGATCGGATCGGCAGTTGCATGCGGCATGCTTCTTCCCGGTCGAAAGCGACGGGTTTCAGCGGAGCGCCGGAGCGGGTAAACTGCTAAGGACTCATGGTTTCACGGGGAAAAGGTGAGAAGTAACAAAGGACGACCGCGGCTGGACGGCCGGCAGTTTCCGGCTGGACGGTGGCACTCCGGCGTACGTTGCCCCGAGTTACCGGCGGGCAGTGAACTCTGAAAAAGCCGGAACAGTTGATCTGCAGGCCA